>CM021699.1:104612911-104833479 GCA_011074415.1 Stictonetta naevosa | reverse complement strand
TCTATTCTATTCTATTCTATTCTATTCTATTCTATTCTATTCTATTCCTTGTCTGCATTCAGAGACCCTGTACAGGTGCCTAAACACCATTCAGTTTCATAGGACAAACATTTATGCAAATAATTTGCTGTTAGGAAACTTTGTAGATTTGATATTTATGTGCTGTGACATCTATATCTATGTTTAAATAACTGACTTTCTCCAGTCCTGTCCTCAACTGCTACTAACCCCTGAGCCTCCTGAATTCCACTAGTCATATGTGTAAAGTGCCCAAATACTGCTGTGAACTTAATGAACTGCTCAGAGACTTACTTAGTGGAAGCCAAAGCTTTGTGATATTCTTGAAATGAGACAGAGAACATTCATCTCACCAGTAGTGCAAAAACCTGTAGGTGTGCTCTGATCATGCCCATGACATTAACAGTTGATGGGTCTCTCCACACTACAGCTGGAAATAGCTGATGCATTGAAGGACTCTATGATGATCCCACAAAAAATATATATACTTATATATATATATAAATATATATATATACACATGGAAATTGTACATGCTGCTTGCTAGGATACTCATTTTGGAGATAAAACATCCAGGTTTTATTCCTGCTGTGGAACACCAAAATAAATTCTGCAAGAATACACTCAAGCATCACCACTGGCTAGTAGGTCTGATTTTACTCCCTCATTTGTATGACTGATTATTTACATTTGTAGGGTAAATGGCATCTTTCTCACTTGCACTTTTTTTCTTCTTCCTCTTCCTCTTCCTCCACATTCCTCATACCAAGTCAACATTTTTCACACAACTCCACATGCAGTCCAGAATCTTCAAATCTTTACTCATTGAATACAGAATTTCCCTTCTTTTACATTGTTCCTTTAAAAACAGTGGCTGAAAAAATAATATAAACAAAGTGACCAATGTGATCTGATTTTAGAAGACAAGAAGAATTTCTTCAGGAAGGATCCTTGATAAGGAGTTACTAAAAGGCAAATTCATAACAATATTTCAAGATTATTTAAGATTTAAGATTTGAAGAGTTTAAGAGAAAGAAATTATAAAAGTGATTAGAAATTGTTTGATGAGTACTTGCCACTACCAAATTCTGATGATATTGGATAGTTCCCCCATTTCCTACATAATTAATTGCAATCTTAATTACATATAAAATTAAATACAATATTACTTACAACATTATTATTTTTAAACCTGTGTCATACTGCTGAAACATGGTTATGCCTAAAGTAATAAATAGATCCATATATTGCACACACACAAAAAGTATTTGGATTCTAACAGTATCAATCCAAATAATATTCTAACTTGTTAAACATATATGCTGCTTTGTTCTATGAGGAAGGAAAACTTTTGGAATGCTAAAACACTACAGACTTAATTTTGACAGTATTTGAAAACAAAATAGGGTAGCTGCCATTGAAATTTTATTTAACTGCAACTGAAATGTGCCAATTAAATTAACTGTATACTTCATACATAGTTCTACATCCACTCATACACTATTTTATTGCAATAAATACATCTATTAAACTCCAACTCAAACCATTGCTTTAAATTTCATTTGGTAAGTAACATCAACTGCAGGTCAAATTACTCATTGATGGTACCCAACAGCAATAAAGAAGCCCTTAACATAGTTCCCGTAACTGCCTTTCACATTGCAATCACTTTTCCTCTGTGAGACAGAGCAGTGGTCCCATTCCAGTAAAAGCCCAATATATGCTCTGAACTGTCCTCTGGGACGAACCTGTCTCTCTCTGCTGGTGACATAAGGAGAATTAGGAAGCTAAGCAGCGAGGTGCTTGAAACAGTGCCATGCTTGTAATGCCTGTAGATTAAAAGATGTAACTAAAAGAAGTCAAAAACTTCTTTTAGAAATCAAAGAAATCAAAGAAATCAAAAACAAGATTCATGCTACCTCTAACATTAGACTAGGCTATATTTAGATATTAGACACTGTTTTTCTGGACATAATTGTGTAATGATTAATGTAGCAATTCACAGGACTACAATCTCACCTGTTTCAGACAACAGAATACAGTTCATCTGCCTCATGCATGCAGTATTGCACAGAAAGCAGTAAACACTTAAAGCAGACAAATGAGGCTGGGAAATTGGGAGCACGAATATGAAAAAGAAATAATCTTATTTTACTGTAAAATGAAAATATTTAAATGTATCTAAGCAATATCAGATGGAAAATCTATATAATGGGAAATGGTATAGGTCACAAACTGAGCAGCTGTAATAGTATACATGAAGCCGAACACTGATTGTGCAAATTAAATTTAATTCAACAGTTCAGAGATGAGTAACAAATAGGTCTAATTCAGTTATGCCTGATGCATGCTACACACCCATCCATTTCACCAGGGTGTTTAAAAATACTGGCTAGTAATTGTACTTATTTTGTGGATATGTTTAATTTTTCCTGTTTTGCATTATTTAGGAGTGTCACACAATGATATTAAATACAGGAAACAAAATACATTTGTTTGCTTGCTTTTTCTTCAAAGGACCAACTGGAACTGGCCAGTCTTGTTACTTACTCTGTTAAAATACAGACATGGCTTTATTTAGCACGGTTCATGAACTGACACGTACATATATATATATATACACATTTTAATGTATACATAGAGTACATATATAAGGGATTTTCCTAGCTCATAGATCGAGAATTCATTTTATCTTTGTGTTGACTGTTGCTCAGATACACATATAGCTAATCTAATTGAAGGATCTGGCCAGCAGAGGCACAAAGCTGGATGGAAATCACACACAACCTAACCCCAACATGCCCATTTCCCTGTGGCCAAGCCTCCTTGCAGGGTCAGTACAAGCAGACAGGCAAAAAGGAGCCCATGGTGGCAGACTGGAAAAGGTAGCCCAGATGAAGAGCAAGCTTGTCTGGGCACAGATGAAGGCTCAGGATTCAGGCAGGCTGCTGGGGCAAGCTGCCACCCTGTATATTGGTACTACAGCACTAGCCAGAAGGGCTATGGCAAATGCTGGCCCCACAGTCAGCCTGGCCATTATTTTTCTGTGAGCCTTCTAGAAGCGTGTACATCTCATGCTTCTACCAAAATCCCTACTTGCTTTAAAGGGGTGATGTGACACCTCAAAGCCCTTTGAAAGCCTGAGAGAAAATCCCCATTTCTAGCATAAAGAGGAAAGGGGAAAAGGAAAGAAGAGGAGGCAAGGAAGGGGAAGGAAGACAGGTATAAATCATGAAGCAATCGCCAAGAGTGTGATAAACAATATGCTACATTTAAAAAGTAGTTAGATTCATGATGCCAAACTTAAAGCTTTAAATAAAATTAATCTTCTGATTTAAAGTAGCCACAAGTCAGGAAACTCAGGCTTCAGAATGGGATCCTTTTAAAGTCATTTTTTTCTAGCTTGGTTTATCAGCAAATTTACCAGGAGCAAATGTGACCTCTGCAAATTATACACATCATGAAAACCCAAGAACTTCTGCCAAGAGCTGGTGATAAGTTGCTATAACAGCAGCTTGGGGGTTGAGAAATGCACTTTCCTTCACACTCATGGTAACAGGTGACCTGGTGGTAATGACATCATTAACACATTTCACCTTTTTAAGCTCTCCCGCTGGTGTTTTACTTATACTGGTTTATGGGGGAATCATTTAATTTTGGTATTTGAAGTCCCTTGTGTTCTTAGTGGTATTTTTAGGGAAAAAAAAAAAAAAAAGTGGAAAGATTGTCCTCAGGAATGTGATTTGGGACAAATCAGCAGATTCCGTCTTGTGTGAAAAAGAACTTGGGAGTTTTTATAGCGATCAGATAAGATTGTGATTAATCTAATTCAGTTTTCCCTTCAGGAATAGACAATACCCTCTTTTAATAAGAGTTATTAGGCACTTGCCAAATTTTCTAACAGCTTCTCCAGATATGTATGCATTTTTTATGCAAGCTAGGTATATATGTCTATGAAAAACAGAAACAAAACCAAACCAACAAGAAAACCCACACCAAATGGAACAGTTTCTCCATTTGATACGTGACAGTCCTTGTGGACTCTCCACTCCAGATATGCATGATGCAGGATCTTTTGTTCCTGTTGTTACCATGTCTCCATGTACTTCTCTATGTACCCTTGTAGGTAATGATTCTTCTGAAAATATTATTAAATGCATTATCTCTTCTTTTCAAAAGCTATCCTTCTGACACCTCTCCTTTTATTTTTTTTCTTGTAAATAGAAAAGAATCTAAAACCACTATCTCCTATTTAACAATTGCTATGTAATAACATCCTACATGCGAGATTTTTGTTTACAGAAACGTTTGCCCTTGACAACTTGCTCCCCCTACATCAACAATGTGAAAACAAACATATTAACCCCTGAAACTTATAAAGAGAAAGAAAAAAGAGAGAGAGAGAGAGAGAGAGAGAGAGAAAGAAAGAAAGATAAACCCACCCACAGCAGCAAACACTACAGCATATGGAAGCATTTCTGAAATGTATGGGGCCAGATCCTATCTCCATTGACATCAATCAGACGTTTATCACTGAATTCAAAAGGATCGCCCACTGAAAAAAGGAGGCTTTCAGAATAGGATTTTGTGCTCAACTTCCAAACAGACTTGAGTATTTGACACCTTTATTATACTCTAAATGCTTGGATAACACAACAATACAGGACAGGACTGGTTTCAGTCTCAAGAAAGGAGAAGTAATTGCTGTCTTCAACTACCTAATGGGAGGTTACAGAAAAGGTGGAGCCAGACTCTTCTCCGAGGTTAAACACAAGAAAGATGGGAGTCAATGGACTGAAATAGCAACAAGAAACATTCCAAAGAAATATTAGAAAAATGTTCATAGCAGTCAAAAATTGAAACGTGTTATCTGGCTATTGAATCTCCATCCTTGAGGACATTCAAAACTTGGCCGCATACGACCCTGAGCACCCTGATCTCACACAGAATTTGCCCTTGCTTTGAGTGGAGGATTTGGACCAGTTGTGCCCCAGGAAGGGAAGGGAAGATTCTATTTATGGAACGATTGTGGTTTTCAAATCTGCTTTGAGAATATTTGAGAATATATTGCTTTGATACATTAAGTCTACGTATTCAGGCCAAATCTTCCAATGGCGAAACTGAATTCAAACTGCACTGCAGAAATTTGTGCTAGTTGAGGATCTGGATTTGCTGCATTGAAACAGAAGTTCAACTCCAAATGTTCTTGGTACAGAAGTTGGCTGGAGCCCAAGAATGCACAGGCTGTGGGTACACAAACAAGCTACTGTAGGGCATGGATATATGGTACATATGCTACTGGTCTTAGTCTTTTACCTCGTGGCACATGAGACGTTCAGTAGCTCCAACACCAAGCAATCTACATCCTGTGCATCATAACTGAAGGGTTAGATGTCCCAGATTAGCTCCTTGCAAGTTCATCCTTACAGCATTTACTGACCACTGTTCAGTGATCCACATCTTATTTTCCAGGCTCAGTGCAGGGAAAAGACAGCATTAAAAATACCTGTGCAGACCAGAAAATAAAATAGCTCCTTCATCTTAAGAAGCCGATAAAAATACAACCAAATGTATTTCACAGACTTGCAAGTCTTGCTCCTGTCACACAAAATGCCATCACACCATTTGAGAAAACCACCTGCCACTTGATGCACGCCTTGCAGCTCTCTGTACCTCAGAACTGTAACTTCCCTGCGATTTTTAATTTTCAGTAACTTAGCACAGTAGTAACAAACAGGATCTTTGGCTAGACAAGAAAGAACATTAATCCGGTGCAATGATGGACAGCTTTAAGAATATGCCTTTTGTAATGCAAATAAGAACTACCCAGTACGATCTTAGTTTACTACAAATATTTCATTTTCTGGGTATTTTCTGTAGTAAAGTCTACCTTCACCATCTACTTTTCACCTGTCTGCTCCATGTGGCCATTCCCTGAGCAGCCCCCTTTACACTTGTCCACATACAGGTCCATATTCCAGAAGTCTTCATGACACGGGAGTCTTTCTGTTAACTGTGGTATGTCCAGTCCCCTGCAACAAATCCTGACACCACAAGAGATATCTGAATTGTGAAAGAATTGGAAACTGGTCTTACAGCTTTCAGATATGGGAATGTCCTGGCTAGCTGACTTTTCATAGAGCATCACCTGTAGTTTGAGAGCTTAAATGCCCATGATATGGGACCATGTTTTTGTATTGCATGAACATTGCAAAGAAAGATTTTATTTCAAAGAACTTAATTTAAAAAGAAAAATAGTACATGGCATATCATGTAATTGCTATTTATTTTCATAAACATGAGGTATTTCAAAGTGCTATAAGACGCAGCACTAAATGTACATCGTTGGAAGAAATTAAACACAGAACTTTGCAGTTACCCAGTTCTATGCACCAAACATTAACAAATACATTAACTGGAAGAAACAGGCTAGGAAAAGGCATATATAGTAAATTTCTTTACAAAAGTTTCTTAGTTCAAAAAAGTGATAAAGTAATATCTACTCAAAACTTTCACAACTCATTTTCATACGAAAATATAAGTATCAAATTTAGTTATGTATCAGCATCATACTAAAGTATACAGGCAATGTAAGAATTAGTACAGTACATAACAGAGATTAACAATATATTTGTATACAAAAACATGCTCCTCAAACATTGAGGTATTACAGTACTTAGGTATGAACTTCCAGTCTAATACTGGTAGCAAAAGCCACCTCTCATAACCCAAGACATGTACAAAAGGCAAGTGTGTAGATGGTATTTACAGAAAATTCCCACAGGGGTACAAATGCCAACCCCTAAAGTAACATCTGTTAGAACATAAGCACCATAAAAATTAGGAATGAATGTTTTAAACTCAACTATATGTCATCAGCAGCTCCAAATGCTCACAACAATTAAAAAAAAAAAAATCCCCACCATCTACAGTTCTTAAAGAAAAAAAAAAAAAAAAAAAAAAAAGAAAAAAAAAAGGCAGTCCATTGTTGTTTGGTAGTCTTGCAATGAACTCCTTGCAAGAACATCCATTTGCTCCGTACCCGGATAATATAGTTTGTCAATTACTTCAGGGACTGGATTGAAAGTAAAACCAACATTCTTAACGTCAAAAAACACAATTTTTTTAAAGAATCAAAAATGTGCAAAGTGGCAATGACTGTCCTGGTCAGCCAAAAAAAAAAAAAAGGAAAAAAAAAAAAGCTTAGCAAGTCCGCTTGAATTCTATTTTCTTTACCAGCTGTTGTTGTCTGGCTTGCAATTTCTCCTTTTCTAGCAATAACTTCTGCTCCTCTGCCTGAAGAGAATGGACATATTCAGTGGCTTTTTTCAAGATCACAACTTTTGCAGCTTTCTCATTTTTAACCAGTTCTGGAACATGGTCCCTTAATGTGAGGAAACTTGACCGTAGATCATTACGCCTTTGACGCTCCAGGATATTATGGTTACGTCGACGTTCACTATCCTCTGAATCTGAGTTTCGAGGACTTGAACTCTTAGACTTTGGTTGGATCATAGGTTTTACTGGACGGGGCACCTCGGTTTTTAACTTTTTCTGTGGTGGAGCATCTTCACTCTCCATGTATGGAGAAGGAGCGGCATAATTATGCTGCTGGTGAATTGGTGCGCAACGCTTTAAGATCAGTTCATTCTGCTGTGTCCTGACTGATGGAAAAGTGGTATTTTTAGGACGCACTGTAATAGTAAGAGTTGTAACAGCCTTGTTGGAGGAGGAGCGTCTTTTCTCCACTGTCACAACATCTATTTCTTCTTCTTCATCCTCTTCCTCCTCATCTTCATCATCTTTTGGTGACAGAAAGTGGAAAAAGAAAACAGATGTTATTCCTTCAGAAAATACTCTGAACAAGTATTAAACCAGATATATTTATTGACAAAACATGTATATGAAAAGCAGCAATTAAGTAACTGGTAAAAATAGGGTGTGCCCACCATCTAGAATCAGCTATAGCTCCAGAAAAGGATAAAATATGTACAAAATTACTAATGATAAGTGACTTCTTAAAGTTTAAAAAGTTTGGTTTTTTTAAACCGCTTCTAATTTTCAGTAAAAGCGGGCCTCCCACCCAACTAATCTCAGTGGCAGAGTTTTCACACAGAACGTATCATTTTTTAATACAGCTGCGGAGCCTGGGTGCAAAATGCATGCACTGAGTCACAACACAGCCCTTGCTTGGTCGAAAAGCAGCCGGAAAACGAAACAATTGCTGGGTTTGTTCTAATGCAGAAGGTGAAGCTGCTCCCGCCGGGGACCCTTTAAGCCGGCGTTTGGTGCTCTGCCAAGAAGACAGCTGTTGGAAGTGCTTCCTCACCCAAAGCTGTCAAACCAGACATTAAAGGGACAGCAGGCTCTGCAGCCCGGGATGGATCACCAAGTTTACGCTGACGGTCATATGGACCGGCTCACGGGCACAGGCAGAACCATTTTTCAACCGAACTGGACTTCTGTGCAGGCAGGCAGGAGATATCTGCGAGCATTTTAGGTTCTGTCCGTGCAAAAACAAGGAGTCTGCTGCAAGGCTACTAAGCCTGCTCCAGCCTCCCAGTGTGATACTTATGGACACATCCACCACCTTCCCCGACACGTGTGTTCAGCGTGACACCGCCACCCCCCTCATCCCCAAAATGCCCTCGGGGATGGTGGACAAAAGATAAGCGTGCAGAAGGAGCTACAGAAGCTTCACAGCACCATGACAGGGTCCTGCTGCCCCTCAGGGCCGTCACCTGCTGGGCCACCAGCCCAAGACCCCTGCCCATGCCTTCCCCATGGGGCCGCTGTCCCCATCCCCATCCCTGCCGTGCCTGCTGCCGCCTGCTGGCCGACCCACACCCCACACACCCCCCGCCCAGCCCCTTCCTCCCTTGCCAGGCCACCACCGCCCCCCATGTGCTCACCCGAGTCGCTGAGGGTGTCGTCCCCGGAGCTGCTGCTGCTGGCCCGGCTGTCCCCAGCGGGACGTGGTGACCGAGCGCCCCGCGGGGCCCCCCCGCCGCCCACCGCCCCTCGGCCCGTCCCCGTCGCCTCCCTTTTGGTGACAGGAAAGGGGAAGACAACGGCCGGGTCCACGCACTCAGCTGTGGCCACAGCAGGGACGGCGGCAGTGGTGACAAGGGCGGTGGTGGCAGCGGCCGGGGGGGGCGGCGGTGGGGCGGCGGCGGTGGTGGCGGGGGGCTTGCCCTGCAGCTTCTCGCTGACCGCCCGCTCCAGCTTCTCGCGGGCCGAGAAGCCGCTCCACATGCAGTCCTGGATGATGATGGAGTTGAGGTTGTTGGTCACGCCAAGCCCCGACTCGAACAAGTCCCCCCCGTCCGTGCCGCCCCACAGGTCGGCCTCCGGGGGCAGCAGGAGAAGCTCGGACGCCCAGTCCAGGTGGTCGGTGGGGCGGCAGCCCCCCAGTGCTGCCCCTCCCCAAGGCACCGGGCCCCCCCCCGGAGGGTGCTCCTGGAGCCCGGCCCGGCTGGGAGACAGGGGAGGGGTGGGCAGCAGCTCAAACTTTTTCCAGATGTCCTCCCCGGGGGGGGGCAGAGTCCGGGCCGCACAAATAAAAGTCATCTTCGTCCGGGTAGAAACAGGGCTGCAAAGAGTCAAACTCGAGATCGGGGTTTTTGCTGACCATTCCTGGCATTACGGGGGTCTTCCTGCGGGTTCCCGGGTCGGGCAATTGTTTTAGAGGCAGTTTTTATGGTATTTCCACCAAGGGGAAAGAGAGGTCCTCCCAAGACCTGAAACTAAACCAAAAATAAAAAATGATGATAAAAAAAAAACTAATTACAAGACGAAGAAACACACAGATGCGACTGTAACTCCCTTCCTCTTAAGTGAAAAAAAGCACAAAATAGAACAAAACCAAAACACGGTAATTCCATCATCAACAGCAAGAAGCCGGGAGCCTTTTGCAAGCCGAGCAAAAATGCATCGCACACCTTTCCTCCCGACTCGGGCATTAAAGGAAAAAGGCCGGGGGGGCTCCGGCGTGCAGGGCTCTCTCCAGGCAGACACCCAGCAAGGTACAGCAGGGATGCAAAGCACCTCTGCGCTCCTGCACAGAGCACTCCCCGAACTGCTTCAAACGCTCAAAGCAGCAGAGTAACTGTAGACAGATGCAAGGCTTTGATACCGTAATCTCTCCAGAAAGCCCTCTTAATATGCCAGCAAAAGTAGAGGAAGTTTACTCCTTTTGTCATCTGCAGAGCAGCGCAAAGAGAGGGGGGGATGCAAAAAAGGGGGCGGAGGGGGCTCTTCACAACTTCGCAAATCGCCAGTTCATTCACTCAAAGCGAGCCAGAGAAAAATCCGCACAAAACACAAGGGGGGAGGAGGAGGAGAAATTCAGCAGCAACAGAAATTATCGACCTTATGTAATTAATAATCTCACATATACACACGTTAAAAAAAAAAAAAGAAAAGAAAAAAAAAAGACTAAAACCACCTCGGTGCCACCAACAAAGCCTTGTGATTTGCCAAGAAGGTGCAGAAGTTTCTGTCCCCCCTTTCTCCCAGCTCAAGACGAGAGCAAACGGAGAGGCTGCGAGGGCGACAACTTTGCAGATTTTGCCCCTTGGTGCACTAAAAGCCTCCTGCAAGCAGCACTTTTCCCCATCTCACCCGCGGAAAACGCGCGTCCCCTTACCTCGGCCGGACCCCCCACTCGCTAGCCACGACCAGTCACCCGCACCCCATTCCTCTTCCAAGAGCTGGGTTGCATCAGACATTTAACAAAAAAATAAAAGATGACTTTTAAGTCCCAAGGAGCCGTTCAGCGTCTCTCCCTTCGCCTCGGTTAACGTGACGCGAAGGGAAAGCGTTTGGCTGGGCTGAGAACAGCTGACGCTTAAACGGCGACCAAAAGGGGAAAAAAAAAATCCATTAAAAGCCTTATGATGAAATGCAAAGAAACGAGCCCGGCTCAGCTGCTCTCCCCCTGCCCCGCCCCCTGATCACTTCCAGTATTGTACATTTTTCTGCTCCTGAAATACATTAAACCGTTAAAAAAATGCAAAGCAGTAAAGAGGCACCTACAAAACCCAGGCGAGCTCAGCGCGACAGCTCCAAAACAAAACCAAAATATCCGCCGGGATTTTCTTCTGCTCAATGAAAAACCCATTCACGCACTGCAATGCCCCTGCACTTCCTCTCCCTTCCCATCCTCCCTGGTTTCGCGACTCGAACGAGATGGGGAATTGTATTTATTTCATTGGGTTTTTGTCCTCCTGCTTATTACAACCCAGACCCTGCAGCTTCCTCTTCTTACCTCCTTGGTGATGGTGGTGGGTGTTGCAAGGGGGAGGAGTGGCGGGGGGTGAGGGGGAAGGGGGAAAAAGAAAAAAAAAAAAAAAAAAAAAAAAAAGAAAAAAAAAGAAAGCAGATGATCTTGTATGTTGCACTTTACTGAGCCCGCGCAGCCCCCGAGGCTAACCCAAGCCTCCACAACCACCCTTTGCTTGCAGACAGATGACTGTCACTGGCAGGCTTTGAAGCTCCTAGCTATTATTTCCCCCCACACCGAAAAAGAAAAAAAAAAAAAAAAATTAAGAGGGGGGGTGAAGAGAGAGCAGCAAAACCCCACCTCCTGATTTCCATAAGGCAGGGAGGCGCCTGCCGTTTGGCGCCAAAAGCCCCATTTGCTCTTTATGCGGGGCAGGGCGAGGGCCCGCTCCCGCTGCACGCGGGGGGGGGCCCGGCTGCCCCGAGCCGAGCCGTGCCCGAGCCCCGTCCCTTCTGGGTCACTCCCTCCCGTCGTCCCCGCAGCAAAGGGGGAACGCTCACGGGAGGAGCGGCATCCCGCAAGCCGCTGCGACACCCAGGGCGAGAGAAAAAAATGAAAAAAAAAAATAAAATAAGAGGAATAAAGAAGTGGCTGGAATGCGGAGTGGCTCCGACTGGGGGCTTTGTAAATCGTTAATAACCATCCTGCCGGAACGAGCACCTCCCTCAGACGAGCGGGGTTTGCCCGCATCCCCCCACACACCCCCCGCCCCGCGCCCCCCTCTCTCCCTCCCCGCCACCCGGGACGTGAACACTCGGCGAAGCCGCCGCGGGCCCCGGCTTTCCGCTGCGGACGGCGACACCTTGCGGAGGGCCGGCGGAGCTCGGCACGGCTCCCACCTCATCTTCCCCCCCCCGCGGCCGCCGGGCACCCACCGCTCTCTCGGCTCCTTCCCCGCGGGCGCGGCGGGGCCGGGAGGGCGGCGGGGCCGGGAGCGCGGCGCTGTCTCGTCGGCGGAGCTTGGCGGAGGGGGGCGAGCCCGGTGGCGAGCGATCGCGATCCGGTGGCCGCTGCGGGGTGGCGCCTCCTCGCTCATAGGCTGCAGGTTGAGGCGGGGACTGCGGGGCGTTGCTCGCAGGATGGCTGTCGGCGGGCGGCTGCTTTGTGTGCGGAGGGGGCTGCGCCGCCTCCTTCCCTCCCTCGCTCCCTCCCTCCCTCTCTCGGTGGTGGGGATTGAGCCTGGGGTCTTCCAAACTGGCCCCTTCATCACGCCCCCCACCCCCCGGATCGCAGCCTTTGGGCTGCGCCCTCCCGCGTGGCGATACCCCCTCGGCTCCCTGCTGTGCTTTAGTGGCCAAAGCTGTGAGGCCTCGCGGCCCCTCCGGGAGGGGAAGCACTAAGCATTTGCACTCTTGTTGGGGTGCCCGGCGGGGAACCGAAAACATGAGCAGCAGCAGAGCGGGGTCGCCAGGGGAGGCAAAATGGCGGCTGCTGTCCCGTCTGCTTCACCTGTGGGGACCCAGCCATTACGGGCGCCAGAGCAAGGGTGGCAGCGCCAGCAGTGGTCGCCAGCCGCTCCAAAATGGCCACTAGCCAGGTGGCGTGTCCTGCAAGACCCCCTCAGCTCGCCCTTGCCCACTTTTTGCCCTTTGGTTTGGCAGTTGCTGAATGCTCACCTTCCTGAGGAGCCCTCAGTGGGCTCTGGTTGAGCGTAAAAAAGGCTCCTAGAAAGCCAGTCCTTCAAACTTGAGAGCGTGTGCTGTTCAAGCACAGGGTGCTACCAGTTACTTTGGGTACCCTGTTGTGAATTAAGACTCATCTGGGAGGTGGCAGCTGCCTGGGGACAGTTATGGAAGGGGTCGTGCACCCTAAAATAGAGGAGTGCCCAATCTCTACTGGCCCCCTTGTTAGTAAGCTGGTGAGAAGTTTGAGGTCTGGCTTGCCTGGACTTCATTATTTAGCCTCCATTTCCAAAATGCACTTTGGGTGCAAGATGGCTGATTTCATTGATTAGCCAATGTGTGCTTCGCACTTTGAAGATCTGAAGTCTTATGAAAGCACTGAGCTTTATGAATGTGTATGATTTAGTTGGACAAAAAAGTGTGGGTGGTGTTTATTTAATTTTCTTCACATTTCAGTAGCTTTTAAAAGGTTGCAGCATGTTAGTATTTGTTTCACCAGATATGCAAACAATTTATTTACACTCATCATTCAAGGATCTTCCTCAGTTTATACAATTATTTTCAATTATTTTTTATTTGTTACTTTAAAGTCATTGTCTTTCACTTTTCATTTAATGCTGGTATAAATGCAAACACCGATATGTCCACACCTTGGAGATGGATATGCACTGTTGTCTAGTCTAATATTTATTCATTCTAAAATTCTCACCTAGATTCTCTCAGCAGCCTTTTTACATATTCCTTTTTTTTTTTTCCTTTTTTTTTTTTTCTTCATATTTTTGTGCAGAAACAAACCTAACTATCAACTTTTAGGAAAGGTCTACTGTGATGTGTAGTGCAATATCTTTTGTACCTTGATGTGTGCATTAATGAAAGACAATGCTTAAGAAAAAACATTTGAAGTAATTTTCATTGTGGGGGGAAAAAAGAGGAAATAGAAAACAGTATGCAGAGAAACATGGAAACATGGCTGTTTATAAGCACTAATTTTGTTTAGGCAAAAAAAAAAAAAAAAAGTTGTTAAACCCAGATCTCTTGCTTTGTCCTGTATAGTTGAGAAAGACATGAAAAAATTGTGCAAAGCTTTGGAATGACTACACACATCTTTTTTTTTTTTTTTTTTTTTTTTTTTTTCCTCGACACTTCTGTCTATTTTATCAACATTTGCTTTTCTTTCTCTGTTTCTATGATACTGTGATCCCTTCTGTCTCTGAAATGGCATGTATCGAGAAGCCTCTAGGCAAGTGGAAACCTGAAATTACTTGTGGTTACTGTGAATTTATAATTACTTCGTTTCATTGAAACAACTTGGGAGTTGAGATGTACGGATTTTAGAACTGTGTTCCAATACAGACCATAGAATCATATAATGTTTTGGGTTGGAAGGGATCTTAAAGATCATCTAGTTCCAACCCTATTGCCATGGGCAGGGACTCCTCCCACCAGACCAGGTTACTCAAAGCCCCATGCAACCTGGCCTTGGAACACTTCCATGCATGGGGCATCCACAGCTTCTCTGGGCAACCTGAGAACTCCACTGCTTCACTACCCTCACAGGGAAGAATTTCTTCTTTATATCTACTTCTCTCACTTTAAAGCCATTACTTCTTATCTCTATATGCTCTTGTAAAAAAGTCCTTCTCCATTGCTCTTGTGGGCCCCCTTTAGGTACGGGAAGGACCTATGAGGTCTTTCCAGAGCCTTCTCTTCACAAGACTGAACAACCCCAATTCTCTCAGCCTGTCTTTGTAGGGGAGGTGCTCCAGCCCTCCGATCATCCTCGTGGCTCTCCTTTGGACTCATTCTAATAGATCCATGCCTTGTGTTTGTGGCCCCAGAGTTGAACACAGCACTCCAGGTGGGGTTTCAAGAGCAGAGCAGAGGGGGAGAATCATGTTCCTTGCCCTGCTGGCCATGTTTCTTTTGATGCAGCCCAGGATATGTCTGACTTTCTGGGCTGCAAGTTCACATTGTTGGCTCATGTTGAGCTTCTTGTCTACCAACACACTCAGGTCCACCTCCTCAGGGCTGCTCTCAATCCATTCTCTGCACAGCCTGTATTTGTGCTTGAGATTACACCAACCCAGGTGCAGGAACTTGCACTTGGCCTTGTTGAACCTCATGAGGTTTACACAGGCCCACCTCTCAAGCCTGTCAGGGTCCTTCTGGATGGCATTCCCTCCCTCCAGCATGTCGACCACACCACACAGCTTGGTGTCATCAGCAGACTTGGGTTCAAACCCACCGTCCATGTCACTGACAAAGATGTCAGACAATGCCAGTCCCAATACTGACTCTCAGGGAACACTATTTGTTACTGATCTCCACTTGGACATTGAGCAGTTGACTGCAACTCTTTGAGTGCGACCATCCAGCCAATTCCTTACCCACCGAGTGGTCCATCCATCAGATCCATGTCTCTTCAATTTAGAGAGACAATGCTGTAACCCCACTGTAGAAGGCTACCACATTTGTCAGGTAAGATATGCCCTTAGTGAGGCCATGTTGGCTGTCTCCAGTCACCTCCTTATTTTCCATGTGCCTAAGCAGAGTTTCTAGGAGGGTCTGCTCCATCATCTTGCAGGGCACAGAAGTGAGACTGACTGGCCTGTAGTTTTCTGTCTCTTTCTTTTTTTTTTCTGTTTTTGGAAAAAAAAAATGAAAAAAAAAAGCCTTCCTGTAGCCTTCTATTCCAACTCTCCAGTCATGGGAGCTATCCCACCACATCTCCGTGATGCCAGTGAGATCATAGACGCCAATAGGATCATACCAGTTGGGTAGCAAATATTTTAAGGCATTGTAAGAAGATTGACTATATTCTTGGAAGTGTTTGAAGTCTAACTAAGCACCTTCCAGATTCAACGGGAAGTTGGGAGCATAAAAAGTTCTGAGAGCTGACAGTGAACTTTTGAGACTGGTTTTCTTTGTGGTAGTCTGCATTTCTTCTGGGCTTGTTACTTGGAGATTTCTGTAAGGTTCTCTACGGACCCAGTGAGGCTATTGCTCTGCAGACCTTTAGTTTCACTTTCCACCTTTGTGAAGGTAGAAAAAGACATTGTGTATAGAGGGCTAAAAGGTAATTTTGCTTACACAGTGGTAAGAATCCAAGGAGATCCTGCAGTCTTTAATTTGGGTTAACAACAAGTCTGCAAACCATTGTGCTGAGGGCTGAGACATACACACCTGGGTGTAATATGTTCATAAGTTACTCGTGTTCAGAGCTATGGAACATTCTCCTTTTCATCGTTATTGATTCATTAAGAAAGCCTGTGTAAGGGAAACTATATGTGACAACGTGTGTTTCTCTCACCCTTATGGCCAGCAACTACCCCAGCAGATCAAAAGAAACAGAAGAGCATTACGTGGTACGTGTGGAGTTGTCTTCCTCAGAGGTGTCCAAACTTTGGTATGTTTCAGTCACCTGAATTTTCTTTGCTAGTCAGTAGTAGTGTATGTACTCTCATTATTCCATCTTAAATTGTAAGTTTTTTATAAAGTTTTTAATTAAGTTTTTATAAAATGTTTTGCTTTAACTGGGGATGAGGGGTGTCTCCTAGGTGTATTTGACAAAACCATGGTAGAACTTGAATAATTTACCAGGGTCTGTCTCAATCAACAGCAATGACGTGAAACTCTCTGTATAGTACTAGGAAGGATGTATGAATACGCAAAATCCTAGGAGTTATTAATTTTTCCTTAAATAGGGACCTGATATAATACCTATTAGACAGCAGTAGCAACATTTTCAGATGGAAAAAGTATTTGGAGGGAGTTATAAAAGAAAAAGTTAACATAGCAGTCATAAAGCTGACAGATTTAGAGAAATGGATTTATTCCTGCCTATCTTCAGTAAACTTGCAAGGTAGTTTTAGCAATCCCTGCTGTGTAGCTGCTGAGTGTATATAATCTAAAATATTTATCTTGCTACTCTCCCTGAAGGTAGTCTGGTATTACTCTTACCCTCATTCAGATGAGACAGGGTAAGTGACTTGCCCAACATCACATACGGAAATTGAAGCAGATTTCCCCAGTACGCTAATTGTTATCAGCGTGAGGTAGCAATTGCTTTCCCACAAGTTGGTGCCGAGTGCGTCATCATCATCTATTAAGATGAAAGAATACTGCAGCCTCTCAAATCCTTTGGATGTCATCGCTGAAAAGAATGCTGTTTTCAGTGCTACATTCACAGATGTTCATGTGACCTGAAAACTTTCCAATACCAACCATAGTAGCTGGGCCTTGTATCACGATTCACCTGGCCTAAATGTGGTAGAAACACATTGAGCTATTTCTCTCACAGTCACTGTGGAGATCACCTGTCATTCTCATCTGTGCATTCAGGAACATTTTGAGGAGTACCTAGTAATCAGAGGACTAATTCTATTTAATTAACACTAATTTTGAGGTCGCATTATCCATAAGAAATATTCTGATAATTAAACATCACTCTGGCAGCTAAGAAAGGAGGAGATACTGGATTTAACCAGATAACTCTGGCTAAATGCTTTACCTCTAAATGCTCCTAGGTGTATCATAAACCTTACTGTCTTTTGTGATGGTAAAAAGAGCTTTCTTCCTTCTATGCATCGTGCACATCAAGTTTCTTCAGAAGTGATTGGTCCGACAGGCATTTGTGTACTAGTCTTCTCCCTCAGCTTGCTTCAGCTGCTCAGAGAGCACTGGAGGATTTTCATTAAAACCAGAAGGACTAGAGTTGTATTTTTTAGATTTGGCAGAAGCTGATAGCAGTTGCTCAGGAAAACATCCTACTTGCAACAGATTTTTCAAACCCTGTATATGGCTAGATAAACATCTAAGCATTTGGTATCTTACAGATGTATTCTAAAGCAAAACAAAACAGAAAGAACTTCAAATAGTTACGGATAAGACCAATGCATGAAATGTAATAGAAACAAGGAATTTTGAGAGCCTGGTTTCTGATGTCTCTCTTTTATGAGAATTCTTGATGTCTAATAAAGAACGAGCTTATTAGCTTTTCTTGATTAAAATATTAATAGGATCTCTTTTCTCTCTCCAGTTTCCAATAAAAAAAGTAAGAGTTTTAAGATTTTTTTAGACCTCTCCCCCTCAGTAGAGTTCGATTTAAACTTCCTAGTGAGTTCAGAATTCACTTTAGGGAATGACTGTGTTAAACGTGCTTTCTTAGGAAACTAGGCCAAGAAGTAATCAAGTACCTGAATTTTAAAAGGGGACAGTACAAATCACAAATATATTAAATTTTAGAGCTCAAGGAATCAGTATGTGCACCCAAAAAAAAAAAAAAAAAAAAGAAAAGGAAAATATGAAGGAATATTACTTTTTTTTTTTTTTTTGGTAATTCATGTCCAGCACACTGGGACACTAATCCATATTAACACGTTACAAATAAACGGTAACTGACATTTACCAGTAATTCTGGAGATATCAACCATGCAAATTTATACAATGTCCTTCAGCCACGGCAAGTCTGGTAGACCTCTGTCTTTATAAAATAATCTCATTGCTGATCTTCAGATTTTCTTTGAAAGTCAAGAGACTCAGCCCATGCAGTCAATGCCCACGCCATCGCCTATTAGAGCTAGAGAAAAACTCTTTAAAAAAAGAGTTTAGGCAAGCCCAGGATAGTCATGTCTATGTTCTGCAGTTTGCAAGCAAGGAGAGAAGTGGCTCATTGCTTCTGTTTATCTGCTGCAGGTAATAGGTGGGAAGGGGGCTGGTGATTTTTGACAACTTCATGAAGCAGGTTTTTCTCCTCACAGTGGACCATGGTGATGCAGTAATGCCACATTATCAGGCAGTCTTGTACAGCTGAATTCTCTGAAAAGCTTAGTTTAGTTAAAGTCTTGTTAATGGCACAGTGACAAAGAGCGGGCAGTGAACTTGGCAAGATCTGTGGTGGTTGTTCATGCTGCTTTTAAAATGGGCTGCTTATGTGGTTTGTCCCCGAGTCTTAGTTCCTCTTCTACCTGCCCCCCTTTGCATATTTTCAGTTATTTGGTGGTTTGAAGCATTAAAACAGTTTATGTTTATGTGTACTTAAATGCTTTAACTTCTTTTTGAGCAATTAGCCATTTGTGCATTATTATGCAAGCTCACATTACTGGCTGTTTTTGAAACTTTAGCTCAAAATGTTGCACTGGTTGCAAACTTTTTTAAAGAATTCATTATTATGAAATATTTTACCAGATAATTCACTGAGACAAATCTGAAATGTGCAGTTGGGAAGGTAAAATTATAACCAGTCACATAAACCTGTCTTCATTAGCTCCCTTTCAAACATCTGCAAATGTTACCAATAGAGACAGACATCCTCGGAGAGTGTTTTGAAGCGTGAATTCTTTAGTTTTCAATTGGAATCTGCTTTATGTTTAAGAGGAAGGCTTTCATTTCCTGCATCTGAGATTCATTTTTAAATGCAAGCTAACAGGAAGATTAGCCTTTAAGGACTATTTGTGACTGGCCAGAATGGTGTTGGAGACTAGAACATAAAAGAAAAAAAAAGGGGAGAAAAAGGAAAATAAAGACGTAAGGAGTGAATAAGGTGATGCATCAAGCTATATTCTCAGCTGGTGTCAATTGATATGTCTTCCTTCCACTGGAACTGTGCCACATTACACCAGCAAAAGATCTGTCCTGTCATGGTTCCAACTTTAGTCTTGGGCCACAACTTGAAAGTAGTTTTCTGGATTGTTTAGTGTGTTCTTATTTTATATGCAACAGATAGAGCCTTTGCTGATAACCTGTGGGACATTCTTCAAAGCTTTGCCATAAAAACTGTTAACAGCAAAGGAAACACTTAACACTTACTGCAGTAATGAAAATATCTTCAGACACATTAAAGCCCTATATGGAGTATTGATGGGTTTATTATTATTGCCATTCCTGCTTTAGTAAATCAGCGTCAAACTTTTTGTTCACGTGTCACAGAAATTGTTGGTGCTTCTCTGGCTGTAAGCAACAATGCATGAAGGGTGATGTCACGGTCCTTAGATGTCTTACCATTCCCTCCTCCTTCTGCACGTTTTGTGCTCTCTCCCAGAGAGACATGGGCATGTCCTTCATGTCACTGGGCTACTTCTCATAGGCTTCTTTGAAACTCTCACCCCTTTGCCAAATTATAGACGCGGGTTTTCAAAAAGGTGGTCACTGCCTGCATAAACTAATAAATGATTGCTAGAGGTGAGAAACCAGACTCAGTAGATGCAGGTTTGGATCTGTTTCAGCAACTCCTACGAAGTATTCATATTTTTAACATATTCATGTTTTTCCTGTCAAATGCAAGAGTGTTTTGTATGAACCACAGTTACTCTGTAAGTCATTGCTTTCAATTGAACCTTGATCAATAGGAGGCTGAAAGAGGTTTTGCAAAAATTGGTCTAGTTCTGACCATTGTACATTGTATATAAGTATTGTAAAATTGTTTGACAAACTTTCAAAAGTAGAGAATTTTGGAAGCAATGTGCCACAGCAAATGTGGTTTATGAATTCATTTTTTTTTTCTCTTCAATCAGTAATAAACTGTTTATTGTACAGATCATATTTTACCTGTTCCTGTTGCTTTCAGTGTTGCTTGAATGTTTTAGAGTTCATCAGCATTGTAACTTCTGCCTTGGTTGTCTGTGTATCTTAAGATTTTGCATTGACATATTTCACTGAACTTTTTGAATATGTGCTAGAATATCTAGACCTGCCAGCTTCCCTCTATACCCGTTTCTCATGAATTTTTAAAGCAGTTCTGCTGCCTAACTCCTTAGTACCTAAAGTGATAGGGGGAAAAGGAGAGCAAACCTGAACAAGGTGTATCCAATATGTGGGAAGCCAAGGTGCAGTCAGACAGGGGAAAGTAAAAGACAGGAGTCAGGGTGTTGGTCTTGTAGCCATCCAGAAGAAGGTATCAATGAGAGAAGAAAAAGTTGCATGCAGTTTTTGGCTGAATGACACTATAAAGCATTATAATAAAATAGTTCAGTTTTCATTTAAATCTGCTCACTTGTTTTTGCTTCTATCAGAATGAATTATTTTGATTTGGGTAACTTGAATTGTTATGGCATAAGAAACAATTCAGGACAGAATGTCCTTGCAATGCTTAATAGTTGAAATAGTTTGAAAATATCGCTATTTAATTTTGAGATGAGGAAAATAAAAAACTTACATTTAGCATTGTTTCCACTAATTGACAAGCATATTCTTGATTTTTTCTTTGTTGCTTGTTAAGTTCTCTTTTGATCATTGTTCAGGAGGGACTTGTTTTATTGTAATTCAAAATATCCACAGCTGTAACTCTATTTTGGTAGTACACAGCTATATTTAAGTGATAATACATTATATGTTAAATGTCTTGTTTACCAGTCATCAAATATTTATGAGCCATTACAGTGTTAAGGCTTAGAGGTTTTCTGTACTAATAATGCATATATTTTGTTTTCCAGTGACATAATTCCATTGTTAAGAACAACTTCTGTTTAACATGTCAGCTACTGAAATGTTTCTGATATCCATGAAGGTAATTTTCCTTAATATCCAGGTTTACAATAGATGGGCCACATTAGTAAAGCACTACAGAAATGTACATTATCTCAAAAGAGCTGAAATCTATGTTAAAGACAGAAAATAACTAAATGCTGAAGATATATTTTGTTTTCTTACTGATGTTACCCAGGTCTTCTAATAACAATTTTCACTGCATCAGTTCCAGAGAGCTAAATATGTCATGTTTTGGCAAGATCAGTACCTCAAATATATTAGTACTATGCTGGCGTTCCCTCTCCTTTGACTTGTATTTTGGGTACAGGCAGCTAGATTGGCACTGATCAGTGCAGAAAATCACTCCTGTGTGCCAGAGTTTCAGACTACTGGTAAAGACTTGTTCTTGGCAGGATGGCAGTGCACATACAAGGTTGGTAGGCATCCTCCTTCCAAGTGCATCATGGTGTGGAGGATGAGTTTTCTTCCTACTCAGGAAAAAAATACTCAAAGTACTCTTGTGTGTGTGTGTGTAATTAAGAGAAAATCATGGTTTTGTAGTTAAATGTACTTAGAGCAAATAGCAACAAAGGTGAATACAGGTGAACATACCAGTGGGAGCAGAGTATTGTATTTATATAGAAGCATGTGTCTGTGTATATGTTTGTGTACATGCGTATGTGTGTGTAAAAATGCTTTTATACTCCAGATTACCATATAGGAGTAAATGGTCAAAACTGTTTTCCAGTTTCTGGGAAAAAAAAAAAAAAAAAAAAAAAAAGACATTGAATCCTTGTCTACACTATTTCTTTTTTGTATGACAATCCACACTACTGTTTTAATTAGATGCCCTTACAGAAAATTTAGAATATGTCTACATGATGTAGTAGAGCATGATGCAAACAGTCCCCAGCTCACCTAGACTGGGCTGGTAAAGTGCAGCATAGTATATTGGTGATAGCTCAAGTACTAGCAGATACATAAATTGTACTTGCCTGGCCTGCTACTCAAGACAGTAGATTTTGTCACTTCACAAGGCTAATAACTTTGGTTACAATTTTGAAAGTGCTGTAGTGTGTTTCATTCTGCTGCTAGCTTAAGCAATGCCAGCTGGGCAACTGCATCATGCTACAGCGTGCTGGCTGGACATACTGTCCCCTACACAGGGATAGCATTTGTCTAAAGTTGTTAAAAGAGAAAAAATATTTTACCTTGTTCATTTAATATTTTTCTTATTAATCTTTATACTCACTCTTCAGACCTGTGAATTTATTGAATAGTATGCAGCAGAGCTGGATTCACAGTAGGTGATGGTAATTTTAAGGTAGGGTGAAATGTGGAAATGTTTTCATTCAGGCAAGGTCATGCTATCTTCCATGTTAACTTTCAATTTTCCTCACTTGTGAAACAGGGATAATGATGGTTAGCACCTCTGTCAAGTGTTTTGAGAGCTGGAAAATTGAATGTTGCTAAGTAAGCATGTAAAAACCTAAGTAAGCTTGTTAAAAAGGTTTTCAGTACGTACCATGTTTCTGCTGATGTGGTGGTGGAACAATACTCTGCAATGAAGATAGGATTGCTCTACTGTGTAGAAAGACTAAATACTGGAAAGAAACAGAGGTGAGTTCATTTCACCTTAAGGGATGGCTGCAATGCAGACATGTATGTTGGTGATAGATATTACAGGCTACCTTTCTAGTCAATAGAGATCACTAGCCATAATCCGTTTGACTTGCTTTAGTCTGCTTTAATGGGAGATGAATAATGCCTAACAAGCAATGTTCATTATATAATTTAATCTTACCTCCTGCCATAGAAGTACGTGCAGCTGCTCTGAGTTGACTCCAATTGCTTTGTTAAACTAAAGCATCACTTTCATAAAGCTATAAATTAGTTTTGAAACTAATTTGAACCAAAAAAAATATTTTTAGTGATACTATTATTTTTGTTTTCCATTTTCCTTTCCTCCCGTACTTTATGTTAACCTTCAAAAAGAGTTAATGAAGTATATAAATAGTTGAAACCTATTCTCAAATAATATCATAATGTTTAAAAATAATGAGTGCTGAGTGTTGGTCAGCAACTGCTGTAAAAAATGAAAGGTAAATTTGGCATGAAGCAGTGAAATGCTGAAGTGGTCATTAGTCTTTTGACAAATAGATTAGTCAGGCTTGTCCAGCTGTCAGGATGGTTGTATACGTGTTTTGCAATATTACTTGGAGTGCAGTACGTTTGGATTTGGCCACAAGTTGGTATAATTGCATAGAAAGATGTGTCACTGTTAAACAAGGTTATAAAAATGTGTGCTGTTTCTGCAGCTCCTTCTGAGATGCACTGACATTTCTACCTGGTCTGTGAATCGTGCCATTGCTGTCACTTATTTGTTGTCGGTAATGTGAATACAAGATTTTTCACTATATTTACAAAAATGTGTTTTGACCTCTTTGGAACTGGGATGTTGTTATATACAACATGTATATAACAGCAGTAGAGAGTAACAACATGTTAATAGTGTGCTGTTTGTACAGGCTTGTTCTCATGAAATGATCACTGAGAGAGTTTCTATATACAAAGTAATGTTGGCATTTTTTTCTTGGAGCTGAATTGGGAGTCCAAGTTAAAAATAAAGATGGAAAATGAAATGTGGTGTATGTGTACATTCCTTGACCCATTATGCTGATAGGTCTGTATTTGGTAGAGAAAATATGAAAAGATAATGAGTAAGCCTTTGTGCATATCCTATGGATCAGAGAAGAAAAGAGGCTCTTCTGAGAACTGCATGCCGTTAGCAGCAAGTATTGGAAACCCCCCTCTGCTTGTCCTGCCTTGTGAGAAGTGAGACTTGAAAGAACTTTCACTTCTTTTACTGGTTTGAAAACATATTTGACCTCTGAGAAAGGAAGCCAGAGAGAGCATTGAATAAGTTGATTTACCATCTCTTGAAATACCTCCTTTACTGGTTCTGTGCCAGAATCTGAAGTGCTGTAGTGACAGCAGCCAAAAGGGAGTGGGGATTTGGATGGAGATAAAGGGAAAGATTAAAAAAAGAAGTCTAAACCTACATTTAATCCAATGGTCTCGTTATCTGAAGCTGGCCACTTCCAGGAGCTCTGCAAACTTTTGCTTTAGTGAATGAATTGAGCCCTGTGTTATAATGACAAATACTTCTCCTGGGAAATACTCATGTTGTGTTACATTAATGTTACAGTGAAAAAGTACAAACTGAACTAGATATAAAAGATACTTTTTTTTTTTTTTTTTTTTTTTTTTTTACATATGTGGTGCATGTGGATCACGGAGGCAAAGATGACCCAACAAAGCTGAAGCTATGTGTCTGAGCTGCTGAAATGCAGGTTTTGGAACGGCATTCCAAAAACAGCTGCAGTTGAGTACACAGCATTGTGAGGAGTGCAGTGTGATTATCAGTGAAATGTCCAATTTTATTCATGAAAATGTTTATTCAGCCCAAAGAAAGGGGGGTTTAATAGTGTTTCCGATGGATTTACCATAAAGCACTGCTACTTGAACATGATTCTACGATTTTAATTCACATCCCCATAGTAGACTTCTAGCTGGTTGATTTCAGTAAACTTGTACTGATTTAAACCAGCTGACAGTCTTTTCTACAATCATCACGGTATTACTCACTTTGAAGTATGCTTCTGTACTGTAAACTCTTTGGGACTGAGAGCTCCAAAGTCCTGAGAAAAGTGGTTTCAGGTCTCTTTGGAAGCAGATTCAGCCACAGATGTTCACTCCTAAGTAACAGTATTCAGCAACATACGCCCTAATTTGAGGATGCCTTGTAATTAGGCATTGCTGAACTGAATTTAGCAGTGCCTGGGTCACTCTGGTGATTCTGTGGCACCTTTGGAAATTTTGGCGTTTTGTATGCTTCCTGTAATTCTACCTAAATCTTACATCCTCCTTTTTTCACACTTATTCATATAAATGACTGCTCAGTGGTTAAAGGCTCATAAGCTGAAGGTACAAGGCTGTATTACATGTTCAGTTTTTCCCAGGCAGGTCTTTTTTATTCTGCCATTACAGCCCTATGCAGGATATGTGGTGAGTGCACCCTCGTTCTAGGTTTTATTAAGTCCCATCAAAGCTAGAACCAAACTGTTTTGAACTGTCCATAACAGTGTGAGTAATTAGTTTGGGAGATGAAGATGGCACCTGTAAATCAGAGCAGTCACAGCAAGAGGATGTAACTATTTTTAGTTGAAGCAAAAAGCAAGGCATGGCAAAATGAATGTGAGGAATTGAGATTTTGTGTAAGGTTGAGGGCAGAGAGGCTTGGTGTAAGAAGCATTTGAGCATCTGACTTGCTTTAAGAGAAATGGACTTAAAATTCAGCACTAAAGTAAAATAATTCCCATACATAGCCTTTGGTGAGAATGAGTCCTTTCTTTTTATTGTTATTTAAATTTGCTGGCACATGGGGATGTCATCAGAAAAAATGTTTGTTGCTTCTTGTTTATTCAGGTCAGGAAAGATGTTCATTAAATATGTAGTCACATAGTAATTATGTCATCAAATACGCTGCTACAAAACTCTCCTCAGTGAAGAGGAATTTCCTTTACACCTGACGATAACATTTTTCAAAATAAAATATGTCAAAGCTTAGAAGTTTATCTTGGCAGAACATCATACCATTAAAGCAAGATTGAATGTATCCTGTCCAGATCTCTTGCTTCTTGTAATGGTGCCTAAGGCTACAGTCCTCCAGATGTTGATACTACCAGCATTTACATTTTGAATGGAAAAGCCTCTTGTTATCACAGACACTTACAGTATTCTACCCTTTTTTCAGTACGGTTTGTCTGATGTAATGCTAAAAAAATGTGATGAAAAAAAGTAGATTTTTTTTCCTCCCCTGCAGAATTCTTTGCACATAGCAATAAGAATGAGAACGGATAGGACAGCAGATCTTTCATGCCCCTTGCTTCCCAGTCCAGGTTAAGACTGCGTGAGTTGTCCATAAATAGCTAAAAATTGCCTTAGTCACAGGAAGGAAGTAGAAAACTCTGCAGTAGAAACAGTACCAAAAGCGCAAGAAAAACTTTTCCCTGCACTAGCACTGGCCAGACATCATCAGGCCTCAGCTGCATTAAACTTAATGAGCTCTATTTACACTGAGTCAGCTCACTCTGCTGTAGCCTTGAAGGGGCCTTAAAGCAAGTGAGAATCATTTCCTCTATGTTTTGATAATTAACACAATTACTCCCACAGGATCAAGAGACAGTGGCTAGACAACTCAATTTTCCTCGTTGTGATGGGTACTGAGGACAGCTTGCAGGATGCTGCTGAGGTGCTGTGGTTTTGCAAGATTTTATGAATGGAAGACCAGATCAAGTGCTCAAGGGATGAGAAAGGGAAGAGATAACAGGGCACTGTGAAGAGGAATATATATTTCTTGGTGTATATTCTTGCTAAAGCTATATATATATCAACAAGAATGAACAGGCTTCAATGGGAATTAGATTTAAAAACCAACAAACTGTATCACCACATGCTGATGTATATTCAGATTGTTTTGTCCCACTGTCACTCACAGGATTAGCTATTTTATGTGCTTACAAGTTTTGCTGGATTGGTACTTGAGGTTTGAATCTGGTAAAGAGATTCACAGTGAAGCTGCCTAGAAAAATTTTCTAGTCCATTGCTGTATTTCTGTGCTGTAGACTCTGATTCAGTGTCAGTCGGAAGAAGAAAGGCATTGATGATCACTGGTACTTTCAAGATCAAATGTTCAGCTCACCATCCTCCAACAACCAGATGAGTTGAATCTTGGTCAGACCGTTAGAAACAGTTCCCAGGAGTCACAAAAAAACCCTCACCAAGCAGAATATGTATACGTTACTTTTGTCATGCATTTGTGGTTTTGTGGTAGTGAGATATATTTGAGAAGTAACAAAGGTGAGAAGTAAAGCACTGAATTTTCCATGAAAGTAACTTATAAAGGTGACTGATTTTCCCAGGTGGTAATTTTCCCCACATAAGCACCTTTGCATGGGAATGCCTTGCTAGATAAGATACTGGGATTGTGATGTGTCATGGGCTGATTTACAGGTTATACTTAATCAGAATAAGAGGGATCAATCTAAAAATTACTTTTAATAGTGATTGTATGTAGCAGCTGTAATACCATCAGATGTACGCGTATGCTTCATATGTCATATAGTCTTTGTTTTATGCTTGCACTTCAAATAATTTCTGTTCAACCATGATATCCTGTGGCATGGATGGATGCTTGTTAGTAGAACAAGTAACATAATTCCTGAGTTAGAAAGGTCATAGATAGGGCAATGGGACTTGGGACCCAAAGCTGGAAAATGTATTAACATAGTTTAATCAGTCATACTAAATTCCACTGTGGCATATTTCCTCAACAAATTAGTTAAAAGGATTCTGGGTTCTGTCACAGGAAAAGAAAACACTGAATCTTTTATTCTAAAAAGAATATTTATTCTTTAAGTATTGTGTCTGAAAGTTTTGTGGTTTGTTTTTTATACTTTTTTGTTGTTTGCTTAAGTGTTCATGATCTAATATTTAAAACATTGTATTAAGATATCTAGCTTCTCCTGTAAATTTTGCCAGAGCTTTGTTGTGCAGCCTTGATCCAATTATTCCTGTGTCTTGGTTTTGCTGTATTCAGCTAATAGACTCTTCAATGATGTCCTAAACTTTTGTGTGTCTGTAAAGTGCATATCACAATGTGATGCTGATATCAGGTGGAATTTTGAAGAACTGCTGCAGTTCAAATAAGTAGTAATTATTTGGGTTTTGGCTAAATTGCATTATCCAGCAGCTTTTCTGGTGAAGAACCAATACTTCAAGAACTGAAAGAATGTGCATGCAAACCATTGGCAGGCCAGCATGGTTTTTGGTGGGACGGTATATTTATGTAAGCAATCATAGCCGAGCAGCGTGATTCAGATTTTGATTTTCTCAAACAAAGGAGTGCGAATGCGGAAATATATCAGTGAGTTCTGTCTGAATAGTAACTGCAGTTTCATTTCCTAGAGGACCATGCGGGATTTGTGAGTTATGCAACATTAGCAACCCCTTGTATAGTTTGAAGCTAAAGTTGGAAACCAATTTACAGCTGGTTTAGTGCAGCTGTTCTTGTTCATCCTATGCAACTCATACCCTTCCTCCTCTTTCCTTACAGAGGAAGACTGAGAAAAGCACTTGAGGAGGGAATATAGTTCCATTCCTATGTGGAGATTCTGTAATAATTAACGGCACTCTTGTTGAGTTGCACTCTTAGTACAATCAAATTGAAATTCCTCTTCTATAAGAACAGTTGCTCTTTTTCACAAGTACCTTGTAGAGCTTTATAACTTATAAGCTTCATAATGACAACATCCCACCCTGAAATACAACTGTAGTATGATTTGCTGTGTTGAAGAACTAATGTATGGTTACTTTTTTCTTAAGTAGATATGCTTAATGGAGTTTTAAAAAGAATAGAACTAATTCATAAAGTTCAGTGATTAGTGATATGGTAAAAATAGGATTCCTCTAAATTGCTTTCAAAGTTGGCCTATTTCCATCTACACCATTTAAATAGGTATTAATTTAAAGCCAGCTGCTTCTTGCCTTTTGCATTTCAGTATTGCTCTGTTAGTTTTTCTTTTTTCCTCTTGAAGATTAAATATGTGTCCTGTAGGCTTATCAGCCCTGACTTTTTGTATGTGACAATGCTCCCTATGATCTTCTAATTCATCAATCAAATGGGAACTATGGTCTTCAAGTGTTAGAGAATCTCTCTTTAATAGTGCACTATTTCTATTCTAAGTATATGGTATACCATAAAATAATGTTTATGTTCCTTTAGGCTTAGTAGCATAACATTTGTGAGCACAAGTGCTGAAGCAATTTAGAAAGAGATGTTAACTTTATATCCTACCAGAGAAGTAGTTTTATTACTGTGTATGCAAAGCAAAGCTTTTATATTTTATTAGCTATCATTATCGTGTTTCAGGGCCTCTTCTTGTATCCAATAATTGCAGACATAGAAGTCTTTCTTTATGAGCATACCAAAAATAAATCAGGAAATTAATATTGTGGCTTCTGAATCTTTAGAAAAAGCATTTGCTTCAGAAAGCGAAGAACTGTTTCAGTGGTGTATATCCCAACAATGAGGCTTACAAATGCCAGATGTAAAAGAATAGCATTGTGCTTTGGCATTGGACTATGAAAAGTGGAATGGAGATAAAAGCAGCTATCTTAACTTCCATGTAGAGGAATACCACTGTTAGTAATGGTAGACATTTAAATATGAGTCAAGTCCCAACAAAGTCATGAAATACCCTAAAAATATTTGGCTTTTATTTGCTGATTTTGCTCGTTGAGGTCCATTTTCTAAGCTTTCCATCAAGATCAAGAAACTGATGCTAAGATATTCAAATAGTCAGAAGTTGTTAGAAGTGTGAATATTAAGCAGATTACAAAGTATTGTGAAAGTCCATAGACTTCATAATACTGTGGTAAATGTTTTTCTGTGATACAGTTTTTACTGTCCCTAAAATATTTTTTTTACTATCTTTGGAATCTGAAATTCTACATTGAGAAAATTCATGTGCAGTGAAATATCCTGTTTGGGCAAAGTTTAAGTTTGTGTGTTTTGTCTTTTTTCATATACATTTGAGTTTATATTTCTACTAAAAGGACAGCTCAAAAAGTACTGTGTAAAGATGCTGAGAAATTAATTCCTAAAATTCCAACATTCCTAAAATTCCAACATTCCTGAATGTTGACATTCAGACCATCTTCCAAGGAAATTCTAACAGAACAGAGTTTCCTATAGAAATAAGTGATGCCCTTATTGTGAGAATTTTCACTGTGTAAGAGCCTATTTGCTAACTGCATTCTTAATCCAAAATACTTAATCCATCCAGGAAATGGATTGCCTTGGGTAAAAACAAAAAAAAAGCTGTGACTTTACATTGTATTCTGTAGGAACCAGAACACTTTTGTGTGGGAACCAGCCCAGAGAGCCATGCAGACTCCTCATTTATTGCAAATGCGCTATGAAAGTGGAATCTAAGTAAAAACAATGAATGCATTTGATATAATAAGTGTGGCACAATAATTCCCACATCAAATTCCTGCTTCTAAACATTTAAGCATCATGAGTCATCTTTAGATTTCTGAAATTAGTCTTTGAAATGTTGATACATATGTGAGCTCTCTGGTCTTCCTTCTGAAAACATACAACACAAGTTACTCATTTGCTGGAGTTCATTGGGTGCTGATGTCTACTTCGCTGTCATTAGGACTAGGTCAGAAGTTCCAGACCTTGATGAACTGGAAAATGATGTTCAGGTAAATTCAGTCCACAGCATGATAAATTTAGATTCCCATGTTTAGGCCTGTCATGTTCAGGAAAAATAAAAAACAAGCACACAACCAAGCAAACAAAAAGATGCCTGGGTTTCATGATGGGTATTAAAATGACTGACATAGGTCATACTTAGCCAAAAAAAAAAAAAAAAAAAAAAAAGATTAACCTATCCAGAGATGATAGCATGCATTACGCATGCTGCAGATTTAATTCATTAGTTGGGCATAAATATTAACAATAAAACCCTTCTAATTTAGCTATAAACTCTGAAAAGTTTCCCTTTGAAATGAAATGCTTTCCATCATTATATCTCTTGGCTGTTTGAGGTTCAGTTTCTGTCTACTATTCTGTACCTTTTAACAGATTTTATCCAAGTACTGGGGTATTTTGATAATAATATTCCAGAGAAAAGTTACAGCTGCTTATTATCTACTTGTTGCTGACATTGAGTTTGTTGTTTGTTTTTGCATGTGAAGTGCTGGAACAACCAGAGAAAGATGTGATCCTAGCAATAAGATACTTCCCTACTACTATTGTTGGGTATGTCTTTCCAGAGAAGTCCAGAAGCCTCTTATACATGGTGGTGGGCATGCCATTTCTTCAGAATAAGGCAAGAAAATTCTGTGGTTGGCAAAGTTAAGCTGGAAAGAGATCTGTGACAGACAAGAGAACAGTGTACTAGACCATTTCTAGTACCACTAAGGTATTTTCAGTCTTGGTATGAATCAAGAATATGCTAGGTCTACTTTCTTCACTTAGATGGACATTAATGTGGTTTGGGTAGGTTCTGAATGAACTTATACAGAAGGAGAAATTTGTTGTGCTTTTTGGTTGTGTAGAAATTGTGAAGGATTGCCAAGAGTTAATCTTAACTGACTTCTTCATTGCTAGTCAAACTAGTTTGGGCTTGAAGGATTTAAAAAAAAAAAAAATCTTTCTTGAAAGCCCTGTTTGTTACTGTTGTAGGAAAGGTCTCTTTTGTGAATCAGTAAAAACATGAATAGGTGGATAAGATGTTTTAGGCTAGTGATTTCTCAGTTTAGTTTGTGCTGGCATCTACCTCACCATGAAGTGTAAACTTAAAAAGGGGTCATATAGAATTATCTCTGGAGTTCCTCAGTTGGTCCAGAATCCATTTTTCTGCTTACTTTCATCTCTTTTACTGGTATTGAAGTTCCTCCAAGAAATAAACTATGTATCAATATCAATGTTGTACGATTGAAGATTCAATCTCTCATGCACCAAAATCATTAAATTTATAAGGAACATTAAATTTATAAGTAAACTTCACATTTAAAAATAACCATGCATCCCTAGTTCAGCTGTTGTCTGTTCATGTTGCAGTCTCTTGATGGCAACACATCCTATTTTTACTCTAGAATCCCACAGTGCAAAGGCTGTCCTCCTCCAGAACCTGTATCAGTGTTATGAACTGCAAAATCTTGCGCTCAGAGGGGTTGCAGAAGTTGAACGAGGCAGAATATTGCAGAAAGAGAAAGATCTCAAGATCAAGTAAGTTAAGAAAATGTCCTACAAAATATAATTTTATGCCTGTCTTCCTTCTGTTTGGCAAGTTATTTTTAACCAGATTTTCAAATTTGGTGAGGAGTTGCATGTTATTTCTTTCTTTCAGGGTGCCACAACATTTCTGGGCCTTGACGTAAAGAATTCTAAAGCACTAAAACTGCAGTGGGGGTCTGTGGTTGTACCATGTAAAATATTACAAAAAGCAGGACACACATGTAAAGAATGGACTTCTAGAACTAACATTTTGATTGCTTTGGCATTTTTTCATTTTTTTATAACAATTTTTACTCACAGAAGGGTTGTGAAGATAAATTCATTGCCTTTTGTGAAGTGTTGAGGGACTATCACGGTATCAAAGAGCTTAGGAGGAACTCATAATAGTTCAGTGTTTAAATAATGCACATATTAAATACAGGCTAGGGAAACTAAGTTGTGTAGAGAACAGAGGAGATCCATGTGACAAATATCGCTTTACTTTTGTGACTGTAATCAATGCCTTCAACTTTTTTGCTCATACCCTGAAGCATTTACAAGATTAAACACCAGAATACTATCTGTATCTTTTGCCTGTGCTTTTCTTTCCGAGATGCTTAGCTAAGCATGTGTTTAAGCTCATATTTAAATACAATATAACTTTAAACACAGAATTAGTCTTTCTAAGATCAGTCTATGAACACAAAGTCACACAAAGGATTCGTAATCTTAAATAAATAATTAATCACTTTATCATTGGATGGGAGGTAAACGTCTAAACTGTTTCCTATTTCTAGTCAATTATAACCATTTTGTAGGGCTTGTTGATCATCTGGTTGCCAGGAGATAAGCAGAGAGAAGCAACTGGTTAACAGCTGGTTGCATCTGGTCACAGCCAGGAACTCATAGCAATAGAATAAACAATTCAGTTTTCAACAGCTGCATTTGCAGTTACACTCTACTGAATCAAATAAGTGAAGCTTTCCAAGTATAATCTGTGAGCTAGAAACATAAATTACCTTAAGAAACATTTAGAAATAATAATAAAAAAAAGTCTTTTCCCTCATTTCCATCATTTCCCTCTCTTACTAATATATTTTTAATTCACATACTGATTTTAAACATTGGAAACATCTACTAATAGACAAGATACTTGAGCATTTTAATGCTTCACTGTGTTTTGTACTTAGATGTACATATCTCTGTTCTAGTTGCTAAAGATTCTGTGCTCTGCTGTTTCATTTCTAGGAACACTTGAAGGCTGTTAGATATTTCCTGATATCCACCAAAGATCTTTCTATAGGCTTTTATTGTCTGTGGAAAGTCACCAGACACAATATTGGTGGATAACAGTAGAACACTTTATTAAAGAACAAATTGGATTTAGAACAAAGTTACCTAATGGATTGCTTGAATGTGCTACTGAAAGCCGGCCGAGATCTGGAGGTGGTCATGCAGATGTCTTGCTATTTGGAGACACCACGCCTGGGGCCAAAAATGGGTTTATCATTTCTCAGATGGCAGTAATCTCAGATGCTGAGATTAAAGGAAATTAAGTTTGCCCAGGATATTATAATACTAGCTGACAGTTCAGAATCTCAGGGGAAGTTAATTGTCAAAGAATGGTGAGTCTCAATCTGCAAGTTCATACAGGAAAAAAAGAATGGGACTGTTTTACATCAGTGCTTGTGGTAAATGGTAGTTAGAGAAGATGCTCATTGCAATCTGACATCTGAATATGCTGATTTACTCTGAACTGATTTGAAAGTGGTATATGTCAGAGTAACTGCTGAACAAGTTCTTGGTACAAAAGATCTTAAAAAGGGAGTGATCATGCCACTTGGTCATTTGCAGGACTGATTAATAATGTGCCTGAATAGGTGTGTATGTATGGCTGTGTGTGTGTACATATGGCTGTGTATATTCATCCTAACAGGGTTCAGAGAGGTGTCCTAGGGCCAGTTTGTAAGTTGAAAGACATCAGCTGGGGAGCAAAATCATCCCACAGAGGAATAAATGGCCAGTTTTCCTTATGAATAGTGAATGTTCAGAACAACCTATGCCCAGCCCTGTCTCCTGGTGTCCTGACTCACTGACTGGACTTGCTGGATGGACCCTGGACCTGTGCTGTAGTTTGCTGTGTCTCCAGCCCTGTCTCTGGCCTTGTCTCCTGCTGTTCCTGACTGAATGGACCCCAGATATGGCTTGTTTCCTCACCCTATCTGGGACTGCCGATGGGACCTGTCACTGTCACCAACCCGGTCCTGGTCAAATGCGGCAGGACTATATCCTGGTCAGGCTGGTCACTGCCCTACCTGTGCTGTGGCACCCTCAGCTCCTGGCTTATCTTTCTTTTGGACCAGTTCTGCTCTTGCTGCTACCTACCAGGCTGTCTGGTAGAATGCATCATCTGGATTATTTTAAATAAGATTTGTTTTGTATTTTGAAATAACTAGCAGATAGATACATCACAGGCACTAAAGGCTGAGTTAATTGATGTTAATGTTTATTATTTCTGTTGTCAAAGATTCTGGAAGCCCACAGCCTGACAAAAATAGGTTCTGTACAACAAAATGGAAAGACAAATGGACTCTATTCTAGCCAACTTGAACTATAAATGTAAACAAAAGATAGGAAAGCCCAAATCACAAGTGATCAATGGACCTGATCACTTGATTAACGGACTCATAAAAACAACTTAATTGCAAGGTGACATTTGAGATGAACTATACACCCTGGGAAAGCATGCTTTTCTTAGAAAGGTGTAGTATCCCAGAATAACACCCTGCTTAGTTTAGTGCTCCTGTAAAACTTACAGTGCTGCTGAAAACTGAATTTGCAGAATTTATTGTGAAATCAGACCAGAGTTACAAAAGAATTGTCTCAGTGTTTATAGCTATATCAGCCCATATTATCTACTTGTCTTGGAAAATAGTAGGTTGTGAACAACAAAAAGAACTTTAAGACCACATGTATAACAGATTTCTAAATTAGGGCATATCAAATTCAGGTATGATTTTGGCAGCTAAAAAGGCCTTTCAGGTTACCTTTTGATCTGCATACCATTGTAACTGAAGTTACTGTTATGTAGTACCTCTATCAGCACTACACAGAGAGTTATTTCCAAAGTAGACTGACAGTAGACAGAAAAGTTTGTATAAGTTATCAAAGGACCTTAACAGTTTCTTCAACCTGTTCTTATCCCTTGGGTAAATGTAAACTGCATAATTATACATTTACTTGGGACACTAAAATACTTTCTTCAAAATCATTTCTATGACTTGAATAACAAATCCATATTTTATAGTGTTTCAGGACATTTCATTCACTTTTTTTCTCATAAAATGAACAAACATTTGGGGTCTGATTTCATCACAATTTACTTAACCTATCTTGATTATGGTTGCCATTTAGTCTATACAAGGACAAGAGGAATGAGTCCATGGATATACTGTAGAACTTTGTATTAAATAATGCTGAAATGGTGTGTGGGTCTTGTAATAATCTATTCATGATTTTCTATTTCAGATTCAGGTAGATATTATGATATTTCAGATTGACATGGATCAATACAACATTAAAAAATTATTTTACTTACAAACAAGAAACCTACTAGTACAAGGTTTTGGTCCTCAAACAGTAACGTATTAGTGTTTCCTTTCCAATAGAGCACACGGAGTTTTATAATATTTTGTTTACTTATTCATCTGGACTTTAATATGTAAAAAGTAAGTGTCATGAGACAGCAAGAAGAGCCAGTGATTTCCTAACTATGGCTGTCAGATGGACAGTTGTATATATTTTATAAATAAACATTATTTAAATCAATAATTTAGAATAATCTATTTAACTTTAAACTTACCTGTATGAATGTTTGGCTTTGGTTCATGAAGGTGCCTGAAAAATGAGCCCAACTACAAAAATAGTGTATTCTTCACCATTCCATCTTCAGACTTAACCTAAAACAATATTAGAGAGAGTGCAATTGGCATTACAAGCACAAATCTGTTGTAGATGTTTTTGGCTTTACACATAGTCCAAAGATCAGCAAATCTAACATCTGAACATGAAAGCTCCCTTGTACTGGTGGAGTAAGTGGCTCCTGCTAGAACCAAATCTGTAGGTGGATTGAATTGGTCAGTATTTATGTAGACTCCATGTTTCATTTGAAATGTTTTACAGCCTTAGAATTTAGCTTTAGGTTGAACATCCGAAGAAACCTTAAACTACCACAGTCCATATAGAGCTCAGTTCGTCCACTGTCCATATAGAGCCCAGAATTAAAGAATCAGGGGTCTGAGTGTGTTGAGACAAGGAACAAAAGTAGGAACAAACAAACAAAACAAAACAAAAAAGAGACGAAAGAAACTTGTTTTTCTGTTCACTCTCACTAGAGTAATAAGCAACCTGTGTAGAAAGCACAAAATGTGTTAGGGATTCTTACCATCATTTATCAACAGTCCTGGCTATCGAGGGAGATCCCAGTTGACTGGCGGCTAGCAAACGTGATGCCCATCTACAAGAAGGGCCGGAGGACTGACCCGGGAAACTGCAGGCCTGTCAGTTTGACCTCAGTGCCAGGGAAGCTCATGGAGCAGATTATCTTGAGAGTCATCACGCAGCACTTGCAGGGCAGCCAGGCGATCAGGCCCAGTCAGCATGGGTTTATGAAAGGCAGGTCCTGCTTGACGAACCTGATCTCCTTCTATGACAAAGTGACGCGCTGGGTGGATGAGGGAAAGGCTGTGGATGTGGTCTACCTTGACTTCAGCAAGGCTTTTGACACCGTTTCCCACAGCATTCTCCTCAAGAAACTGGCTGCTCTTGGCTTGGACTGGCGCACGCTTCGTTGGGTTAGAAACTGGCTGGATAGCCGGGCCCAAAGAGTCGTGGTAAATGGAGTCAAATCCAGTTGAAGGCCGGTCACTAGTGGCGTTCCCCAGGGCTCGGTACTGGGGCCGGTCCTCTTTAATATCTTCATCAATGATCTGGACGAGGGCATTGAGTGCACCCTCAGTAAGTTTGCAGATGACACCAAGTTAGGTGCGTGTGTCGATCTGCTCAAGGGTAGGAAGGCTCTGCAGGAGGATCTGGATAGGCTGCACCGATGGGCTGAGGTCAACTGCATGAAGTTCAACAAGGCCAAGTGCCGGGTCCTGCACCTGGGGTGCAATAACCCCAAGCAGAGCTACAGGCTGGGAGATGAGTGGTTGGAGAGCTGCCAGGCAGAGAAGGACCTGGGAGTGATGGTTGATAGTCGGCTGAAGATGAGCCAGCAGTGTGCTCAGGTGGCCAAGAAGGCCAACAGCATCCTGGCTTGTATAAGAAACAGTGTGACCAGCAGGGCTAGGGAGGTGATTGTCCCCCTGTACTCGGCTCTGGTGAGGCCGCACCTCGAATACTGTGTTCAGTTTTGGGCCCCTCGCTACAAGAAGGACATGGAGGTGCTTGAGCGAGTCCAGAGAAGGGCGACGAAGCTGGTGAGGGGCCTGGAGAACAAGTCCTACGAGGAGCGGCTGAGGGAGCTGGGATTGTTCAGCCTGGAGAAGAGTAGGCTCAGGGGCGACCTTATCGCTCTTTACAGGTACCTCAAAGGAGGCTGTAGCGAGGTGTCGGTTGGTCTGTTCTCCCACGTGCCTGGTGACAGGACGAGGGGGAATGGGCTTAAGTTGCGCCAGGGGAGTTTTAGGTTGGATCTTAGGAAGAACTTCTTTACCGAAAGGGTTGTTAGACATTGGAACAGGCTGCCCAGGGAAGTGGTGGAGTCACCATCCCTGGAGGTCTTTAAAAGACGTTTAGATGTAGAGCTTAGGGATATGGTTTAGTGGGGACTGTTAGTGTTAGGTCAGAGGTTGGACTCGATGATCTTGAGGTCTCTTCCAACCTAGAAATTCTGTGATTCTGTGATTCTGTGATTCTTCAGTCCAGTACTTCTGCAGAGGGAATGGTGTAAAGTGTCTGGTCTGATCTGCATAATAGCTCCATATGCCTGACAACTGGACCTAAAGTCTTTGATATCAGCCCATCATTATTGTCCAAATAGACTGCAGCCATAGTTACTTACATTAGAAGAAATGTATTTCTTTTTATTTTTTAGCACTCCCAGAAGGTCAGAGGGAGGAGTGAATGGACCATTTTATTCTAGGAGATGTAACGGTACTCCTCTGTGAATGTAGACTTCAGGTCAGCTAAATTACAAAAGGGAAATGGAGATAATGGTCATGTCTTGAAGCAGCATTTAAATGTGTAATTTTAGCCATAAACTGCCACAGGTTAAACATACACAAACTTTTACTATGTACTATTGCTATTTCTTGGTGTCAGTAACTCATCTACATACATACGATAAACAAATGGTAGTGGTTTACCCTGTGAGTAAATACACTGATCAGATTATTCACAAAATACAATCCCGCTGTTTGTGGATGAGGCATGGCACAGTCATAATTATACAATTGTTTGGTCTTCCAGAGACCAACACAGGAGACGTTTCCCAGAGCCATAGCACTTTAATGATAATTAAATCTAAGCTCATTACCATTGTGTGACAACTTTGGATGTCAAACATTGTGACTACTTAAAGAGGCACAGCCTTTCAGAAAAGAAATAGTACTATTAGAAAATGTTTTTCACGTTTCCATTATCTTAGTGACCATTGAAATCACTGTGTCAGCACTGAATCTGATCCTGATCCAAACACAGAAGGGTTGAGATTTTTAAAAGCCAGCCATCTGTTTGCTCATTAAAGGAATGCTGATCAGCCTACTAATGTCATTGTCAGTGGCAGGTAGAGGAATGTGAAGAATGCTTAGAAAAAAAATCCATAAAATGTAACTCTTGTTTTCTTATCTCTTCTGTCACAACAAGAAGAGGACACCTAGCATCACCCTGGTAATTGTCTTCAAGCAAATTGTTTCTTTAGCATTTCCTGCTGGAGAGAGAACAAATGCTCATTATTCATTTAACCTTAGTTTATCCTGATCTAGCTGAATAAATGTATTATGGCCACAAAAGAAACCTGTAGAAAATGTGAAATAATATTTGCCACTCAGTGTCTTAGTCATTCATATTTTTTTGTTTGGTTTTGTATTACCCATTGCTGTTGGTTTCTTTTTTGAGAGCAGCAATAGGAGAAAATAGCAGACACATGAAAACGTAAGATGCACCTGAGCAGTGTCCTGGTAGTGTACTAGAAGACAATGGAAATCAATTTATTTAGTTATTTATTTATTTTCCCAACTCCAGGAAAAGTCCAAATCACAGCTTTGCATATGGTCTTGTTCTATTATTTGTGGCATATTCTATGATTTATTTAGTCTATGATGACCTTGAACAATAATACCTTTTTTTTATTATTATTTCTAGTACAGCAGTTCACCTTTTTTAAACATAAAATTATAAGAAGCCTGAGGTCTTTATGGGGAAAGACTCAGCTGCTTAATCTGTGACTGAGTTTGGGATTAGAACCGTTAGCTCCTAAATGGATGCTTCTTCAGAGAGCAACAGAGCATTGCAGTACTACTCTGAAATCTGTCTTTACAGCATGGAGAAGCCAAGTGACCTCATTACGAATGGCATACATTGCTGTGCAACTGAGCAGGGCAGCATTGCTGGCTACTTGTGGATAAGGCATGCTTTTGTCAAGCTGGTGGGCACTGCATATGCTCTCTGGAAGCCAGTAGACCTGAAAAAGAGAGCTAACACTGAAAAAAAAAATGGATGTGTGGGCTTTCACCTAATGTATGTCGGCACAGGGCCATGGAGCTATGCTGGTTTATTAAATGTAAGAGCTGCTGCTTATGTGTAAATTAGGACTGCCACCTGGCTGGTTTCCAGCTGTCTTGCCTGGTTTTATTCTGAATTTGCTGGCTGCTGTTGGAGCTACTGTACAGATTGGTCTGGACATTCTCAGCAGAGATTTTTTGGAAGGTGGATGGCCTTTTCTGTGTCACAGATGACTGCATTTTACCTGAGTATTAACAATAAAGTGCCAGTGAAGTCACAGGGGTGATTATTTTAAAACATAAATGGTAGTGGTCACCCTGACAAAAAAATGGGTCATTTAAAACAAAATGTAATAAAACCAGGTTAGCTTTATCTAAATAAAATGATGTTGAAAAGGCATACATTATCTGTTTCCTTTTATAGCCTTTCTGAGTTATAACAGTTATGTAGATAGCATATTATATTAGAAGCATACTTCGACACTTACTACAATATAGATGAGGCAGGCAAGGCTAGTACATAGAACTTTCATTTTCTAAGAACTTCATAAGTGTATTTCTTCATTATTTCTTTGTTGTCTTTTATTTGTCTGTCTCTAGAGATATGCCAATTGATCAAACTGTGCTGAATTCAGTTACTAATAAGGAATACTTTCTCTGTTTTGTAGAGCAGGTGCTCAAAACAGTGGGTTTCCAGACTAGTCAATATCCTTTTTTCTACAGTAGCCATTATGAGCTAAATCAGAAAAGATCAAAAGTACAAATGCTGGATGTTGAAGTTCAATTCATGTCCAAAATGTCTAAATAATTATTTTATGATATCAATTAATTGCTATTTTTAAACAAGGGATGACACTTCTAAAGTTCAGATAGCTCCCCAAATTTTTCCTCACAATTCAAAGGCAACATTTGTATGCTGACTATGTATAGAAATGTATGTCTGTGCTACACTATATGAAGCCTAACTGAGGTACATTTGGTCAATGAACCTCTTTGGCTTCGTATTCCTTTGTTTGTGAAGTTGTATGATCTTTCTTATAGCTTTGAAATAGTCTTAGCGACCTCAAAACTACAAAAGCTATAAGACATTTGCATCATCCTGTATGGATGAGGAAAAAGGGGTGACCATTAATTCCAAGTAAGCCATCAACCGGATTTTTTTTCCCACATATAATAGTATCCGGATGTTCTATGTCTGCTAGAAACAGCTCACTAGCACCTAATACTTACAGTATGTGTATAAACACAGAGGTCTTGTTTACATGCCAAATGCTTGCACTCACCCTGCTGTCCGGTGTTGGAAATGGAGTTGTGTGGCTGTGAATGATTCTGGTTCTTTGCAGACATTTTAGTTCTGCAAATTGACTAATCAGATCATCATAGGTATTTATAACACAGGGGAAAAACATGGGGATGGGTGGCATGGGCATAATTAAAGGAAAATATGAGTGCTGTTTTCCAGATCTGATTACGTCTTGGACCTAGGCAAAATATAAGCATTAAAAAAGCCCCCCCAAGCAGGAAAAAAAAAAAAAAAAAGTTGTTTTGTGCTTCTCTTAATATGAGGTAATCTGCTGTGATCAGATGTTCAACATATCGCAATATACTATTCTCATTTCAATAATTTTGGAAAAGAAAGCAGAGGAAATTTGATGAGACATGCAGCTAACTTCCAGGATCAAGATCCTGTGTTTAGATAAGCTTTTAAATTAGCTAATTACCATTTTATCTCCTAACAATTCATGCAACAAGTATAGAAATGTAGGGCTGAAACGTATACCTTGTGAAGATTTTTGCATTCTGAATACAGTTTCCTAGCAATTCAGATAACATCAAATTTGTCACCTTTATGGTATCTCACTTTGATGTCTCTGGCATTTTTGTTTGGGGGAAAAAAGGTGCTAGAGATGCTGAAGCTTATAAAAGAACTTTGCCTTCGGGGGCAACAACAGCTCTCAATCTGGAATGTATCAGCCCCCCCTCTCCCCCCCCAACAATTACAGATTTTAAATTTTGCAACATTAAGACAATCAGAAAGAAAGAAAAAAAATCCCTTAAAAATATGTACTTTCTGTTTATGCATGTAGGAATTATCAAGTAAGATTACTGTAGCTAATGGATTTTAAATGTTCTGAGCACTTCTGAGCACTCATAATATATATGTGAAGTTTTATTCTCCAATCATTGAAACTCATGCAATCTTGCTGACTTTTGTCGGTTATAAACACAACTGCTTACAGAGCCAGTTTGGCTGGCACCTCATGTCAGATTCCTGAAAACATTTTCAGAACTATTTCAGATACCAGGGAAGTCAAAACATTAGCACAGCATGGAGATCTATCTCTTTGCTATTCAGCAATGATCTAGAGTGATTTTTTTCTTGTTGTTCTTATTTTGTTTTATTTTCCTATAAGAAAAATGTGTTGTTTTTCTTTCTTTACAATTTTCTCACAGCTGCAGAAAGCTGAATGAGCTTTGTCATGGCAATAGTACTCACAACCAGAAAGGAAACCATGTAGTCAAATACAACCCTGGTCCATTTCCCATTTAGGAAAATGTCAATGAATCTGCTAACCAAAACAAAGGTAAAAAAGGGAGCCAGTGTCTTCTGCTTACCTGGCATGTTTCTTAAGCATGAAAGAGCAATGTAATTCTGGTCTATACGCATTAGATTGCACATACTGCTATTCAGATACCATGCATGCAATCTAATTGTGTAATGAACATGTCTTAGGGTCACTATTTAAGTATCTAATATTTACTTTTGAAGGTCTTTACCTCTGTAGATCAGCATCTGTTCTGTCTTTTACTTCAAACCATCACATAGCTGCCTTTCTAACAATTCTGACCTTTTCATGTGTTTTTGACAGTGGATTATCTCAAGATTTTTAATCTGTAAAAAAATTGCTGGAAAGTGAACAAGTAAAGGGATGAGGCAGAAAACTTTGCTTGTGCAATAGAAGTTTTCAGTTTAGAGCGCTGTATGGTTTTCCGGTGGGAAAGAGCTGTAAAAATAGGACGCTCTTCAAGTCACAACTAGGGCGTCAAATCTCATATACAAATACAACACAGAGTCAAACTGAAGGAGATATGACCAAAATATATTGATGTGATAAGGAGGAGACAAACCATTGTGCAGTAAAACTAGCAACGTGGATGAAAAGCAGTAAGAACTGGAATTTCAAATGGTAAAGCACTTGGACATGATCAAAGTATTAATGATAAAGAAAATGCAGAAATGCTCTGTATATACTTCTTTTCTAAATTTGGAAAGGTGAACCATGAAACTGAATCATTTAAGAAAGATTAAGTCCTTTATTCACCCACCAGCCAAATGGAAACCAAAAAGAGTATCAAACAACATATTCTAGGGGTAGTCTTTCTGATATTTATTTTCTTACATCAAAGACTTCTTGAAGAATTGGTTCCTCATATATATTGCATGATGCTTTTTACTTGTAACTTCCAGCAAAACTGCTACAACTTCATGAAACTATTAAAGTGTTAGTATAATACTACTATTTATTAAAGGCAAGTAGGAATACTTGAGTAACCACAGGCTGGATAGTGATACAAATCCTGGGTGGGAGGGAGCAACACAGCTGACATAAGATTCAGCTGGAAAAGAGTGAAAGGTAAGGACTATGGTTGGTGAAGATCGTTTTCTGAAAAGTAGTTTATCTCAAAGAATTTGAAGTGATACTTCAAGAAGACTATGATTGTTTGAGAAAACAGTTGTGTAGCTTTATTTGGACCCCTGTAGAGTGAATGGCTTCATGTTGCTTGACACTTAAAGTACACAGTACCATACAATAACAATAAAGCATAATGACAGATCAAGAGATGGCTAACTGACAGATCACAAAAATAGCTGTCAATAGAGAATTGTCATACAGGTGTCTATTTCTGCTTTATATATCCTGCTTTTCAACATTTCCATCAATGTCCTAGAAGCTGACAAAATTGCTACTGATGAGATTTCCATCTAACAAAATAAAGGGTGCCCTGAAAACTACTGAGGTGAATAGTACAGTCATGCAAACTAGTGGAAACTTCTTAGAAGGCCATCCCATGCCAAAATGTTTCTAATGCCAGTATTCAGTCTGAAGATCTCTGAAGATTTTCTTGTCTCTGGTTTCTCTGATCGCCCTGAATCTCATTGTTGGATAATTTCATTGACTCAGGGAGGTTTGGCTGCCTTTTGGCTGCCAAATGTCTTATGAGTTCTCTGTATTCACAAATGCACCAGTCTACTTCAGACACAATTCCTTAGCTACATCTGTAAAAAGAAACCAACAAACAAAAAAAAACTAACTACAAAATTTTTAAGGCCAGCTGGCATCAGCCACTTCCATAATGTTAAATTTTCTTTCCTTTCAGACCAGGATGGTTTCATCTAAAATGCTCTTTGGGAGGGGTCCCTGACCTCTGCTAGTTCCTAGACCATTTTCTGGAGTAGTGGCAAGGTCAAAAACCTGGCAATGACTGCTGAGCCATTTGACATTGTGGGCAGATGAGTTCCAGGGACTGAACTTATGCTTGTGCTTGCTCTGTGTATTACAGCAGATACAACCTTTCTGTGCAAACTGAAATTCTGCCTTCTGTCTCGGACATTTTTTAATGTGTATGCATTTGACAAATCAAGTTCATTATGGAGGAAGCAAAACATGTATTTCCCTGCCTGCCATCACCACTTCTAACAAATAAGTCCTCACAGATACTGCCATTCCTGATCTCTACCATCTTTGCCAGTCATATAGAATGACAGTCTGAATGTCCCCTTCAACTCTGCACTCTCCCTCAAGCATTGTATCTGTCTAGATGCATCAGTAGCCCAACTCAGCTTACACTCACAGTACGAGTATTAACAACTTAAATCATGAATAATAAGAATAAAATCATCTGGGAACAGGGAACTTGAAGTGTATCTTGGAATAGGTAAGGCACTGAGAGCACAGGGAGAGCTGTATCATAGAAAGCATGAAACAGATTTATAGACTGTAACTAACATATGGTTAAACATGAACTTTTAGAAAGATGTGTGAATAGGTAACCAGGGACTACAGACAGGGACATGATTTCATCTCTGCAAATGACCCTGATCAGTAGATGTAACTACCCCCCAGTTTATTTTCCCCCTGAGGAAAAAAAAAAAATGAAGTAGATAGACTTTTGATGTGTACATTTTCAAAAGAGATGAGGAACAACTGGAAGCAGTATAGAAAATAACTGTAAAAATATTCAAGGACAGAAGAGAATACCATAAAAAGTCTGTTTATCAAAGCTTACTGGATAAAAACATGTAAATACCTTCATGTTACCTGATACTGAATGAAAAGAACACTTACCCTTGACAGCAGCTAGGAGGTGAATAGGAAGAACCTGTTCCAACCTGAAAAAATGTTAGAATGGCAAGGAATGTTAAGATATTTGCTTCTTTTTTGTTTAACTGTTTCTGCTTTATATACACTAGAATATTTTTTCACTCAAAGTACTTAGTGTCACATAGGTAGCTTGGGTAGGCAACCAGAAAAGCAATGGTACTTTTAACACTGAAACAGTCATGCAAAATTAGTGCATAAATACAGAACAGCCTTTGTTTCTGAACATTGTTGGAAGTAATGCCCAGATAACTAATGTCACTTTAATCTGCTTTTACCTGCAGCTTATGCCTACTGTTTGTTTATCCTTCCAGGTGTCTAAAAATGTGTGTTAAACACATAGAAAGCATGTGCTACATGGAAAGATTGCTGAAGATCTGGAATGTAAAGCCCCTAAGCCAATTGCTTTGCGTTGTATCTCCACTTAATGCAACTGAAGTGAATAAAATTTCACCAATGATGAATCTGGCTCAAGCTGTTAATTTGCAAAACAATGTGGACATGGGAGAAAATAGCTCTTTTCCTGAAGGTAATTCCTGAAGATATATATTAAGTATCAAAGCATACCATAAAGAAAACTGCCTCACTGATTTGTTAACAGCATATAGTACAGTGCAATCTGAGCAGATACTACAAAAATGAGGGAGTTTTGGACTGTTTCATTTAGTTACTTAATTATAAGATATTTTTTTCTTTGCCATGATGCCCTGCATCATGTAATGAATGTAACTATTGGATAGCATAGACATCACTCCATCAGGCACATCTTCCACAGTAATTTTTACTGCAAAGATATTTTCCCTTTTTCTTTTCTTTTTCTTTTAATTCTCCCTCGGTTTTATTCAATACCACTGCTTCTGCCCTTTGTTCCACCTGTCCAGGTTTTTAAGGACAAATATCACCTACTCCCTTACTGAGGATAGATGAAGGTCCTACGCAGGGTCCTAGAAACATCCCAGTTAAGTGCCTGGAGATAAGGGGGGTGAAGCCTGGCTTTCATTTGCTCTCCAGTAAGTGTATATAATACACATTCAGAGCAGAAGAATGAAGGGATATGTAAACTTGGATGCACTCTACAGAAGTCAATAAATTCCATGGGGCCAGTATCTTACCCTTTCAAAAGTGTGGCTCCATTGATTCACATTACGATGAGGATCTTTCCCTGGATATTTTCATGGGCATTGAATAAAGTCTTCAGCTCTAAAAGAAGTGAATATTAGAAGTCTACAATTAGCACTGTAAAAAGCTTTGTCCTATTCGCGTTGTCTGGCAGCAGCCAGCACAAATGTGTTTATTGAAACCCATTCCAGGGCATTGTAATTGTCCTTATTTAGGCAGCCTTAAAAAGGGAGCAATATATAATTCATGGCAATCTTTAAAAACTGGCTGACCAAGGCTCATGACAAATGCTTACAAATGGGGATTAAAACCTGAGTTGTCAGTGAGATAATTAGTTTATTCCAGCACACTGAAAGGCTGTGGCTGTGATGATGATGGGTGCCATCTGATGAGTAAGGAGTCATGTTACAACACAAGCACATGCTCCCTCTTCCCCTCCCCTCTCCTTCAGTATAGACCTTATTTAGCCAGCTATGATACTGCTTTTCAGAAAGAAAAAAAAAAGAGTTGGGTTAACTCTGTTATTTTCTGGATCTTTTCAAATGGTGATTGACAGTCCCCATTTGGCTACAGTAGCATCTGAGACCACAGATGTCAAGGAGAAATATTTTCAAATTCTGTTCCCTCTCCTAAAGCAATTATTTTTAGTTTCTGACGAGCAGGCAACTATACCCAGATATTCAGAAACAGATTCCTAATGCAAAAGCTGACAGCAAATTGGCCATATTACAAAACAAATTGTACCCTCTGTCAGTAGGTTCCATACTCAGGATTTTCTTTCTGCCAGCATTGCTGGTCACACCATGAGAAGACTGCAACTGGGTCATTGTTTCCCCATAATTTTTTAATAGATCGGACAGCTGTGGAGGGAGAACAGGAGGGGAAAATTAGGTAGCTCTTCTGCCGTAGCATAACGCAGAGCATAACATAATCTGTCGCTAGTCAGGAATGTATGCCGACAGAGGCTGCAAGTAGACTGAAGCTATCATTACACTAAATAACCTGTAACTAGGGATGTTTTTAAAGACAAACAGCTCAGTTTGCAAATTCTTATCTTGCAATCTGTGAGAATACAACACTGAAAATTAGACATATGATCCTAGCAGCCATCTTACCATGTGCCTGATCCACAAATAACAGGAGAATGAAGACAACTGTGACATAAAAATAAAAGTATAGCAGAACAGCAGAACAGCAGAACAGCAACATCGCATTGTAGAATGTCAGCTGAGTTTGTCAAATAATCTTACTTTTTTTGTTCTTTATTACCTTCAATTCATCTAGGTTCGTAGATTTATTTTCTATATTATTACTTTCTATATTATTACTGTGCTTTCCAAGTCTTTTGCAATCAATCAGTCACACAAAGAGTTATTACTGGATTTCTTATGACAGGCCCTAAGATACATAGTCCATTCTAGGAAGAGTAGAAATATAAACCAAGTATAGGAAAAATATTGAGATCCATTAAAAAATGCTTGCAAGGAAAACATTTTTCATAAACACTTAGCCTGCAGATGACAATAACTCCTATTTGGAACAAAACTAATAAAGATACATTATGAGAAGTTAAGCACTGGCAGCTCCATAGCTGAAGTCCTTTGTGCTAAATGAAGTCAAAGCAAGCTTACTGTAACTGAGAGAGCTGCCTATGCAAAGAACAGGTCTAGTGAAAACAGTTTTCCCCAAATGAAGAAGTTAACAAGCAGCAACAGAGGAACTGAAATGCATTCACTTCAAAATACATACTAAGTCATAGACCACGAATCCAAGTGTGAGTAGTGCTAGAGATGGAATTTATTCTCATTACCCAAGTAAATGTAACATAATACAAAAGTGTCCCATGGAAAAGCTGAGATATTATTCATGAAAATGAAACTTACCGTTTTTTAAAAAGTGCAAAAGGACAGTATACATTTTATAGCTTTTCAGGCTTGTTTAGTCCAAGGAAGAAGTACAAATTGTTTCAAATTTAAACCTTGTGCCATGCTTAATTGTGTTTTATCTGTGGGATTCCTGCTGATGTCACTACAGCATTGAAAGCATCATAATGCAAATGTAGTGATACTTGGAAAACTGAAAATTGTCCAGTTCTCTGGCCATTAATACATTTCCTGTCACGTGTATTGCTCCTGGTCTCACTAATTTCAGTCTTTGTGAACTTCCTCCTTTCATGACTGGTGAAGTGCTTGTGGCTGGATAACAGAGGTTAGTTATTTTCTAAATGTCAAGTTTTACAGAGCATAAATGATTGGAGAATATAAGAAGCGTAGTGCATGCGTGTAATACTTTGATGTGTGCAGATTAAATATTTGATAAGATAAATCTTTTCCTGTTGCATCAAATGTTGTTTTTTTTTTTCTTTTTTTTTTTTGTTTAAAACAGATAGTTGCATTATTACATTTGTGATAATGAAAGCAAAGGCATTTCACTTGTGAACTTGGTCATACCTCCTCATAGCTCCTTTTACATGAGTTGCTGGCTGACCACATGACCCAGTATGTATCATGATGTACTTTTGATATGATAAGAGTGTATATGGAAACACTCACTCTTAGTTTGAGGCGATACTATCAATGTCCTTTTGCTGTGAGTAGATTTCTTGAAATGAACCTGCTAAGAGATTTTCCTTGAAAGCTTAATTCTCAGAAGCTGGTGGCAGATTTCAGGTTTTATTTCATTAAAAAGGTATTTGTGTGGTTAATACTGCCACATCCTCCCTTTGGTCACACGCTAACATGACACTGTGTTGTGTGGGTAGCTCTCAGAAAGGGTCTGGCAGCAGTTTTATGGTAACCCCCTGTGCCAGCAGATGTGCTAAACTCAGCTCATGATGTTATGAAAGTGTGCAAGCCAGCTGGGGTCACAGGGGCCGGTACTGGGGCAGGAGGTCTCTAAGCAAAAATGGTATTGGTGGAATCAGACATTTATGATCTCTGCAATAAAAGCCGATACCTTTTAAATTCAGAAGCTGAGTAGATTCAGGTAAAGCTTGGGTGTTTAATTGCTGAAATTTAAGCCTGGAAATTCTGTAGCTTGGCTAATTCCACAGCAATATATGTGGAACTGCAAATAAAGACAGCTCAGTTACAAATGGCTGTCAGGCATGGCTTGCTTGCAATATTGAGAGTTAGGTAAAGATGGGTGATTGGCATGAGCTGAATATTTTAAGTTAAGAAATGAAATATCCTTACAATTACTGTTTTCACCTTTTTAATTGTAGAATTGGTTGAAATAAGAAACAACCAGATTTTATTTTTTTTTTCATTGCATTAATTAATAAATGGCTTTTCAAATTGCTTATTCATAAGAAAATGGATCTGCTTGGTTGACTTTTTCCCTTTCTGTCTTCAGATTTGTCTCCAGTGCAAACATCTCTTCAGCTAAACACCTGGCCTAGAAGAAACCTCACATTTCAAACTCTACTTGTTATGACAGTGCCTGGTATGACAATCCTGCTGCAAAGAAGGAGGTTTGACAAAGCAAATTGCAGTTCAGAAAAGAGCTAACCCTTCCAAGTCATTCTGCTGTTTCAAAGCAATTTTCTCTTAGTTCTAGGGGAAAAAAGTGTAGTTTGGGTGTGCAAGGTTGGGAAATCTCTGTGGTATAATTCTCTGACCAAGTCTACAGGCCTATGTTTTGTTGCCATCTGCAGTAAGTCATGCTAGCAGTGCTGTCTGGGGCTAGCTTGCATCTCTGTACTGCCACCCTTACAGAGGGCTAATGGGAAGAGGGATTACTGAAGGTGGCATTGTGAAAGTGGAAAAAAAGCATTCCACAGGTACCTGGGTGTAGGAAGAACGTTCAGCAGAGGTTTATGAAGCCTTCTGTCATTGTGTTTTCCTGTCTTTACGGGATCTTGTTCTGCTGGCCAGAAGGAAGTCTTTGTATGCTATTCTAATCTAATGTTTGTTAACACCAACATTGTCAGTCCTCTGATGCATCTTTATATTTATGCACACATACAGGATGAAATAGGTTCTGCTCTTTTCCATTCTGTCACACTTTCCCCTTGGAATGTCCTCAAATACTTTATAAACAAGGTTGACCTGTTTATTCCAGTTTTTATATTCATCACAGGGTAAACTGTGGCTCCATTGTATGTGGGGTGCAAAAGGGACATGAGAATGTTAGTTATGGACTCTCCACTTTGAATTACATGACTCAGGCATCTTTTTTTCTCTATCAGAAACACAGCAAGAGCTCTACAGCAGGAGCTCTGTCCTGTCCTGCCCTGCTCATCACACTCCTTACAGGCTGGTTTATGGGCCAGGAAGGCTGTGGCAATGGGAAGTTACTATCTAGAAACATAACAGTTCAATAGTTTCTTTCTACAAGAACCTGCCCTAAAGCAGCACAAAGGACATAAAATGCAATGGAAAATCAAGCTGAGTTTGTGTTTGGGGCTGGGGGCAGGGAGGGCAGGGGGAGAGGGGGGGAATAGCGTTTCCCTTTTAGGCTGTGGCATGAAAACGAAGTGCTGTTATTGCAGAGGGAACTTTGTGGCATATGTATTATCTTAAATATACATTTTTTCAAGACTTATTTTAAATAATATTTGAAGATAGTACAGCTGGCTCAAACTGATGTTCATAACAGCCTTTCAGAGTATCAGGAAATGATTATACCTCATAGTACAGGGGTACCACAGTAATGAAGACTTTAATCACTTCTGTATGAAGGCAGTAGGACTTACAGGTCTGAACAGTCTCAGGGGTTGGCTCAGGGATCAGTAATGCAATGGCTTGTTTTCGGATGTGCTGATGCCATGTAGTAAATGAGGTCTGGGTTCTTGCTTGCCAGCTTGGTGAGCTTAAATGTGTCTAGTCACTCTGTTTCCCCCTGGTAGCATTAATACTGCAAGCCCTCGTCCCTCTTGGCAGACAGAATTGAGTCTTGAGGGAATATTTTAAGGAAAGGCTGAGGGGGAGAATAGCTTTCCAGTACTATAGCTATTTCATGGGAATACTAAAAATAATGGAATCGTAGAGAGGAGGAGTGGAAGAGGTCTGTTAAGTCATCTAAAATGTAACGATCACCTCTCCCATCTGTTTTCTGTAATATTGGCTGGTCTTACGTTAATGTGGTAGTTTCTAAATTAAAAGAAAACTAAAACCACCTTCCCTCCATTCACCCTCTTCCACCTCCTCCCCCTGAGCGTCACAGGGCATTGGGGAATGAGGGCTATGGTGAGTCCCTGATGCTTTGTCTCCACCGCTCCTTCACGGTCACTTTCTGCGCCTGCTCCACATGGGGTCCCTCCCACGGGATGCTGTCCTTCCCAAACTGATACGTCTGGGGCTGCCCACAGGCAGCAGCTCTCCAATAACTGCTCCCACATGGCTCCGTACCACAGGGTCCATCTGTCAGGAGCAAACTGCAAACTCCCCCCAGACCCCCTGCTCCTGTGTGGACTCCTCTCCATTGGCTGCAGCTCTGGCCCGGGGCCTGCTTCTTTGGGGGCTGCAGCCTCCTCCAGGCCACATCCACCTGCTCCACCGGGGGCTCCTCCACGGGCTGCAGCGTGGAGATCTGCTCCATGTGGGACCCATGGGCTGCAGGGGGACAGCCTGCTCCACCAGGGGCCTCTCCACAGGCCACAGGGGAACTGCTGCTGCGTGCCTGCAGCACCTCCTGCCCTCCTGCTGCACTGACCTTGGGGTCTGCAGGGCTGGGTCTCTCACTTGTTATCACTCCTCTCCCAGCTGCTGTTGCACAGCATTTTTTCCCCTTTCTTCAACCTGCTCTCCCAGAGGCTCACCCAGTGTTGCTCCCTGGCTCAGCTCTGGCCAGCAGCAGGTCCCTTTTGGAGCTGGCTGGAGCTGGCTCTGATCTGACCTGGGGCAGCTGCTGGGCTCTGCTCACAGAGGCCACCCCTGCAGCTCCCCTGCTACTAAACCCTTGCCACATAAACCCAGTACAGTTAAATGTCACAAACTTACAACTTTTACTACCATTCAAGCACAGCCCTCATAGATAAGAAGCTTCTCCAGATGTATGTGCCATTTCCCCAGATTCAGTTAAACACTTATGTACTCAGAGCTTAAATTCAATTACCATTAAAGGGAAGTATATCTCTCAAGCTGCAATCACGTTCTTAGAAATCTCTTCTCTCACTCTTTATTTATTTTAAGAAAATGTCTACCTTTAGGAAACAAGGCCACAAAGAGTATAGCTGAAGTATAGCAGTTACAACAATATAAATGTGAATCTAAGAAATACACCCCCCCCAAAAAAAAAAAAAAAAAAATAAAAAATGGCGGGTCTGCATCAACACATGCCTCTTAACTGGAAATCAGCCCTCACTTTCTAGTGTTAATTATTTTAAGTCAGCATTGTGTTTCATTTCCATAAAAAGGGGATAAGGAAGGTTACAAATCTGTGTTGTCTACTGTGAGTGAATTCTCATTTCAAAGCTCTCCAGCCTATGGTATTTAAATGATGCCATCACTGAATATTTTTCCCCAGTCAAGAACTCAGCTTAATGAGCCAAGAAGAGCACATGCACATGTTTAGTCCCTAAGAAAGGATATTTATGCTCAAAGAGACCTATGGAGCTCAGAAAACTTTACAATCACCACTTAAAAGTCTGCAGAGCTGACTCAAAGCAGCAGCTTTCTCTGGTGATGCACATAGTAAGAACTGCTTTGAAAGCAGCTCCTGTAAAACAACTACCACTCTTCTGTTCTCCTTTTCTTCCCATACATTTCCTTTGTGCTGTGAATATTATGCTGCTGAACAAGAAGCAACTCCGTGATAGATATTTTAAGTCAGAAAGCATTTTCTATGCAATTTTCACGATTTTTTTTTTCTTTTAACAGCGTTACTTACATGTAAAGGAGTAGATTCTGTTTTTCAGTTATACCACCATAAACATCCCACAAATTTAACTTGATTTACCATGGTTTTGCATACACAAAGACATAATTTGGCAGAATATTTACGAAATGTGGAGAGGGTTAAGTAAGACATCCCAAAGTTGAAAATGAGCTTGAGCTATTGAGGTAACTAGATACTCTATACATAAGAATATTCTAAATAGCATTCTTCTCATTTCTTACAGAGAAGCTAAATGGGCATACTTAGTAAGAATCAGCAATTGAAAGAACTGGTTGCTGAAACATATACAAAGTTGTGAAAAGCCCTCATCCATATATTCAGCTGCAGTTAGGGGCAACATTAGAACAGGGAAAAAGTAATTTTGTGGTTTAGTTTAGTACCACCTGAAAGCCAAAGAAATCCCCAGAATGTCTGAATGCCATATGCAGTGCTCTTGTAGGCTCACTGTTATCATCCTGAGAGACCGTTAAAGCATTTTGATATTTCCAGGATGCAGGAAAGTTGTGTTTTGTGAGAGGGAAGGTAATGGCTTTCTTTCTCCTAACAGTGTTGCTTACACTTGCTGTCAGTTGGGTCCCTAGCATGCAGGGGACACTTGACCACATGAAGAGATATTTCCTCTTTATGTCACCTTGCACTGGAGATGGCATACAAACCAGTTGCTTTAAGGGAATAAAACAGTTGATTTATAATAGGACAAGGTAATGGCCCTTTCTTTTTCTCACAGATAATGAAGACCAAAGAGGTTCCAACATTTTAGACAAGATTTTCTCAGTCTGAAAGCTTTGAGAGGGTGCCAGTTCTGAACACTTGTTTTGGGGCTTTTTATCTACAAGATCTATTATTCTTCCTGTGAAAGAAGTGAAAAGCAAACAATAATAAAAGATTTTCATCTGAAAAAGACATGAGCACAAGTTAAACAAACGAGTATTATTCTGTTGATTAGCTCTCATTTGCTACTGAACTGTGAATTTGCTGCTTCGTTAAACATGAGGTGAACAAAGGGAACCCTAATTAAAGGTTGTTACCTCTCCATATCATCGGTGCCTAAAATCCATCATCTCTCTACTCCCTGTTAGATAATGCATTATAAAGAACTGATCACTGTTTTTGTCTCAAGTCCCAAATATGGTGTGCTGGGTCATATGCTAAAAACGTTTGTCATAGATATGGTAATTACACTTCAGCACTAAGCTACCTTATTGTCATTTTAGTTATCTCACAGGACTGAAAGCATAGCCCAGTCCTGCTGAAATTAATGAAAGTTTTCTATGAATGAAAGCAGGAGCAGATCTGTAAGGAAGAACTGTCCTGACATACAACACAACGTATAGGTTGAAAATCAGGTTATTCACACACGCCTAGGGTGAACGTGCGAGCTTGTTAAATCCGAGTGGAAAAGCACCCTTGATACAACTGAAGAATGCTTCATCTGCTGTGCACAGGACAAGGCATCCAACCGACAACATATTTCTTCCACGTTCATCAAGGCTAAACAGCCTGTGAACTAAGAGTGTAGCTCTGTGTGAAGAAAGACCTTTCATACAAACATTGTACCCTAACAACACATTGGATTAGCTAGCCAGCTCTAAGCCCAGCTTTGAAAGCCAATTTCATCTCTAGCTACAATGCATATTAAAAATTATACACATACATGTAAAAGCACACAGAATCACATGTAGATTTTCATGTATAGCAAGTATGTATTTTAATGTATATATCCACAGCTAGACATTGGTTGTGTTTCAATTTCCAAGCTTTGTCACATGGTCACATGCAGAGAAACTATAATCTTTACTATGTTTTACTTTCTGTGTTGAAATTCCCTGCTAGTCTTGACTGAGGAGAAATAAAACTTCTTCCATCTTTAATATTTGGAATATATTCAGCAGTCTACTTCTTTTGCAAGAACTGTTTTCCCACTCCAGCAGGGATGTCAAACAAAAGCCAGGGGTGAGCGACTTGTAAATAAATAAGTACATTAAATAAGTACATTTGCAGCAGGCAGAAAACAGTCAGTAGCTGTTCCTTGCAGGTCTGTCAAGGAGATGAGCTCTTAAGTTACCCAGTTACTTAAACAGTGGCCTGCTGCTTTCAGGCTAAAAAAAATAAAATAAAAAATGTGCCATTTTAGGAAGATATTGAGGAAAAAAAAAAAAAAAAAAAGGGACAATTTTGCTTGGATACGAAAGAAACAGTCAGTATATGACTTGGTTCTGCTATGTTTTCTGGACCCATTTTCACCAATAATTAGAGATGTACCTGCAGCTCAGATATCATGGATATGTTCTATATCCTTTTATTCTGGAACAGCATGAAGTCGGCACAGTTTTCTAGTGAATCTGGCCAACAGAACTGTTTATATGTTTATATAGTTACTTACGCTTGAGCAAAATAAGAGTGGAGAGCGGGCAGAAGCCAGAGCCGGTACATTTCAGCCAATTACCCAAAGCTGCCAGCATCCCAGGAGCAGGTCTTTGCAGCCTGAGTTGTAGCATTAGCTACTTCAAAAGCATCATCAGGTCTTTTGTAATCCACACTGGACTTAGTAGACACTTGCACCTGAGCACAGCAAATCCAAGAAGTCAGATGCATTCAACATGCACTGAACTTGAATCAGGTCCAGTGCTTGTATGCTGTGGCTTTATGTCTACAATTTCCAAGGAGATATAAATTACTTCTAGACATAAGGATCTTCTGCTATAACTTACAGAGTTTTCTGCTCTGTTGATGTTCCTTTGAAGAACATGTGAAGGATTGTTGTAGCTATCAATTAGGGATTTCAGGTATGTCTATATTTTATATTGTGAATAACAATTGTTTACTCCAAGAGGATTAGAAAAATATATATATATGTTTTCATACTTATAATCAGTTAAGCTCTGTGCCGCAATGATGTTTATTAGTTTGGGCTACACATCATATGATATAGTTAGATAGTTTCTACTCAGAAAATGGACAAAGGCAACCTTATACTTGGCCAGAGAAGGTGGTATAAGTTTCCCTCAAAGAGCTTCAGATATGGCCTGGTCTATATGCAAAAGGTTTCGAGAGTAGGATACAAATAAACCTCAAAGTGATCAGTCTTAATCCAATATCAGAGTGGCTTTTTTGGTCTGTTTATGCCTCTTAAGAAGAGGTTTAAGTTAAATTGAAAAGCCATGCTTAAAGTAGAGCAAAGCTGTTTACACTGGGGATTATACTAGCATAGCTTCACCTAGACAGCTATATCAGCATGGTGGATAAAATGTAGACAAAGTCTACAGATGTAATGTAATAAAAATGTAATAGGTTATAGGAAGGAGAGGAAGACGGACAAGAATAACAACAACAATTTGCTGTTTGTATTTTGCAAGCTTTGAACATTTTTTTTTAAGAAATAAAAACATTTTTCTCTTTCCCGTTTCTATGTGAAAGACTCGAACAGACAATAGGAGAAAATAATCCTGGGTTGGTTTGGGAAACTACACTGCTGACGATATAGAAAATGTGCCAAATTCAGGAAATAAACAGGCTGAAATAAACAGAAAAACAATATTTTCTTTTCTCAAATATCTTCCTTTTAAAGTAGTTTTTTTCTCATAACAACCACATGCAAAACTAGTTCAGACAGAAATGATACTGGTGAATCCAGGTTGCTTCAATGAAAATACATTATGCACAGCTTTTTATATCTGTGGCACAGTTCCCTGGAAAGCATTTGCCCCTTCTCTCACCAAGTGAACTCAAGCACGCTTCATGTTGTTACGCGTGCTATCTTAGCCAGCACAAGAGCGTAGCACTTACGAGTCTCCAGATAGGGGCTTAAAAGTTTGAGATGACAGTTTTAGGTTTCGTCAAAGATGGTGCCAGCTGGTCAGCTCTCGGGATTTCCCTTGTCAGGTGATCCACGAAGCAGTGTTGGCACCAGCTGCACAGGAAACCACATATACCTGTGCCCTCAGAGGGAGGTCAAGTGCCTCACTGACAGTCTGTGGCAGGCATAAAAGAAAGAGTGGGAATGAAAAAAAAAAAAAAAAAAAGCAAGTGATTGCTCCCAGAGAGAGCAATTCCTGGGTTCAATAGCGTGTCCATCACCTTTATATATATGGGCTGGCCCTGTGAAAATGGAAACAGCTCAACACTGCTAGAACTGGCAATCCTTGTGTTTTATTTCAGTCTCTGAGTGCAATTAATAGGTCTGAAAAGTGTACTGTTATTGTTTATTTACTATGTTGTACTGTCTACTGCTGAAATGAATTGCTTTCTAAATTTATTCAAATATATTCAAACCAGATATAATGGAGGGACATGGCTTACAGGCTCCTTCAATGATGATTTCCCATCGGTGACATTCATCGCAATATCAGAGAGTCAGTACTTCACAGCTGAGCCCATTTTCACAACCCTCCTGCCCTGAGCAGAGCTCACTCATGCATGCACTGCTTTTGGGTTTGGTGTAAAAGAAAGGCTGCAAGCATCAAGTCTCTAGGACTGGATCAGCTGGGATGCTGAATGAGCTCACTTGCCACTGATCTATAACCATAGCTCCTGCTCTTGGCCATGGCCTCTCTGCTGCCTATGTCCATGGTAAGGCAGCCCAGCCTCCAGCCACTGAGTGTCACTGCAGGTGAGAAGCCTTACCAAGCTCAGGCTTTGGCATTTTCACAGGTTAGATAAAGGATTTTAAGATTTGAAAATTATGTTTGAGAAATAGCACAGAAACACCATTTTTCAGCAAGGACTGCTCCTGGCAATGTGTCTGACGGATGTTCTGAAGCAGAATAAGCAGCATTCAGCCTGTCCCGACCATCTGCCCAAGTCCTGTTTTCTTTTCCTCATTCAGTTCCATTGGAAAATATCAACAAAAAGTGTGTTTTTTCTTAACCAAGAAAGATTGTGTGTTGGTTTGTACTGAAACTCATGAGTCCTTTGTATTCTGGGAGAATACAGCTGCAGCATAATGAATGGTAACCATTTGAACTCTCTGAGATAAACTGCTCCAAAACTTGATAAGGGCTCTTGAACTATGTGCATGCTACGCACAGGACTAATCTGGCAATTGGATAAATCTTGTTTTCTGCTCAATTACAAAATAAGGCAACACAGGAGATGTATTCAAGATATAAAGCAGTGATTTGGGAGCAGATGGAAATCTGAGCAAGTATTGAGTTATGGACTTTTTTTTTTTTTCTTTTTTTTTTCTTTTTTTTTTCTCCTGTGAGTTTTGTGTGATCACAGAAAATCTTCCTAAGGAAAAATCTAAGTTAAGGTATTGTTAGCTAAGCAAAACACAGAGAGACAAAGCACAGGTTATTTATTTGTAGCTATTTATGGTAGCACCTTGGGGAACAGCCGACCATGAAGACACTATTGCACTGTCCAGTGAACAAATATATAGACAGACTCCTTGCTGTAAACAACTAATGCTGGAAAGAGTGAATTGTTCAAAGTGTAGAAAGATGTAAATGTTGTTATAATCCCCTTTTTTATGGAGAATGCTGAAGAGAGTTATGATTCAAATCCATTTTTTTTTCTCAGTCTTTTAAATAAGTTTATCTTTCATTGCTATGGAGATAAATCGTACAGATTTTAGCTTAAATCAAAGCAAAATATGTATGTGGAAAATCATTGCAGCCTTGATAGCATTGCTTTCTTAAATATTCTGTTCTGTTTCAGTTATTCACTTCCTTTCTGAAATTCCTTTTGACTATTTATATTTGAAATGTATACTACATGACTGAAATTTATTTCACCTGAAAATATGGCTTTGTGTCCATTTGTGACAACTGGGAGTGTCTGTTGCTCTTCCTTAGAGTGCATATTTCTGTATCTCCCAAATGTCTACTTTCTTTGTCTGGCAGGAAACACTCTGGAGGAGATCACCACCCTCCATGAGTGCACTGAAAGCATGTGTTCCTGTGTTAGTAGCCTAGGCTATCATGCTTTTTTTTTTTTTTTTTTTTTTTTTTTTTTTTTAATAGACCTAAAATTAATTCCCATGAAAGTCTTACTAACTTTTCTGGTACACCCATCACCTCCTAAATCTCATGAAAAAAGTGTTTAATTAAGCCTACTGAAGGGAAGATGATGTCTAATGGAAACAATATGACAGATGGAGGCCATGGTATCTGGTGGAGACATTACTACTGAGATTTAGCTATTACAAAATTTTCTGATTCTGTAGTGGCAGGTAACAGGATAAAATGTGGTGGCACCTTCTAACAATGGGCAGATAGTATAGCATCTGACCATGTTTAATTGTCTACCATGTCAACTAAAATATGAGAAAAATGTTATAAATATCTAAAGTGTGGGAGGCAAATGGTCAGGGCCAGGCTGTTGTCAGTGGTGTGCAGCAACAGGATAAGGGGCAGTGGTCAAAAACTGGAACACAGGAAGTTCCACAGAAACATGCATAAGAACTGCTTTGTGAGGGTCACAGAGCAGTGGAACAGGCTGCCCAGAGAGGTTGTCTCCTTCTCTGGAGACATTCAAGACCTGGATGGACACTTTCCTGCTCAACCTACTGTACAGAACCTGCTCTTTGCAGGAGGTTGGACTTGATCATCTCCAGAGGTCCTTTCCAATCCATATGATTATGATTCTGTGTTTCTGAAAAGAAACTGTACCAGGTTTATTCCCTCACAATGACGCCAAACTGGATCATTCTGACTAGGTCAATGCCTGCAGTTCCCCTTATCCTCCAAAACAGAAAAAACACCTGAAAACTTAGTACTGGGGATGGCTCCTCATCCTTGCTGCCCCCTGAGCTGTGCTTAGCAGTTATTTGGTAAAGCGATATCTGGTGCAGGTCGAAGCTGCACCAGAGACTGCTCTAGCAATTTTATGGTAGGGGTGTTTGAGGGCCAATGCCCAGACTGTTTCCTGGCCATGTTTAATTTCTTAGAGTAGAGATAGCCTTAAGGTGCAATCTATCTCCTCCCAGTGTAGACATCAAATGTAGCTGAATGTTTTTCAAGCTGCGATCTGTGGTCCATTTGGTGATCTGTAAGACATCACAAGGTGATTTTACAATTGTTTTGAAGCAACTTCAAAAGCTTTTAAATATAAATGCACATACATATATTTCCAGGCATGCAAGCAAGAAAACAAAATGGGGAAAAATAAAAGTCACTGTAGACTCTTCCTAGGGTAGCTGTATTTTATTCAGATATAAATGAAAACCATAATGGCAGTACTGTACTAGATAATCCTTGGCATAATTTCAAACAGGTTATCTGGAAGTAGGGTTAAAAAGAGTTGAGGAACAGCGGGCTAGAGTCCCTTAGAGTCCAGCGAGACCTATGACTGTGTTCTGCTTTAAAGGCTGTGCAGATGCATTACTTTGGGTGGGAGATGGTTTTACGGTTCTGTGAAATCCATGTATTTCTGACCTGTACTTCCACATAGGCAGAAGCAGGAGGTAGATGGAAATGGATATCATTATGTGGTTGAACTAGAAATTAACAATGCACTGGTACCATGATAGTTCTGGTTATTCTAGGTGTATATTGTACCATAACAGCATGTTTTATTACTTTTTCAGCTATGGTATCATGATGCTAGTTGTATCATTCTGTGAACTCATTCTGTGCTGATTGCCTTGAGTTTCTCATGCACAGCTCTGTCCCCTCCCAGACTAGGACAGTCTTGCTTCCATGGGGTCTCTGTGGAGCAGAGTCTGGGATCAGGGAGATAACCAGTGGAACTTTTTAGCCCAAAGGTAAGAATGAAGAAGGAAACAGTTCTTGTACTGTAGGGTAATAGATGAAGAGCAGAAAGATGTGGGATTGCAGCTGGTGAACAGAGATTTTGCAGGAGCAGGGAACCAAAACTGAAAACTCAGAGCCTTTTTGCACTGCAATTTCCATCATAGAATGAAGTCCACCATATAAAGGTCCTAGTCCGCAGCAAGATCCAGGTAGCTGAGGAACTGAAATTTTTGAAGGTAGAGACACCCTTGGTCCTCCAAGATACTACTGCTGCCTCCCCAGATACAGAAACATCTGTATTCTATAATACCTTGGTACTTTTTAAGACCAGTACTGGGAAAGGTTTAAATGAGATCATTTCAGGTTTGGGTTCAGCAGACTTGCTTTATCTGAGATGTCCCTGATAGACCCGTGTACCACATTTCTCCAGTCTGCACTGCTGTGTTTGTGAGAGGTTCACTTAGACATTTATCGTTATGTGAATTTATCCTTTTTGTGGTCTGTTCCAATGTCATCTGAAAAGTTCTGTTAACTAATTTTGCCATCAACGAGTTTATCTATGCCATATAATAAGGTTTTGTAGAAAATGGATTTTTTTTCAGTGTGTTAGGAATGTCATGTTTTAATCAATGTCTCTTTGAATGTTAAATCTAATGAAGTCTGTAAGTAAGAGACTATCAGTGTGCACAGAGGGTTGCTATGGAAACAACGGCGCTCTGCTGGGTACTCCACACTGGCAGCTCAGCGCGGTACGGCCTAGTGCACACAGCATAGGCCTCTAAGAGCATTTCAGCAGTTAGACCAAGAGTTTTTTGAAGCTCAGAGAACAGAGCTGTGTGTGGGTTTGGAGGAAGCTTGTAGGGTGGCCACACTGTGTTGTGAAAGTAGGAGGGCAGCCGGCGGAGTGGTACAAGGAGCTGGTACAAGGAGGACCCTCACTGTCCAGGGGTGGGTGTAATAGCCCTCGTGGCCACAGGCTGGACAGTCGTGACTGCAGTAAAAGGAGAGGAGGCTTCAGAAGAATTATCTGCACTGGTCCAGACTCACAGCCCCTGAAGCTGCAGAAGGGGAAGTGTTTAGGACCCATGGGACAGAGAGAAACCTTCTCATGCAGAGGATCCTGGTCATGACAGGAAAGCCATCCTGGCAAAGTGGAGGGTAACTCTGGCCACTGCAGTGAGCACTGCTGATGTCCCAGATGCTCTCTCTGATCACTGCATTTCAGTACTCATGCACTGATACACATTGCAGTGTTAGTTCCTCAGGAGCCTACCTTGTCCTGGTTCCTGGCATCCATGGAAAGTCCACAGAAAGCCGACCCACTGACTCAGAGGAACTGTGGAAGAAGCCAAATTCTTACAAAGAAAATGCAAAGGTTTTTTTTTTTTTTTTTTTTTTTTTTTCCTTATTCTGAATAAGCAAATGATAGGACACTGTTTTAGGTTATTAAAATCAAAGATATTTTCAAAGTGCCATTTATTTCTTTATTGCCCATCCTGTTTCATTTCCTTGTTACAGTTTCATATGGCTCAGATAATATAACTTCATTGAAAGCTCTTTGGGGCAGTGATCATTATTATATTTATTTTTAGTGCTACATGATCTCAGTTTCTACGTAAATCTTGTAGTCACTGTTGCACTATATATGCAGTAGTAATAGCCAGGACTGTCTACTAAGTGTTGCTTATTACATATGTCCATTCACCCCTTGATGCTCCTGGGATTGCACTAAGTTCTTTTATTCAGCCTTCAGCAGAACAAGGCAGTGCAATCCCAATTTATAAAGAAAAAAAAAAAAGTTTTTATTGTAACTTCCACAAATACTGGACACATTACTTTCATTAGGACATGAGGAGTATTTAATACATTTCAAGTCACAGGGAAATGAGCCTTCCACTGTCAAGCGTGTAAAGCAGCAGAGTGAAAGTGGGCATATTTCAAACAGACGTGAACACTCTCAGGCTCACTCTCTCTCCCTTGGCTCTCAGCCACAATTTTAAAGCAATTTGCCCTAATCTGCCATATGGTTTTCTTTCTTTGCATTTTATAAAACTGCAGGGCTAAGTGAATGTGCCTCTTCGATAGCACTGACACAACCCTGATTTAATTTAGACTTCCATATTAACATACCAGCCAAATCAGTGCTGCAGCCTAAGAGGGAAACCTCAGTGCTGTGCACAACAGAGTTGCAATTAGTTTCCGAGTAGCACTAGCCTACAGCCCTTGAACTGGTTCTTCCTTGTTATTATTTCTAGAGGTCGGCCCAGAAGAACATATAGTCCACTTCAGCAGCATGTGACCCCCTCTCCCCTCCCCAAATCAAATCAGGCCTCCACTGAGACATTCTTCAGGCCTGAAATCACTTCCAAACAGCAGACGGTCTTAGTAAATCTGATTCATCATGTGAAAGATCTATATGCCTGCTGTATGAAAAGCATCTCTGACTGAGACTTCCAACAAGCCCTGGCAGTGAATCCTTTTATTCAAGGAGTCCGTGCAGTACACTTTTATATCACAGATGGCTCCAGGACTCAGAGACAATTTCCTTAAATAGGCTCCCGCACAAAGCTTGTCTACACATTTTACTTTGGAATTTTAAGCCTGTAACAAGAATGTGACATGGTTCACTAAACATACACTCTGTGTGCTTTTTAGGCACAAAAGTTACTCCCTAGGCTGCAGTGGGACTGCTCCCATGCCTCATGCCCACATGGATTCATCTGCACATTGGTTTATTTGCTTTTCTGGATCAGTTGCTACGTGCATCGCACAGTACCTAGCTAGCTCTGTGATGCTGTGTGCAGCCTTTCTCATGGACAAAACTTGTCTGATCTGCTCCAGTACACTGTAATATAAACAGCAACCCCAGCAGGAGGCATTAAATGATGCAGCCCTCCCTCTTCCACAAGTATCATCAGAGGATGCTGAATGACAGTGCTGCCAAACAGAGCTGGGATATAGGCAAAAAAGGTATTTCTTCCCTTTAGACCTAGAATTTTTGAAGGCAGGGATTATTTCCAAACCTGATAGGAAAACAAACAAACAAAAAAACAAAACAGCTGTTTAAGAATTAGGAAAAATTCTAGATACCTGGACAAAAAAATGCACTTACACTATTTAGCTCACTTCAAAGTGGAGACATCCATGCTATTTTGTTTTGTTCAACAGGCTTTCAAATTGGGAGTCTTTATAAAAAACTTTCAGTTACATTTTTGCTCAGCCCTCCACAGTCAGTCTTTCCCATAATGAACATCTTTGTCAGCTGTTGTATTTTTATACAATCCAGAAATGAAATGTTTACCAGATCTCAGAACATTTGTGGCAGATTTGCCCATTTTTTTCATTTGAATTTTGTTTCTGTATTTACCTTTTATTAAAAGCAGAAGTTAATATTGTGCTTCCCAGGGTCTGATCGTTGTCTTTGATATATATATTAAAAAAAAAAAAAAAAAACAAACTTGCAGGGAAAAGTTGTAGTTAAAATTATTTGTATGCAGGACACATGTAAACCTTATCCTCTCATCTTAAAGGGTGCATTTCCACACATCCTTGAAGGGAGCTATCAGATGCTGTGGCTGCTCCACATGCAAATGGCACAACACAGTTCATTGCACCATGGGGATTTAAGCGCTATTTGGGTTTACCACTGAGCAGAATCGTTTGTTCAGCCCAGCTTGGATTGCTCCTTAAAATAGCCCCATGGAATTCTAAACTCTACTGAAGCAACAACAACAACAACAAAATCTTTTGAAATTGGAACAATATCTCTGATTTCTACTTGTTTGCAATTTGGAAATTCCAGTAAAGAAAATTGAAAAAAAAATTTCCAATAAGTTTATTTATGTAACTATTTGCCATTGAAAAAATGTCAATATGTCTTGCTCCAAAGGGCAAGAATGTCTTTTCTTAGAGACAAAGCAATGCTAGAAATTACTACATAAATTTTAAAAATGTGAAATACAAAATTTTAAATAAAATCAAGTGAGAAAATGAATGAGGGAGATGAAACAGCTCAGTTGGACACTTTTTGATTGACAGCTAAACTATTTCCAAAGAGCTTTCCAGACTGACATGTACCTGCCTGGTTATATTGTTCTCTAAATCCTCAGCTCTGTGGACCAAAATATCCTCAGGATGAGGAGGGCATTGAAACCAGGTCTTCACTTATTGGCAGAGTGCCCCATGTGCTTGGGCTTTGATGCTAAGAAGAGCAGTGGTAACTGGCTGCCACAACGAGTCAGACTTGCTCACTGAGTCTTTACTGTAAGAATGGAGAAGGGGAAGCCCCATACAAATCCCAGATAGTGGGACCACCCCATCCCAACCAGTGGGACCAGCACTCTGTGCTAGAAAGAAACAAGGCTATGGGCATATTCCTGCCCTGGGACTCCAGGTTTCCTCTGGGCCTATGAGCAGAGGTATGGCATGCAGGAACATGCTGCCTGCAGAGAAAAGTACACTACATGACAGTCTTGGAGGCACCTCAAGTGTTGCTGACCTAAGTCAGTAGGACTATAGTTCTCAAAAAAATGCTACACAAACTGACCAGGCTGAATTATAGCCACACAGTTCTGCACAGGCACAGCTACAGATCTTTTCCGAAGACACTTCACTGCTCATCCAACTCAGTGGCTGACAGCAGTGCACAGCTGCATTCAAAGTGAAGACATACACTCAGACCCCTGACTGACTAGACAGGGAGCACAACACTCCAAATTATCCTGAGGTAAGTAGACACAAAACCATTTACTATACCATTTTAGTGAGGTTAGGGAGAGTTAGAGAGAGCTATCTGTTGGTAGGATAGAATAGGACTACCTTGAAGGTTTAGAATGCTTTTCACTGGCCTAGAAGAACATCTTGAGGCCCTGGTTAAATAAGATTCATGCTTATCTTTAAGCCCTCAGTAACTCCATTGAGGTGAGTGGGTCTATCTGCCTCCTTAATTCCAGGCGTGTACTTCACCTTCTGTAGAGTCAAGGCCTGAAGGAAATGAAAGAATTAACTATGTCTATTAAAGTGATGACATAGGATAGTTTTGGCTATATCCATATAGTGCTTAGATATTCCATCAGACAATTCTTTGATGTCTCAGACTAACAACACTTGGAAACAGCTGAGGTCATTTTCATCCTGGAACAAAGAAGCGCTCTCAAGTTGTTTCAAGTAGATGAGGTAGAGGTGTAATCAGTACCAAAATACAGCTGATTTCAAGCTCCTTGGAGAATATAGCAATGGGAGATGGAGATTAGAAATCATAAGATGGAAAATTAATAATAATATTTATTAAAATGTAAGTACCTAATGCTGCATCTTACTTCTAAATAAAGCATGACCAAAGAACAAGTTCCAGAAGTGGAGAAGTCATCTTTCCTGCTGTTCCACTGCCAGGTCAGCACACATTCTGGCATAGCTTGGCCCATGCAAAAAGTTCTCTTCAAGACAGCCCTTCAAGGCACTTTAGGAACCATCCTCCAGATTTTTCTCTTTCCATCTTACACTGTTATGCAGGACTATTCAGGCAGACTTTGCATCCTTAAACACCCCTACATGCCATCATGCTGCATCAAGGTTATGTAAAACAAATGTTGATTTCATGGTACAAAACTAGCACAGGTCCACATTATTTCAGGTACTTTCTATTGAAAAACAGGCACTCTGGACATAGGATCAGTTCTCAGGGCTCTGAGAAGACTCAGGGTCAAGGTCTGCACATAATGAACACAACTGGAGCATGCTGGAGCATGGCCTTTGATGCTGTTTGTCCATTTTATCAGTGAAGTCATAAGCTAATATGTCAAGCTCAGAGAAGACCTTGGTTCAGTAAGGTGCTGTACAAACAGAAACAAAAGATCAAGAAATGCCTACGTAGAACAACAGAAAGTAGATGGATACAGATAGGAGAAGCAATGGGCAGCTGGTCTCCAGTCATTTGATATTTTGGTTAGTCTCAAAGTGTAAAGTGTAAAGCTTTTTTTTTTTTTTTTTTTTTTTTTCCTTGGTATTTTCAATAAAAGAAGGAATTATATTATAATTTTGCAGGAAAATAACTAAAATTTTGGAGTTTACCATAGGAAAACTTTAATACTGATATATGAAAAGAAACAAATAATCACAGGGGAGCAGAAGAAGATGCCAGGCTCCTGCCAAATGGATACAAAATCTATTAACTTACAATTTAACCAATATACTAATTAGTGAGACATGAATCTTTCAAAACCTGTACTGAAGAAGATATTTGTATTTCTTTACACTGTAAACGGGTAAACAGTCAGAACTTTGATGATCCTGCCTAGGTATTAACAGGCAAGGTATAAAGAAAAATGATGCTCTATCCAATAGTAATGTCTGAGTTTTTCAGAAGCAACAGAAAGTTTTTAAAATATAAACGAGAAAGTTTGAAGAAAACACAGAGTATGAACCAAAGCAGCCCAAATAGATTATCATTTGTCAGTTGGGAGAAAAAATATGTCATGTTAACCCGCTGTATAGTATGAATCTCAGGTCCAACATTATATGGATGTTTTTCATACTGATTCTGTGGTAGGCATGGACTGCTGACTAATCAGTAAAATCATTTCTTGTATAGGGGTTAAGTCATAAATGTTCTTACATGCTGTAGGGAATGTGTTTAAACTAGGTACATAATTAACAGCATTGGAATAATCTCATGTTTAACAGAATTTTAAACTTGTTTTTATTAATTAAGTATTCCAAAAAGACAAGCAAAAGCCAAATATTAAAACCTCAAAGCTGTCATAGGAAGAGTTTTCATAGAACGGTCCTGGGCTGACTAAACAGGATGTGGACCTTCTCTCACTGAGGGATCTTGACCTCACATTTCCCTCTCCAATATGGAGCTCTCTGCCACCTGGTTGTACTTAGTTTTGGCCTGGTTTTTCCTCAGTCCCACCTGTTGAAGCAGATTCCTTTTCCATTAAGTATTTAAATATGCTCTGAGTCAACAAGAATGCTTTGTGTATGAGGGTGGGTCTGGGGACTAGCCTGGAACACTGCCCCGGAGTACACACTGCAAGATGTTACGTATTACTGCCGTCTGTTGAGATGTGCATTCGGCATCCCTCAAAAAGAGGAAATCCAGAGAATTAAAGTTGGGAGAACTTCAAAACCAACAGATGAAAGGTAGCTGATTCCTTATCCAGCAGTTTTTTTAATGTAACATCTCAAAGTTGTTGTTTTTCCAGCCAAAACTATTTCATGAATTTGACCTAAATTTGTTAATAGTTTTGGGACAACCAGAATTGCATTTTTCCTCAAATAAACTATTCATCAGAAAGAAAATTACTGCTCTTGTTGCAGAACACCAGCTGCCTACCCATTCACAAAAAAAAAAAAAAAAAAAAAAAGCTGCTTTAAAATCAAAGAGGCAAAATTAAAAGTCTTAGAGTATCTCTTAACAGTCACAGAAGGCATGTAAAAAGAATAAAGTAAAGAAAAAAGTAAAAAAGGAAAAGAAATATAAGACAGTATGGGATAATTGCAAAACTCAAGAGGTTATTCAACTGAAGAGTTATCTTTCAAAAAATGGAAATCCAGCCCAAATGAAGCCACAAAACAAAAATGTGTAAACTACATCTTGTAAAATGGATGTTGGGAATTAAAACCGGGTTGTGAAATACCCAGTATGTGAGTCTTATTATCTGAAGCACATCCTGCACAATGGAGTTGTAGAGGGCTAGGAGGGAATGTGAACAGCAAGCAGAAGACAGAAGAACAAAAGACAAATTATGCAAATGTATCAGATTTGGGAAGCTGACATTGTTGCCTCCCCAACAACTTGAATAACAGTGTTTAAATACAACTTTCTTTCTGTAGAAACCAGCGCTTTTTAAGCAGTGCTTCCAAATGCTTTCCCATCTGTTTCAACAAATGTGATAATGAGGAGGTTATGTTCCAAGCTTTAAAAAAATCAAGCTATTTGTCCAAACTAGCAAACACAAAGCAGGTAAAAGGTTGTGTCAGTCATTGTACTCCAGGTGAGTATAATCCCAAATACCTTTTCATTTCTTAACTCTGCTTTGCATCCTCAGAGAAAAGCACTACCAATTTCAGTTTGGCTAGAAGGGAGAACAGAGTAAAACAGATCCCTTACAACTCTACCCTGCATGGGTGCCTTAAGCAGCTATAAAAAATGAGCTATGCCTGGCAAAGAATTCAGCAACTAGATTTCATTTTCCTTACTGTGAACTTTTAAAACAAGATGTGTCTGAAAAGCTACACATTTTATTTAGCTGTGCATTTAAAAGCAATGGAGGTTTTTAATTTTGTGCAAGAGCAAGGGAGCCTTTCTCTGCAGTGATATTCCTCCAGAGCAGCATTAGGACCATGCAAGTTTTTTTTCCGTACAAGCCTGATAAAAGCAATGCCTAGCAGCAAGCTGACACTTTCCACATACTCTCACTAGAAATATGACATTTGTTTAGCTGCTGAAGTGGGAGCTGAACTCGAAAACTCTGACCTACGTATCTTGACTCTATTCCAGTATAATTTTGAAGTAATTCCAGTAGAAGTGACTAGATTTATCAATGCGTGAAACTGGGATGTGTAGGCAGAATCCAACCAGGGCTGATTCCACTATTTCTGCTCTTATTCTCAGGGCAGAAGGGATCAAAAAAAAAAAAAAAAAAAAAAAAAAAAAAAAAAAAAAAAGGTCAGGAGAATGGACAGAACAGCATTTTTGAGTGTCTTCCAAAGCAGGCTAAGGAAATGTTATGAACAATGTTGGGATCAAAATAGCAAGGTATATGGAAGTGTTCACATAAATACAGCACTGTGGCTTTATGGCTAAGTCGCACAATTACAGACCTTCGATACAACATCCAACACCAGAGGCACAATGTGGTCTTTTTGTAGTGGGGTGGTCTTTTTGAGAAAAGGGTGAGGATTGTGATTCACTTTTCTCTATTTCCTAGATAAACTGAAAGAAGTCAATAGATGAGAAAGAAGCTTTTATGGGTAGAAATATTATAACACTAGTATATTAGGGTCCCACAGAACATCTTGCTAGAAGGTTTTTTTTTGGTGGTATTCAACTTTGCCCATACATCCTATTTTTCCAAATGTTTAACATTTCCCCTGGAGCAGCAAATCTAACCAGGTTTCTTTCTGAACATCCCTCAAGTTTCAAAGAAATGGTGACTACAGGCAGATCGTCTATAGGTGTCTACCTGGAATGCATCACATATACCATGTATGCACTTAGCAGATGGGTTTCACTGCATGGTAAATCTGAAGTCCTCCTAAAGCATCCAATTTACTACCCATATGCAGAGCAGCTCTGCAGTGCACAGCTGATGGGGCCAGTGCTTCCTGGGTAGATTAGTGCTGGTGAGTGCTCTCCAGCTGCAGCACATACTGCTGCGTGGGACACCCCTGCCAAAAATCCAGCAGTCTCCCTTCTCCTTTCATTCAGGTGTAGGAAGGCAAGCAGTTGGAAAAATTTGTCTTTCTTTGGAGGCAGATACAGAGGGCAGTCAAAGCAGAGCTGGAGGTGGTAGCGTCACTTGCAATGATCCCAGCATCACGTTGGCTCTGTAGATGGGAACAGATCAGGTACTCATCTCACCTGCTTTCATTTTCTCATTTCCCTGAACCTTCCCTGTCTCCTCTGATGCTCTGTGCAATGAGAAACTGTGCCAGAGTGTCCCTGTGGGCACATGGCTGTGGTTTTTCTGCAGGGGTTTCTCCTCCCCAGCACAGTCATACAATACCTAATTCCTGCTCCTGTTATGGAAAAGAGAGAGGTGCAGCAGAATGTGCTGTTTAAAGGCTCAGGGGGACTTTCTCCCTTTCCTAGTCCAAACTGATCCATCTAGCTGAATACACTGCTGAAGATGTCTTTGTGACTTGTTTTGGAAGGGGAAGAATCAGATGCAACAAGTGGCCCTGTTTGAACTAATTTCTTATTCTTTCTGATTTTTTTTTTCTTTCTTCTTCTTTGAATTGCATTTCTTGCTAAGATGTTATGGTTTTATTAATTGAGCATTACAACCTGATGATGGCTAGAGTAGGCCTCTATTTTAATTCAAATCTACAGATACATACTAAATTCACTCTTTAATACTTCTTTCCTGCCATAGTGACAAGAGAACATCTAGGACAGTTATTTACTGTTTGTATCAGCATATTGCTGAATTTTATGTGCCAATGCACTTTTTTCCAGAAATGTGCACTTCAGTAGGAAGAAATCCACTTCAGAGCTGAAAGGCACACAACATGTCAATAAAGGCAATATTATCACATTAGATATTGCAATGAAACACACACCATCTTAATGATTTCTTGCTGGCTTCCAGACTGAATTCCTATCAGGAATTCATTTCCCTCTTCATGCTCACTGTCTATTTGCTTCTGCTGCTATCAAGCAACACTATGCTTAATAGAAATCTTCTGCTTTTCTTTTAGCAAGTAATGGCTATGTACAATCTGGCATGTGTTGGGTATAAAGAAGCTGGGAGAGTGCTTTTTCATTGTTTAGGTAAACGTTTCCTCTTTGATCCAACATCTGCCCTTTCTGCTGCTCACACTGCAAATTGATGCAGATCTAGCAGAAGGATGGGAGACATTTACAGGGTTTCCTGTTATGGGGTAATTTTGGGAGCATCATTTTTCCCTGTTCACTTTTTGCCTTCAGCAGCAACAATCCAATTCTTTGTGTTTTCGATGGGAAGCCAATTCTTTGTCTCGCCCTTTCCTTCTAGTTCTCCCTGAAGGCTATAGAAAGAAAGAACATGAATAACCAAGCAATGAAATCATAAAATAGTCCCACTTACTGTTATCTTTCCAAGAACAGTGGAGGCATTAAAGTTCTGAAACCTTTTTTCTTGAAGCAAAGATTGCAGCTAGAACAGGAAATGGCACAACATAAATTCAGTTTGTGACAATTATTATAACATGAAAGGGAAATAGTATAAATCACTGATGTCATACTCTCTGTTCATTGGCTAGATCTGGCCCATTTGAGCTATTTATCTAGTTCCTGTGACAGATTCAGATTTTGTACCGCACATGCTTTCATTTTTTAAAATACATGTTTCAAGTTTTTATGCTTCCGAAAAAGAGCTTCTGAATATGCTCTGATCAGAAGCTGGTGGAAACTGATGCAGAGTTGTCTTTTTTAAACTATGGAAAACAAGATATGTTATACATGAAAAAACAAAGTCTACCCCTGCTCATTTCAGTGGCTGTTAACATTTTAACTTAATGATGATAATTTTTGTGGTTAACATTGAAAAGTTTCTCAGAAATTAATTTTAAGGAAAGATAAAGATTTAATTGCGGTGTTTGTCTAAAACAAATATTTTTAAAAAAGCATAATTTCACGGAAAAGTAAAATATACCATGCACACCTATAAAACATGCCACCTAACAGTAACAGAAGTTTATTAAACACCCATGAAGTTTTAACCACCCATAATATAGGTGTGAAGCTTAAACGACTGAAGAGAAATAGACCCGTCTGGGGAATGTGTCTATTGAATTCACCAACCCCAGCAGTGTACTGACATGATCCATAGTCTCATGGGGGTTCCCCAGTTCCAGTCTCTTCCAAGGACTGTGCAGCAATTTAAAACAAATACAATAAATACATTTTCTGCTTTTCATATTTGTGCAAACATTGATTTGAATTTTTATAAATATAAACAGGATCAGCTAGATATTTTTCATAGATGAAGTTTATTTCACAGGAATAACCATTTGGTCAGATATTTTATTGGCTTCTCACATAAACAGCAATGCATGCCTAAGGCAGTTGCTGTTGGAGACAGGATACTTCCCCAATAGACTTTTGAACCAAAAACCAAGACCACGGTTATTTTATGCTCTAATACATTAAAATTTACTGCTTGCTTTCCATGTGTTGAGCTAAGTTACTTCATTAGCAAGGGGAGATATGTTTTTTTATGATTTACTCAGAAATATAGCATTCTGAAACATGTTATTCTTTCAACAATTCAACAACGCCTTGAATGAGGCTATAGCAAGATGGATATCTGCCTCTTCTCCCTAGCACCAAGTGATAAGACAAGAGGAAATGACCTCAAGTTGCACCAGGGGAATTTAAGTTGAATATTAGGAAAAATTTTGTCACTGAAAGGGTTATGAAGTATTGGAACAGGCTGCCTAGGGGAGTGGTTGAGTCATCATCCGTGGAGGTCCTCAAGAAACACATAGATGTAGAACTTAGTAGCATGGTTTAGTGATGGACTTGGCAGTGCTAGGTAAAAGATTGGACTAGATGACCTTAGAGGTCTTTTCCAACATAAATAATTCTATGATTCTAATTAAAGAGCTGTGAAATGTAAGAAAAAGATGGATTTTAATAAAAAGATGTATTCTTTGGGATGTAATATTCTATTATAGGATTTTTTTTCAACAATCTAATAGTCATGTCTTTACAGACTATTTCTAAGTTAGCTTTGATGTACTTTGCTTAGTCTTGCTCTTATCTTGAAAAACAACAGTTTATTGTGAACATATCTATTTTGCACTAAATCTTAAAATACTGCATATTATATGTAATATGAGCACCATAGAAAATACTAAATTTATTATAAGTTTTGTGTGTATCTATAATTCAGCGTAGTACAGGAGGAGAGCTTCAGTTGACTTTCAACATAAAAGAATTTCTTATCAGAATTTTTCATATTTTCTTATGTTTTTTCTGTTTTTCTTTATTAATATGAAATTACATAAAAACTGTGACATTGATTTTTTGCTGTCTACATAGCATACAAATAAATAAATTTTCATATTTTCTGTACAATAACATTTTCATATATAAATTTAATTTCCATTGAAAACTAGGACTTGAAATATTTGTATTGTACAGTAGAAATATATGTGATGGTTTGCAGGTTGGTTACAAATCAGTAATTCTTATGTAGCAGATACATAACCTTTTTCTCAGTAAGTTAACAGCAGCTAAGGAGGTAGCATTCAACCTGTATACACTCCCTCCCAACAAATAATTTTATTGGTCCTGGCCCCTAGCTAGAAACTGGGAAAACTAAAACAGAAACTCTCTAGGTTCCCTTAAAAATCTGGACTTCCTCCATTCACCAGCACTCTGAGACTGTACACAAACAAGGAAATCTTTCTTCAGGAGGAGGAGCAGTTGTGAACTTGGGAAAGCAGAGCAGCTCAACCTATCCAAATTAAAGAATGAAATAGCTTCCCATTCAGAAACATAATAATAGTTCATTTAAATCCAATTCTCTTTACAGTGAGCTCTGTGGCTTTGCCATTTTATCTATGCTGATCTGGATGTCTTCATTCCCAGTGCATGGTTTGTCCCACAGATGCTCCACAGTTCCCATTCATTCCCATTCCATTCCTGCCCTTGCTGCCCAGTGAACACTACTAGTGCCTTCTGCTGAGGTCTCGTGCTATTACCTTAGCACACAGAGTCACCACAGGAGCAAACTGGGACCACTGAGGACCCTGACATAGGGCTGGAAACGAATTCCCACAGAAAAATCTGTGTCTTTTCAAAACCTCTTGTAGGACCAGATCATCTCAAAATCCAGTTTTATATCCAGCTACCCAAGAGAGTTGCCTCAGATTATACCTACAGATGCTGGGATCAATGGATTATACAAATGAAGCTCACTATAGAAATTTTTTTTTTTTTTTTTTTTTTTTCCAGCGGTAGAGAGTTTTTTACTTCTATGGAACCTCAGAACATGCATTTAATTTATATTGCAATAACTTCAAGCAAGAGAATATAAAAGTGTTATAGTTATTAATATTATGCATTATGTCTTCTTCAAATTTATGGTGCTGATAATATTTTCTCACACCCAGCTCCCCCTCTTATGGCAGCAACATGGTTATAGCTTCTCGTAATAGATCCAGAAAACTCTCAGTTATGTTAGGTTAGTGAAAGCTAGGTCATTTAGTAGGGAAATGAAAGACGGATATGAGATTAGCCATCACTTTCTTTTAACTACTCCTGGTTACAGGAACTATGCTTTCTTTAAACATTATGATTTTGATGGACCATTTTTGCTACAGATTTATGTGGGAAGGTGATCACAACTCTATTTATTTCTTTATAATGAGGGAAGAGCTTCAAGGACCAGGTCCAACTGTATTTGAAACTGCACCTAAGATTCCCTTTCTTCCACATTCATGGTGTGTTTAACTTGGAGACTCCCACAGTGAAATTCTATCATCACAAAAGACATTGTTTACCCTTAGGAAATTTTGCTTTCAACCCCTTGAAACCTGTTGAAATATGCTACTGGAATGTAGAGCCACAAAGCTGCCTTTAAAGTTACATTCTCTGTAGCAAACTAGGGCATTAAATCAATAGGTCTCTTCAACTGAGTAAACATTCCCTGTTCTGACTACCAAGGATGCTTTCTCAGAATAGTACATAGTTATTGAGGAGAAAGTCAACACTGAAATAAATCCCATGATGGTGAATTTCAGGCCTGTTTGATGTCAAGGAAAAGTCTGGCATTGGCTGTAAATGGACAGGATTTTGCCCTTAATTTATCTCACCAACCCTCTGCTCTCAGGAGACAGAATCATTGTTATTTATTTATGTGGTGCTATTAGTGTGCTAAGCACATCGGATGTACTCCTCGGTTGGTGCAGAGCAGTGGTGCTCCATTAATTCCCATCCTGCTCCTGTTCTCCAGGGTGCAGTTCTCGCTGCCGGGAACAGGTGGTGCGGGCATGGAAACAGCAGCAGAATTAAGACCTCAGCGCTAAATTTTCACACCTCCTTATGATCTCATTTTCTAAGCCAGAGCTTTTAAGGAATGGAAAGCACTTCTCAAGAGACACCCTATTTATTTATTTGCATTTTTATAAAACAAAAATGTTCAGTATGATTCTGTGCCAGCACTTATAACCACCCACTGATAGACATTACAGTAAAGCACTCTGGTCATTATCAAACCTTGATAGAATTCATATAAATATGCAGCATAAAAAGCAAAACGATGCTGTAGTCTGTCTTAGACCTAATTGCATTAATTCCATTACTCTACCCTTTTGTACTCACAAAAATGTTGTCAGTTCCGGAGCTGAATACTCATGGGACACTCTTCTGAGCATTTTACTAGAACAAGGTGGTGATTTGCATGTCCTACCTCTGGTGTTAACCCTCCATGAACACAATACAATATCCCTGACATCTCCACATGCCTGTGGTTTAGTTTGGCTATTTGGATATAAGATAGTGTCAGCATACAATTTCATGCTGAGCAGGATTTTGCTCTACTGAACTGCAATCTGTGGCTCTATTATTAAAATTAAATAAACAAAAAGACAGGCTTACAAAGCCAGGCTGAGGAAATGAAGACAGGCTGAGGGCTGACTGGGATTTCAGCCATTCCTGAGGGATGCTTATGAAGACAGGCTGAGGGAGCAGGGGTTGTTCAGCCTGGAGAAGAGAAGGCTCCAGAGAGATCTTACATCGGCCTTCCAATACCTAAAGGGAGCTACAGGAAAGCTGGGGAGGGACTCTGTCAGGGGGTGGAGTGATAGGACAATGGGCAACAGTTTTAAACTAAAAGAGGGCAGATTTAGATTAGATACTAGGAAAAAAATCTTAATTGTGAGGGTGGTGAAGCACTGGAAGATATTGCCCAGAGAAGCTGTGGATGCCCCATCCCTGGAGGTGTTTAAGGCCAGGTTGGATGGGGCTTTGAGCAACCTGGTCTGGTAGGAGGTGTCCCTACCCATGGCAGGGAGTTGGAATTACATGGTCTTTAAGATCTCTTCTAATCCAAACCATTCTTTAATTCTATTAAAAAACAACTGTGGATTTTGTAGGAAAAATAAATAAATAAATAGATTTTTTCAGGGTGAAAGTAAATCCATAATAACACAGAAGTTTATTTTGTAGAATCAATATGTCAAGGTTTTTTATAGAATCAATGTGGTGAGTTTCAGCTAAAAATAAAGAAAATCTCACAGATACTTTTCTCATCATATTGGCACTAGGTGACCCACAGCTATTCTTTTCTGTTCTTTAGAACATGAACTGTGGCTTTAAGATCAAATGCCTTTTATTATGATCCCATGCAACATCATCTGGCTCCATCTTGATACAACATGAAAGCTTCCTGCTCACTTTTAGGATAGAGCAATGGTGATTTCATTTAGTCTGGTGAATAAATGATAAATGTAGTAAATCACCAGGAAAGGATTTTGTGACCTGTTTGTTCTGTTCGGTTTTGTTTTGTCTTTCTTTGAGTGTAGTCAAATATTGGAACAGGTTGTCCAGAGAGGTTGTGGAGTCTCCATCCCTGTAGATACTCAAAACTTGACTGAAAAGCCTGGAGCAACTTTCTCTAACGTGCCCTGCTTTTATCAACACCTTGAACTTGATGACTTCCAGAAGATTCTATAATTCTGTGAGCCGAGTAGTAAATTGCAAAATCAGATGAACTATCACAGTTTCCTTACACAAAGAAGGACAGACTAACTATGTGTTGAGACATATTTTACTCAGTTTTCTGAGGGCTAATTTGGGCCTTTATAACTCACAGAAGTAGAGGCTACTGCTCAAATGAAATCCCAATGTACTGAAATAAAAATATGCTTAAATATTAGATAGAATATTTACTAATTTGCAATGGTGGTTGCATACTAGAGCAAATAAGCAAATATGAGATCTAGAGGAAGGACAAATTTTCTCTCAAAGCAGAACACATTCAACAATATCTTTAAAACTGTTTACTAGACCCACAGGGCCATGCTGATATACCACAATGAGCTGTGGTCAAGGTGAAAGGAGAATTTGGACTTTGATTCTTGTTTGTTCTGCGTCTTCTTGGTGAGCTTTCAAGAGATGACTTCTATCTTTCCGTAAGGAGCCAGATCAATTTGGTCTGGGCCATTTTTCATGGTCACTGAACTTTCACCAGATCTGCCATAAATCTCAAGTGTTACTTTTGCAACAGGAGTTCAGACAACCCAAAAGAAAAAGCATGATTTCATTATTTTCTTTAGCTTTAACTCAGCTTAACTAATCATTATTTCATACTTCTTGAGCCAAATTATTCCTTACTGCAACTCGGTCAAATTAAATGGTGCTACAAAGGATGCCGTTTCATAGAAAGAGTTACAAGGTTCAAAAGAGGCCCTACAGATCACCTTGTCTAACCTCCAGCATAATAGACCTTACCTAATTTCTAGCTCAAACGCAATAGAGCGTTGTCTTTGGCATAATCCTCATTTTAAAATTCCTAATGCCTTAGAATCCATTATTTCTCTCCACAATTCTCTTTTGGTAGTTAATGACCCTCAAAGCAAAAAGTGGACATTTAATTTCAGTCAGATTTTTTCAAGCTTCAGCTTCCAGCCCTTACATCTGCAACACTGGAGAAATCTGTGAACAAATGTTTATCCTTCAAGCAGGTACTTCAGGTCCCCTCCATCTTCTATCAGATATGCAAAACAGGCTAATCTCCTTACTTTGTGGTATTTTTTCTAATCCTTTCATTATTCTCCAAATGCTCCCTTAAGCTATTCAACTTGGAAAATCCTGAATTTCTGTATTATTCATGAAGTAGAACTGAGCACAGTATTTCAGCAGCCATCATATCAGTGCCAAATACAAAATATTACCTACATACTCTATGGACCCCTTTTTAAAGATCAAAGCAATCACAGTTCTTTAATGGAAGAATGAAAAATTACTCTTAATGCATTTAGCTGAGATAAACCAAAGTATTATATTCTGGTCTAAATGGATACTTAAATACTTTATATAAAATAGAAAAAAATAAAAATAATAAAAAATTATCCTAGGTGCTGATCTTTATCTCAGACTAAAGCCCAGGGTAAAGGTATCCACATAGATGCCAGATGTGGGCTTAAATTCCTGCTCCATAGGTTTATTAGGAATTCTTTCTGGGACTGACCTAGCTTCAGAAGCTGACAAACATCTGGACATCTCATGTGGACAGAGTTGCCTTCCTCCATCCCTCCCCCACTGAATGAAGTGCTGAGTTCTCTTGCGCTGGGACTCAAACACTTTTTATGGTATTTCCCACTGGGTCCCTGCTCAGCATGCTATCTGAGAACTGAATATACACTGCACCTCAAGTGCCCCCTTGTCTGCCCAGATTCACTAGAACCTGTTTGAAGACATGGATTTAAGACAAACTACAGATAACAAGAAAGTAAAAATCTTATGTTGGAAATCTTATGCAACCAAGCCTGCCCTTGACTGAAGAGTCAGCATAGCCATGAATTTCCCAAAAATTCTTAATTTGGGCTAATTTAGACCTTTATAACTCACAGAAATAGAGGCTACTCCTCAGATGAAATCCCAATGAAATTCCCACACAGAAATATCTGCCAGGCTGCATCATTGAAAGTCCTGATTTCATGTGTAGCAAGACATTATGGGCTGTGTAAACAGCTGAGTCATTGTCTTGCCAGATTCAAGTCATCCTGGGAAAATGGAACAGTTGCCTTAACCCAGTGTCTGACCTACTCTCCTTTAGACTACATAAGCTCTGTCCTTCACAGCTTGGTATCTTCTTGTGCATTAGGTTAGGTAGCCCTGCTAATTCAGAGTTATAAATTCCAGCAGGGTAGGCATTGCAAACTGGAACCCTGCAGGTCTGAGATCTATTCATGAATGTAACCATAAACAATGGTTCCCAAAGCTCAGTCACCCTAAACAGCACTTTTAAGAAACACCCAGAAGACTTATAACAATACCTTGAAGGGCACAGTGAAGCCAAGAATGCAATTGTGGCTCCCAGACTCTCTTGACCCAGATGTAAATTACATGTCGGTAGTAAGATCTACAGCTTACATGAAAGTCATTTCCTCTGTCTGACTTTAATTACTTTATGGAGACTGATTGTTTCAGCAATAGCCATTGGATTTACAATAGATTTCAAGATTTCCTATGCTGAAGAAAGTTCATGAGTATCCGAGCAGATCTTGGGTTCTCTGCCAGTCATGCAGACACTTCTATTGCTATGCTATAACACTATTAACACTACTAATTGCTATATAGTGTTAAGCTAACTAGCTAATCCTCACAGAGCAGCTACAGAAACACCAGCCATTAGCTGGGTGCATGGCATTAACATTTCCTGAATGAGTTTTGTAGCCCACCTGAACTGTGTGCTATGGCAGCTACATTGCTTGCTAAGTTAGCTGCCACAGCAGCTAAGTTAATGTTTATAAATTTTTTATTTATTTTCATTTTTTTTAAGACTAAAGACAAGATTGATGGCCTGACTGGTTTGTTATTGGCATTTTGGACAAATTCTCAACTGAAGTAAATAAAAATTGTATTGCATTCATGGAAACAGATCTTCCTTCAGCAGGAATATTTGAAAGGGAGCAGTGATATGATCCAAGGACATAAAGGACATGAAAGACCATTAGGTAAGACTGCTAATCTTTCCTCTGTCATTGTATGATTGCTTTACTATAAGGACATGACTATGCCCACCTTTCTTTAGTTCAAAAAATTAATTAGATTTAATTGAATAAAAAATAAAGACCTCACATCTCTTAAATGTAGTCTTTTGACCCTTCTTGAATTTATATAGAAGTTAACTAGACTATGAATCTGTAAAGGTTCAGTTTAAATTCAGTTTCTGTGTGAAAAGCAGAAGAGGATACCTCTCATGTTAGTTAGGGGAGAAACCCATAAAATCATAAAAGTGTTAATGTTGGAGGAAAGGTCAGGAGCAGGACAAGAGGTTTGAAACTCCTTTAAAAATAATATGTCACTTCCAGTGCAATGCTCACGATGGCTGTGCTACATTGCAGTAAGTGTCATTGTAGGTGGTTTTAGCTGTGAAACGAATCAGAGGTGTTTCATAACCGCACAGTTGGCTTCCCATTCACTGACGAGTATTACTCTATGACAGAAGCAAGCCACTGTAAAACACACTGTGAAAACTCCTAGGTTAAAACAATAAAAAAGGCTTAGTTTGTCTGTTGAGGATGTGACAAAATAGTCTTGTCATGTTTAAAAAAGCAAATATTTGCAATGGTGTGGTGGGACTGACAAGATTTGATGCCTGTTCTCTGCTCTGGCACCATTTTTTTTTTTGGGGGGGGGGGAGGGTAAGTCATTTCAGATGTTTACACAAAATGTGGAATCAAAATTGGAGCCATGGGCCTTGTCCTGTTCCTTGTGAAAATTAAAATCAAACTCCAGTTTGAACAACAGTGTAGCTGTGAAACCTCTTGGTCCTTCTTGGGACAACCCTGTTAGAGGAGTTTTACCTGTTGTCTGTAGACATCACAGCAGAAAGGGGGAAAGGGTCTCTCAGAGGTTCCCCAACTCTGAGTGTCTAGACGGTACACTGTTAGGTATTTATACAACACTTAGCACAATTAGCTAAAATCCAGGCTGAGGTCTTTGGAATACTTCAGTGTTACACTTGAGGAAAGTGTTACATAGTATTAGCAAAGTGAGTTAGCAAATTGCCAAATGGAAGATGCAAAGTGAATCTTTCATATCAAGTGAAGAACAGCTTTGGAATTGCTAGTTTTATTTTTAGTTTTATTTTACTTTATTTTTTACTATATTTATTTATTTTTTCTTGGTTTTGCATTCTGTTTTTATTTTTGCCCTTTGTGACAAGACTGCCCATGTATTTCTGACATAATTTAATTTAATATTCCAGGATGATGATCACTATGAATCTCTCTATACATGATCACTATGATCTCTATACATTTGATTAAAGGATGTAGCTGTAGAAAAATTGAAGAACATTTTGATACTGTATAGAAACACCAGTTATATGGCCTTTAAAACACTGAGCTCCATTTTTATTTGAGTAATCTAAGACATAAGCAAAACAGACAAATTCTTTGAACCTGATTTCCACCTGCTACGGAATTCTTCGACCTCCCTTATGAAAGGAGATGCACTATTCCATTCACTTTCTCTCCATAGAAAGAAAATGGCCTGATTTGAGTATGAAGGTCTAAGAGAGATTTTAGGATATGAGAACTAGCCATCAAAGTGTCAATGTTAACTTAATTAATAATATTTATATTAATTTGTCTTTTGTCTCTCTTTCCATAACACTTTTATAGACTTCAGTAAGATCCCTCCCTAGCCATTACTTTGATAGGCTTTTTATTTCTGTGAAGTAAATAAGGGTTACAGAAAAAGGTAATGGATAGGGCAGTAATCTGAAAGAAATATTTAAACAATTACAGGAAATGAAGAACTTAAAGACCAATATCAATACTCCTTAATTTTAGTGGGGCTAGGATTTCACTCTGTCAGCAGAAAGTTTCATTACTGCCTTCACCTCAACTGAAAAGGCTTGAATCAGACTGCAGAATGAGGACACTTGTGGAATTTGGAGATATTAAAGTATGTACTTAAGCACACATGGTGGGTTACAGAAAGCTGCCAGCTCTAAAGAACACTAAATTCATAATGAAATTTTCTGAAAGAGTGAAATCATCAGCAAATCTCAAAGGGCTAATTTCTGTAAGGCTGAATGCACTCAGTAATCCTACTGAATTAAAAAGAAGTTGAAACTGGAGAGGGTTTGGGTGGGGGGATGTGACAGTGAGGATAATTAACTATTGGAGGCCTGAGGATGTGGCAAATTCTTACTTTCTTGAAGTACTTCAGGTGTTCTGAAAATATAAAGTGTTAAACTGAAATTTTGGTCTTAACAAAGGTGTTATTGGTGAGCCATACAGGAGGCCACAGCAGATCTTTCAAGTCATTGTTTCATTGTTGGAAATCATGCACTCAGCATCTTGTAGGGAAGGAACAAAATGTTGAGCTAATCTCATCTAAATTTAGCTGCATGGAATTTAGTTATCTAGATTAAGTTAGTCATCCTCATTCCTAAAGAGTCAATGGGGGGATATAGTAAGATGTGGTGCCTTCTGGAGGTGTCTGTTTCTCTCCATTTACTCTAAAGGAAAGGCAGGATGGCTGTGTTACATTGATTAACTTATAAATGGTAAAATGAATTCAATCATCTATGCTTATGTCAAAGTAATTATTTGGTCCTTTTCAGTTACTGAATGATGATTTATCTCCTCAGTTCCTCCTGTCTCGTCCTGTTGGGACTCTCTGGGTTTACTCTTGATTTATACCACATAACAAAATCCAGAACCTCTCCTTCTGCATTCACTGAAAGAACAAATTATTTTTATACATGCATATAAAATGCAGTGAATTTGTACAACTGGGACAAGAGACTAGATAGATACAAACTACTGAGATATTTCATTTATGTGCACAGAGTTCAACACCTACTTTTTATTGTTTAAAATGTTATATTATTTATAATGTTAAAATTGGAAGGTTGGACCTCAGCAGTATACACTGAGTTCAGTAAAGGATCTGGTTTGTGTTATTTGGTACCTGCCGGAAAAAGGAATATGGATATTTTTGTAAGGATGGACACATCCTTTAAGAAAGACCCATTCATCTTTTATACAAATACCTAACTATAGACCTAATCTACATTGCTCTTATAAAAGGATAACTCCTTTAACAGAATCTGTCCTCCATCAGCAAACAGTCATCTTTTGCAACTAATTTTAACAAATTCAGTATCACAGAAGGAAATATAAAATATGTCTTGCATGTTTTGTTACAGGTCATAGAAGAACTGTTGGCTTTTATCCTTAGATGCCTGATTTGTAAAAGAACATACAATAGTGTAAAGCACACCTAGACCTTGCATTTGCTGCATTTAAGTGGTCTGATTTTGTACTTAATGGGAGTACTCTGGTACACAAAATTACTCACATGAGCAAATTTTATTCCAGCATTTCTGTTTCAGTGCTGGAGTATTCATTTGATATCATCAATGTACATGAATACTTAAAGGTAGGATGCAATGAAGATGGAGACAGGCTCAGTGGTGCACACTGACAGGACAAGAGGCAATGTGCACAAACTGAAACACAGGAGGTTCCATCTAAACATCAGGAAAGATTTCATTACTGTGTGGTTGACTGAGCACTGGCACAGGTTGCTCAGAGAGGTTATCAGGTCTCCCTCCTTGGAAATCATCAGAAGCTGCCTGGCCATGGTCCTGGGCAACCTGCTCTGCGTGCCCCTGCTTGAGCAGGGGGCTGGACCAGATGCCCTCCAGATGTTCCTGACAACCTCAACTGTTCTGTGGTTCTGTGAACTCAGTCCTGTGGGTAACCTGTGCCAGTGACCCATAGGTACCTAACCATTAGCTACAGAATGAACAATATCTGGTCCTCCTATTTGACAGGTGGAGTGCCTGAGAAAAATAAAGCCAAATCTTGAAATAAAGAAAAGCAATTTTTACTCTGCTAGACTTGGGCCTATGGCCTCATCTCTTAAGTGCCAACACAGTCTGAGTGGTGCATTTTCAACCTTTAAAAGTTGAAAGGCCACAAAGATGATGAAAGGGCTGGAACACCTCTCCTCCTGAGGAGGCTGAGGGAGTTGGGGTTGTTCAGCCTGGAGAAGGCTTTGGGGAGGCCTTCCAACACCTAAGGAGGGCCTACAGGAAAGCTGGGGAGGGACTCTTTGTCTGGGAGTGTGGTGATAGGTCAAGAGGCAATGGCTTTAAAATGAAAGAGGGTAGGTTTGTATTAGATATAAAGAAGAAATTCTTCATTGTGAGGGTGGTGAGGCACTGGAACAGGTTGCCCAGAGAAGCTGTGAATGTCCCATCCCTGGAAGTCTTTCAGACCAGGTTAGATGGGGCTTTGAGCAATCTGATTTAGTGGGAGGTGTCCCTGCCCATGACTTTAAAGATCATCTAATTCCAACCCAAACCATTCTATGATTCATTGATTCTATAAGTTTCTCTGGGGACAAGGGATTTATCTGCTGGTGGATTCACCTTCACATGAATCATTTATGCATGGGAAATAGACAGGAAACACTGAAATTGGTAACACAGATAGCAAATAACCCAAGGTTCTGCTCTAATTTATCTGGGGTTTGTTTCCAATTAAGAACAGTTGGGGTTTTGTTGCTTTATTTTGCATGTCATCTAGTCACCTTCCCCTTCTCTCCTAAGAAGGACAGTTTTATTCACTTTAGGGAATTTAAGTGAAGATGAAGATGATCCTAAGCATACAAAGAAGAGTTCAGGTACTGCTTTCTATTAATTATGCAAAGTCAATGAGGACAGCACCTAGGAAAAGGCTTGCCCAGTGTAAGGGGTGATGGACCTTCTCTGTGTGGCTTCTCTAGTTCTGTGCTTCCACACAGAAAACCAAAACAAAATTAAACTAAACTAAAAACACCACCACCAACAACAAAAATTTTTCAGGGGGTATAAAGTAAAGCCTCATTCTACTACCAGAGCCTGAGATCCGTGGAAAATTCTGTGTTAGTGCTTCTGCCTTCTCAGAATTCAGAAGAGCTGATGAACAGGAAAAGGCTAGACCAAAATGTTCAGAAGAACAAGGGTTTGCTTCATTCATCCATATCACTTACATTTTTATGAACACCTTGAACAAATAAGAAGTTAAAGAGAGTATACTGTTTCATATGGGGCCAATAAATGCAAGCGCCATGAAGAGGTCTTGAATTATCAGCAGCTGAATCTGTTGTAAAGCACCGACTGTGAAAATTGCATTGAAAACCATGACCTGGTACTTATACTTTGGACTAAGCAGTAAGCTACGCTAAGAGGGCTATACTGTTTGCTACTAGTCTTACAATACAATTATAAGCTGGTAAAGTCATCCAGGTGTCTGACACATCTGTAGTCAGGGCCAGAGTTTTTCAGTAACAATCTGTTTGTTGAATGATGTAATTTGCATTTAGATACTCAATTTCAAATGTCTTGTTTTTTTCATTTTTTTTCAAAAATTGAGAGAGGAATTGAAAAGGCTCAAACACTGAATCATTGCTTCAAACTACTGTTAGAAAAGTTTTTATATTTATATTAATAATATAGCAAACAAAGCAGTTTGGACCAAACAATACTTTAAATCAACTATAGTAACATTTTTTTTTTACATTTTGCTATAGGAAAAAATACATGATTTATTTTAATCTGAACTATATTTTCCTCCTTGCCTCTTCTATTTCTTATTTCAGAAAACGAAACAAACAAAACATTAATTTGTACAGCTCCATGCCTGTGTCAGAGTGGTTGTTTTTTGTGACCAAAAAGATTCCAAAACCAGCCTACATTGATAGCAGGAGGGCTAATAGGAAGTGACTATTGATTCTGGGATACTACTGGTGATGGAGGTATGGTACTGAAGAGCTTTGAAAGGAAAAATTGCACAGATTTACATTTCTCTACTTTTTAATCTACATTTTCCAAGTAACTTTCTTTATAGATGGGAAGAACTTGCTCATATCCTGCACGATTCCCTATGTAAACTGATTTATAAATTAAACTCTTAAAGCATTTGGTATAGAAGTCTATCCCTTTGTTCACACATGATATTGCACAGACTTCCATTGTTCATGCAGAAATATTTCACAGGTGATAGCCAGGAATAAATATACTCCTACCACAGTTGTATTGGAGGGTCTGGTACAGTGCAAGTTCTGTGTCTCAGGTTTTGAATTTGGGTGCACATATTCAACTGAAAATGTTGACAACTGTTGGGGAAGTGGCATGAACCTGCTGCCTAGGTCCACACCACTTTGCTCTTTCCAGCAGGGACAAGAGCAAAGCTATACAAATAATTTTTGAAATTGCATAATGTTCTTGCAGCAAAGAAATACAGAAAAAGTCCCAGTTGCTTATGGGTATAAAACATGCAGCCTGAGGAAGTACAGCATATAGTGTCTGACCAGTTTGTTTGCACTTGGAATCCTCTCTCCAATCTATCAGAGGTTTTCACCAAGGCCTGTGATGGCTCAGTTCTGCTTTCACTGGCTGTATCCATACTAATAAACTAAACAGAACAGTACTGGCATGTTTTTAATCCATGATGTTAAATAGTTGGCACATCCCCTGAAGCAATTTTATCCTAGTGCTTTCTCAGAGAGTAGCCAGACGTGGAGCAGGGGCACAAGATATTTGCATCAGGCAGTCTGGATGCCCCCTCTTCTGGGGGCATTTAGCCATGTGGATGTGCACTGTGTTAAATCAATTGATGTCTTGGCCTTTTTATTTAAGGCATGGTCCCTGGGACCAATAGGAATGAAGCTAGGATTTTTTCCAGTTAAAAAAAAAAAAAAAAAAGGTTCTCCAAAGCATCTAAATACTATTAATTGTCAAAATGCTTATGCTAGTGCTAGTAATCCTTTCTAAAAATGCATCATAAATGTTTATAGACATCCAAACTCTGAAACATAGTATTAATGGCAGAATTGTCAAAATAAAATCAGATTTAGGACTTTCATTTTCTCTGCCTCCCATGTTTTAAAATGTTCAACACCATGGAGCTGTTGGGGACATATTCTTGTGCATGGAGAGTGTCTTCCCATTTGCCATTCATGTGACGGAGGAAGTATGTGTGAAGCTGTTAAATAAACTGAACTTGGCGAACTCATTCTGAGGAAAATATCTAGCTAAACAATATAGAGAGATGTTTTAGGAGAGAAGGAGATGTGGAAAAGTGTATAAGAGTAAATAAAGAAACTGATGTTGAAACAGGGGTTACTATTCAATGCAATCCCAGGACCTTGCTGCTTAAGTGTCCTGTAAGCCTGCGCTAAGTGATGGTCTGACTGCACTGGGATGAAATATGTATAAGAGGGGCAAAAAGGGTAAGAGCCTGCTAGTGATTACCAGGCTCTGGGCAGGTGCTGAAAAGGCAGCAGAATAACCAACAGCAACAAATCCCCAAACCACAGCAAACCAAGGCTGGATATTTGGATGGGAGCTGCAGTGGCTGTGCCTCTCCTGCTGCCTCAGCACTGCCTGGTGCTGCATGCATGCTCCGAGCCATGTCCGGCAGTGTCAGCACAGCTGTGTAGCCTCGTCTTCACCAAGATGCAGCTGCTGGGCAACACATGGCTTCAAAAGGAACAGGGGAGATGAGCAATGGTTTAAGGAGAAGTGGAAGAGTAATTGGTATAGGGCAAAATACACACACACATACATATCCTGGGGGAAAACCTTTAAAATAGATGCTAAACATGAAAAGAAGTTCTCACAAGTAGAAACAAGACTTTCAGGCTACAGGTCTACCAGTAATCAATACCAGGACCTGATGCTCTGCCCTTGAGGCCAGTTGGCACGGTCTGCCCATATCCATCCTCTTAAACTGTCTGAGCCTTGACAACAGTCTGGCTTCACCCAGACTGGCCACTGGGCAGGTTCCCAGCACTGGCTTTCTCTTGGAGTGCTTTGAGAAAGCTCAGGGCAGCCACCAGCAGTGCTGAACCAGGTCTCATGGTCTGGTCCTGTTTAGTTCTCTAGGGTAGATGCAGCCTTAAAGTATACATCAAGTCATCTGTTGCCTTAATTCCACAGTTTTCAAAGGATTTAGTCCAGAAGGAAACTTGCCCTAAGCTGTACATTCTTGCAGCATGCTCATTATCACATTTGCCTTTGACTTGCACAGCTGTAAATCCATGGAAACCAGAGTAATTCAGGGATGAATCAGGTCCATTATCTCCTTGTGTTTGTGCAGCACTTAGCACAATGGTGCCCTGATCCTGATGGGAATTCATGTTATTTTAGGACAATCAGAGCTTTCATTCGTTAAAATAAAATATATTTTTAGCCAGAGCCAGCTTCAATAGCAATGTATGGAGTGTTGGGGGCGTGAATGAAGGGTAAGACACAGCTGATCCCCCACCACATGACTCTGAGCACACATATGTATCATATGCCTGGGAGATTAGCTCCTCTCCTGGTCATTGTGGTTGTGAAAATATGACCAATGGGGACATTGGAAGCTCAGACAGAAGGCAAACAGCACAAATTCTGAATATCACTTTTTTATTGCTGTTGTTGTTTTGTTTTGTTGTTGCTGTTGTGGTTTGATAAGTTGCATCATTTTTAGGTTGCCCAGGGTGCAAGGCCCAATTTCTGATTTTGGAACATTTGGGGTTAATATTATTATGTTTAGTGCCTTTCTTGAAAAGTCATAAATCAGATGCCATACCCTTGCTTTCCATGGAAAGTTGTGATTTGCTCAACACTATTTTTTCCCCCCATGAAAATAAAATGAACCAGGAACACTTGAAAAAGCAAGCGCTGTGCTTGCTTCATGTTCAGAGGTGCTTGTTTCAGCTCTTTTATGAAATCTTGTTAAGACCAGTAGGTCTTATAAACCCTAATGAGATACATATGTGGAACATATATAAAGACATTGCACATGTCTTACAAAATGTTTGCTATATAAAGGACTTAACCGTGTGAAGTTATTATTCAAAGCAGAGGTAAGTCCTAGAAAAGACAGAACAAAGCACCAGTTACAGATCATAATCCTAGCAGGGCTTTCTGAGAGTTCCTATGAGTTAGAAGCTGAAATGCATGTTCCACCTTCATGTTATTTTCACAGACATAAACGGAGAAGATTGAATAACAGCTGCCATTAATCTCAATGTCCTGACATGACAAAATCACCATTACTCCCAGCAAATGTGCTCTGATGCTCACAGCTTAGAAACATTAGAAGCACATATTTTAACAACCAAAAATTATGAGCAATTATTGTTAGAATTGTAACAGCAAGTTCTAAAAACTGACACCTGAAACTAGAGGGCTGGTTTTCCAGTCCCAATTTACCCATTAGGAAAACATAAATGTAAAGATTAAGCTATTTCAAAGACACTGCCTTGTTTTTCTTCATCTCACTTTATTATCTCATTGAAACATAATCTTAAAATTCCTGTCAGTGGAAATCCATGTCCAGAAGAGAGAGTTATTTAACATTTGAAAACCCTATTCTGGTATTGTTCTTCTTCATTTTGCAGGCAGGCCCACTAAGTCTGCTTTACCCAATAATTCTGCTTTACTTAACTAACAGGAAAAAAAAATGTTTGGTGTGGCGGTAAACTATTTTGAATCCAACTATTAAGGAAAGGTCTGACGCTGCTTCAGCTCTAAGAAACATTAATTTAATTCAAGAGCTGAATTATGTGTGCATGTCTCTTCAGTATGAATGCAAACTATGCAGCTATCCTGACAAAGGAGCATTATGTCCATAAAGTTACCTGATGTGTGTGTTCCCTTCCCTTGTTGTTTGTGTATTTGTTCTAGCACATCTGCCTAAGCCTGACAGCCTGACTTTAACATTCTCATGGTTATGCCAGAATCCACAAGTTGTTAAAGGCCTTTGCATTTCAGGAACAATGATGTCTGTAGTTTAGTGCATGCATGAAAATGGTGATAACGGTGCCTTTTCCCAGGCATGGTAGCAAGCAGTGCCTTCCACTAATATGTCCAAGAATTAGCTAACCTCTGTTTAGCCTCCTGAAACCTTGCTAGTTGAGACCTTTGACAGTCAAGGGGAGAAGCTATGAGTAACATCAAATCAATTGTCCTGGTAACATCACACAAATTCTATCTGAAAACTAGTCCGTGTAGATCACAATAGGTTGTTAGATCACAATAATGAAAACTATACATTTTTTTTTACTGATGAAGTAAGTTGCTGTAAGTTATGTCAAGGCTGCTTTTCAGCACAGTGAAGTAGTTAGTCATCTGTGTCCTATTTGGTTTATAAAATGATTAGATTCATCTGCCCTAACTGAAATAATTAAAAGTAAAGCTTTAGGTTTGGACTGATCACTCCAGGCTTCTCTAATAACCAGTGAAAGGGAGTGAGGTTCATCTGATATGTCTTGAAACCCATTGCAATGAGCTACTCTGTGGAGATGCCACCCTTCAACCCTACTTCTGACCTGTTTGTGGTGAAAAACATTCTTATTTCTTGAAAAGTGTTTTCATTTCTGTTACTTTCTTTGATGTTGCAAAGAAGTATAATGAATGCGTACAAGCCATCTAAATTCAACACAAGAACAGAAGACACAGAAATCTCAGTCAGAAATCCCGCATTTACACAGATGGAAGATATAATTCCTTCCCTCTGTCCCAGCCGCCATCAAACACATACACTGGGAGATGGATGACAGGATGGAGACGAGAGTGATACCCATCAACTCCAGCGCCAGCAACCCACTTCCTGATGCTCGCCTGAGCAGAGCTGTCAGAGATCAGAGCACAGCATCGCCAGCAGGCGTAGCGCTGACATCGAGCTGGGAAAGACGTGCTGCCTGCAAATGCAAAGGAGATGGAGCCGACAACCATGCCAAAGCAGTTCTGGAACCGAGCATAGGTTTTATACTGGTTTTATACCCTCCAGGTAGAGGTGTGCCACTACAGGGCAGTCACATGTGGAGGCACTGGCCAGTGTCCTCAATGGGCTAAACAGCAGCCAGAATACACGTGTCATCTGGGGCCCATGAAAGAAATAACAGGTTAAAGCAGCAGAATTCCTCCAAAATATGCTTGGTCAGTAAGTGTTAAAGTGAAGTTGTGTAAAAACTGAAAATGAAGCTAGGCAGCAGCAAATGAAGCTAATCATTTTATTAAAGGAATTTATTAAATTCCTTTTATTAACAAAACCCGTCACGTATGTTACTAAGAATTGAAAAAAAATAATCCATGAAATCTAAAGAATACTAAATAGCTAATTTAAACTTCTTGCACCACTAAATACAAAGATTGAATGTAATAAATTCTAAAAGGCAAATGTTTAAGATTACTCAGAAATAACCTCTTATTATATTTATAGTCCCAAATAGTGTGTATTTTATAGCAATGAATTTTCAAGCAGATGGACAAAGGTCTAGATTTTTATAGGTCTGAGTAAATTTACTTGTTGCTAATGTAGTATTTACCCTTGCCTGCCAGGCTGTGAATCTATGTCCCTTTGTTACCACAGAGAAGTCCAGCAGCTACACTGCTTTTAATAGCACATCAAATTATTTCAGTTTGTGTCATCATTGAGAGTGATGAAGCAACATACAATGCATTTTGGAACTGGAAGGACTAGATGTATTTAGTATAGCAGGGTGCCTTTCTGTCGTAGGCCCACCTTCTCCACCAGTATCTCAGCAGTGCTGAGCTTTAAATTGCAACATCAATTATCTCTCAGTTTCCTGACCTAGTTGAGGACTAGGTGTCTAAATGGGTCTGAGAGGAGCAAGTCCTGAAAAAAAGGACGTAGTACAACAATCAGCCAAAAAAGTCCTCAAAGGGGACATAATCTAAAATTCTGCCTCTTTCATACCTGTAAATGCATCCCTGAGTTAAGTGCCCTATCAAGCTGAGATCTGGAAAATGAAACTGCTGTTGATTATGCACCTCAGCTAGGCATTTATATAGGCAAAATTCTGACTTTTTCCTCAGAAAACAGCTGGCATTTAGAAGACTGTGTGTTAGCATACTGACTTCAAAATAGAATACTTGGGTTCTGCTTTTTTCTCAGTCTGAAATGGTTCAAATTTATTATCACTATGCAGAAAAATGCTCCAGTTACACATGTTATAAGCCAGTCCTGGTGGAACATCATCCTCCCCATTATTTAGGTTTGGAAACTCTTTTGAAAAAATAAAACCTGTAAAGACAAAAGAGCAAGCCCAGCCTGTCTGACAATCCTTCTGACCCAAGAAGCAAAATCTAGCACTGGATACTGTATTCTGATGTGCTTATACATCTTATATTGCATATCAATAGAAAATACCCCTGAAAGCAAAGCTAGCCTGGGGGTCTGATCCCAGGTAATTCTTCTAGCCTGTAGGTTAGAATTCAGTTTTCGATGTATGCAGGATGAAAGTTCAGCCCAGGTCTTTTCTTTCTTTTCAGTCTTCACATGGCTATCTTTATTCCTTGGGTCTGGACTTGGCTTTCTTAAATCATTCCAGACTTGGTTTCTGGTTTCTAGTATTAGCTGTAGTATTAGATGTCAAAGCAAAGTTAGTCTGTGTTGGAGCATGTCCCTTCCCAGGGCAAATGTTGTGTAAGTTTTCATTTGTTTTATCTGTTGATGTCTTCCAACTTGCTGCATTTCTTTTTATTCCATTTAAGTACTGTGCAAGAAGCACATCTGCAGAATTAAACTGAGAGCCTTGGTGTACTTTGAAGAAATCTCCTTTGAGTGACCTGCATACGTGGTTAGTTTTAGCAGCTGGTTTCTTCTCTCCTCCACCTCTCTTTTATCTTTATTGGAAAAAATGGAATTCTGTTACTCTACAAACAATTGAGCGTGTTCTGGGTAAGTCTAGACAAACATACAATAGAAGTGAGCAGTAGAAGGGAAATGTAATACCAGCTCAAGTAAAAGCATATTAAAGCAGATCTCTTAATTGAAGATTTCTTTCTGAATGATTATTCTACACAATGGTGTTATGCCAATAAAGCTAAGAACTCATTAAGGAAATGTGAGATGTTTGTCCTAAGAACTTAAAAGGTAAAGGAGATTTTAATCTGATAATATTCAAAGTTAGAGGAAGAAAAATAAAATAACCCATTATAATTTTATACTACAAAACTATTTCTTTTCTTGATTGCACATGGCTCCCATTGACTTCTGGGAGCCATTTCCAAAGATCTGCTAAGAGAATGTTACCCTAATTATATAACTAGTAGGAAAAAATATGTAAGTTTTCCTGTATGAGGAAACAGAGAAGCTTTATACTGCAGTTAAATTCAAGAGGTTGATGTACTTTATAAAGATTAATTTTCAAGAAACAGGTCAGTACCATGGGGTCCATCCATCAGGAGCAAACTGCTCCAGCACAGGTCCCCCACAGGCGGCAGCTCCCCCCAGACCCCCTGCTCCTGCGTGGGCTCCTCTCCACGGGCTGCAGCTCCGGCCCGGGGCCTGCTCCTGCGGGGGCTCTCCATGGGCCACAACCTCCTCCAGGCCACATCCACCTGCTCCACCGGGGGCTCCTCCACGGGCTGCAGCGTGGAGATCTGCTCCATGTGGGACCCATGGGCTGCAGGGGGACAGCCTGCTCCACCAGGGGCCTCTCCACAGGCCACAGGGGAACTGCTGCTGTGTGCCTGGAGCACCTTCCACCCTCCTACTGCACTGAACTTGGGGGCTGCAGGGCTCCTTGCTCTTGCATCTGCTGTTGTTCAGAAGTTTTATTTCCTTTTCTGAAATCTCCTCTTCCAGAAGCACAAACAATATCACTTATTGGCTTGGCTTTGGCCAGCAGCAGGTCCCTTTTGGAGCTGGCTGGAGCTGGCTCTGATCTGGCATGGGGCAGATGCTGGGCTCTACTCATAGAGGTCACCCTTGCACCCCCTGCTACCAAAATTTTGCTATGTAAGCCCAGTGCAGTAAACTAACACACCATTGTTATCACAGTTTAAAAACTAAAGTGTCTGCTGAATTTTCATCAGACATTTCTGTTATAGATAGGATTGAGAATACATTGAAATATATATATCAAAAGTGACAATTCTGGAATTTCCTTGGATTTAGACTTAGGATAAAATCTGAGATTTTGAAAAAAATCTTTAAAATATTCTGTATCAGTTTTGTACTTAGGTGGGGTTTTATATTTGTAATATATATTTTGAATCTTATGTATAATCTAACAAGCAACTCATCAAAATATTGTCCACAAATAAATAAATAAATAAATAAATAAATTTCAGAAAGTGTAAATGTAATATTTCAACACCAGTACATTTTGTTTGTAGAGCACCTTTCTTTTCTGATTTTTTTTTTTAATTTCAATGAAAAGACAATTTCTGATGGATTTTCAATTACCTGTCTAATTGTTGGTTCGATTAAGAGATAAAATGGTGTCTGATATTCTATTCCTAACAGTTATTGAGTTCATCTCTCCAAAAGAAGGGTAAGATCACAGTAAAAAAAAAAAAAAAAAAAGTGTTTCTCTTCATTGAATTTTCCTCCCAGTCTTCCACATGACCTTACTGTGACACTTGTATGTGGTTGACTTTTTTCTTCCTTCCACATACTGAGAAGAAAAAAACAAACGAATAAACAAATTTACCTAGAGAACAAAAGGTTCAGCAGAGTTCTTTTTAAAACCACAATAAACTACAGCCTATATTTCAGTGCCTTAGGTAAACAAAGTAATTATCATTTTAACTTAATTGTTACTAATTTTATTAAACCAGCTGCATAACTAAGTTAAAATGACACACTATAATTTGTAAACAAAGCCGAGATAGATTTGTATTCAATTCACACAATTTTAACAGCATTTTTGTGTCTAACTGGACAGTTCCTTCTAATTCTGCTTTTTTTATTTTTATTTTTTTATTTTTTTAATCAGTTTCCAGGCAACGCAATATGTAAGATTTGCTTACAGTATATAAAAGCTACAGATAAAAGTCATAGTCTTTGTTAACACATATCAAACAAAATGGAATCTTGTCAAAATAACTGTCAATTTGGTGCTTTTATCCTGATAAAAATATTCCTAAATACAGTTGTCTGAGCTCTGTTCTGTCCATATGTTATTTTTTTTATTATTATTTGATTTTTTTCTGAACATGGGTGAAAATCTGTGACATCACTTGAAATTAGAAAATTTAATGCTGGAGTAGATTGACACTTCTGAAACTATTTCAGGTAGGCTCACCTGTTTGCATAGGGCTGCCAGAATAGCTTGAAAAAGGATGTTTTTTGCAAATGAATTTTTACCTTCATATGCTCCAATTTAGCTGAATATTATTGCATTTTCAGAGAATATATTGAGTTACAGTGCCTACAAATGTATAGCATGATATATAATGATATAACATATCAAGCATATTTAAAGAAATTATTCACTGTTAGCAGTTTACCACATAATTCTGAATAGAAAATACGGTCTGAATGCTGTTTGATTTATAGAATAAAGGAAAAAAAAGTCAAAAAAATGTTTTGTAAAAAATTATTGGTTTTGACTGAGCTCTGGTGATCCCTGGTTACTGAATTGTGCTGTTCTTCCTTTCTTCCCAAGAGATCTTACTCTATGCAGCTTTCCTGATAAGACTTTATTTCACTCCTAAAGGTTTTATTTATTTATTTGTCATCCTCCATCAATTCAGCAGTTCAAGTTTAATCTCTGCTATACTGATTATGCTTCTGTCCTGAATGGTATATGTAGTCAGGTCTTGATATGGCTTGGTAAGTAGTGCAATGATCCAAAGAAACCTCTGCACTTCCATTCCCACTGCTATTTTCCATATTAAACTCCCACTTCTCTCTCACTGCAAAAGGAGCTGGAATAATCTGAAATAGAGGAACACCTTCTGGCATGCATGAACCCATATGCATGTACTTAGGGAGTAGTATAGTCAAAGGAGTAACTTTCTTTAGTTACCTGCTGCCTAGGCATCTGAGATGAGCTTGGATTAGACAACAAATGAGAAAACATATCTTTAATGCATTCCTTGAGAGGTATAACTTTGGCTGTTTGATGTTTAATAGGGAGTTTAGGATTTATGCATAAGTAGAATAGGTGCAGTGAATGACAGAAATAAGCATTTTATTGGGAAATGTGCTCTCTGCATTAATAGTACATATAATTTTTAACCAGTCTGGTTCTTTGAACAATTTGTTCCTGCTAAGAACAGATTGAGCTGTTCTTTGAATCACTCTTCAGCAGGCAGTGCAGTGTGAGTTTATGATGACTTTTCTTTGTGCTGTAGCTGAGTTCATTTAAGGTAAAACTTGCTGAAGTGCAGAATGTTTGTAAAGGTACTGTGCACTGCCTACAAGTAGGCTTAATATGAAGGCCTTTATGTGCACTGTATGTATTGCATTTAAGCAATTCACACACATAGTTTTCTAGTAAATTATGGACTGTTTTCATTTGTATATCCATTCTTGTTGTTTAAGTGCTAATCCTGCTTTGTATATAGAATTCATTTGAGCATCACAGTAGAATGCATTCAGGGAACTGAATGTGAGGCTGGTCGTTGGAGGTTTTCCTCTTATCACTGAACTGCTGTGAGACTTAGAAGCTTGCTAGCTTGCAGGAGGGTAACTGGATATACATGTAAACCAAAAGTAATAGCTGCCTTGATTATTCTTGGGAAGCAGTACAATTTGGAGGTATAACATCGAGAGATATGTTTGGGTCTAAGGCAGATCAAGAGAGGCCTATGAGTTATATTTGTAACTTAAAGCACTTTTGAATACACAGGCACCATTACTTCCATGAATTTTCTGTACATTCCTGCAGTCTGCGGTCTTGACATGAACTGATTTATAAGAACAAATTAAAAATTACCAAGCCCGATGCAACTTCAGGATGGCATAACTATAAGATTTTACTTTTTTTCTAGTTAGGGGTACTAGTCCTTTTGATTCTACACTACAAGGGTCTCACTGAAACTATTGAGAACCAAAAGAAGTCATAATTGCAGTTTAATGAAACTGATTTTAAACATTCCTTTTATCTCTGCTGCGATGTTTATTGTCACAGTTCAAGTTTGCTCTTGAAAGAGACAAATTCAAGCCATTTGCTAACCTGTTCATGCTAAATGTCACCCTGTAAAATAAGTAGCTTTGACAAATCTGCCCCCACTCTACTACCCCAGCATGTTAAAAATATCACAATCACATTCCTGCTTTTTGAAATGGAAAAGGTGACTGTCATTTGTCATTTCTGCTGAAAAATACCATTATGCTTCTTGTAGGAACTCCGGAAAAGCTCTGAATTTCAGTTAATATCTTAAACAACACAAAACCCCATTATTGAGCAAGTATTTATGGAATTTCTGTGTAGTGGGGCTCAGGTAGCACCCATAGCAGGATTTCTAAATTTGTTTAAAAAGTAAGGGTGAGATCTGAATAACAATTACTTGCCTAATATGCACATTTTCCAGAAAAATGCCAAACTTTCACACAAACAAAACTTACCTGATGATGCATAAACATCGAGATGTTTACCTAGAAAACTAAGCAATTTAAAAGCTAGTACTCCCCATTGATATGATAGGAACACGAACATCTGATGGGTGTTTAGGTACCTAGTAGTTACCTAGATCCATTTTGGATACACAAATGAAGATGCCTAAGTCTCCCAGGGAGCCCAATTTGGTACATCTGTTCTAAGAGTGCCTAGTAAGACTCAAAAACCTGGAGCTCACCAAAAGGAAAAAAAGGCAACAATGGCCACTTTTACCCAGAATATTGCCATAGAAAGAAAAGAACATGCATCCTGTGCTTATTAACCTGATGCTGGGTTATTCATCTAGAAATGTGTGTGGAAGCTTCAACTGCCTGAAGCTGGGGAGGTTCAGTTCTCTACCTCCCAGCTTCCAAGAGACAAGCTGGGAAAAGAAGATGCCATAGGCATGGTCATGGGGATTTCATCCCCCTCTAACATGTTGAAGCCACTTCTGTGCAGCTAAGTGGGTAAGGTTCAAGTTTCAGAGATAGAGAAACAGACCAACCACTTGAGTTTGGATGGGATGGGATGGGATGGAAGAAGCATTTTGTTCTGGACTGGAATAATGGACCTGGTTAATTTGTTCTGGTTAATGTTCTTGAAACTGTTTTTATGAAGGGAGTGATATAGACTGTCTAAAAATATTAATCATCTGCACCCCATTTCCCCTTCTCCCTACCCCAAAAAGAGAAAAAGGAAGCAAGATCTGCCCAGATTACAGCATTAGTTTATGAGTGGATAATGCAATTATGATTTCTGCACAATATGAAATTAAAATTAGATAGTCCTGTGGCCTCCAGCTGGGAAAAATGGATAACTTATAGCTCCCAGTAGTAAGATGGTTACCTAGTTATTATCCAGCCTTTTAAATACCCAAAACACATACATAGTCACACATGCTGCAAAAATATCAGCCACAAAATTACATACACAAAATTGCAGTGAAGCTTTAATAGATCTTTTAGAAACTCTAGTTTTCAGCTTCTTGTTAAAGTGTGCTCTTCGGTCCTCTACTTATGTTAAGGCTTAGCTTTCTGCCCTGAACATTGTGTTAGCCGTATAATGGATGCTATGATACTACGGCTTTATTTCAGGTTACAGCTGTGCTGGCAGCCAATCAGTGTGTGTCCCTGTGCCCTCATTGGAAATAAGCTGCAGCCTGTGGCTTCTTCAGGTAGATTCTGTCAATTTGTTATGAAAAATGATAAGGGATAAGCTCTGTCTTCTGAAGAACTGATGCAAAAGGTAGCATTATTGCTTGACCCTAGGGACTGCTGGATGGCTGCTTTGTACTGTAAAAGAGCTGAAAGAAATAACTCAGCTTTGGGGGTTTTATGTCTACAAGGTAGAATATGAAGTACCTGATGAGGAAGTTATGGTTCAAAGGAAGGTTACAAAAATAACAGCAGCCATCCTAAACTTATCTAAAAGATTTACAAGAAGTCTGCTACAATGTGTGGGTTTTGACCTCCAGGAACATTAAATTTTATTCATCTTGTGCTGGGGAACAAAACACACTTGGAGCATTAAATCAGCTTCATTTTTGTACTAGAGTGCTTATGGGATTTGGAGCAGAGGTTTAGATTATAAGGAAATAGTTGTCAAGTGTAAAGTATAATTAAGACAGTTTTGGTGCCAGAACTAAGATTTTATTTTTCCTGTGGACCCAGGAATTTAGTTTTTCTCATCTCTTAATATAGAGAGGGTGGGAAGGAGAGTATTTTTTTCTCTTTTATCTGAACAGTCAAAAATGCACTAATATGACATTCGTGTTGAATGAGCAGATAGTTTTACAATGCTGACAGTCTACCATGTATTTTCCTCCTGTTTGGGACTTGACCTCATACTTAAAACTCTTCCATGTATTTGAAAATTTTCCTCAGTACTCACTGTCTGTTTAACTAGCCTCCCAGTGTTATATTTCAGGTGCTGCACACAGAGCAAAAGCCTGCTAAATATCTAGGTTCCCTTGCAAACTTTCAAACCACTGCAGTTCTAGAGTTTTATAACAAACCTCATCTCTTTCTGTCTACTAAGTCTCTGATACTAATAGGGTTATTTTACTGAGTTATGTACCAAAGGCATGAGAGTACCTCCAGTCAAGGATTTGAACTTAATGTATTATATGATATACAACCTAGGACAAGACTTGTCCTATAAGCTTGTAGTCTTCATATAAAACCAGAGATGAGTAGATAAAAGTAGATAAAAAATTGGATGGCAGAGGAAATGACGATCAGACAGTGGTCAGAGACAGTGTGTGAAGGAGGCACTGAACTCTTTTTTGCAGTTCAGTGACCTATACAGACCCATAAACAAGGGGTAGGCTCTCTTTAAGAGCCACCAGTGTAAATCAATAGGCATCAGTAGTTACTTTACATGACTGAGCTCAGAAAAAAAAAAATGAAATTATTGCATCATGGCATTGAAATTACACAGCAGCATCCTTAGGTCTCAGATGTTCAGCAATCTCTGGTGATTTTTACCTGGAAGAGGCAAGTCCTCTGAAACTGACGGACATAAACATCTGAGAGTATTTGTGGTACCCTTGCAAAGCCCTGGCGGGTGTAAGGAGACACAATTTTTTCTGTCCCTTCTCACTCAACTGCAGTCAGTATACATTGTTCTGTGTACCCAGAAACAAACAAACAAAAAGTTACAGTTTATTTATTTATTTATTTATCTGCTTGATTCATATAATTGTGTAATCCAGCTTGCATTGTTTGGTGGGACAGAAGGAGTGTGGGTGACTGCGGGAGGAAAATTGTTTCCTGTAGGAACTGCAGTAGGTGAGGAAAAAGATGGAGGGCACAATGTAAAAGAGGAAATTTATGATAGAATCACATCTCTATTTATATCTGTGAATATACAGATAAATATTAAAAATGTTCCTTTCTTAAAGCAAGAAAATCATCTTTATTATATGCCACAAGAAATAAGCATGTCCTTCCTGCTGTGTACATTTGGGAAATGGGATACTTACTGTGTGATGGCTTAATCAAGCTCCACTAAATCATTAGCTTTGCCATTGTTACTGGGAGAACAAACTTTAGAAATTTGTAGTCAGATGTACAGAAACATTTAGATACCAAAATATTTTGAAAGATGTTTAGAGGACTTACCAAAAAAAAGCACCACCACCACTACCACCCTCAAAACAGCAAATAAACAGCAACAACAACAACAACAACAAAACACCAAGATTTGGATTTAGTGCATCTTCCGTTGATGCAATTTCCCTTGATTCCCTTAAGAATTTGTAAATACCCTTGTCACTTTTGGAGCTAAATAACCTCAGGTTAGGTTTTAGCACCTAAACTGCTAAAACACATTTCAAGGTTTTTCAGGGTCTAACTTTTCAGCAGGACTCAGGTGCTGTAGTGCCACCCACACTGTGCTTATGCCCAAGATCACCTACCAGGTTTACCCAGGAAAGCTCTCAACAAACTGGTAATCTCCACCACGCAACTCCCCGAAGCAATACACTTGTGTTAATCCGACAATTCATGTAGGGCAACTGGCTCCCTCTATACAAGATCTAATTTTTTAAGAGAGAAGTTGAAGATGAATGAATTCAGCCATCTGTTACCATTTCCTCTTTTACTGTAGATACAACAACAATGTTGATGTGTATGTGATCACAGCAGTGCACACAAAACACATGCTTAAACCCATGTGTGGACCCAAAGATAAGATACTAAGAAAAAGTACAAAGATAAAGTACAAAACATCTATCTATTACACTTTTATACACTGAAACAAACCTGTACTAAAAGTAATTGAACATTTCCTGATAGAGTCTAGTCTGGCACATTCACCAGTGTGAAGTGATGTAACCTTGTACCAGGCAACTACGTGGTCCACATTTTGGCTCACAGTTGTTTCCACCTCTGGTAACAGCAGCTCAAAGTAGATGTCTGATCTAGCTGAACAGTTCAGAGCTCCTGAAGCAGGTGCGTAGGAGACCTGTGGAAAGAGAGAATTATCTTGATAGAAAGCATCCCACAATATCTGTCCTCTGTATTAAAAGGAAAAAAAAGAAACAAGAGAAAAGTGAAATGATAGTTATCTGTTCTCTGAGTCAACATTGATGCAATTATTGAGCTGCATTAAATAAATATAAATAAATTAATAAATATAAATATAATATAAATAAATATAAATAAATATGTCAATATTACTTCACCAGTAACATATAGTGCCAATTTTGTAGACACTTACAGGGAAATACTTCACAACTAAAATTGGTTGTGCAAGACCATCAGTTTCAGATAGTAAAAATCAAAGTCAAAGAATTGTCTCTTACAACAGGAAGATTAAGAGCAAGCATATAAACTGTATCTTAATAACTAAATGACACATTTTGTACCAGTCTTAAACATTTATTTCCTACTCAGGTAACATAAAACTCATCAAATAAGCATTCAAAAACCTCAGCCTCACTTTTGTTATTCAGAATGCCTCTTTGTGTCTGTCTATGTATCTGTTTTCCATCTTCTATCTAAAGTTAATATCCAGATGACAAATTATGGAACTATATAACCAAAAAGTAGGTATACGAACAAACACAGTGTACCTTTGATGTCATAAAGTGAACACCTCCTATTTGTCATTGTAGAATTGGCATTGCTAGAATGTGTAAAAATAAAGGAAAATCCATGGCAAAGGGAAGACCTGTGCCTTCTGGAGCTCTTCACTACAGGCGTAGAAAAAACTAAGGGAATATGATGTTTTGAGGTGATATTATTATAAAGAATATTTTTAAATTTAAAGTTTTTTATTATCTTTAGATAAATCAATAAAGTGAATAAAACATTTAAATACATGCTTAATTAATTAAATGAATAAATGAATAAATATCTCCAAAATATATTTTATAGTTAATCTATTTCTTTATGCAATGACTTCAGAAATAGTTGTGATTTTATTGCTACCTTAATACAAAACTTTTTAAAGCAACCTCAAATGCAAATGAAGAAGTAGCTGTTGGCTTCTGCCATATTTATTCTCTGACACAAGAGTGGAAATGTCTCCAAGTGGCAGTGCTCATATCCTGAGAGCCACTTCAAAGCAAAATGTCCAGTTAGTTCTCATGTAAGATTCTTCTCATTTAATCTCAGCCACAGTGCAGGGAAAACTGTTTTGGTTACAGATTCCTTCTATCTGCAAAGCAGATAGTTCTGAATAGAGAGCTTTTCTACAACTTTTATAAGCGTTTTCTTATACTAGTACACTAAAGTTCATCAATCAAGAGGTGAAGGGACTGTCTTGGATCTATGGGGGTAATTCAGTTTCCTTGACTGCCAGAACACATTTGAAAAGATCTTGAGCAAAGAAATGAAAATGCTGTGTTTCAAACTGATAGGTTCTTACGTGGTGAAATTACCTTCTCAGGAAGATGTATCTCACTAGCAAGACAAGCTGTTTGAAATAAATTAGCACTATTCATATATGGCCATAAGCAAAACCAAGCATGTTACATCTCCCCGTAACTGGCATTCACTTCAGTACTTGATGCTTGTTTTCCTTTTATCGCTATCAAAGTAGTAAACTTTATTTTATTTTATTTTATTTTATTTTTAATTTTATTGGTATTTTTGGTTCTATTCCCAGGGAATACTAGGAGAACAGGACTGCAAGGAAGAGAAATTTATAGAAAGCCATGATTTCCTTCAGTCACTGCACATCCACAGGGAAGAGTAATTTGTGGAAACATGGAAATGGAGGAGTAATGGATTTCTCTGTCAAAATGATGAGTGAAAGAAAGAAGTAATTACCATTAATGCACTTCAATTATGGCTCAACGGTTTTTTAGCTGTATGTTCCCATTTAGTTTTCATTTAAAACAAAACAGTTGCCACAGATCCAGAGCTAAAAACAGAAATCCCTTTCAGCTACTGACAAATTAGCTAGTAATGTTCTTATTATATAAGCAGAGGGAAGATTGGCTTCTTCCAGGCAAACACAGGAAGTGCTTGTTTGTTTCAGGCACTACTCTTTCTCTCCCCCGCCGGGCCCCCAACTCACAGTTAAACTGTATTTCCAATGTTATAATCAGCTAAGCATGATAATACTTTTTTTTTTCTGGTTCCTATTTAGCTTTCAAAGCCCTCACAGGATTTCTGTCATGGATCAGTGGCACCTTCCAGGAGGGAGTGAGGTCAGTGGACATCCTTGGTATACAGGAAGGCATGTTCTATTAGAAAAGGGAAATGTTTTCAAATCCCTCAGATCTTAAGCTACTAAAAATAAACTAATGAACCTTAAATTAACTTTTTTTTTTTTTTTTTTTTTTTTTTTCCACAGCTTTTCCAAGCCAAAAGAAAAGCATTTATTATCTGGGAGTGACATGCAGAAAATTAGGCTTATAAATTGTGTTTAAATGATTATAGTTTCCAACTTTCCTTAATTCTAATCTCAATATCAGTCTGTTGTAGAGTGTATGTTTTAACTTCAGTGTTTTTTTAAAATTGTTTCTCATTGCACTGTGAGAAATATTTATAGTGGAGGAGCTCCAAAAGACACATGCTGTAGGAATCACTTTGCTATCCCTATTTGACTGTCTGCCTGGAACAGCTGTGATTGGTGTTCACATTCAGTGTTACCTCTCTACATTCCTCCAATAACCAAAATGAACTTGATAAATTATCTGTACTTTTGAAATGCTCCAGAATGAAGTCAGAGCTGGGATACCAGCAAACAAATTAATATCTGAACGAGTATGAATTTGTTTGCTGAAACTCATCCTTACAGTGGCATCCTTACAATTAATTTCTATCCATGTTGCACGCTGGGCCCTTGTGTGTTTGCAAGAGCTGCACTAGCTCTATTCTACTGCCTGTTAGAGCCACAGGTGATTCAAGCTGGGACGTGTTTGATCCATACACATCAAAGAAAGAGAGCTTCTGGCAGAGTTTGAAGAAGACCAATAAGCATTCCTCCACAGTGCCTTGGTTTGGGGCATGTCTGTCCCAGAAGGTACTTTGGATATGGCCTCCTTTTTGAGGTGACGATGAGAGAATAAGAATTTGAGTTATGCCACGTTAGCTGACCTCGGGAACAGAGAGTTGGCCCATTTTATTTAGTACTATAAACATGCTGAGCAGAGAAGATGTTAAAGAACATCAGACTATTTTTCAATGGGTTCCACTATGACACCCACAAAACTTCTTTGGGACCCTTTCCATGTTGTGTTATCTACAGAGAGAATGACACTGAAGTCAGGGGTGTTGCTGGCCCAACTACTCAGAAGTGTGAGTTTATGAACAGGTCTTATATTAATCAGTTCATCACAAGCACAGAAACCCAGGTGGGTTGGTACCTGTCATTTGCATTGAATTTTTGAGCTAGCTGTTACCAGGTTGTACATCACAAGCCAACTCTCCAGATCAAAAGGGAGTGAGAGATGTAAGTCATGGGCAGAGGAGGACTTTGGAGTGATATCATTCAGTTGTAGGAAAAGTTACAAATTAAAGTAAGTTAAAGACTACAACAGCCAGAAAACTTACTACAGCTAGGTACCAGCTACAAAACTCTTTGTACATTAACACAAGCTTCAAAAATTCAGAATTTCTGCACTTGCAGAATCGTAAGAAATTCAGATATGTGAGTGTGAGTATGAGACCAACAAACTATCACGGAGTGTTTCCAGATCTTAGTAAATCTGGACCAAATCATGGTGAATAAGAATAGTTCATGCCTTGGGCTAAAGACCCAGCCCTCTCCTCTTGCAACATCTTTGCCTTTAAATGCAGTCACTAAAGGCTGAGTCCCACAAAGTTGTCACAGGGACATTTAAATGAAATCACTGCAAAACAGTGTCTGCAGAACTCCATGTACTAGAGTCTAAAATCCTTTTAATTGAAAATGCAGAAGAAAGTCTGTAACTTCTAAATGTCAGAACACAGTGCTGAGCCATTTGCAATGACATGAGCTTGATAGAGTGGGTGAGATGATCCCATTGTTTCCCTGTGAAGACTTGTCTTTCTTTTTCCTGCCTTTCCACAGAAGATCTTGGCGTTTCTTCCTCCACCTGCAGAGTTCCTGGAGGAAACTGACAATATTTCACACTAAGTTCAAACGTACCATGTTTTTATCCTAAAGTTTATTTACATTTCTTGATTAGACTTGTTCTGGCTCATTTCCTTTGTTTCATTCTTGCCAAAAAAACCTTGCTAGAGTGCTTGTCAGTTATGAATAAGTTGTGTCAAACAGTAGCAAGTGTAGGTCAACAATTTTGGCAAATATTAATGAATGCCATTTTCATTGTTAGGAGAATTTTTGGCCCGTTTTCACATCAAACACAAATTCCAGCCCTTTAACATCTGTTTTTACTATATTCAAATTGGCATGAATACAAATGAAAGGAAAATGAGACTTAAAGATACATTTTCAACAAAAGATGCAGATACTCCATCACTGAATGCACTCTAAGAACTTTTGCAACAATATAGTAAATAACTGAGTTTTGTTTGACTGTTAAGTGATTTTTCATCAATCATGAATCATGAAATGAGAAAGAACAAATATCAGATTAGGTCCTGTGAGAAACTAAGGGAACACAAATAAACAAATAAACAAACAACAACAACAAAAAATCGATACTTCGTCATGAAATTCTAGTGATGGGCAATCCACTGTTGCCATTGAAGAATTATTTAATTCAGTTATAACAATTATATGCATAGCTAATAAATAAATAAATAAATAAAAGAAAAGTCTTTTATTTATTTTCTGAATGTACCCTGAATTAACTTCAAACCTTTGTGTTGTTTTTAAATGTTGTTTTATAGCCCTCATTATCAATTTGGAGCTTCCCATGATACAGTGTCCAAACAAGTCATCACCACCTCTGGAATTTAATTAGTTCTCTGAAGCTTTCCACAACAAGACATAGCTTTCACCCTTAGCTTTTCTTTGAATTCTGCACAGTTTGACACCATCCATTTAAAACTGTAAATTCAAGAGAACTGGAAAGTGCAGACAGGTAGATTTGTACAGGTAACAAACAGAAGAACCTCTTCCCCTGACTATATATCTAGGGATAACTTTTGGCCTTTTGGCATTATTTTTGTGTTCCTCTGTCACAGTGTGAAATTATTTTGTCTTTTATGAAAATAATATTGTAAACGATAGAAACCAACCTCTTTTCTGAGACTTAATATATATACATATATATTAAGACTATATATATATATATTCTGAAACAATAGAATACTAATCTCTCTTTCTAATGGTAGATTTTTCTAAGTAGCCACCTTCCACCCCAGGAAACTTCCATGTCTGTGGAAACAAGACTTTGCTGTGTAATGCTTTTTCTGCTGCTAGTCAAAGCAGATTATTTGCCTTCCTCTGCTGAATCACACCATTGACTGTAATGTAGATTTACCTCTGCTGGGGGAGGACAGCATAATTTTTCTTCCAGATTCTCTTAGTACTCTATCTCAAAGACTCTTTAATTTTGAACCTAGAATAAACCACTGTGATCATCTAATGCAACTGATATGGTTCTTGAATGTTATTACAAAATGTTTTTAAATGTAATAAATTTGAGGAAAACAAAAGCAGTGGCTGAGAAGAGGAAAAGTCTATATGTTTGTCCTTACGTAGTATATTCAAGAGACCTGGCTTCCTGAGGGCTACAGAAATCTTTGTGAATAACCCGGTCATGTGAGACCATACCTCTCTTCCACTGGATGGATAAAATGGAAGGCAACATGCCAATATATATGAAAATAGTTCAAAGTCAACACCTGAACCTCTGTAATAAAAATGCAGCAAGTCATTATGAAATGTATGAAGTAAAATTACATTAGGACATGAAAATGAATTGCTACTGATATGGCGATAGTACAACACAAAGGTGAAAGGGGTAAAAAGGGAAAGAAATAGATCCTTGCCCCCCCCCCCCCCCAGCCCCAGTAATTTTACTTCGTAGTCTTTTTTTCTCCTGGAAGACATTATTCATTAATGCTACATTGTGTTGTGAACATGTTGGATCTTAATTTATTAATTGTATTCATAAAATGCTTTCTTGTCAAATCACAGATGTTATCCATACTAATAAAGAAGAATGTAGACCTCCCCTTAACTATGAAAAGTGGAGTTAGCAAGTCCAGGCTGCCCAAGCTCTGCCCAAGAAAGATCTGTAGTTGTGTTTTCAGTGTAAATTAAAGGTAGGTTTCTGGATACTGAAATCTGTCCCATAATGTTAGCCAGAACAATCAGATATTTCACCTGGGCATACTAGTCATATCCTTAATAACTGGGGAGTTAGAGTAGGCCCAAAGACCATAGCCACTGAGTATCTGGGGTGTGAAAACAGCATTTAAAAGGGCAATTAGTTTTAATTGTATGAATGTAGACCATTCTGTGTCATTTGGTCTCAGGACCAGAAAATGGTATCAGGCACATTCAATTCACTTGTCTAGATGCACTTTTAGCCCCTTTGAAGACTGGGCATTTGTATTGCTCTAGCAGATTCTGAAATTCATGGATCTTCTCAAGTGAATGTTTGCAATTGCCAATGCTATGTCAGGAATGCATTTAAATATCTAAGACTGCTTTGGTCCCAGGGACACAGCCTGAGTATACAGTTGAGTATCCTTTTAACAACAACAAAAAAACTCTCAGACTACATTTCTAACTTTAACAGTGTCAACTATGCACTTAGAGAAAAAGACTGCTGAATTCTGTAAATTTTATTTCTGAAAAATTAGATGGGAGTTATGAACAAGCTTCTCCAGGAAGAATTCAGTGCCTTTTTGAATAATCCATTGAACCTTCAAGTGCTCTTAAGTAGCATTAGCTGACAGTTCCAACTGCACTTTCTAGACCTGAACCAGATGACTTATTAAAGTAGTATTTAGTTACAAAAATACTTCCCTGTGAATTAGGAAAACATCTAGTTTGTGTATGTAAAGATTCCAAAACTAACCACTGCAGCTGGTCTTTAATTTCATATATTCATAAGCTAGCATTATAGAATAGCTGCTATTTTGAGGGCATTTTAAAAATATGATACTTTTGGGGAGGAAAATAATGTATTTTCAATATGTTAAAGGACAGGTTGTTTTCCCAGTTGCTTTGTGCAATACATGGGTTGATCTAATGAGGAATAAGGACTTGCAGGCAGACAAAGCAACTTCTCAGGTTTCTGTGTTCAAAGGGAAAGGGAGAATGAATTTAAGAAAAAGTCCTTTCCAGGGTGGGTGATAACATTCTCTATTACCAATAGTATGTCTCCTAGGGTCTCCCTAGATCATATTTTTGGGCAGGAGACATCACATTTCCATAAAGATATTTATGGTAAAGAGGGAAGAAATGTCTGGCCCTGGGACAGAACTGGAGCTAATATCTTCTTGCTTTCTTTGAAAAACAAAAACAAACAAACAAAAAAACTATATCCACAGAGAACTAGAGATGCTGGGGTAAAAAAGAGGTGAATTGGGAATGCCATGAAACAATCCTAATTTTTATACTTATAAGGAAGAGCCCATGAAGATGAGAGCCTTGACATGACATTTATCTGCTTAAATGTAGAAATGTCTACATTTAGATCTGAGAAGAAAATGTAGCCTCCCTTTTCAACTTTTGGAGAGACACAGAAATTCAATCCATGTGTATAGGGGGCAATACATTTTAGCAAAGACCTCTTTGATTTCTAAATGGGAAATGGGAATCACACCCCAAACATCTCTTTTATTTGTTTGTTTGTTTGTTTGTTTATAAGTGTTAAACTACTGATCTTACAAATATATGGGTGTCTATATACACCTGAACCAGGTGACTTGAGATGGCTACAAATATACACCTGAACCAGGTGACTTGAGATGGCTACAACTAAATGTAATGAATTCCATCCAGCATTTGCATATGAATCACAGAATCATGCTCAGGCCCCAGACTGTGAATTTACTTTTTTTTTTTTTTTTTTTTTTTTTTTTTTTCCTGTCGACCCCAAAAAATACTTCTGAAACAGCAGTAGTCTGTAGTTTATGCAAAATTTGGAGTATTTAGAATGTAATTGATCACATGGTTTCATTCAGTTTATTCCAATAAATGGTTCCAAACCAAAGCAAACTGTTTCCCGGGCACTGGAAACAGTGAAGCTTTGTTTCTAGGTATTCTATCACATGGCTAAATGACTTTGAAAGAACAGTACTAAAGCTTCTGCATGACCTTACCCTTGAGTAGACACTGGAGAGGTCAAAATAGCTTAAAGATAGGCAAGAGGCAAGGGATGAAAAAAAAGAAGGGAAAATGTCTTCACCAACTGCAGGAAAAATTCATTTGGTGCTCTCACATTGTTATATTCCTGAGGAAAGAAATCTAGAGTGCAGAATGACAATTTTGATGTGTAATAAAGCACAGACTCCAAATGGAACTCTTATTAAAGTTAAACATTTCACCGTCAGACTAAGTCCTTTTCGCTAGGGAGGAATTAATACAAAGTATATCCAGCTACATATTTTCATCATTTTTACAGGAATTTCAGATTTTATTTTTTTTAATCTCTTACTAGGTAATAGATTTAGTTCAAATTCATACCTAAGTTTAAATGTTTGGGGTGATGAGCGGAGATAAAGAGACAAGCAACTCACATGATCCAAGGGATTATTTGGCTCTTGTTTCCATAGGTAAATAGGTTTCTGATTCTTGATGTGGAAGGGGGGATACCTATACATTAGACTAATTTACTAACTTCTCTAAATTATGTAAGAGTCTCAGAAAACTAAAACAAGAATAGAATAGTATATATAGTTTTTTACTTTATTTTTTTATTTTTATTTTTTTTTAGCACTGTACAATAAATTATACAATTCTACATACATTCTTGACTTTTCTGTCAGAACAGCTACATGTTCTGGACTTTGTCATTGGCTCCCTTTGCCAGAGGGAGATCAGTCCAAAATCCAGGATCCAAATGTTTGAGATCTTTTTGCAAGTTTCTATCAACATCTACTATTCTATCAAAATTTTACAACTATGGGACTTTTTTCATGATTACATTAAAAACAAACTGCTCTGTTTGCCCGATTTGTGGGTTATGTGCCATTTCATAGAAGATCTCTGCTAGCTAGGCATTGTCACTGAAATCATCATGAACAGAGCTGAGGCATTTCAGTCTGTTCTAGAACTGGTGGGTGGGGGAGGGTTATTTAATTTTTCTTCTTTTTCTGCTTTTCTACTTCTTCTTACAAAAACATAAGGCAAGGTACTCAAGCAAACTGACAAAACTGTAATAAATATTGCTTTCTTCTAGAAACAGGTGCCCAGTGAAATCTCGAATCTTTGAATAAGTCAAGGAGTTTCCTTTTAATCTTTCTTTATATTCCATAACAGAATCCTGCACCACTTCACTGGATTGTCTTTACTTCTAATGATGGCAGGAAAGTTAAAAAAAAAAATCTTTCTCCATTCTCAAAATAATTAATAGAACGATGATGCAGTAGCGAGTAGTTTCAACATATAAATATTCACTGAACTAATTTTATTGCCCTGTTAGAACCTGGTAATCTTTTCTGCCCACATTTACTTCCATCCATGCAAACAATAATTGATTATATATCCTTAGAATCTTAAAAATCCAGTAATACAAACATGGGAAGGGAACATAGAACAGGTATTCTTGTAAGGAAAAAGCATAACAAATATTTGGATAAAAGCTTACATCCAGTGAAGGTATAAAGGGAACAGAATAAGCTAATTCTCTTTCCTTCCAGCTAGCCAAGGGGATCTGTTTGTCCATGTCTCATTTCTCCTGTGTGCTCCAGTATTCCTTTTGTTTATTCTGCTTTACCTGATCATGTGTCCCAATGAAGTTAAATAAAAAGATATGTTCATACTTTAACTATTGTAGTCCTGCCCTGGGCTATTATACTGACATTATATGTAAATAAAAATTCTTTGGAATTTGATAACAAAATAATAATAATCATAGAATCACAGAATGGTTTGGGTTGGAAGGGTCCTTGAAGATCATCTAATTCCAACTCCCCTGCCATGCTGGCTTGGAACCTGGAAGGTGTCCACTATAATTATATTGCTACTATAATGTAATAGGTGTAATAGGTATCCACTATAATTATGTTGTTATAATGATAATAATAAATCAAAATCTGGAATGTTACCCCATCAAAATAATTGTCATGGAACTGCTCTAAAATGTAACTTCTTAATTTCACTGATCAGTGCACTGATCAGTGCATTGATCTCATGCTGCACTTCTCATATACATGCTTCTGAGCATAACACAGTTTCATGGAATTGCTAGAAGTTTCACCTGGTGTTGGTCCCCTGTGTATATTCCATCCAAAGCCTGAAAGACAGCTGTCTCAGGTGATGCTGTCAACACAGTTACCGCTAATACTGCTGGTGAGTCTCATCAGTCTGCACAATTCATTTCACAGAGGTTAGACTTTAGAATTGACGGGAAGATATGGCTTGTAAGGTAACGCTTTGTTTTGCAATCTTATCCAGATGGTTTCTGTAGATTGCAGTGTGTTAGCTGAGCTGAATCAACAGGATGTCCAGCTCCCTCACCTTGTTCTCTCATTCTGTAGGATTAGGTGTTCATCCTACCAAATAAATAAATATGGACTAAGTACTATAAGAAAAGCAAAACGAAAAAGACATTTCCTCTCCCAGAAAACAAAACCAAACATATATATATATATATATACATATATATATATATATGAATCACACAACACTTGCATAGTTATAAAAATGCTTGAATGGATTTTGACTATGTGTGGCAGCAGAAAAGACTGGAATGAAATCAAGTATTATAGCAGTCTCATTTTCTCCTGTTTAAATCTTTACATGAATGCTGTAAGGTCATAATTCTCACACTGGTTAAATTAGGCACCTATAAAGTGTCATTAACAGAAATATTACCTTTAATTTAGCTTGGAAGAAAGTAATTTGTTATAATGTGTGAAAAGCTAGCAGTTTATTAATTGCCATCCCAATGTAAAGTAAAAAAGAATGGGACTCCTGAGCTCTAAATGAGTGTCTAGTTCCTTTTCCAGGAGGCATTAACTCCTTTGTAGTAAAGATCATATTTAATAATCTGCCATTTATCTGCTAACTGGAGTCAGAAGTATCATTTCTGGTTATCTCTGATGTGCCAGCTAGGCACATTTAGGCACAATTCAAGTCTGTGTTTACAAACTTAAAAACAGTGAAACAGACTTATTTTTAAATACATGACTTAATTAGTGTTTTCCAAAGATAAATACTGGTTCACCATTCTGAATTGTTTGGCTCAGGTGAAGTCAGATAAAACATAGACATAAAAAAGGATGTTCCTACTGTACACAGATTTTTGTTATTTTTTTCTTCCTTTCTGCTTAAGAAATTTGTTCTATACTTTGCATGGGGGGCCCCCATCCCCAAATGCTTCATAACTCTTTTCTTCTCCAAAACAAAAACAAACAGTGTCAATCCACAGCCCAGCATGTGAGCAGCCCAACAATAATAAGCTAACCTGTGCATGTGATGGAGCAAAACTGCTGATAAGAAAAATATTTTCAGTGACTGGTCTGAAATTAACAACTCAGTCCTGTTCCCATTGAAGTTAGTTATTGACACACCCCTTGCAAAAAAAGACTACTAAGCGGTGGTTTGATAACAATGGTGAGACAAAAAAAAAAAACAAACAAACAAAAAAAACCCTAAATTTAAATGGCTCTTTGTTTCTAAGGGAGAAACCACAATAGCCTTCCTGGAAGTTAACAGCTGGAAGCTGAATCTTGACTAATTCAAATGAAGAGCACTTTCCTAGCAGTGCAGTTAGAAGTGGGGACAGGAGAAGAATTGCATTCTTTAACTTTTGAAGATTTTAGCTTGAGCTCAGATAGTCTTCCCAACACTGTGTTTTAACCAGGTAACTTGCAGCCAAACATATGGTTAAAGGGGTCTTAAACTTAGTACATGATCCTGATGTATTTTGGTGTTTAGGGAGTGTTTTAGGTGGCCTCTTCTGGTTCAGAAAGAGTTCTCTTAGATTCCTGTCTTCTGGGAACAAGTAAATGGTCCATTCTGCCTTCTGTTCCTCAGTGCTAGGATCTGTTTTATGCAAGAGATTAAACTAGGAGAGGTCAATGTCCCTTTGGAATTCATGTCTACTATTCAGTACAAGGGAGATAAGGACTGCCTATAATAATTACTACAGTAATATTTATTCTGGTATTATTCGATGTTCTTTTAACCACATTCCAGGCCTTTTATATGCCAGTGGGTACATGGTACAACACCGTCTTTGTTGGCCAACCAATCGCCTGGCACAACTCTCCATTAAGGACAAATGCTGTTAAGCCATTCAGTGACTTGCTAGGTAGCTGGCAAGTGAGGCATCTGGAAATTGGTGAGGTTCACCCAGAGGGCAATGCATCCCTTATGTATTGCATATCTCTCTTAAAATGGGCTGCATCACTCTGGAAGTGGATATTCTTTACCATTGATTATAGGAGGAGATTTAACAACTACCTACGAATAGCTCCGTAAATTTCAGATTGCTAATGACAGGTGAGACAAATCTTGCAGTGGGAATAACAGTCCTCAGTGAAGATAAACAAATGGTGGCAGTCCCTCCAAAGCCTTAATACAAATATAAATCCTTAGTAAATAGTTTGGGATCTAAGGTTCTAGGCTACATTTAAACAAATAATATAAGTAGTCTCACTGAAGTAAAGAAAACTGTAAGGAAGAAAGGAACATTTTTTTTCCCTTAAAATAGTAGCCCACCCCAAGTGTTTCAGAAGAATAAAAGAAATACAATTAAGTAAATATTTGATACATTATCACTAGCAAAATTTCCCTTCTTGAGGCTGCTAACAATCTATTTAAGCCAGAAGCACAATATTGTTTTATCTTCATTATTATCTTAAAGTGCATATTAAAATACAAGTAATACTATGCATAATAAAGTTATCAAGATTTTTCTTAAAATCTGCAGTGGTGTTTGCTTTGATGATCTCCTAGGGCAAAAAACATACTACTTGGCTAAATGTTCCATGAAAAGATATTTTTTCCATTCTTTTTTATGCTCTTCAACATTTTTTCAAATGTTATTACTTAGGTTATGTTTTCAATTTTTTACACGATAGAAAGTCTATCAGAGTCTTTATCATCACACAAATCTCTTTTATACAGAACCAGTAATATAAACACTGCTGTTGTCACCTACTTCTTGAATACTATCACACTACACTTTCCTGCTTGATCTTCTCTTAATCTTTATAATCCCTTCTAACATTTTCCTTTCTAACAAGGAAAGTATTTGGAAATATTTAAAACCATTTCAGAAGTCCCACTCATATTTTCTGTGTTGTGCCACTCTATATTGCAAAACAGACATTTTAGTGATGATTCTGAATTTTATGATATACCTCTGATAGACATACTTCTGACTCTACATCCTAACTCAAAAGCCAAAAAGCTTTTAAAATCTTGTCAAAATACAGAAAATCATGTCATTTTAGTTATTATAGCTATTTCAGACTGCAACAGATAAATCTTTAACAGTGGCTTACTAATTACTTCTTGGTTGTTACATCAATTATTTTTGTCTGTAAGACCTATAAGGTATCCTATTTATTTAAATACTGTGTGGTAGGAAGCAGCTAAACTTCTTAATTTCCTAACCAACAGCAATACCTTACAATTAAAAAACCTTGTTTTTGCCAACATTAAATTCACCAGAAATACGATTGCAATGAACCTAAAACTTTTTGAAAAATTTGTCTGAATTGAACCAATTAATGTTTGCTGATCTCCCCCCACTCTGGGGAAAAGAGACAGAACAAGAGCAGAGATTCAGCTTTGTCTTTTCAGAAAAGGATTTGACCTCTTATCTTCCATCTTGCTGATGACTGGTTCAGTTACACAGGCTGATGGTTAGTAGGGTATGTTTCCTTCATTCATTCTCAGAAGTCTTATTTATATGGCATAGCCAAATAGTTTTTGGACAAGACAGACATTGATTCCTGGCAGAAATCTGAACAACAGGCACCAACATGTCTTATAGGAAGCCAGTCAGGCTATGGAGTCTTTATTGTCTCTTTGATGCTTGGCACAATAAAATTTTACTGTTCCATGCAAAAATTAGCCTGTCCAACAAAAGGAATTGGAGCTGTAAGGCTTGTAGTTAGCACTCTCCACTACAAGATAGGAGGAAGAAGGATGTTACATACCCCAGTGAATTCTCTAACTGCAGACGGATGAGGTAACAAAGATCAGCAGACTCATTAATCCTTCCCCTTTTCTTGATTTTTCTCAATGAGCATTTCACTGGGCATGAATGAAGCATTCTATTTCAAATGAAAGAATGTGATTTTAGCATTTCCTTTTTGTAATACATATATATTTAAGTTTCTTTGATTTAACCTGAATTGTTTGTTTTACTGAATAATTTAAAACATAAAAAAGTTTTTATTTTCATTTATTATTATTATTATTTTGCACAGACAGATTCACAATCCTTCTTAAAATATACTGCCAAGAGACTTGACCATCTAGCTGCCCAGTTCCTCTTTCATAGTTCTGAAACACAGATTAAACAAAAAGATGGCACTGAATTTTGAAGTTATTTTGTCTTTGCTCCTGAAAACAAACGCTATTTAGTTTCATCAAGTGGAATTTTGTTGCAACTTGATGTGGAAACTGATTCACTTCTGTCACTCACATGAACACACCCTCTTCGAGAATATTTTCTGGAGAGCAGGAAGATGTTTTAAACAAGCAAGGAAAGTATTTCTTTGATTTCTATAAAAGCATCAGCTAACTGGGGGATTTACTATGATAAAGGTTTATCTGTTTGCAGTATTTTAGATCAAGATCATGAAATCAAAAACATCGGTATGATACAAATGGCTAGGCACAACTAGAAGCCTTACAACTTCATCCTGAACTGTGATCAAAGTAAAAACTTGGTGTTTTTGAAACCCTCCAGAGGGAGAGCCTACCCAAACACATTTATCATGGCAGTGTAATACTTGTATGTCCAACTTAATGGTGAGGATAATGATATGAAACTAAAAACAGTGCTCTTTATGTGAACTCATGATTTTTTGTTGCTGCAGAAGAAAATTGAGAAATACACTTTAGCTAGTTGGCTAAGGCATAGTATGACTTTTGGGGGCTTAGTTGTCCTTAGTTATGGAAGTTTAGAACTAGGATTCTGCTTAGTTAATAAACAACAACAATAAAAAGGCATTTTCACTACTTCCCTCTAAGAGAAAATGTTTTTCCAAATGTCTAGTACAGAAATAATCAAATGATCTGATTCTGTTTCTTAGGTGCTTTGAAAAAAGCTGTTTTTCAAAAATTGTGCTGAAAACTTATGAGAAGACATTTTCATTCTGAAGGATCTGTTTCTACTTGCACTTATACCCTCTGGTTTGAACACCCTGCCTGACTTACTTCATTATTAACAAGCTGAGGCTTTAGATAGTAGACTTTGAATACTGATTCAAAAAGCAGCACATAGGAAATCAAAGTATATTGACAAAACTTTTCATGATTGTTGAACAATTTACATATTGGTTTATAAACTGTTTACAATGCTTATATTTAGATGATGAATGAACACCAGATTCAGTATTGAACAAAATGGCAAAACTCCCTTCACTCTCAATTGAATCTAGTGAGTTAGACATGAAGGAAAAGGAGAATAAGAGAAGGGCAGAAATGTTGGACTGATTAGTTACAGTTATCTTAATTTGAAAATGCAGAGCCTCTTTCCCACCCATCTTGTCTGCCATTCTTTCTAACCACAGCAGCCATGCATACGTACTAAATACTTTTGGAACAGCAAATAATGCATGCAGTATGTCAAAAGTCCATAGAAGTCACTGAAAAGAATTATGTTGACCTCCAAGAACATTGGACAAGATCCAAAATCCTTAAGGGAAATTACTGTTATAACGATGAAGTAGAATCAGTCTGTGACGAAAAGGAAGGGAAGGGAAGGGAAGGGAAGGGAAGGGAAGGGAAGGGAAGGGAAGGAGAGCAAGTCTTTGTTGTGTAGAAACTTCTGATACTGTTTTTCTTTTACAAATAGCTCCACACAGTAGAAATACTTCACGAAGAACTGGGGACATCAGCATCTGCTGGCAAACAGTAGAAGAGAAGAAGGCTTCTGTATGCATTACTTCTGCTGACCATTTAAAGCTTCATCCCACAAGAAGATATAAATGCTTCAGCAAATGAGAGGATCAGACTAGAGAAAATCAACGAATCAGAGAGACACCATATGGGCAAAGACACTCTTTTGTGTAAAGTTGTGTCATGGAGAGATATTTTAATGTGCAAGGAGGTGTTGAATGGGTGCTTGAGGCAACAATGTGATACAGAAACTGTTTCTATTTATATGGAACTATTTCAGTGCCTCCAGGACTAGAATAGTCATCCTGGGTTACTAAGGGCTGCTGACCCGGAAACTTATGAAAGACATTTCTGTTTGGAGAGCCCTTTGGAGAGGTTGCTCAAATTAGTCGACATCTTTCTGAAACAAGCAGCAGTTGTGTGTGCAAGTTGGGAGAAAATACCGTGTTTCAGTCAGTGCTTACTTTCTCATGGGAAGAAAGTGTGTGAACAGATCAGAAAGGCAGCAGAGCTTTTGCATCTGTGTCAGGGCAAACGAAAGCTGGCAGTCAGGTGGTTCCCCTTCTCACAAAAGGAACAAGTTGAGGAAGGTAATTACTGTTTAATATTTCCAACAGGATGTTTGAAGGGAGTATTTAATTATCCTGCCAACATCTATTCAAATAAACATGGGGGATTTAGAACATTTTTTTTTTTTTTTTTTTTTGAGCTGCAGGCTTAAAAGGAATACCAAACATTCTGGGGCTCTAAACCTCTTAGATCTCCTGTGTAATGTGGCATAGTAACATGTTTCTATTGACATTTTGCCTTGTACATGAAATGATGCCTGCCGTAAAGAACACAGCAGTGATGTGTCCTGCTAAATTAGCCTGCCTTCTCTCTCGCCCTCCAGCTAGTGCCTAAATCTTATCTCGAACTTTTAGTGGTGAAGTAATATTTTAGTAGAACACACGAGGACAATAGCTGAGTGCACCTCATTTGTTTTGAGCTAATCGTCTTTTAAAGCAAAGTCATTTGCACATTTTGAAAATATTGAGAGAAATATTCTGATCATTCTTGTAATTGATTAAATATTCTTCAAAAAGTGTTATATCTGATGAAATTGTCAATAGAAAATAGATCTATTAATACCTATTTGAAAACAGTTAATGCTTGTTTCCTTTACACATACAGTCACACACAAACATTTACATGTGTATAGAGTTTAGAGGTTTTTTTATTGTTATTATTAAAAGGGAAAAAAAAAAAAAAAGTGAATATATTCCTGGCATTGCTTTTTCTGCCATCTGTCCTCACCCATGGTGTGTTCCCTCATCCTCCTCCACACCCCCCCATCCCCCTCCCCCCGCCATTACACCTCCCCATCCCCCACCCCCCTTTTTTCCAAATATAGCCTTGTTCCATCCTAACTATAAAATCTTCAGGGTTCAGACCAGATCTCAAAAGTCTGCATGGGTCAGTGGTACTTCAATGCAGGTGGGTTCTGCAGTCACTGCCAAAGTATTATTTAACACGGGAAGGGTTCCACAAGCTGGACAGTCTTTCCTATTGAAATCAGCTGAAAGATCTTTCAGGTCTCTCATGAAACACTAGCATTTTGGACATAGGATGTAGACAGCAGTCATCATCCAGTAAGCACACTGTGAGTGAATGAGCTTTGCAAGATGATACTGTTTAGAACAGAGTTGTGAATCTGACAGAAAAACAAAAGTAGCCCATACAGAGAAATGGAGAAAAAGGTGTCAGACTGAGTGAGTAGGTGCTCAGCAAGCCTCAGAGAGAGGCTTGGGAAAAGATTAGTAACTGAGAGGAGTAGGGAACATTGAATAAGGATGTGATTAGGAGGGTGGTGGGGAGGGGGGTGTTATTTTCTTTTTAAACCTGAAAACAATATACATTTTTAAATGAAAGTTTTAACATCTCTTCATAATTGCAACAACCAACAGACCTTTTTTTTTTTTTCTAACTGCCCAGAGCAAATAAATTATCAATATTATTCTTAATTTAATAATAATAATAATAATAATAATGTTAAAAGGAGTTAAGAAGAGCATTAATCTAGGCCTTAATGTAAAAATCAATATATCAAAATTCAGTGTGAAGCATCCCTACCCCTGGTATTCTAAGCATGAAATTATTAAGACCAAATCTTTTGTAATTATTTGTTTAGATAAAAACATTAAGAGCTCATAATATCTAAATTTTAAAAATCTACAAACTGAGAGAATTAATATGTCAGGGATCTTAAACTTCACTTTGGACTTTGATTTGCCAGTTCTTTTGATGGCTGAGAAATGACTTTGCAGCTTAGGCACATCCAAAGGGACCCTGTGTAATTGTTAATGGGAACGTAAAAAAAAAAAATAAAAATCCACCTTCTTCAGAAATTAAGTGAAGATAAAATTTGAGGGGATGGTTGATCTCAACGTGAGAGCGAACAAAAGTGGTAAGTAGAGAAGAACAACAAAGACAAGAAAAAGACATGGAAATCAGGCAATTCTAATATATTTTGTTATTGTGATATCTTCACACTATATACAACATGGAACTATATATGGTTCTGCCTGAATACACCCTTCCTGAGCTCTCTCGTGGTCAGGTAGGTACTAAGGATTTTTTTTTTTTCTAATAATTGAGTAGCCCCAAGGTTCCTCACAGTTGTCAGAGTTCCATAAGCAACAGATGAGAAAAATGAAGGACAACCAGGGAAAAAAACAGATCAAGGGAACTATAAAACAGTGGAGGCCTCTGTAAAATTATGTGGCTTAGGCATGAGCTCAAAACAGGGTGCTCATTTAAATGTTCCTCTAAATTTTGTACATTAATGCCTGGGTATGCATTTTCAGATGTTGCCGGAGTTTCTGTACAAGTTCTCTGTATAGTTCTGCAATAAGGAATGCGTTAAATGGGTGGGTCTTGCATTCCCCCATAGTATAACCAGTTTTACTCAGATATGTCAAACTTTAGTTTTATGTCTATATACCCACTTATTTATCCATGTAGAATGAATGACGCATGCTTTTCTTTATTGTAGTAATTGTAGTGTTTATAATCATTACAAAAGATTACAAGTAAAACAGGCTTATTATTAACGAAATGGGTGGAAGTCCTTGTAAGGCAAAATTCACTTGTGTGGTATCCTTGAAAACTCCCATTATGTATGGATTAATAGGAGCCATAGCCTTGAAATCATATGCATTTTTCCATTTGAAAAGGGTATTTCTACCATTTTTAAAACTTTTTAAAATTTTTTTAAAATATTTTTTTTGGTACTGAGATACCATCCAGTGTTGTAAATAAGAATACAGTCTGTAGGTTTTTTGTTGTTGTTGTTGTGTTCTCTGAATGTGGCATGTAGTTTGAGTTTTAAGGCTTATTTCCTTTTGGTCTAATGAGACTCTTAAAGTGATTAAATAGAAGAAAGATAGGTTAAGCCAATGACATTTTATCAGAGGAAACAGTATCAAATCTAGTGCCTGAAAAAAAGAAAAAAAAAAGTAGGTTCCCAAGGTTTCTCCCAGTAAAATACTTTTTTATGGCTAGACTAGTAAACAGAAACTCCAGGCATTAAATTTTTGTCAATCAGAATTTAAAAAAATAAAAAATACAAGCAATGATCAGAAAAAATGTTCTTGTGTGCTATATTCAATTATCTGGCACTCCATTCTAGCTGTATGTTTTTAGTTTTATGCTGTAATATGTTTTTGCTGAACTGCCTTCAAGCACAGGGAAACTCCATCCAAATCAAAATCTCAGTTATGGTTCCGAAGAACATTTAAAAGAAATCGCTTAAGCCTATTCTGAATAATACCTTGCCATTAGGTCCCACATCCTCAGGGTCCACAAATTAAAATGAGTTGAAGGTCAACTCAGTCTTTATGATGGAGAGTAGAGATATGATGGGTGTACAACAACTGTTTGAATAAATCACTTCAGCATTCAAAGTACTGTCTGTGCGATGTACACTTTGGCAGGGAAATTATGGTTATTGGATTTGAATGGGATGTTACTATGATGATGGAAAACAGTAAATTTGCCATTGTTTTGTACAGAGGCTTTGATACATCACCAGAAACCTACCATGCAAGGAATTGCACATGTGGTTGCTGGTGGAAGAATCTGGCTCCAAAGCCCAAAGACTGTGCAGTGATGTTGACCTTGATAAACAGCTGTCTACACTTTGGTTGTTTTGAACTCATGCCTGTTTCCTAGAATTATGGACACTGTGTTATTTTTATTATTTATTAGTTTTACTGCAAAACCTGTTGTGCCCACAAAGGTAGTCAACATACTGAGAAACATAAGTGGTAAGTAAAATAGCTTTTAAAATGGATGACATTTCATTTGCTGTCTCTCTCCAGTGCCTGTAGAAACTATATTTTGATAATCCATATTTTGCTTTATGTACTGAAAATTAAGGAAGATGAATTGTGTTCTTGCTGACCAACTTCTCTTTATTTTAATGATAAATTTGAAATGTTATTACATATGTTTCAATTAGAATTGGGACTTAAACCTTCCATATCGTTACACACAGTAATGTGTATAAACTTTCACAGTTTTTTTTTTGCTAAATACATATATGTTTATCCTTTAATGATAAATAATTTTTTAAATATATATTGCAAGTTGCATAAAATAAAAGTATATCGGGTAAGCCACCTACGTTAAAAAAAGTATAAAAAAATAAGGGCAGACTCTGGCATGATGGTAAGCAGAATATTTGCCAAGGAAATGAATATCAAGACAAAATTGCTTTCATACTATTTTATCCGCATTACAAATACTTGGTCTAATATGTTGAATCTGTTTTTACATGTCACATGTTATATGTAACATGGAAAAAAATATTTGAAACAAAAGAGAAACGAAAAAAGAAATGGAACACCCAGCTCCTCAGCTACAACCCATGTTTTTTTTTTTTTGTTGTTTTGTTTTTTTTTCATGTCATCTGTTTGGTCCTTGCTAAAAAAAATAAACTTGAAACTTTTCTCTAAAAATAAATTATTTACCTCTAAACATAGTAAAATAAGTCTTCCTTCTTGATTCTTTTTCCTGATTTGTTTGAAGAGGAATATTTGGGCAATGTTGTTTTTTGAATTTTATATCATCTGAAATTGAAAAAAATAATACATCTGCTGCTCTTACCTTACATCAAGCATGAATTTAACTATTTGATTAATAATATATATATATATAAATATATACTCCTTAGCTGAATTCCCTCCTTCACACAAAGATAGATGATAGAATGATCCTTGGATGGGCCTTTTGTCCACAAGTGTAATAAGACATTAATTTTTCATCAGCATTTCTTCTAAATTACTACAGACAGAAAAATGTTGACAGTAGTATTCTAGTAACAAAATCTATGTGCAATGCATTAACCTATGGCTTTATTATCCACACTAATTTTCATGTTATAACTTTTTCATTTGCTACAGGAATTCTTTTAACAGCTACTAGTATGCCTTAGAAAGACCAAAAGTGAAGAAAAAGTTAATTCTAGGAGAGATAAAACGTGTTAAAGGAAAAAACAAACAAACAAACATTAAATTCATGTTTTCTTGATAAGACTGTGTAACATGACTGTTGGTGGTTGGACAAGACAGTGTAAAAGATATGCATTAGATGTGTGCCAAAGACAACCATAAAAAAACATTTTCAGATAAATGTCAAAAAGTCAAAAGTTAATAAATTGAGGACTTAAGCCAAATGGACTACATTTTGTTTCCCCCGTGTCACTTTAAGCATTCATTATCTAACAGATAGGAAGTGATAAAAGACAGCAATTTTTTTACACAACATCTATAGCCATAAACTATATTTGGAGTCTATATTGAAGGAAGGAGTGTTCAACTAGTTTTAAAATTCAATAATAACTAAGGATTATTAGTGCGCCCACGATTCTGGAAAGATTGCAAGCCCGAGGCATTATACAAGCAAATATAAACAACTTCCTATATATTGGAAAGAATAAGAAACTTTTGTAGGGTAATTATCCAGTAATTGCTGTTGAAGATGTTTTTGTACCTTCCAGTGAAGCAACTGGCTATGTCAATGTCACCTTATGGATGAATCAGGATAACAAAGATGGACTATTGGTCTACCAAAAGTGACTGCTCTGGAGACCTTTCCATGGAGGACAGTAAAGTCTTAACAAAGCTGATGAGACAATTTCTAGCATGTTGCTCAAGTTCTGTTGTGAGTAGGGAACTGCAAACCCATTCTGTTTTATAGTCACACCCATGGACTCATTAAATGAGGGTGAAAGGTTGGCCTGGACATTTTGAAGTCAATGGAATAACATTAATTACTTCTAGTTAGTGCAGTTCTGGTATCACAGGTAGCATTAACAATTTTTTACACCTTCTAGTGCATATAAGCACATATATATTCAAAATATATCTTTTGACCTGACAGAAAAGTGTAAAGTTTCATATCTGCATTATTTTCTTCAGGTAGTTTCATAGAGTTTTATTCACCCTTTCCTCTACCTCTCTCTTGTAATAGAAGACAAATTGCCAAAGTATCTCCTGATCACATTCCACATACTTCTGTCAGCAGGAAAAGTAGAATTTAACAGAGAGCCTGGATACCCAGGGTGGTCAAAACCTCTACTTCCAGGATTCAGGGATGATGGAAAAGAAACCTCTGCTTGTCCTCCAGGGTGACCTTCCATCTGAGCTGTCGGGTTATCACAGATCCATCTGTAAACAAAGGATAGCAGGTTCCCTGGGCAGTGTCAGGATCACACTCTGTGTGACACGGTGTTTGGATGTTCAAAGAATCCCTCTCTCCTTGCTTTCTTTTCCAGGCTTAATAAAGGAACTGCTAAAACCTATGTAGCCTGATAAGATGACAAGACAGTCTTTTAGTGTTATTGATTGTATACAAGAGGTGGAATGATTAATTATTTCCTATAACGTTCCATGAGTGGGTTTCATCTTTTGAGAGATGTTCTTAAAATTCCTTATATGAATTCAGTTTCTCACTGGAAACAAAAGGGTCTTCATTAGGCCAAAGGGCTGGGGTAAGCCAAATATCTTTTACCTGATAACAGCAGGGAGAGAACTTTCAGAGTGCATGATCTGAGAGGAATAAAGATGTATAGCACATAAAATAAACTATGTATTGCTATCATGAGAGTGCTGTCAAAATGAACCAAAGGGACAAATTGTGTGCCTCTGAAGGCACTTCACATCTAAAAGACTTCAACCTTTCACCACCTATCTTTATATTCGGTGGCACAGCTGACTGACTACAACTTTCTTTCTTTCTTCTCTTTTTTTTTTTTTTTTTCTCACTAAATAGAAAAACAATTTTATTACTCAGCAAAACAAGTCTCACTAACAGGTCATAAGCATTAGTATCACTTGTATGCAGTGATATACAATACATAGGATATTGTGTGTTGCTACCTTCCTTATAATTACACCTACACCTGTCATATTCAATCTTAGCAAAATGTCTTAGAAACTTAATCTGTTATTAGCACTAGCCATAGAGGATTTGTCCTATAAGGTAGCTGAGGAATATTTTCTTCTATACTTATTCTGTGTGAAATAAACCAAGTTTAAGCCTAGAACTTAAATAAACTGCATTTTTAAAATAAAGTAATTGATTGGAAAAAATAAAAAGAATCCAAAAGGCCTCAACTATAACCCAAAGAAGTCTGTGGTGAGCCTCACTGAAGAGGTTTCAAAAATATACTTGGGAGTGCAACTATAAAACTATAACAGATATAATTTCTTCCAGAAGCAAACGTCAGAGATACAAATCTCATTCTCACTACGGCCTTCTTGTATATGTACATGAACAGGCTGTTTTTCCTTGACAAAGTAGTAAAAGGAAGACAGTGTAAATGATTTAGATTTAGATTAGACATTAGGAAGGAGTTCTTTACTATGAGGGAGGTGAACCACTGGAAGAGCTTGCCCAGAGAAGCTGTGCATGCCCCATCCCTGGAGGTGTTCAAGGCCAGGTTGGATGGGGCTTTGAGGAACTTGGTCTAGTGGGAGGTGTCCATGCCCATGGCAGGGGGATTGGAACTGGGTGATCTTTAAGGTCCCTTCCAACCCGAACGACTTTTTAATTCTATGATTCTACAATAAATCAGATCACAATATCTTTATATAAATGAAAGGATGCTCTATTACATGAAAACAAAAATACCTTTAGGAGAGGTTTTGGTGGGCTCTGTTCACTAATATATTTAATAGTCTTTTATTATTGCTTATTCTAATTTCAGTGCATGATGAAAGCTTCATTTACCTACTGTTTTTGTTGCTCAGATGTCAAGGAGGTTATCTGGGACCTTCTGACACTTGATCAGAGTTTACTGATGAAAGCTTGACCCAGTTGTCTAAATCTGTCACCTCTCTGACTTTACCACCATCATTGAAACTGCCAGCAATAGTTTGTCTGTAATGAGTTTGCTTGGTGATTTTGTTTTTGTTGACCTGTCCAATGTGAGGCACTGTCTCTCATTTGCAGGTCAGTCCCAGATATTGTACACCAGTAAATGTATCATAACAGAACAAATTAAACACCAAGGGAGGAAGAAGTTCTGATAACTTTCACAGCCCAGACAGAAACCTGGGCTCACACTAAGCATGCAGTGTGAGTGTTCAGTGGGGTGAGAGCACTGAGCTGTGGTGAGAGCACTAACCTACTCTTCCAGGAATCTTTTCTCATCATATACTGCTTTCATTACATAGCTCAGGCTAATATATATAGTTCTGTCTGAAAAGAATCTTATCTTAACTCATTATCAAAGAGTATGATGATTTGTATTTTTTCTACTGCTTTTAGGTTTTTAAGTTACTTTTATGTTTATCTTTTTAGTCTTGAGTTTCATGTATTCACAACATTTATTCTTGCCTGATTAGAAGTTGATTAATACAGTATCAATGCATGGGACTATGGTTTATGAAGCAGGAAACTGTGGGTTTTGTTGACTAATTGATTCATAGTGCAAGCCATTCTGAACCATACAGTACATCTTTCACAGTGCAAAATTAAAGGCTTAAAAGTCATAGAGTTTTCCAGGTATTGATCCTAGGTGGTAGATGACAGGTCAGATAATCATATGTCTGGAGCACTAGACTGAAAAACATGTTGGGTCAACATAAACCTCCTTTTAATGGAAAAATAAATCTCAAATCTCTTTGTAATCCTGCAGACAAACTTCAGATTTATTTACATATCTTAAGGGAGGGATTTAGTTATCACTGCAGTACAAATTATATTAAATAAATTATAGGGCTGATCCAAGGGATCAGTTAGAACTCAAAGTAATTAGAGAAAGCTAAAAGTAGAAACATCCTGTCCATCGTCCTCCAGTGCTTTCCTAGAGACTCACTCAATTAAGTGGAATAAAAAATTATTACTGCTATTCCTTAATTCCTGAATTGTTTTGATTCACTAGTATGTCTGTGTCCCAAGTAATGTAACCACAATTCCCTGTAGAGTTGTATTTAACTATGTAAATAAATGCCTACAACTTTTTGTATTGACTTATTCCCTTCCACTTCACAAGAACTTTGCATGCCACTTTTCTATGGCTATGTGTGCATGCACAATAACTCATTTACTGACTGCATCACACACTTCAGCAAGGACCAGTAGTGTTATTGTCATAGAACACATGAGAATTACAATGAAAACATTATGTTAAAATTCAAAACTATTTGAAACTTGAAACTTATTATTTTTGCATTTGATTATTGAAGAGCAATCCAAACAGCTGTTTCATTGCTGTATTTTAAGAATAGATTATTACTATTCTGGTGATCTGTCTGAGTTATACTTGCCCTGGATTGAAAGCATTGATGACATTTATATCAGCTACAAACTAGTATTGATTCTCACCTATCAAGAATCATAAAATATCCTGGTAAAACAGAAAAATATATATATATTTTTTCTAACCCAGAAATATGTTAGTTTGCTTTTGGCTAAATGGTTCACAACTCAAGTGAACTAGAACAGATAATCTGAACTTCATGTCACTAATAAAATGAGCCAATTAGTGAGGTATAAATAAAGTCTTTTAAAAACACATTTACAAAACTGTTCCTCACTTGTCTCACTGCCAACACATAGGGTCCTGCATCAGATGCCCCACTAACTCCTCACACACAATAGAAAAATAAATTGGATATAGAAAGCTTCTTTCACAATACACAGAGTGGGTAAGATTCCAAAATGTACATCCAGGGATTTTTTTGCCTGCCCTTTTTAACATGAGTAAAGGATGAAATTATTAAATATTAAATATGTGTGATCTGAATCACATGCATATGCAAACTGGAATTGTTACAGTCATATATATATATGTAATTTTCATAAGCTATTTAACTTCCTAGTTCCTGTAACTATTATCAGATGTCCCAGTAGGAATTGTATTTGTTATCCTAAAACTGGAAATATTTATTAATGAAAGAAATCTCCATTTTATGAGTAAATGCTAAAACAAAGTCAAAATTTTTTTTGGTGTTTCTGAGAAAAGAATAGTGTCTTAAACACTAGAAATACTACAGAATGTTGTGGTTTTGATATGATTCAGGGTCAGAACCTGAACTATTAGAAAGTATTCTCAAAAATTGAGGTTGTTAACTCATCTTGGCAGCCTGGAAGTAGAGGTACTGAATCAGTTGCTGGCTGGGAGCACTGTTGCTGACCAGAAAGAGCCAGACAGGATTGCTCTTTTTACTGCCAAATCTGAAGCACTTAGACACAGCCTGAAACCCCAAAGACAATGGAGGAGCTTCAATGACAAACTGTTTTTCTGAGCTGTGCAACAATAAACAGAATAGACCATGACAATTATCAGAGAGACAGACATGGGAGTGTGGGGAAATGAAAGGAGGTGGATGTTATTCATCTTGCTCTGACTGTTGCAGAGGAGTCACAGCTCAGAGGAGTGAGCCTGGGCAGAAAGGATAGCATTCTGTGCAATGAAATACATTTGTGGTTTATGTAGAAGTAAGACAACAACCGTATGTCCAGAATCTTGATATTGATTCTTGGCATGAGCTGTGCAAAGGCAGGTCTTTGCCTTTGGTGACAATGGCAAAGGTGAGGCAAGGGACTACACCAGTGCATGGAAAACATGGGGAAGTGTTTGATCCCAGAGAGGATTTTCAAAACTGTCCAGCAGAGAGGAATATTCGAAGCCACACTTAGTTTTGTGTCTTTACAGGATGCAGCTTATGTCTACTGTTTGCCTTTACTGTGCATGCCACAATCTGAATTTGATGTGCATCCTGTCACCCATCTTAACTCACATGTTGTTTCTTCTCTTGTTCAGTACCTAGAACAGAGCTAGTAGCCACTGCCTTCCAGCTCTTAAGTGATGATCCTAGTTGGTGCTACAATAGAAATTAATTAACACATCACTCGTATTACTAGATCCCCATCACATAACATTTCTCTTCTAAAAGGAAATGGATATGAAAGATACTTATTAAGAAACTTGAAACTTTATGTTATATAATGTTTCATTGATACTTTTCATCTTAATATTTGAATTTCATGTCTGTGTTCACAACGTTGGCCAGAAGCAGGCTGATTTCCCTCACTGAAGGAAAGGAAAAATGAAGTGTAATTATTCAAGTAGAGTGTTTTTATTTCCATGTGTACCTACAACCTTTTCTCCTCCTAGTGCTTACAGCAGCAGTAATACTGAAAGCACTGATGAATAAACACTTGGGTGGCATATTCAGTAGCTGTTGACAGGTGGTGGGAAATATAGCACTCCATAGTTCAACAGGTGCAGAAAAGTTGTAATGCTGAAAGACAGGAAAATAATCAGAATCATGGTATTAACTCAGTATCTTGCATGTCCTCTATGTAACGTTTCTTTTCTGCTAGTAATAATCTTTATATGTAAGATGAAATACCAGAAAGTGGTTGCCTGATTTATATACTCTCCCTTCTGTGCAAATGTATGGTGTATGGGGCTTCTTGGAAATGAATATTTTGATCGATGGACCACTCAGCTTCTCTCAGGTTTCTTGTCTTAATCAGTGGAAAAAACCCCACACCCAATAGCGAAACCACATATGGAAAAATGTATACATGCCCCATACATTTACCCAGCTACTCCAAAACTAGTAATAAAAATATCATAAAAATGTACTGGGAAATGATGAATATACTCACAAAAAATATTGCTTACATTAATGTTATATAAAATGCCTAAACCTATGGAGTTATTCCCATACTTTCAAAATTCAGTGACCAAATTGGTCATTCATCCTGAGGCCAAGCTTTCTCGAGATTTGTCACATACAGCACAGTTAAAGAAAATATGAAAAAAAAAAAAAGGTAACGAATAATTAAATAAGTAAATATGTCATTCAACTTCCCCAAAGAAGTGCAGTGGCTCTGCAGCTTCATGATCAGCAAATATATTCATTATCTTTATATTTGTTCTGCTAAGAAAAATATTCCCCTCTTATGCACAAGAATCATGTGTTTTATATTTGGAATTCTTAGATCCGATAAACCAAATAGCTGTATTTACAAATCCTAAGGAAGAAGTGTTTATTCCAGGCCATGTCCAAAACAGCAGACAGCTTCAGGCAAGAATGAACAATTTACTTTGTAAACAGCAACCTTGACTTGCCTGAACATTTTTATATTTCTTTTCTGGGGATAAGACAAGTGGGTGACCCAAGTAAGAACATAGGCATGGCTATGTACGAAAGGCTAGAATAACCTTGAGAGAAAATAGCATTTCTTTTCAGTAATGAGACAATAAAATAACTATATTCCATTGAATATTGATGGCAATATGCTCCTAGATGCCAATCAGATGCTTTGAAAATTGTGTCCAAGGGTACTGATTCAGGCGTTGTGATCCTGCTGGTGTTTTAGTAGAAATGAAATACATCCAGGTGCAAAGGACAACCACCAAGCCAGTCTCTAACACAACATTTTATCATGCCCAATCTTCAGGACTGTATTGACTTTTATCAATGTATTGGCATTTGCCTTGGTACCTTTGTTATACTCAACCAAATATTTCCCATAGTCTGTTTCACCATCTGTGAAATGAAGGGAATAATAATTAATTTTCTATGTAATTATTTCTGTCTCTAGAATGGAGGATCAAGAAACAGGTATTTTGTGGTAGCTGATTACTGTTTGTTCAAATCTGTGAAACTACAAGGTGGCTGGACACCTGAAACTGAAGCAGGTTTTTCCTTAAACATGAATTCTGCATACAGCTCAAGCAATATGCAGCCATTTCTCATGCTTAAGGCTGTCTCCCAGGCCTTCTAAATCCTTGTTACTAGTACAGAAACCCCAGTCAATTTTTTTTTTTTTTTAAAAAAAGAAAAAAGAAATGAAATAAATGAAACAAGAAAAAAATTCAAATTTTAAAAACTATTTACTGTGAGCTCTATATGTATATATATCCATATATATCTCAAAAAATTTTTTTAAAAAATCTGAGGAAACATGTCCCTGATCACAGAAACTTTCTTGCACTAGAAATGGAATATGAAAATATCATGCAGATGTGACAATAATAAGTCTTTCTTAAATACATTTACCACTGTAAAACATGAATCCTGGTTTCTGGAGTATTTACTGAGAGTCTGCTTGGTTCCTGAAGCAATAGGGTCTTTTTAATTTCAAATCTGTAACTGTTGCAGATTTCCAATATGCACCACAATCCTGGCTTATCCCTTTTCCTCTCTGCCTGAAAATATTGTAGAGTAGGCATGCACTGATTTGGTTCTGCTGATTTATGTGCTACTTTGTTCTTTATCTGTTTGCACCTCACCAGTAAAATAACATCATGCTATCATTTCCAGGGTTCACAGGACCCTGTCAACACTTAACAGTCAAAGGTCAACCAACTTCACATCTCATGGTTAAACAAGTTGAAAAATCTCACCTAGTATTCACCCCCAATACATCAAATGAAGAAAAATGGTACTGGCATCAGTAGCAAAATAACATTGCCATACAGCAGGCTGCTCTGGCTGTAGCAAAGTGGCAAGAGTCACTGAGACAGGAATATCCTTGAGATACTCAGTTCTAGAAGTGGACAATGAAACTTGTGTTCCTGATTGCCATGGATTTATGTCTTGCTTTGTTCTTTATCTGTTTATAAGTATCCAGGAGAGCCATCTACATGTTGTTATCTTTCTTTCATCTTCTGAGCTGTCTGTGACCAGTTCATCTTTCCCTGACATTATCTCTCTGCCCTGTAAGCCCTTCAGTGTAAGTTTTCTACAGCCATTTACAAGTTCAGGGAACTCTGGCAATACTTAACAGTCAAGTAGCAACAAACTTGCTTTAAATAGTATAAATAAATCCACCTGATATCTCCTAGTGAATACATCTTTGAGTGTATGTGTATAATAGATCTACATATCATTGGCTGCATTAAAGGCAATAACCTCACCAAGGATTTCATTTCCAGGTATCTGTGCCATTGCTGTTCCAAAGTTTCATGGTTGTTCCAGATAGATGTTTTTTATCCTGAAAAAGTTATTTCAAATGTAAATAATAATAATAATAATTATATTGAAAACACTTCTGGAAGTTTCTATATTATGTTAACTACCTGAAATATCTTTTCCTCTTGTTCTCATCACTACAACAGTTTTGAAGCTTTTAATCTCACTAGTACATATCTTTCAGATTTTAGTTTTTTACAGCTCTCTTCCCCATCATCTGTCTTTTAAATTAGAAAAACTTGGGAAGGCAGACACAAAAAGAACAGAGTTGGAAACAAAGCAAAATATAGCAAAATATTACTGCATGCTCATCTAAACAATTAAATGTTTTAAATTTTCCAATTAGAAAAAAAAAAAGAAATAAAAAACAAGGCATTTTCATACACACAAAAGTGCATAAACGTCAAAAGGGCATTTTGATACAGAAATTTCAAGCAACCAGATCAAAATATTTAGGCTCTGTTCAGCTGTTCTGAGAAACACTTTTAGAATGTACTACTAATCATGTCTCGGCTGTTCCATGTGCACATTCTTTTAATAAGAAGCCCAGAGGACAGATCCCAGGATGTTGCTGAATAATACAGGGAGAGAAAGCATCAGTGGGCTGACCAGCCGACAGCTGGTATGAAGGGTAATCTGAAATCAATAATCTTCAGATGTATGTGACAGCACGTGACTCGGTAGAGTACTCTGCCCAGCTGCAGTACTGTTGGTGGCTCTAGGCTTTCCATGTATTTATCCTAAAATAATATTCTAGAGATTAGATCAATAGGCCATGATAATTCACCATGACCAAGGAACACTATTTTTCATAAAAGAAAGAGAAATATTTGAAGAGTTTTCCAACACTAAAATCTCTCCACAACCAAAGATTAAACAGGGCAAAGAAAGAAGCTTAAGGTATTCTTTCTGACAGGTCTCTCTGCTGCTTAAAAATTACAGAATGAAAATCCTAGCCAAGTAATTTACAGATATAAAATCATACTTGATCCTTTAAAATGTGTTAATTTACAGAACAAAGCACTTGGTTCTGAATGCCTTATTTGTTCTGTGGTTCACTGTAACATGCTGGACTACAATGACCTTTCTGGTAACTTCTGTTTTGATTGTGCTGCCAGTCCTTCCCCTCCTTGTCCCATTTATGTGCTTACCAACCTGTAAACTGCAATATTTGAATACTAAGGCTTCAGAATATTAAGGATATGCAAAAATGTAATGAATCTGTCTGTTTGGATTTGCATGCATGTGTTGAGAAGGCCAATAAACCAATAAGCCATTCTTTAAAACTCCCACACTGTGGGAAATTCACTGGTGGCAAACGTCAGCATGATATTTGAGATACATTCAGATTCTGGTATGAAACCACTGTTCCTCTAACGACTGAGTCTTCTTAGCATTGCTAATGATCTATTGCCTTCATTATCTGCCCAGTTATTCCCTCTATGAAAATCTTTCAGTTGCTGCCACTTTTTCTCATATAAAATTGAGTACAAATACAACCAAGTAAAAGTGTCACCAGTCAGACTGGCATAATACAGTTTATCTGTAAGAGACAGCAGGAGGTATTATAATAATTTACTCTGTGATGTCCTTCACCTTTTGTTGTGTTAGTACACTTATACTGAAAAATTTCTTGATGAGTCACCAGGGCTATTTTGCCAATGGGACTAGGTGCATATAAAGACACTTAAATCAGCACTGTGGATTCATTTGTAGACTAAAAAAAAAAAAAAAAAAAAAAAAAAGTCTGACGGTGCTATTTTGTCCCTAATTTGAGTAGCAATGGCTACCAGTTACTCAGGTAGAGTCATAAGTATTTTATGTAGCAACAGATGATATTTGTGTTACCTGTACTCAGTATCTTCTTAGTACATGAATGAGCAAACTAGATTTAAATTTTAACATTAATTATCTGTCTTAAACCTATAAATCTTGTCCTTATTGAAACCTGGATTTCAAGTAGGAAGTAGGAAAAAAAAGGGGGGGGGGGGAACTAAAATCAGACACGGAGTGTATTACTTTGGAAACTGAGAGCAGGCAAAAATCTGGTAAGGCAAGTTAGTAACTACACTGACAGCATATACAAGGAATCCTCATTAAAAGGGTAAAAGAGATTTAAAAAAAATGTAATGTATCTAAAACCTATTTCATTTACGCTTAGAATACAATTTTAAAGTAGAAAGTCTACGCTTTATATGCACATTAATGAATATTTAGAGTTTGTTGCAGTGATTTGTTTATATCAGGAACTTTTTATTTTTATTTTTTTTTTTTGGCAGTGAAGCCATTGAAAAAAAAAACCACACCCAAACCAAACCAAAAAAAAAAACACCACTTGATACTCTAGCAAAACCAATTTCTGCATCCCAAATCAACCAACCAGGGAACAAAGCTATGCCATGTGCTATGCCAAAGCAGGACATGTAGGATGCAGTTTCAGAACTTACACTGAGAGCTTGCAAACAATGTGTATAGCAGATTTGTTTGCATAACAGAATCATTAAACAATTCTCAACTTTGAGTGAATTTACATGAATCAATCTGTTCATAAACAAGATCATAGTCTTTAGATCAGTTTTTGTTCTCAGACTGACCTTCTCCCTCTGCCCTGTTTATGCAACTATGCCATTATGCAACTATGCCATTAGCTGGTGGCCAAGCACACATATGGTGTGCTTGGTTATGTGCTTAGTTCTCTGTAAAACTGAGGTCATTTTTGCTGTGGGAGGAGAATATTGTCAAAAATAATAATTAAAATTAAAAATAATAGGACAATTTTCCATAATGTGGGAGGCAGATACTTTAAACCCAATTTTCCGTATCTAGACAGTCCTGTAATGCTGGGAACAAAAGACCCTTTGTTGCCTTTTGAACTGTAATCCTTAACCCTGCAAAGGCTCTGAATTTGAGAATAACTCCAGGTATGGAATAAGGTGACATTCAGGGCCCCACACAATGCAGTTTAGAGGCCAGGTAAATGACTATGTTTGTGTGGACATTTTCTGTTCTCTATTTCTGTCAAGTGAACTGTGTCAAGAAAAGAAAATATCAAATGACGTGTCATTCAGAAGCAGACAACTAGCATTTTAGAAACATATTGGTCCATTTCAGGATCCAGGTTTATACTGATTGCTTGCAACAAAACCAAAGAGCAACTTGCCTTTTTTGCTAACACCTCTGAGATATACCTCTAGACCTTTTGGCTAGTCCTAGCTTTATGATTTTCAGCTAGTAACAGCCACACATTTTTATTTTATTCTTTTCCCAATTATTCCACAGTATTAAGCTGCAGATTATCTTTGGCCAAGTGCACAAACAAAATTTTCATATATTTATAGATCCAGAAAAAGGACCTGGACCTTGAGGCCTCCAACAAGTCTGAATTTTAACAGTATGTCAATTAATACTTTTATAAAAGACTGCTGATTACTTCCTAAGTTTTCAGAAAGCAGGAAGTTCTCTCTATAAATGTATACCCCCCCTCACCCTGACAGGCAGAACTTGCACTGTGGAGCTATTAAACTTAATCTATTGCTCCTATTACTTATTTACTGAGAAAAATTAATCTTCTCTGCAAAGTTCCTTACAACATTACTTAGGTAGTTTCCTGAAAGGCAACATGTATTCCTGGTAGTTCAAGATGACTGGAAAAGAGTTAGAACAAGGTTCATTATACAAGTAAGAGGAAAATGAACTTCCCTTAAACAAAAGCCTGTTTTGTGGCCTACCACAACAAAAATATACTTCTGCCTCCATGCAATTAAACTAGTTCAAAGACAGCAAAAGTAACAATACATATCCTAATATTCAGTAAGGAAAGAAAATGAAAAATAAATAAATCACTTCTATATATTTGATTACAGAAAGGTAAGAAAGTTCTAGGTGAATAAATTTATCAGAGAAGTGTAACATTAAATGCAATCATAGAATCATAGAATCATAGAATATCCCGAGTTGGAAGGGACCTATAAGGATCATCAAGTCCAGCTCCTGGCACCGCACAGGCCTACCCAAAACTTTAGACCACGTGACTAACTGTGCAGTCCAATCTCTTCTTAAATTCAGACAGGCTTGGTGCAGTGACTACTTCACTGGGGAGCCTGTTCCAGTGCGCAACCACCCTCTCGGTGAAGAACCTCCTCCTGATGTCCAGCCTGAACTTCCCCTGCCTCAGCTTAACTCTGTTCCCACAGGTCCTATCACTGGTGATAATGGAGAATAGGTCACCTGCCTCTCCACTCCCCCTCATGGGGAAGTTGTAGACCACAATGAGGTCCCCCCTCAGCCTCCTCTTCTCCAGGCTGAACAGGCCCAGTGACCTCAGCCACTCCTCATATGTCTTCCCCTCCAGGCCCTTCACCGTCTTCGTCGCCCTCCTCTGGACACTCTCCAACAGTTTAATGTCCTTTTTGTCTCCTTAATGTCTCCGTTTAATGTCCTTTTTGTACTGTGGTGCCCATGCAATCAAAATTAAATTAAATGCAATCAAAATACCTTAATTCCCAAGAAAAATCCCAACTGGCACAAGCATACCAGATGTGCAACTTATTCAACGCTGATATTTTAAAATCTGTTGATTTCAACATCAAAATCATTGGTTTTACAGTGCCTAGCTCCAAATTATTATGTGAGTAGAAAGGCTAGAAAATTATTCCCATTGTGAAAACTTCTGTTATACTTCCACCCTGCATGTGGTTTGAGTGCACAGCACCCATTTCATCCATGATCAGCTGAATACACAGCTTCATCTGTTACAAACCCGTTGTCAGCTTGTTGACGCCAGATCAGGAACATTGTGGCTCGTTTTGCCAAAAGAAATGTCAGCTGTTTGCTGAAGCAGGGAAGTTGATAAAAATTATTTTGGTGGAATTAACAACAAGGCTGTAAGTGAACATAGCTTCGACATCCTACGTTTTTTCAAAACATGGCTTTCATCCACAATAGGACAATCAAGACTGAACTGAAGTATGATTTGACATGTACACAAGGACAAAACAGATGCATAACAGCTAACATATGGTGCAGAATTCTTTTAAGAAAATCAGAGTGAAGATGTTGTTTGCAACTTTTTAGATTTAGAAAGCCAGTGTTTTAAATCAATTAGAAAAAAAACATACTTTTGGAATAATTTGTGACTGTGATTTATTTTTTTTGTGACTGTGATTTATTTTTCCACTTTGAAAAGAAGATAAGTGAAATAGACATTTGCTCATATGACAGTGTCACCACTCATGCTTTGTGAGGCAGAGAACTAAAACCCTGAAAAAATCTCCATAGTTTATTCTTACATTATCTTTCCTATCAAAAGAGATACTTATGTGACACTAAAATTGCCATGTATAAAAGTGACATGTAATGAATTTGTTTTTATAAAGCTTCATAACATTGGGAAGTTACATCTCTATCTTATAACTGGAAAATACTGGAATAAAATAAGTTCAAGAGCTTACTTTCAGTAACATAGCAATGCCCACAAACAGCAAGGGGACTGAACTGCAGTTTCCTGATTCCAAATTTGTTTACTCTCCACAAGACCAAAGTCATTCATGAGTTCTTAGCCTTCATATTCTTTATTCTTCAACATTTCAATTTTACTGGAATAAAAAACACATTTACTGAGCTCCACTATGTAATTTTACACAGTCTGTATGAAGTATATATGCTGATTTCAGATTTGTTGTAGCAGTTGATTCTCTCTTGTCTGGTAACTGTGGTGGTCCCAATGTCTGCAAGCAGAGAAGCAACAAGTCCACTTCCCACACCTACTGAGTTCATAGTATAAGTGCAGGGTTTTTACATGGTCCAACCTTGACCACAGATGGAGTCCTGTACAGATCTGTTCTGTAATAAAATGCATTGCTGTTTGTGCTTTGCTTGGGAGATAATCATTTCAAAGTTGATTGCTTGAGTTCAGTCCTGAAAACGATAGTGAAAAAAAACCTCAGATGGAGCAGAGCCTATATGAAGTTAAAATTACAACAAAGTCACACATTTGGAATGAGTGCTCAAGAAGAGCAAATTGGGAATGATAACAGTGGATGAATAATAACTCTATTAACAGAAAACAGGCGTTCTAGGACTGATTTCAATTTGGCATTACTGAGCCACCACTGTTACTTGGGATAATCCCTTTTCCTAAACAATCTTTACAATATACCAACTAACAAATCACTTATTCATCAATATTAAAGGCACTATTTCCTTAGAAGTTATGCCATTTGTGTACATACATCACACATATATTATTGTTTAACTAAATCGCTGTGGCTTTAGGATTTTCAGCATATGATTTACCTCTTCACTGATCATTGGCTTGTTACAGTGTAGAGCCAACTAAGGAGTGTTTCATACAGAACAACCCTGGTAAACCTCCTTTCTGCACATGTCAGAGTAGGCCAAGATTATTTCCATTATTACAGCCATGTGAGTGACCTTTCCCAAGGCACACACCGCACTGATGCACATCTCAGTGAACTGCAGGGAGATGTTAATTTATGACATATTTAGAAAATCATTGCAGTTCTTGAACATCAGAAAGTGTTTACTGGCTTACATATGGGCCTTGGTCTTTATTTATAAGAAGTTAGAAGGTTTTTCATAAACATAGCTACATAACTCTAATATGCCACACTATGGTTCCCAACATGTGTGAAAATATGAATGAGATGCGTAGATGAACTGGATAGGCAAGACAATACTCCTAGGTTAGATGCATATTACAGTTAAAAACAGTGAATAATTTTTCAGTCACAGCTATTGATAATATGCATTATTTATCACTGACCCCTTTGAAATGGTCCCTCCAGAGTATTATGCTGTGGTAAATTATCTCATTTTTTTTTTCAGAATCATCTAATAGGACATTAAAGATGTCTGAATGGAAGCAAGCACATGAAAAAGAGAATGGCATATACTTCATATATATTTTATGTAAGAACCAAGGCTTATTCACATCTCAGTGCTTATCAGAAGCACAAAGAATATCTAGTTACCTTAATTTTCATAAGGATTAAGCTCCTAAAGACTATTTACCTTATAAACTCATGTTTCTACAAAAGGTTATGGGAAAACTCCCTACTCTTCCCTCCTGCAAGCGAGCTTTCTGTCATTTATGTTACTAAGCTATTCCCCTCAGGAAATTCTCATTTTGTACTACTCAAACCATGAGAGAATGAAGGCAAGCCAGTGCAAAACCAAGGAAGGCAGCATTAACATTCTCTTTACTCTAAGTGGAGGAGAAAAATCTGAACCATTTGGATTTGACATGATCACCCACATCAGTTTCTACAGTTTTCTGATGTATTTTCCTGTTGTCTTCCTAATTCAGTTTTAGTAACATTTGCTCAGCTATCATGCTTTACCACTTCCTCTGTTCACTTGAATTTAATTTTTAAGATATGTTCTTTCTTTCTCCAAATCTTTTAACTTGATATCTGCTGTTTAAATGAACAGATCTAGAGATCAGCAGTGACTGGAACATTTATAACTGGCTACTCCTGTTAGGTGGGAAATTTAACACATTTCTAAGTAAATTTGCTAATCATTAATTGTTTTCAGAGTTAAAAAACTTTTCTTTCTTTCTTTCTTTCTTTCTTTCTTTCTTTCTTTCTTTCTTTCTTTCTTTCTTTCTTTCTTTCTTTCTTTCTTTTTTCCTTCTTTCTTTTCCTTCCTTCCTTCCTTCCTTCCTTCCTTCCTTCCTTCCTTCCTTTCCTTTCCTTTCCTTTCCTTTCCTTTCCTTTCCTTTCCTTTCTTTCTTTTTCATTGGTTTGAACCTGCCATGTCTTGATTTTATCTGGATCTCATCAGGTTTTATCAGATGCTGCTAGCTCTGCACAGTGTTCTCATCACCACTAACTCAAGCTGCCATTCCTCTCTCTTTCTGTCAACTTACACAGGTAAACACTGAATAAGACTTGCATCCACAAGAAGCATAGGTGCCAGTGTGTGATTTCTACATGTCTATATACATTTGTGCATTTGTGCAGGAGAATAAACACAAGTGCACAGGGAAAACTGCATGTATGTACTGCAAAGTATTACTGAAGGAAGTAGACAGCATTACGGCAATGCCAGCAGGTCCAGTGGTTGGAAAGAGACATGACACCACTGCATGTGGCTTTCAGGATTAAAAACATACTCAGTAGGAATATTACTAAAACAAATACCTTAATGACTGTAAGTTGTGTGGCTACATGAAAACTACATTTTTCATAATATAGATATGGAATATGGTATAATCACAGGAGTTCCTTTAGCTTGTTTAGTACTGATACCTATATGCATTGATTTCTTATTGTTGGAGTTTAAGACGCATTTTCTTTATTATCCAGAGGACATGGAGAAAGTTCTATAATGTGGAAAATGTAGAATATGTTGTCCTAAAATCACTCTTGTTATTAAAGCTACCGAGAGAAATATAGGAAATCAGTCTCAAAACACAGCTGAAAGAACTGAGAGTTGAATTCAGCCACCAGTGAATTGCACTCCCACACATGTACAGCTCCAGACAATAGGCTGATTCAAGACAATGAATGCACAAGAAAAAAGTCACCATTCTTCCTTTTCTCTCTGCAATGCTAATTCTTTTCCTCAAATTGAATGCCTGAAAAACAGATCCAGTGTTGAAATCCTTTCTCTCTTAGTTGATAACATCAAATGTACTGATATCACTTTGACTTCATGTTGACTCGGAAAATAAACTTTGTCCTAAGAAACAAGTATATTATCAAAATTCATCTGCTGTGTGAATTGCTGTTCTGAATGTATCAACGTATCAAGATGAAACCTGCTGAGAGATGAGAAATGGAACTTCATAATGCTACCACTCTATTAAATTAACTGATATCTGAAAGCTCTGTTATAAAGAATGACTGCAACAAAATGTTAGCGTTTTCATAAAAGGACCCCAAAGCTTTTTCAAATACAATATAAAGGAGCCAGCTATTAGTTTATTAGTTTTAAAAATGGTTAAGCTTACTTACATATCAATCAAGGCCAGACAGTGCCACATTTTCAGCTACAAAGAGAAGACATTTACTGTGCAGTCTGATCTTTACCTGCCATCATTTGGTGCGTGGCATTCTATAGGGTAGGGACAAAAAAGCCATATGTATATTCTTGTTGTACCTGACAGACTGCTACCTTTTTTTTCTGAACAGTTTCTCAGAGATGAACTGGGACTGATTTTTTCAACCCATTATGAGTGTGCCCAAGCCAACCATCAGGGTTCCTTGAGGCAATGGGCTGAGACGGGAAGATCAGGAGGGTGGTTCATCTCAGGGTGCTGCATTAGGTGTGCAAAATATGTGAAACAGTTTGCCTTTGGAGATGATTATCTCTTCCCACTGACTAGAAAAGGAGCTTTGCTTTGACAAAGAAGTTCTTTTATCTGACAGAAGTTAGATGAAAGGAATCCCAGACATACGGACCTAATTGGCCTGTATGTATTATAATGTGTCACATTGGCCTGGATCTTGCAGATCTCAGTCAATGGCTCACCCTGTGAAGCTACTACAGAGGTAGGTCCCTCTCCTGTGAAGCTTGTATTAGAAGATCCCATTATATATGTACAGTCTTGATATGTATAAATGGGCATAAGTCAGAATCTTCCTAATTTCTCCTTTGAGAAACTTGATTATTAATTAATTTATATTTCTTGGCTTCCTGACATAAAAGGGGACTCAAGAAAGATGACAACACTTGAATAATTAAGCAGGGATTGGATCCAATCTGATGGATTGACAGGATATCCTTCAATTCAGTTTCTCAGTTTAGGCATAAAATATAGGTACAATTTAGCAATTTAGTAGGGAGGCAAGCATCTGTAAATTAGAGAAGTGAAAGATAAACGTGAAAATGTATGTGTTTTATACATGCTTACATGAATGTTTACTTACTAATTATTTTTGAGAACAAATTCATTAGTTGCTTAAAATAATAATGCAGGAATATCTTTTTAGCCTAGGAACTGAAGGTTCCTATAGTTTTAGTGGAAAGTTAATATTGGTTGAATGATATAAAAAGCAAATGAAAATTAGCTATAAATTGATGCATTGTTCGCCCCCACCAATTCAAAGAACAGATTCACCATATGGTCTTTTTATAAATATTTCGGAAGTAAAGTGACTTCTGGAAGGGATTGGATTCTGAGATATGCACAGTTATCAGCATTTTAGAAGATCCAATTTGAAACATCTGCTAACTCTTGAAAGAGTTATGTAGAAACAAAAACCAGTCCTTATTTAGGAGAGTTGGATGTTCAGAGTTTTACATTTTCCTCTTTTCTGCAAGGATAGTAGGAAGAGGAAAGAGTTACACAAACATTTTGCTTCCTCCTTTTCCAGGTCCAAGATTTAAAGCTTTATGGTGAGGAAAATCAAGATGACAGATGCAAAGAGACAGTAAATTACTGACACACTCCTTTTCAATCACGCTTTGAAGTGCTAAAGAATTCAGACCAAATCTCAACCATGAAAGCTTTGTGAGAGCCAGGCTGCAATTTAGCAGGCCAGTGGAATGTTACTTATATATTTTTAAAGAATGTATTTTTTTTCAGGTCTTCAGATTTGAGACAAGACAACAAATTTTGAAAACAGTACATGTTTATGACCTCTGCAATGTTTATGTATTTGGTTATATTGTTATCAGTATGCAGTTATAATCCCTACAACTTGCACTTCTTCTAACCTTCTAGACAGACTATAAATATTTAACAGTTGTTGCAAGTTAATTTACATAGTACTTACTGGGTAAATAATACCCCACTTCTGAAAAATGTATGCATACATATAGTGCAGTGTAAATAATTAATCAAATGTAATAACAGCAAAATTTTAATTAAGAGAAAACCTGCTTTCAGAAGACGTACAGTCATCTTTAGACAGATTTTTTTGAAACAGTTGTCTTTTCTTTCTATCATTATTTATTTGATTCTTCCTTCTTTTATCCTTAGATTAATGAGTTTGTTATTGATATTATTGTAACATAACTTTAAATCAGAATGATTTTTTTTTCTCTGAAATATTTTGCATACTATATGTAGAAAAGACATTCAACACATTTCATGTGTCATTCCGAATGATTAATTCTATTAATCATATAATCATATTAATCAAATCTTGCAACAGGATCACAGATGGAAGCAACTTTTATCCTTTTGGAGTGGCAGTGAAGTCAGCATAGATCTTTGTCAGTTCATGGGTCTGTACAATTTGATCAAACTAGTGGAACCACCAGCAAGTTCTCTAAAAGAGTGACCTATGTCTGTCTGAATCAAGCATAGAAATGCAAAATTAATTATTTGCAAGACAATATTAACATATCAACAGATCTTTAGAAATGTATGAGGCAGTTCATATTCTATGAGCTGTCACATCCCTCTGGCTCCCAACATAGAAATATAGAAATATCTCATCCATCTTTAACTGTGGTGTTTGCAAATTTCTTGTTTGAAAGGCTAGCAAGTGGTAACTGAGATCATAATCTGATCTGAAGAAGAATCACACATATTTTAAAAGACAAGAGGAGAACAGAATGGTCATGAAAGACTATGGTCTCTGACTGGGTAAAAAAAAAAAAAAAAAAGGGAGAGTCAGTAGAGGTCTGATATAGCTAAGGCAGTAGTATGCATAAAATATCTTCCTTACAGCCTTCTAAATTAATAGATGACAAAGAAAACTGCACTGGTCAAATACAGAGAAAGGACATAGCAGCAATCAAGACAGTACAAATGGAGTCCTGAAATAGCTTCAGCAATATTACCAGATAAGAGAGAGCACATTTTACAGATGTTACACAGCTACTGCTAGAGAAGAAGACACAGAAGCCTAAGTCAACTTAAATATGGATTCAAAGGGGAACTACACATGACTCTGCCAAGTTAACATGACTTTTGCCATATTTCAATTAGTCATTCATAATGCTCATTAGTCATTTTTGTACAGTTAGACAGTTTTCCTTCACTCTTAGAAACTCATTTAGTCTCTTTCCTATGAAATTTCCCCTTTGCATAGATGAAGAAAAATATTTAAAAAATGAGACACTAACCTACACAACTTGATAAAAGCTACTAAAGAGCCATCAGAGTTTTTTTTTTTTTTTTTTTTTTCCAATAAAGTTTTCAAGGAAAGTGTGAAATTCAAGGATAGTTTCCTCCTTTCCTGTCTGGTTCAGGTCCAGGAACTGAGCATCATCTACCTCTTTTTGAGGAAATGATTCAAATCCTGTAACTTGGGCAGTTCTTCTGCCATTATGTTCTTGTCTTCCTTCAGAGCAAATTATCAAAGTCTCATATTTTTTTTCTGGGTGAAAAATAGTAGCAAATTGAGAAATCATGAGATTTTCTTTGCAAGTTTCATACCTCTTTCATTGCTGGGTACTATGGTATTTCTAATAATGACCTTGTGAAAGTCAGGACCTCACAGTTACCTCACTTGGAACATGACACCATCAAGGTGAGACATACCTATTTGCAATGGTATCATAATTCTCTGCAGTCCTATTATATTAAACCATGTCCCTGCACTATTCTTCTGAATAGTTCTCCTATAGTTCTCCTGTCTTTAAAGAATATTCTCTAATAGTTGATGAAATTTCTTTTTTTTTTTTTTTTTTTTTTTTTGTATTATAATGGAGGGGAGGAGACAGTGCTATAACAACACTCAAAATATGTGTGATTTGGATCCCCAATTTGCTGTCAGAGTTAAAACTCCGCTTCCTTTCTTCAAGAGCTACTATTGCCAGATGAACTTTCAACGCTCTCCCATTTTGGTCTCCACTTGAAAACATCCAGAAGAGGGCAAAATCGCTGGTAAGAGGACTTGGAAGGTACATACCTTCCAAGGTGCTGTAAGAAGAGGCTGAGGACACTTAGGTTGTCCAGTTTGGAGAGGAGGAGGCTGAGGTGACCTCAGTGCTCTGTACAACTTCCAGAGGAGGGGAAGCAGAGAGAGAAGTGCTGGTCTCCTCTCCCTGGTAACAAATGATAGGACACATGGCAATGGCACAAAACTCTGCTAGGGGAGGTTCAGGCAAGATATTAGGAAAAATTTCTTTACTATGGTGGTGGTCAAGCACTGGAATAAGCTTCCTAGCTAGATGGTTGATGACCTGTGCCTGTCAGTGTTCAAAAGATGTTTGGACAATAGCTTCATTAACATGCTTTAACTCTTGGTAAGCCCTTAAGTGGTCAGGCAGTTGTAATGGATGATCTTTGAAGATCCCCTTCAGCTGAACTATTCTATTCTATTCTATTCTATTCTATTCTATTCTATTCTATTCTATTCTATTCTATTCTATTCTCTTCACTTGTAACCATGGGGCATTGTGCTGGATCTGCCATAGACAAAGAGATTTTGCAGAAACTAAATTTTCTGTGGGGTAGTATTGGGCAGCAGAGATCTTAGAGACTAGTGTTCTACTTGTAAATTAAATAGTGGCAGGTAACATTTCCAGGCACTAACATTCAATCATGTAAATGAATAAATTGTTGGGACAATCACTATTTTGATCTGAGTTGGTTAGCAATCTTCCCAAAAATTCCTGGGCATGGTTAAGGACTTAGGACGAGAACATTTTCAGAAGATGTTAGTAGCATGGGCAAGTACCATTCTTTGACAGCTGGCTTCAGGGTCAGAAGATAAACCCATACTCCTTTAATTTAGGTATAGACACAACCAGTAAGCACATCCCAGAAATACATGGAGCTATTTCCAGCATTTCCTAGACAGCAAACCAAACCAAACAAAACCAAACCAAGAAATATAGACAGCCATGCTCACATTTTGTACTAATCATTTCTCTTCATGACATATCTTGCCATTTGGGTTTGAATTAACTAAAAATACCATGTTCATTATTTATAATATCAGCAGAAGAAAATATAGTTACAGTTATCAATTAAAAGGAAATCTTTCAAATATCATTGCATTATGATGTCTTACAGCAATGCCTGTATTCCACTAGAATGTGTTAAGGGCCAAACCTAAATAATTTCATTATATAGATAACAAGTGAATCTGAACTTTTCCACAGAAAAGTGATGGGTATACAGTTATAGTCTGAAGTCAACCTGTACAGATCTATTATTTTGTTAAAAATAATTTCCTTACTTCTCTTATTATTTTTCTCTACATTGTTGTTATATGAAAGATTTAAAAAAAAAAAATAAGGAAACTAGTCAATAGTTGTAACTATCTACGTACATAATACTGTAGTATGAATAATGTGATGACAGCTGGAAAAATGCTTTCTTATTGTTTTGTTTTAAATTTTTAGTAGCGTGGTGCTTTTGCTCTTTAACAAGAAGCATAGAAATCTGACACAAATCTATTGTGAGGGATGCCTCCCTGCTAACCATTGATTTAAAGTATATATACCACTTTATTTCTGTTTTAATGAAAGATTTTCCAAAACAATACCTCTTATGCTAAGCTTTAATTTTGTTTTTGTAAAACTTTTAACTGTATATGATTACAGACACAGTGAAGCAGACCAAGTATTAAAAGCATAGATGCACCATTTAAGTCCTTGAAAACTCAAGATTTAAAAGTCCTGTATTGACCTTTCAGAATGAAATGCTTAAGGCCCACAAACACACTAACTTAGTGGTGTTTTTACACTTGTAATGTTCTAACATGTCAGAAAAGTATTATCAAATAAAAGACGTTCATCTTGAGTATAGCTTGAATTGAGCTCTTCTGATCTTCCTCTCTGTGATTGCTGGGTGAAATCCTAACATTTCAGAACTCAGCATTTAGACAAGAATTTTGTCCTTGTTTTCAACAGTTTGGACTTGAGTCACCCTATTTATTATCTGTGTAAATAAAATAAAATAAAATGATGATGGAGGAGACTAATTCAGCTTTCTTAGCGATGCATAAGAAAGTCTCCCTACCCAGGAAAGGGTTATTACAGGGTAGTGGACAAAGCCAGTATGGAAGGCTCCAGCATGATTTTGTAACTGATCATGTAAGAACAGTAATGTAACCCTGCACTGAATTTCATATTTCAAATGAGCTTGTGCTCCAGCTCCCAGTGGGAGGGACCTCAATTAAAAGGTCACACTGCAAAGCTGAGCCTCCAAAAATGGTGCCAAAATATTTTTCTCCCTGCCATTTTTTAGAAATTAGAAAGGAATCAAAATTGTGTTTGATGCTCTAAAGATCATATCTGAACAAACTTACCTGTTAAAATATTCTGAGTGAGCTGCTTTAATTCAGCTAGTTTCCACTTTCAGCTATATTCTACTTGAGCACTGGAGTTTCAAAGATGATTTACCATCAGGAAAGCAAAGACAGTTCAAGAAAAAAGATATACAAATTTAGCTCTGGTAAATAAACAAATTACTAGGCTTTAAGTCACTAATCAGTTTAACTGCACTTTTCTACTTCATTCGGTTGGATCAGCTCTAGGGAATTACAAAACAAAGACAGGGAAAGGAAAATGTTATTTCACAGAGTGCCTTGTGATGTATCTAATAAATCTAGTACTGGAGCTTGATTGTTCACTGATGACAACAGACCATGCCTTCGATGTCATGACCTCTGGCAGGCTAAGGGGCATGACTCTCAAAGGGTTAATCTTTTCCACCTGTTGTTGACCACAGAGCAAGCTTCCCTGGCAGCTCTCCTACCACGAGAATGTGGCCCCTGACCTTTGCGGGAGTGGGACATTGCAGCAAAGGCACTCTTTGCTAACAAGCACTGCAGTCTGACATGCTCATGCCAACCAGGTAGTAAAGCAAGCTGTGAATAACCAGCAATCATGAATTTGAAAGGCAGGGGGAAAAGACAGAGTACACCCCCAAGAAATCTCAGTTGACTGTGAAGGTTACCATGAGCTACATATGCTATGTTGCTGGTTTTGGCTTTTCCTTATAAAAATATTAGAATCAACCCAAGCTGAAACAACAAAAATAATTACTATAAAAGTCAAGAATGTTGAAATTGAGACACAATTTCAGCCAAAACCAAGCCGTTCAAAGCCAAAGCTGTTGCTGTGCTGAGTCAATACAGCTGTTCCATCAGATACAAGCACATACAAAATTCAATGGCATTAGAACATTCTCCATAAAGCTAGCCTGTATAAATATGAAGAACATTGTCTAAAGATTAGTGATATCTTCATGAAGCCAAAACACATTTTCTTCTGTGGTATCTTAATCACACTCATCTGGGAAAGGGGTTTTGTAGAGTATCTGATTCAGGAGTCTGTGACATCTAAGTTGTCTGCTGATGCCCTGTGCTCCTTTGTTACCCAACTAGGTTGCCTGTTTGAGCTTTTGTCTACTTGTGAAGAAACTCTTGGCAAATTTTCTTGTTGACCACAAGGAAGATCAGCAGAAAAATAAAATAAAATAAATCTATATAGAAACTTTCACCAAACAGCCTTCCTAGAGAAAGGTTGGACCAGTACTTAAGGCACATGCCTAAGACTTCATAGGTCCCTGGACCTATGTGCTACATAGCTTAGAAGTGACCTTGATCAAAACCCTGTAACTGGAGCTTTAAAGGTACTTCTGTGTTTTAATGCCTTCTTAATGCTCTGTCATGTGGTAGAAGTCTCAGCCCTGAGGCACTGAAATATGTATATGTATTCCTATATTAAAGCTAACAGCGTTGAGGAATTAAAGGAGGTATCCTGAGTTATGAAAGTATGAAATATATTTGAAAGGGTGTTGGCTCTCGAGTCCAAGAAATAAACATCCGGTCAAATGCAGGCCACCATCTTTAAAGTGAGAGGGTTCCACCTGTTGGAATCTGGGCCATGAATTTCCTTGCAAAGGCAGCTACTTGAATGCCACCTGGAGAAGACAGTAGTACCACAAGGAAGTACATATCTTAGTGACAATGAGTCTAAGCTCACAATATTTTAATGAGATGAAGCTATATAACTATTAAGAAATGCATATGTGAAGGTGAATATACAGTACAGGTATTCAATTATTACAAGGGGCTTGAATGTTCATCTGCTGCTTCTTGCCATGCTGGTTAATCCGTACACAGCAAGCCCAGAAGCTCCCTTCCTCTACAGCCTAACCGTAGGAAGATAATTAAATTTACTAAATGGTGTAGACCAGCCTATACTACAGTCCTAACAGGGTGAAAAGAGGCAGAGGTGAATGTAATTGCAATCCCACAACATCCTTCACCTCCCTCTATCATCTTCTTCATTAGTAATAGTCTCTATGTATAAATAGGAAATTCTCAAACTGTTATAGGAAATCCCAAATCATGGAGGGGAATTGGAAGGAAAGATGCAAGTACACGACTATGAGCCACTGGAGTTTTGCTGTTTGCTGCAAAGTTGCTCTTGTTATGTCATAGTCTGCTTTTCTGCTTGTGCAGAACTGATTTGACACTGGCAGCTTGGCTGATTCTGCAGGCAATGAGGTCTACCCCAGTGGAGATTTTCCAGACAACATGATGAGGAAGCAAGACAAAGATCAGGATAGAGGAGTATGGATGCTGAGATTCAAGTGAGGGATTTAACCCCTAACGTCCAGTTAGTATGTTAATACAATATACAATATATATATATATTTTTTTTTGTGAAAGTGTGCTTTGTTCATAGCAGCACTCTTTGATTCCTGTTCTTCACCCAGCCCTTCAAAGAGACAATTAGGTCTACTTCATTTTTTTTTTGTCTTTTTTTTTGTGTCTTTTTTTATATCTTTTTTAATTATCTGAATCTGACTCCAATTCTAAAGCTGACCAGTTAGAAGTGACACATAGAAATAAGTTCTTGGAGGATCATGGAATCATGGACTGATTTGGGTAGGAAAGGACATTAAAAACCATCTAATTCCAATCCTCCTGCCATGGGCAGGGACACCTCCCACTAGACCAGGTTTCTCAAAACCCCATTCAACCTGGTCTTGAACACTTCCAGGGATGGGGCAGCTTCATTGCTGGGTCATTCTGAGCACTGATTTTTAATTAACACTTTAAAAAATGGAATAAAATAATTTATTTTGAGAAATTTAGTACACATTCCTCTAGAAACTGTCAAAATATTTCCATCTGCAGACAGCATGTTACATCAGTTGAGTGTCCCATAAGTTTTGCTTACATGCATTTTGTTTTAGAGATTGTGACCATGTTTTCCATATGTCTAGGGCTCTGAGATACAGAGAAAGCTTTCTTTTTGACTGTCAGGTCAGACTTTTCTTCATTAGGTTGGTGATCCAATGTGTCTGCCTCTGTAAGCAGAGCTATTGTTAAATAGAAGATTGTTCACCTATAAATTATCTGAAGCCCTAAGGGACTTCCTGAAAGGCACATGAAGAAGCAATTGGGCCTTATGTCATCCTGCGTGAATTCTGGGTGTTCATCACCAATGAACCATGCAAGTGGGTTAAAGCTGCAGCTTACTTAAACCCACATCAGATCAAACATTAGAGAGTGCATGAGGGAACCAGAGAGAGGAAAGGGCAGAGTAATGCAGAGGGGATTTATTTCAATTCTGTTAAAGCCTGAACACTCTCTAGTGTACCCATTCAGCAGAGAAAGGTGAAAAGTGGATGTAGGGTTTAAAAAGTCAGGTTTTTAAATGATAAACATTGTGATCTTTGCTATGGTGGCTGTAATCTAACAGAAATAATAAAAATGACTAAGGGGAAGGGAGATTGATTCCTCTATAGAGGAGAAATTGTATCTTACTTAAACTTTAATTGCTAACATTTTCCACCCTTCACTTTCATATTTATTTATTAATGCATTGAAGCCTGCAAATCTAATCTACATCTCAGTTCTCTTGCTCATACTATAACCATTTCAGAAAGGCATTGGGCATCAAATATTATTGCGGACTCCCAAGCTAATATAAATGCAAGCTGAAAAGGCAATTGCCAGGTATAAGAACCAGCTCAATTTAAAAAGTAGTATAGCCAGATACCTGCAACAATTCTTAGCTTTATTTGTCTAAGTATAATGTAATATGTACAAAGATATACATCTTTTAGATATCAGATGCTTCATGGGAGGATGGAGGGTCCATCTATATATCACAATTATCACCTATAAAGCATAATTTGAGGGTTGCCTGTTTAGAGTATTTTCTGATAATCTCTGAACCCATAGTCTATTTATGTCCACCAAGAGCCCTGAAGTAGCTGCCAACAAAAATTTTTAATGTCATGGAAACATTCTAAACCAAGTTTCTGTGACAATGTTTAAACCCCACCTTAACAACACCTGCTAATCCATACTACACACAGATGTTTCCAGCTCTCACAAAGATAGGGCACTTGGTTCATGAAAACAAGGCTTTTCTGTGCCATCTGCACAAAGTAATTTTCAGGAATACCTCTGAAATATAGAAATTCTGTTACACTAAGAAAAAATCTCTGTTCAAAATGTTAAAAAAATCACATAATAATAATAATTAAAATACTTTGAATGACTTTCTAGAATAAAATATTTATTCCAAAGAATTTTTAGAATATTTATTTACAATGGATGATCTTGGATGAATTACGAGCAAGGAATTTGGAGAAAAGCGTGTTAGCTTGGGATGGGGAAGAGTGAGATCAGGACACACATAACAGGAAATACAAGATATGGATCAGTTATTAGCTTCAGACTCAAGTTCACAGATAATTAACATTTTGGTATGAAATGATGAAACCTTCCTCTGGAGGATCCTATATCATATAAATTTTTGACATATGGGTCTCCTTTCAATCCAATAACTTTGAAATGTTCTGTGTGAAGAAAGCATGTATGTGATATGAAAATGATTATGTTTGCATGCTAAAAATACAGTATACATGCAAATTTATATTTCACTATACTGTGTCACAATCTTTAAAAAAAATCTACATTCTATTTGTTTTGTTTAAAACAAACAAAAACAATTAATTGCAATTGAGACTAATTTAATCTAATGTCAGCCTTCTGACATAATTCTTACATAATCATTTCATACATTGCAGCAAATAAACAGAATTCACTGCAAATTTCCTTTGTGATAATGTATCTTTTCTTTTACTTATCCGATAATAAGACTTTATACAACATATTAAATATACTCTTGTTGCTGATATGAAAAATGGTATTGTTACTACTATTGTTATTGTACCATTCAGATAATGTCGTGCAAGAAATATTAAAGAAGGTTACAAAAACAAAAACATAGTTCACAACCTGTGCTGTAATTATGATCTTTTATGATCTTCCAGTTCTGAGCCCAGCTAGAGGTCATTTTTCTCCCTAACAACCCAGCTCAGAGCCACTTCAAGACTAGAGAATTCACATATGCCTTGAGGTATACTGTGCTTTGTAGGCTACTCTGGGGTTGTGCTCTGTTTTCTGCTACAAGCAGCCAAAATTTGTACTGAGTGACAAGGACAGAAGATGAATTTTTCATCTTTTTAATCTTGTGTTCTCTTTTCTTGCCTTTTGGCTCCAGATGAGAACATCATATTAACAATTGCTCATATATATATATATATATATATTTTTCCTCTGAATTGTCATTTAATCTCATAAAAACAGAGTGTACCTAGATGCTGTTACCTTTTCTTCTCATTCTCACTGATCTTTGTCAGCACATAGTGTACTTTGAAGAGAAAGACACATCAAAAGCTGACATAAAAAGAATGCTTCAAAACACCATGAACAATAGAAAAATGTAAGACATTTTGCTGTGCATAATACAGCAATGTGGACTGTATTGTATATCCAAAAGTTTTGCACTCTGAATGGCCTAGTGGTATACCTGATGACAACTGTTATCTATCAAAATCATAGGTAAAGTAGTTCACTTTTTCATTGCCTAACATAATGGTTCCATTGTCTTTCTTGCTACCTCAACTTCTATTGCAATACCAAATAATGACAAAAATAGAGCACAGTTATTACCAGTAGCAAGAAAGATTGTAATTAAGGTCAGATACAGATGTAAAGTGGACTGATAAGGCAGGAAGATTTAAGCAACCGGGCAGTCTCATCTGTGGTGTGTGACAGTGAGCATGCAAACTGAACCATGATTGTTATGGAATAGGGCACAGATATTTTATGTACCAACATCCCAGCAGTTAAACAACAACAACAAAAATTATGAAATCTATGCAGGCAAGTTGCCACATTGTGTTAAGCTATGCTTGATTTTCTTAATCCAACATCACAGGACAGCACTTTCCCCACTACCTGATTAATTCCTTGGTTGAGCCAGTGACTATGGCTGTGTCAAACTTTCCTCACCAGTTGCTTTGTCCCACGATTATGATCAATATTCTGTTACCAACATTTACCTCAGCAAGCTATTACTGTGGTACCTAGTTGTACCTACAGTTGTACCAGCCTAGGGTTGCAACATGATCTTGATTCATATTTGTGCAGTCTATTCCTGGCTGTTAAAGCCTTTGTTAATTGATCCATTTTCAGATGGAAGTTCACAGTTCACCTCAGTAATCCTACTCACTTGGTGTCTGAGGGGTGAAATGCCCTTCTGTGTGCTAATTAATTAGCTGTCTTGTCCTTGAAAGAAACATTAGCACAGTGGACTGCTCAGATTAATTTTATCTCTAGAATATGTATTTCTTATATCATTCTTACTTCTAAGTTTTTCTCTGGAGCCTCTTTTCTTACTCAGGTTCTGATCTGTGGAGGTCTAGAAAACTAGGCTGATTTATTTGGTTTGGCTCTTTGTATGTGCATATCTCCTGCATAATTTATTGTAATGGAGATAGATTTCCACATAATGAAAACTCAAAATTTCAAGTAAAAAATGAAAATGAGTGGTACATCTATAGACAGACTTGGAAAAGCTACTTCACTATTTGGTGAGATGAAAGTAGTAATTTGAAGATATGATTCCCTTAATCTCCAAAATGGTGGCCAGATTCAAAGCATGGTCTTTAACGTCCCCAGTGCAGCTTGGTTTGGTGAGATACCTTGTGTATTTATTGTTATTGCTTTTATCTAGACTATGGCTTATTACCAGGCCTAATACCTCAGAACATTTTCATTAAAGAAAAACTTCATTCCTGAGCAGCTTTTACTCTTATATACATATAAGACATATTCATAGTGTCCTTATAACTAAAGAAAAGTTTTTCCTCTCTTCAGCATTGGTCTTCAAGGTATATCTGATACATCAATGTCACTGACAGAGTGAAAGATCTACAGAGAACATCCACAAATGAGCTGAAGACTTCTGTAGACTTTCTGTTTCTGGAAGATGAGATCACAGGCTTCACCAGATTTAAGTAATATATTATTGTTCTGTTTTTAATTGTTCATCAGCTTCTGCATGAAGACCTACTGAAGAAGACCACAAATGAAACCAAATTGGCAACATAATAAAAGAGATTAGAAGTCAAATCCATTCACAGTATGATGAGACAGAAAAAGTAACACTCCTCATCTGGGGCAATTAAATAGTGTCAGGTTGCCAGTAAGGATGAGTAAGTGAAAGCAAATATTGACCATACTCTCAGTAAAAACAAAACAAACAACAACAACAACAAAAAAATAAAGCAAAAGCCTGGAGGAAAAGAAAATGGTTAAAGTATTTCTTTTTAGCAATTCAAAGCACTTATCAGCTACAGAATGACCAGTGGGTACCCTAGTAGTAGGGTCTACTTGAAAATAAACTAGCATATACCTGGGAATTTTTGCAACAAAGCTGCAGGAATTTCAAAGAAATTAAGACAATTTGTAAATACAATATACATTTGTGCTTCTTAGGTATGAAATGCCACAGCTACCTGTGGCAGTTCAAAGGTTTCTGATGGAAAGAGCTGAGTCCTGCTGTCATCTATCTGTTCCACAGATTATAATAGATTTTGCAAGTGTTATATACTAAATCTGGTTCTACATCCAGTGATTCAGTATTTGTTAAAACTGCAGGCTAGGCCTGATCCTATCTCCCTCATTTGGATGGGTAATCTTAATTCCACTAAGAACTTTTATTGATATCTTGTAAATAGGATTTGTACAATAAAGCCCAGAGCTTGGTAAGAATGTTGATAACATGATTGCCTAGAAAGGAAGAATTAAAAACATTATCAGCAGTAAGTCTGTGTGTTTTTCTATATTGTTTGCAATGGGTAAAGAAGGTGTAAATATGCTATTTTCTTAAGGGATTATTAGTTTGCCTCACAATGTGTATAACACAGGATTATAGAAACTGCTTGGAAAATCAGTGAGATACAGGTTGCCTTAACAGGACAGAACAGACAACAGAACCAAAACAGTTCTTGCATGGATTTCAGTGTAGCATCCACCAAATGTTTCTCATAATAACTTACCACCTGCTACTTTGCTATGATTTCCTGAGTGACTGTCTGTCTTGGTATTACATTCCTAAAGTGGATGCAGACCAGGGTATCATAATAGCTAAAAAGGGCAGGATAAAACATTAAAGGAGAAGATATCTTTAATAAAATCCATTCTTTATAGGTCTTTCTGCTCATGGATAATTTCATTGAAAATAAATGCAGATTTCTTTTATATGAAGTATCATATTGACATTTTTAACAATTCCAAATAGAAGAAAAGAAATTTGAAAAGTATTTTTTAAGGAACTTCCATACCTATTGCATATCTAATGGTTAAGTACCCATTACATAACTGCAGATCAATTTTCAAAAATATCATAGATATAGTCTGTTCTAAGGATCCCCACCATGTTGAATTTAGATCCCCAAAGTGTTTGTTATTCCTTTGAATCCAAAATAGTGTAGATTGTCAGACTTGCTTAAATTTAAAACCATCCCCAAACATCCTCCTGAAACAAGTTCTCACTATCTTCAATCTTTCTTTCATCATCAAAAATAAAGCTAATACTATCCCTATGTTCTATTCACACAGAAATCTTAAAAGAATTAATATATATTTATATTTTGCATCTTCCAGCTCATCTGGGACCTTTAGATGTAATCTAAACATTAACATTATTATTAATATTAATATTATTAGTATTATTAATATTATTAACAGCTTCCTTTTATCCTTGTAAAATCATTCTAATTTTCTTAGAACTCCTTTCTGCACTAAAATGTATAAATTGGTAAGAGACATTCATCAGCTAAGCAACGTGATACCACTCTGTGGTATATGGCATTTAAGCAAAGTAGTAAAAAAAGAAAGAAAGAAAGAAAAATAAAACCTCATACCCATAACACTTTTTTCCTTTTTTTTTTTTTAATGTTGATTTTCCATTTAAAGTGAAGAACAAGGAAAATGACAACTTTGAATGCAATTTCTATCTAAAAAATGCTTCATAATAAATAAATAAATTAAAAAAAAAAAAAACACAAAACCTTTACTCTCCTCTGTAAATAAGGTGAATGAAATATATGAAATATATTAACAATGTAACTGAGACAAAACAAGAGTGTACAACAGCTTTCTAATTAACGAAGCATGAAACTCTAGAGCGTTAGTAGCTGATCCAATTACAAAATATTATCTGCTTTGGAAGGGAGTCATGAACAGCAAAGTCATAGCACAAACCTCCTTGCAGATGTTGGATTGGTTGACACCTGTAAATCATTTGGAAGAAAGTATTTATGTAAGTATCTTATTATGCTACTAGTTTTTCTCTGTTTTCATGATAAAGCCTTGCTCCCAAGGGACCAAAAGAACTAGAGGAAAGTAGTGCAACTCTTTTGCTATGTACAGGTCTAATTAGCATAATCACAGTATGTTTTATTTTCATTTTCTTGCCTCAACAGACAGGTCTATGAACAGCTCCCAGAATATTAGCAATGAGTTTATTCCCTGCCTGATTCTCATTCCTTCAGCTAAATAGCTTTCAAAGTCTATTACATTTCAAGTTTATACTATAAAATTGTAAAATATTAACAAGCACTTCAAAATTTGATCATTATATACCCACATTTGTGCCAAAATCCTGTCAATATATTTGTCTCCTTTCTTATGTAATTTCACAGAGTTTTTCCTCCTCAAATTCAAAAACATTGAATAGAAACACACATGAGAAGATATTTTCGGACGAATGGCAGGAAAGCTCAGAGTTTCAAGATTCTTTGGTAGGAGTTGATCACCCTTCACAACACAACATTTATATCATAACATTTACAACATAAATGTTCAGGAACATGTTTGTAGGATTAATTAATTTAGCAGCAGAATGGTTGGAGACTGACAGACAGATGTTCCCATGAAACAAACAAAACAAGATAAAACAATGAATAGCTCTTTGTACCTGCACTTAAAGGGTAGTTAGTTTTACAGGAGGGATATTCATCACTTAGAACCCCTGGAAAATGAGGCACTAAAATCCACAAATCAGTCTTAAAGTTATGTGTTCAAAATTGTCATATCCAAAGTTAACCACCTTCTGTTCATAGATTCCAGAGACATTTTAAACATAAATGAACAGAACACGCAATGGTCTTGCACAATTGATAATATGATTTTTTTTTTTCTATCATGAAGGAGACACTTCAGAAGCAATACTTGCATAGGAACACAGATTTTCACAACCTAGGTTTAAACTACCATATCTGAAGGTTGGCATAAAAAAAAATGATGGTAGGATAAAGGCAGTGAGGTTGAGCATATCCCTTTAACAGTGCTAAGACTTGTAAATTATCACTCTGCCTGATCTGAATGGAGATTTTAAGAGGACAGTGTCCTAGTCACCTGAATGAGGAAACTTAAGACATTATCTACACTCCCAAGGATCTCTAAACCAGTGCCTATCAGTCTGCCAGCCCTGTGGTACAGGCTTGGGGGGACAAAGCTTGCCCATCCAGGCTGAGCAACCATGCCAAGGCAAAGATACACATAATAAAAGTTCCCTTTATCTTTAAAGTGTGCGAAGCCTGGGTCTAACACTGCTCTGACACCATTCTGGCACCAGTCTTGGGTCTCTTACAGTTGCTTCCAGCTCTGTGCTGTTTTCTTGTGTGATGTTACAAGGCCCAAGCTCTCAATTTGCTTTAGTCTAGTTCTTCAACTTGATCACTTATGGTAGGCTTTGGTATGCAGATTTAAACATGGTTTTCCTACCTTCTTTTTTATGTTTTAACCACTGAAACCACTGAAAAATAAATTCAAGGTGTCCTTTTTTTTTTTTTTTTTTTTTTTTCCCCCCCCCCCCAAAAAATAGTTTTGTGTACCAATCAAAGTCCCTTTTCTGCGGTGGCTGTGATGTTAATATTCCTAGTCCATGATCAGGAAATCTGTTTGAAGACAAAATAAGCATGACCCCACAGTACTTGCTGCCATCAGTCTAGTTTTCTTTCACCGTGCTAGCTGGACTGCTCTGAGGTGTCACAACATACACAAAGAAAACAAGGCAACAGCTAGCCAGGGGAGGACTAAAGCTCCAAAGCAGAATCTACAGCTCACTGGAGTCATCTGCTAAGACATTAATACAAAATATTACCAGTCCAATTCTCCTAAGTTGAGTGATGATGGTGGCTGCTGCATATGGATTTATTTATCTTGCATGGATAAATAAATAGCAGTAAGTGGAAACCAAAATACTTCAAGTTAATAAAGAAGGACTGTACTATCTGCTCTGGGAATACCAATACTATTAGTAATCAAGACTGTGTTGGATATGGGCTAAAATTTTACTTCTCCAGAATTTACAGAGAAATTTAAAACTTGTTCAGAGCTAGACAGCACCCAAATGAAAAAAAAACAAAACAAAACAAAACAAAACAAAACAAAACTTTCCATCTGTACTCAGCTCATCTGATATGACATCTTCTTTTCCTAGTTAAAACATTGTGTGTTAACATTTGCAAATTTTGAAATGTGTGTTACCATGACTGCAGCAAACATTCTATTTTTAGATTCTGTTAATCTCATATGAAAATATAGAACAGCAACTAATAACAGCAGGCAGTATTCTTTGTTGCAACAATTCAGCTATATTATTAAAGAATTACAGTCCACTCAGATGCACAAAACTGTTTTTAGATACTTCTTGATTAAATTTTATGAGAAGGAAAACGTTTTAACATGAAAATAATTTTCTGCACTATTTACTAACAAGGCACAGATCTTCAAGTTAAAATTAATAGGTGCTATTAACATTGCATTTGTAAATATCTAATTATGCAATGATAGATGTTCTAATCTGTTACCTAGGCAATAAGATAGGATTTAAGTAACTATTCTAAAAAAGTCTACATTTAATGAAGAATAAAGATTTTGATATTCCTCTTCATATTAAACATACAGACATGAATACCTACATGCACAAAAGCATTCTAACACAAAAATTACTGCAAAGAGCCATCATGTTTCTCTTCATCAAGACCAGATGAATGTTTAGAAAGAGAGAACTTTGAAATCCATTGAAATATTCTACTGTAATCCTTACTAATCTTCTCAAAGCACAGCAATACATAAAACACAAAAACAACCACAGAGTTTAAATACTGAATGCAAGAGGGATTTTCCTTTGTCCTCTGATGAAAAGTCAGTTCACAGAGAGCGATGAATATTTCACTGTGACTGCTTTTGTGATGGTGAAATATGACCTTTTGAAAACATCATTTTTTATACCATAATATTCCTAGTGCTAATTCAGGAAATGACAGATACAGAGTTGCTCTGTACAGATCATGCTTTTCTGATTTGCATAAATTTATACATATAAACAAATGTCTACTTCCAGACAAACTTATATTAGTATTATAGTTTGAATAAAGAATGTACATTTAACAAAAATCCTTTGGTTGTCCTCATGTACAGTACTTTAATTCATCTCATGAGGCAGTTTCAGAACACCTGAACAAGGGGTTGTTTCAGAAGATATGCTGCAGAAGTGCAGGTCCATTTAGTAATGAATATTAGGTCTACAGGACCAGACTAGAGATAATTCTATCTACTCTCCTTTATTACATATACCTTGGGTCCTTAACATCAAGTATTTTGCCATAAAGTCTTTCTCTTATTGATCTAAAATATTTGATAAGGTAGATGTACCCTGTAAGCACAGAACTATGTGCATATGAAACACATACCAAAAAAAAAAAAAAAACACAACAAAACACAACCAAACAACTGCCCCCTCCCCCCTACCCCAAATTATATTTTATCACTACTCAGATGGAAAATAAATGACACAAAAGTCTGGAATTATTGTCCTAGGACATCTCAATCCCTCTATTTTGGGGATGATTATCATGGTATTGTCTTGAGTTATATGTTTACATTCTTTTTCCATAGGACCCTTACCTCATTACACATGATAGATGATGGTTGCTTACAGGGGAGACATACTCAATATTTCATTTTGTTCTCTGTCTTCAGTATATGTGTGCAAGTTTACTTACTGCACACTATTGAAATCCTGCTGTGAAGACTGATATATTCATTATTTATTAGGCTTTCCTAAGCACTAATCACTATAGTTTATATCTGTCCTAGTAAATAAAATGGGCCAAGACGTCTCTTCTGATTCTGAGAGCAAGCAGAATGGGACAACTAATCCCTCACTTGCACTGTCTTACAACCACATGCCACCTTTACTATCTCACAACTTATCCTGGGAACTTATGGGAGAATTATGCATCTCAGCCAAAAGTTTGAAAAGGAACATACAATAAAATGGGAGGGATGTTGATGTGCTTAGTGGTGCAAGTCTGTCTCTTGTTCTTCCTTAATTTGTGTGTACAAATGGAGACACAGCTCCTGTACAGACTCAGGCTTGTGTTCCCAGTTCCCAGTCAGATGAAAGAGGGTTCATACTGATTTTTAGACACAAAAATGTGAATGTATATATTTTCCAGTAATTTTGAATTTTGAATTTCTGGTCTGATATATCAAGTATCAGAGTTTTCAGAGATTTTTCATAAAAGCTTAAGAAATGGTTATATTGTGTCAGACCACAAGTCCCATTGGAGTAATATCTTGTTCAACATAATTTGTACAATGGTCCATAATGGATATTTGGACAAAGCTTACAAAAAAGAAGGCAAATATTGAGCAAACGTCCCACTGGGAAAAACAATATTCAAAATATGGGTGCAGTCTCAGATTCAGTCTAAGATAGAGCATATTTTATTTATTTATTTATTTATTTATTTATTTATTTATTCTTTTTTTTCCCAATTCTTATTATGTCTTTTGACCATCACACACAATTAAGCTGATGACACCTTCCTGATTTCTTTTCTAAGCAGTGATTAATTTAGGATCTTTTATCTTGAATGTGTAACTAAAATAGTTGTTTAGTTGTGGGGTTTTGTTTGTTTATTTGTTTCTTTTTTTTTTTTTTTTTTCTATTTTTATCATTTCACATACATTAACAGAGAATTTCACCTGTGGTTTTATTGTCTTGTCATTCTGTGTCATCTCTGTAACTTTTTGGCATTAGTTTCAGTTTAGGCTGTCTTGTATTCTTTTACATTAGCACTCATTATATATGCCCAGAACACAATGGTTTGAGTAGCAGCTGTGAGCGCTCAGCAGTTCTGCAAACAAGGCATAAAAGTCTAAAAATGTACATTTTAAACATGAGGACTGTGTAATGAATGAACAAAAAGGAAAAGTTCAGTTTAGGTTACTTTCTAGCCAAATTCTGTGGCGGGGTAAAAATTGGTAGGCATTCTTTAAGTAAAGCAGCTCTACTGAAAATTACCATTTCTTCCAAATACCTTTTGCTCAATGGACCCAGAGCATAGTTCTGAGAAAATCCTCCTCATATATCTGACATCTGTTGAAGATGGAGGATAAATGTTTGTTCTAAAACTGGGCAATCCCATCAGCACAGGAATAAAGCATCCCAAAATACTCCAAACTCTAATTTTAATAGGTTCTCCCTCATCTCAACATGAAGTTCTTAGATATCTGATTTTGTATTTAGCAGAATTGCATTCTGGCATGACTGCTGAAATACCCATCAGCCAGCTCACCAGCCACTGAATTCTATATTCTCAGAGGAGGAAGTTTAATCGCTAAGTAAAAACAGAGAAGAAATGAGTTACTATTAGCAATCTATACTAATATGTAAATTAATATTTTTTAGAATACAGTTATGGAAGCTCCTGATGTAGCTGACATCAGACATGCTGACAAAACATTTCTTCATATTTTCCCACTTTACAAAGGAACTGCAGAACTGCTCAAAGAAAAAAAAAAAAAAAAAAGCAACAACAAAACAAGATTGAAAATGTGTATCTGCCCTTTGTTCCTTAACTTACTCTGGTTGGCTTATGCCAAGAAGTCTCAGTTTCTTGCTTCCCATTTATCTATCCTGGAACATCAGGAATTCTGTTCCACATTGAGCAGTGACCCCAGAGTTTTCCTCCCTTTTCCCAAAAAGGTTTATGATACAAACATCTGCAGGAGTATGGTGGTATGCGTCACTGAATGGAAGCTGCAACAGCTGCCACAGAGGAGAATGCATTTCTATAATCCTTTCTATAATTTATCAAACTCCTCCAATAAACTATTAGAGACAAAGAACAGGAGACCTTCCTAACAAATTTTCCAAGAGCCTAAGAAAGCAGTACTTATGACAAAAGAGTCGGAGTTATAAACACCTATTAATTTGTCTAGCTACCAGTGGGGTCTAAATACAGAGGAGGAAATAAAGTATTATCAAAAATCAGAGCTTTACAAAGGCTCTCATTCAAAATTCCTGATGGGATACTGGCAAGGAGAGAAATTGGTTAATAAAACTGTCATACAATATTGGAGGCTTAAGTGGTGATATTTTTTCTTTAACTGAAGAGATCACATACTTGAAGAATCCAGAAATAATGCCAGATTTCTGAACTTTATGTATAAGATTTCTGTTCTGCACATTTCCAAATTATACAACAAATAAGTGCTGTTATTCTCAGTTAAATAAAGGTCAGGTCTGGGTTTCTATATGGATAAAACACTAAGTGCCATACTAAGCAGAGCAGTCAGGCCTTCTGACTGCTGATATTCAGGAAATATCATACAGGAAAGGGAGAGGTAGACTTCCTCTTAAGCACAACATTTCAGAGAAATCTCTTCTTTACATACTTGATAACATTTTAGGTGAGAATGTCCCATGAAACTCACAGGCAAATGAACTATGGAAACTTGCACTGTCTTTTTTATGTAGTTATAAGCCATGTTAAAGCAAAAGCAATTCCATGAGTTGCTTCGTGCCAGCACTTTGGATCAGAGTACTCTATTTGTTTCACGTGGGGAATAGCGTGGCCTCATTCTACTTGCTTCACATCAGGTCTCTCAGGGGAAGACAGCCCTTCTGCAAAACTGTATCTGGTGGAGTTCTTCTGGCACTCACAGATGATTCAGAATCACAGAATTACAGAATTGTAGGGGTTGGAAGGGACCTCAAGGAATCATCGGTTCCAACCCCCCTGCCAAAGCAGGTTCCCTAGAGCAAGTTGCCCAGGTAGGCATCCAGATGGGCATTGAATATCTCCAGAGAACGAGACTCCACAACCTCCCTGGGCAGCCCGTTCCAGTGCTCCATCACCCTCAGCGTGAAGAAGTTTTGAATGTTGGTGCAGAACTTCCTGTCATCCATTTTGTGGCCATTGCCCCTTGCCCTGTCTCCACAAACCACTAAAAAGAGGTTGGCCAAATCCCTCTGTCTCCCACACTTAAGGGATTTGTAAACATTCATAAGATCTGCTCTCAGTCTTCTCTTCTCAAGGCTGAACAGACCCAGGTCCCTCAGTCTTTCCTCATAAGGAAGATGCTCCAGGCCCTGTATCATCTTTGCAGTCCTCTGCTGGACTCTTTCCAGAAGACCCCCATCTTTTTTGTACTGGGGAGCCCAGAACTGGGCACATTCAGTTTCGCCTATGCCATTCATTCAGATTCACCTATGCCATATCAACATCACAGTCTCCCTAACACTTAAATCAGCAATTTCCACTTGCTGAAATTCCCTCTGATCCTGTGATCATGGTCCAAAACACTGGTATGACCTGGCAGAGAAAGACTGGAGAAAGAGACACCAGTAAGTCTACATGAACTATCAACACTGGAGCACCACTGAAACACTCATATGTTGGCTACATCCTTGGAAAATGTTTGTATTGACTCGTCAGCTACCACGACATAACAGCTGCTTGCAGTACCTTGAGAAATGGCTCAGTCCATAGTAGATGAGAAAGCAAAGCCTAATGCTGATTATGGTCCTTGGAGTATGTTTCCATCAGCAGTTGTTGGCTCACTTTTTCATGCACAAAGTAAGTTTTTTTGTGTAATGACTTGGGCCTATCTGTAAAACATTTAAGTCTCTTTTAAGGACAGTGTCCTGGTTCTTCAGGAGCAGGGAAGATCTAATAGGATGTTTAGCAGTCTTGGCTCATTCTTGACCCTCCAAGTGGCATTAGAAAGGCTCTATGATCATAACATCCAGGCAGATTCTTCTTCAGGAAAAGGGACTGTCATTAACAATGCTTGACTGCCATTCTGATTTTTCTTCAAAAAAGTCAATCTCCTAACATGCAGCCTCACCCAAAGTACACACATCTGAAGTCAGTGGATCACATTTCCGTTCACACAGAGATTCTATCTGGCAGCTCAGTCTGCATTTGGGAGTTGCCTTTTCAAGGACTGAGAATGACAAAGTAGGAGATGCTGGATTATGACAAATCTGATCCAGCTGGTCTACATGGAAGGTGTAAGTGTCATGGCCTGCCAGTCTATAACATCAAGCATACCAAGGTGCTATATATATATGTTTATTGATATATGCTATATACTACACACATACTGGTAAATCAAGGAGTTCTTGGGCATAGGTACAAGCACAGAATCTTGGTCATCTGAACTATAAAAATGTTAGAGTGGTTCCTTCTGAAGTTTTAGACTGTCAGCTCTCACACTTGGTGTATCTGAGTTAGTGCAAATTCATTGGAATATATGAGAGATCGCTCCCAACAGGCAGTCTGAGTATAGTCACCTGTTTTCAAAGGCCAAGAAAGCTAAGTTATATGGACACTGACAGGCTGTAGTTGTTGGCCACTGGTCCAGAGAGAGGACCTAGTAATTATAAATTATGATGATGAATGTGGTCCAACTGTCTCTGGAGTTACGCAGCATTGTAGAGAGTATGGAAAACGGTATGTTTTCCCTTCCTATGAAACTCTCACTAAAAGTCAGGTCTGAGAGAGACAAGGAAGAAGGGAAATGAAGATGATAAGAGGAGTAGAGAACAGTGGATGTGTAATGTAGTGCAGGGAACAGCTTATGATCACACTCCCTAAGGAAAGTTTTGTACATAAACTCTGCTACCAGACTTTCCTCTGCTTGCATGCCTCTCTGTTTTTGCATATGATTTCCTGCAATAGAGTGTGCCTCAGGCAGGGGCACCTAGCCAAATTGCTCACTGAATTCTGCTCCCATGTTAGTTGTAACTGTAGGGGGGCTATGAAGGAAAGGTATATGCCTTATAACTTAGGCAATGAGGTAGACTACAACAACATTTGTGGGTACATGAGAAGGCCTCCAGAAAGCACTGAAAATAAAGCATTTCTCTCATATTTACATGCCTGTTCTTTCAAGATGCCAAAGCTTCGGTCATGGTAAGAAAGAGCTGAATTTGTGAAGAGGCAGTAGATATGGCAATGTTCCCAGTGCCGGATTTTGATAAGAAGTTTGGAGTATTCAGTTTGGAGACACTTGAATGCACAAAGTCAAATTACAAAGTCAAGGTTTTTCTCCTAACACCTCATGGTGCCTTAATTTTGTCATTGATAATACCATTAATAACAATGAAAGATGATGAATCTAGCCTCACTGCTGCCCCTACATGTTATATTGTCTCAATTTCCTCTCACCTTTCCAAAGCTCACATTGCTTTGATCAGTGTTGCAAGGAGATTGTCAGGGGACAGGTCCTGCAATAAAACACTCCTTGCCAAAATAGACATGAATTTTCCAGAAGTAGCTAAGGCTGCTGCTATTTGATATAAAGGAACTGGAGGAGAGATCAATATGTCGTTCTTCACCTCTAGACAACTCTGTCACTTAAGATTTCTGATAATGAATATCAGAGAGCATTACATCATGGTGTAAAGAAGCTAGAGACACCCACAATTTTTTGCCCTTTTATTTATTTATTTATTTATTTTATTTTAGGTAATATACATTCTGCAGCCAAGCAAAGGGATAGATTTGGCAGAAAAATGGTAGCCATAGACAGAATCCAAGAGAGTGCTTTTTTAAATACATTTCTTTTTCTTTTATACAGTGTAACAGTTACAAAAACAGCAAGGCAAAGAATTGATGTGATTACCAGTGTAACAATACATTTCAGAGTGTCTGCATTTCCCTCACCTTGTCTCTCTGGGATTGTCTTGACTGGTAAATGATTCTATTTATTATAAATCACCTAGAGATATTTCAGTTCCTCCTGTCTTTCTCAGTATAACTACCTATGAGTAACTTCATTTCTTCCAGACAATAGTTCACTTTATGGGAACTGATTTTGATTTTAAAAAGCTGTACAGGTTTTCCAAACATACTTTTTCATACTGGTCTTTGCAGCTGAACACTTACTAAAGAATTCTGAATGTGAATGTTGCTTTTCTGTCTGACATCCTGTAACTCATTTTGGTCTAAATGTAATTAATAACTACTTTGTAGAACCAAATGGTGTAGTAACTAAGAGATTTCTTTCAGCTGTCTTACTTTAGTCATCTAATTTATGTGCCTCTGGGTGTAATTTCAGGAGATGTTAGCTTTGGGGGGCAGACAGTACAAGAAGCTGTGCTGTACTTCATCACCTCCTGAGCTGTGGTGACCCAACACTTTGTGAAACCATAATGTAAGACAGATCATAGGGTGATCTGTTAAAAAAAAAAAAAAAAAAAAAAAGTGAAGTAGTTTTATTTAATCCGGATCATGTCAGCTGTTCAACTGCTGTCCAAACATGTAAATTGGAGCAGTAAATGTTGGTACAGCTGGTATAAGAACCTGGCATGAGGATGGTTAAATATTTCTTAATCTAGCCTTCCCCAAAACATGTTATAAAGTACTCCAGAAGACAAAAGGATAATTCTCTTGGATTCAAACATGTTTCAGTGGACAATGATCAATATTACCAAAGAACTCAAAACACAAAGACAATCTGGCTCCTTTCAGAGGAAGCTATTTCTGTTTATTGGTGCTTAAGGAAGCCTGGAAAGAAATGGATAATATCAAGTCACCTGGAAGAAGCATCTTTATTATACCTGAATTTTAGGCCCCTAAAGAATTCTTTTAAAGGAGATGTGTACATTTCCCATACAGTCAATAAAGAAAGTCAAACAATATATGCTATCTATATTTAGGGAGGCAAGATCTCATTGTGAGGTCTACAGAGACATCTGTCTCTCTCCATTACTTATTCAGAGAAATAATATTTTCTCTAAGGTACTCCTGAGGCACATAAAATTCTCCTGTGAATTACAGAACTGCATGTTACTGCTATGATCTTCCTTCATCATGTAAATCAGGTGCTGGCAGTATGAATATGTGCCCTGAATGCTGCTGAGGACATTACCTGGGAGATAAAAAGCAGCATCCTGAAATTTTTTATGCTCCATTGTACTGGGTCTGGCTGGGATGTTAACCTTCCCTGCAGCAGCCCATACACTGCTGTGCACTTGTAGCTAGAACAGCAGTGGTATCACACCAGTGTTGTGTCTGCTGTGGAGAAGTGCTAGCACAGCATCAGGACTTTCTCTAACCTTCTAGAGGGTGGGCAAAAAAGTAAGGAAGAAACATCACCAGGGCAGCTGACCTAAACCAACCAAAGGGATATTCCATACCATATGATGTCACACTCAACAATAAAAGGTGGAAAAAGGAAGAAGAGGGGAGGGGTGGGCTCTCGTTGTGAAAATGTCTGTCCTCCTCCCGAATACCAGCTACGTGCGTTGAGGCCCTGCTTCAAGGATGTGGTCAAGCAATGCTCATTTGTGGGAAGTAGAGAGTAATTTCTTTCCTCTGCACTTCCACATAGACTTTACTTCTTTTGTGTTGTTTTTCCCTTTCCCCCTCCCTTTTCCCCTTTCCCTTTTTTCCCCTTTAGTTAAATTGTTTAATTATTAATAATCTTTCCTTAATAATTATTTTTTTTTCATTTAATTAAATTATTATTATCTCAACCCATGAGTTGTTCTTTCCTTTACTTCTTCCCCTCCTCATCTAAGGAGGGGAAGCGAGAGAGCGGTTGTGGTAAAACCACCACATCCTTATGTTTTGTCATTTAAATAACACCAGGGAATCTAGAACTGTTCTTTCTGCTGCAGCTTGCAGTTCCTTTTTTCCCTAAAGGGATGGTGTAAAGGGATTTAGTGTGGCAGAATGCATGGGTACAGAGAGCTCTACTTTTCACAGCCATTGTAATAGCCATGTTGTGTAAGGGAAAGATCTGATAATTTTTCCTCTGGTCATCTGAAAAATTCACTGAAAATATAGAGAAAAGATTGCAGAATTAAACCCAAATGGGTTTGTGCAATGGAACTGATGAGAATATCAGTATAACATATTTTTAAGCAGTCTAAATAATGTTTTTCCTTTCAAGAGGAACATGCTGTTGAACCATCTGAAAAACCCTGCAAAAGACTCTATCAGCTCTGTTCACAGTCCTTCACAGAAATGCAATAAAGCTCTTTTTGGGCAATTTCACTGTCAGGGAAGAATGCAGGAAGGGTGGAACACCAGCTCTCTGATGGAGTAATTTTAGATTTTATTGTAATGCCTGCCAGTGAATATTCCACATGCAGAGATTACTAAAGCAAACTGTGAAAGGCCACAGCCTGCCCTGTAACCCTAAAAGGATGTTGGGTTGGCTGTCTTCCAGGGCAGCAGGATGTGTGGCCTGGATTAGAACAGGAATATTCATTGCTTTTTAATGATGTCATGCTTGCTAGCTATTACAAATCCTTTATGCTTTCCTCTGTAAAAGCTCTTCTAATACTACAAAAACTTCCTGATGAGAAAACATTTCAAAATAAGCCTTTATGCATCTTATCCATGCAATGATGAAAGTACAGAGCTACTAAAATACATGGTTTATGGAAAATGTAATTCAGCCCTGATGGTTGTATTGTTATTACATGTGTCAAATATTGTAAAATGAAATCACCAATACATACTAATTGATTATGTTAAACTTCTTGGTTTTATCATTAAAAAGCTCTACATGTGAAGAGTTTCATTTTGTTTTACTTTATACTGTATCTGGACATGCATCACAATGCTGAAAAAGTGAACATTTTGTTTAATACTGCAAGTTTATTTCAGAGAGGTTGCTGTAATTAGATTACAAAATAAAATGAATATTCTCAAACAATTTGTGATCATGAAAAGAGTGGTGGTTAACGCTTAACATGATATATGAATTCTGGAAATTAATAACAATTTTAGTTTTGTTATTAATTATAATGGTTATTATAATTATAACTGTGTTTATTAATTATAAACTCATTTTAGCCAATTACAATCATCAGCTGCACAAGGGAAAAAATCAATGTAGAAGCCCCAGAATATTCCTTCAGTTGCAAGAGTTTCTAACAGTGTTACTACTGGGCCTATCAAAACTGAAGGTTGGAGTCAAAATGACTCAGATGTCACTAGAATCACTATTGTTTGAAACAAATTTAAAATCTCATGGATTTACTGTAAATGTTTCCGGTCACTAATGTAAGACCTCACTAGTAAAACTGCTGAGTAATTGGCATTCCCTTTCAAGAGATAATGTTAATCTAAACAATTAATATTTAAGTAACAGTAGCTAAGATAACCTGTGATTTTATTCTGTTCTTTGGCAACTCTAGGGTAGACCTGGAAACTGGTAACAGACAAATAGTCAAATCTGAGGCTACTCAGGGGAGAGTGCTGAGTAACTTCACAGTTTAAAAGAATAAAGACGTAATGAGATATCATGATGGAGCTCCAGAAATAGGACATATCGAATTCTCTTCAGAGTAAAACAATTTAAAATTTCAAATCATTCCTGAGCTAGATGTATTCACACAGGTTTGGATGTATTCAAAAGGTAACATTATCTGCACCCTTTCTAACAAATGGACTGAAGATAGGCCAGCTCAGGAGCTGCAGTCATCCTGGGATCAGTTCCTCCATCATGCTTTCTTTCTGGGACCAGGTTGTTTCTGGGGTTGCCAAACAAGAGGAGAAAGTGCTGTAGAAGAATTCATTCCTCCATCAGCAGAGTCAGTGAAGCCAACTCTGTCTCTCCCATTGTGACTTTCCCAGTACAACCAGGCACAAGAGGGGCTGCACTGCACTCATCTGGATTTCTCTTGACTGGAGACAAAGTCCTTTAATGCTTCTCTCCATCTCCACAGTATTGGCAAAGTTAAAGATCTAAGAGGTATGCATTCACATTTTGACATTTATTAATAAGGAGAGACAAAGGAAAACAGCCTTTGCAGAAACTTTACTTCAAAATATCTGTCTGTCACCCAATGAAACTAGAGACTATTTAAGCTAAAAAAAAAATAAAAAAAATAAAAAATAAATCTATCCACTTCCTACTAGTATTTTCCTGGCAGTTACTGGCTGGAATAGGCTTCTTTGAAACTCCTCAGGATGCAAACCTTTTTTCTCTTAACCCAGCAGGACTACAGTGATAACACCTCTTGCTGATCTCCATCCTTTCCCCTTTGCCATACCATGATCCTTTACATGTGTTTCCACTGCTCAGGCCATCTCTTTTGCAAAGAACATCCTTACAAGTGTCCTTCTGACAGAGCTCTGCTGGCTGGTTCACCTTGAATGAAGATGCAGCTGAAAGTTTTGCTGTCTCCTCACCTCTTTATGGTCACTTAGTTTTATCATAGAACCATAGAATGGTTTGGGTTTGAAGTAACTTTAAAGATCATCTAATTCGACCACCCCACCCCCCGCCATGAATTCTGCTACCCTCACTCAAGCAGGTACTGTGCAGCCCTTTAGGTTAGGGTCTCTCTTCTCACAGGAGGCTGCTGGCAAGGTGCCTGGGGTACTTGTGATTGCTTGCTTGAGGCTAGTGTGCCTCCTTTTGGGGTGGTGAGGTGTTGCCTCTGCCTTATCACATCTATGCACTAGCTGCTTTCTCTGGAAATTGTTTCTACAGAAAGAGGATCTTATTTTGAATGAAGACATTATTCAGAAGTATTTAAAGTGTACTTCTTTTTGGTCATACCCCAGCTTTTTGAAAACGGTTGAAAATCATAGCAAGAATGATTACAGAGGACTTATTTTATCTTGGAGCTGCCCAGAACCCTATACTGGCATTCATATAGTATATATATTTAAATATATATTAGCAGTCTGGCTTTGCTGTTTCATTGTGTGTTGTAGAATAAACTGAGCCCCTGCAATATGGGTGTACACCTGTGTTTATGCTTATATAACGATATAAAGCTGTAAATGAAAACTAGCTAACATAAGAAATGTTAAAATTCTGTCAAACTCACTTCCAGCTGAGCAAAATCAGGTATCACTTTCTTGGGAGGATGGGAGGTTTTTAATAAATCAATAGACCAGTCAATACACAAACCTTTCTTTTTCTGAAGACTTCAACAATATAATCCCAATATATATTTTTAAGTCTAATGTGACTGAAACAATGCATTCTGTAGACTACACATACTCTCTTTGGACCAAATTTTCTATAAAAATTTTAACAGCATGAGAAGATTTTAAGAAGTTTGCACAAACAATCCTACAATAACAAATGTATGTGTTTGTACAGAAGACTGAAATAAAACTTGTTCAAATCATGGGAAAGATTCAAAACGATCAGCAAGGAGAAGTACAGAGACCTGTACCTGGGGTAGAACAACACCTTGCATAGAATCACAGAATCACAGAATCATAGAATCATAGAATCATAGAATCACAGAATCATAGAATGGCCTGGGTTGAAAAGGACCTTAAAGATCATCTAGTTTCAAACCCCCTACTCTGGGCAGGGTTGACAACCACTAGAGCAGGCTGCCCAGAGCTGCATCCAGCCTGGCCTTGAATGCCTCAATACAGGTCAAGAGTATTGGCAGGAAATGATCCAGGGGTTATGCAAGTGGCATGCTAAATATAACCAACAGCGTTCTCTTATCATGTCAGGTAAGCTATATATAACTACATCCAGAGAAGTGTGGTCAGTCAGTCAAAGAAAGCTAATGTCCCCTACTGCCTGACAGTGATGAGGATGCACCTCGAATACTGTGCTGGGTTTCTGAGTGCCCGGTTCAAGAAAGTTGTTGGAAATCATATGGTCCAGTAGATAGAGCTACTGGGATGGTTAAGAGCCTGTGAGCAAAACTTAAAGGATCTGAGCTCCTTGAGTCTGGCAAAACTGTAAGCTAAGAGGTAATCTAACCCAAGCCTGCAATGCGGAGCTATAAAGATGGCGGGGCCAAACTTTTCTTGGTAGTAGCAGATGGTAAAACAAGGCACAAGAGGTACATGCCACAGATTGGAAGGGTCTGACTATGCATTAGGAAAAACTTATTTGCCTGAAGAGTATTGCAGCATGGAAGCAGATTACAAAAGAGGTAATTTCTCTGTCTTTAGAGGTTTTGAGACTCAGCTGTGCAAACCCAGGGCTAACCTGACCCAACATGGTGACTAATTCTGCCATTAGAGGGAAAGAGGTTGGAGCAGACATCCAGCTGCCCCTCCTAACCAATTTGTCGGTGATTCTATAAATTTGCATACAGGCTCAGATCTGCAGTCCTTAAAGACATCTCCTTGGCCAATATCCAATAACAGATGCTTTAGAGGACAACATAGAAAACCTTGAGAGAGACTATTATGGAACAATTTGTTTCAAGATAGAAGTTTATTGTAAGCAAAATGAATTTCAAAGAATTTATTGTAAATGTAGTTTGTAACAGGAATGTTAAGAGGTTGAAAACAGTTTTAGCAGCCTCTTTCCAGTTTAAACACATTAGCATTCCCAAGCAAGTGTTTCAAGGGAAAAAAAAAAAAAAAAAAAAAAAAAAAAAGCTTAAAACCTGAAATCCTAGTCTTAAACTCTCCACCAGGAATAAAAGTTCTGATTCAGCTGATTCACGTTAAAGCAAAAACAAAGGCTTCCACTACAATCCAGCCCTTAAGGAGCAGTTAGTAGCAATTAGAAAATTATTGCCACATCACAGTCCTGGGAGTATGCCCTGAGGGAAAAGCTTTTGACAGAAGACCACCATTCCTCTGATCTTGCTGCCAAAAGGGGTAGCACTACCTTCTTATTCACATGGGAGAAAATCGTTCTGGCCCATGAATGGTAAACTTTTGCACTTAGAGTCTATTACCTGCCTATCTGTCTAGCCAGATATTTAAAAATGTGTTCACATAATACCACTCTGGAAGACAATAGCTTCAGGAAAGTATTTTAACTAATAAAACTTTCCTCAGTTTGTGTTTCTCATTGCTCTGTTGTGGAGCTTTAGGAAATGGTTTTGTAAATATCACAGTAAAATTCCATCACTAATTCTAGTTTTACAGTTCTAAAATGTGTAGATAAAAGTAGACTTGGCCAATGGAAAGGGTAATATAGTCACGTTTCTAATTGTAACTCAGAGAAACCCAGACAGAACATAGGTTATTCACACTTTTATATTCTAAATACTCCTACAGTCAGAAAAATCTCAATTTGGTTCATGATCCTATGATCCTCTAATTTTTCTCATTTTCAAATCCTGTTGGAAGAGAGATACCATAAAAATAAATAAATAAATAAAAATCTGTGATCATGTAGATCACCTAGTTGCAACTACAAGTGTGTTAAATGTCCCTAAAAAAGGCACACTTTAAGAGACCAGAGAGCACAATTAATGAATTCACAAGAATATTTTATTTTATTTTATTTTATTTTATTTTAATGAGGAAACAAAGTGTATGTGACCCCCCAGAATCAAACAGGAAATGAGTAACCACTTCTGGAACAGAGCACCAAAAGGTCTCTTCATACAATGTCCTGGACTCATCCATCCCCCTACATGTGTATCTGGAAGGATATCTGCATTTAAAAGACTGCTTGAAAAGTAGATAAGATTGCACTATTATCAGTTTGTTCTACATTGTATTTTAACCTATTTGCAAATATCTCAAGGTCTCACAGCTCAGATTTATAGGGGAATTTGTGACAAGAACTGTGACACTAATGCTACAAACAGTAAAGCTAAATGTCAGTGTTTCTTTCCAAAATAACATCTTGATGTATTTTCAGCTGTTGGCAGCATAACAGAAAGAAATAGATGTATTTCCCTTGAGCTGAACAGTCATTTAAGAGAAAGAGTATAACTGATGCTGTCATTATATTGATTCAATTAACATATATATACACACACCAGGTAACTCCTGCTTTATGAGCTCATTTTACAGAAAACTTGCCAAATAAATCACCATTGTTGAAATGGAATGATTTCTTTGGCCAAAGCCAAGCATCCTTCTACATATCCCTGAATGTCCCCAGTAAAACATGAACTAAGTGCATCACATGCAGTTGCTTAGCAGGACAGAAGATATTGTGGAAACAAATGTCAACCCTTAGTGCAAGATCTGTCTGCTTTCAACAAATGTTACTATATTTTGAATGGAGGACGTAAGGCAGAGCAACTGAGACACAAAAAATATTTTACAGTGCAGCAGAAAAAAAAATCAAGGATGTCATTCTATGCTTCAATTCATAAATATCTTTTAAAGTCTCAGCTAGAAAATTGTGTTGATAAAAGGAATATGGCGCACAGGACAAGCAAAACTCTTATTTATACATGTACTTTTCTTTCTGGTTATTTAAATGTTCAGTAGGATATACTGTCACACTGCTATCTAGCATCTATTCACAGGAGAAAAAACAAGTGTTTCAAATGACAGTGGAGTCCTATTTCTGCAAACTCTGGCCTCAGTCATCCCAATGACATGTTCTTTAAGGTATTATTTTCTCCTCTTGTTCTCATTACAAAACCGCTAACAATTTAACACTAGTGACTGTTTCCAGAGCCAGAATGGCTCAAGATTGGAGTAGAAGGGGTGGAAGATATCATTTTTAAATACTAGCAGACCTGCATGGTTGGGGCAGCGTCTGTCTGTGTTATGTCTGGCACTAATACGTGCTATTAATCATTCACCTTCATAATCACCAAATTCACGCCCTTCAGTTCCTTTCTGCCCTTCTAATGGACTCTTTTTCAATTATGGATCTTCTGTTTATCCACACAGAAATTCAGCAGCCATAAGACTGAAGAGGCTTTGGATTTAAATGTACAAACTTCTTAAGGGAAATAGACTTTAATTCAGATATATGCCTTTATATCAAGAAACAGACTTCACTACAGTTGGGATTAGTGAACGCCAAGCAGAGCTGGTTTTATGCATACCTAACAGTGTGAGAACAGCAAAATTAGCTCCAGGCTCAGTGGGATCTTAAACCTTCCTGTATCTCTTACTTATGCATCAAATCCCAGGAGCACTGTTGTGTGGAAGAGCCTGATTTAGGCAGTTGTGATCAGGCTGTACAAGCAATGCTCCTATAGAGTAATGCAGAACAAATTCTCCCTTTTCATTTGCTCCTCACTTCTGCTCCTCTGCTTCCTCTTCATCCTAGCCTGGGCATCTGGCTGACAACCCAAAGCTATGCTGCTCTGTAGCTGCTTCCTGTAGCTTGTGGCACTCGTGAAATGTTATACACATCTGGGCATAATTAATGTGTATTAATGCATTTGGCACACTTGCATATGTCATCTGTTTACTTTTGCATGTGTAGATGGGAGGTACATGCCTTGCGTTTGGAAAGAAGAAGTTCTTTCTGCCTCTCCAGTAACAGGAATGTAACCACCTTTTCCATGGTCACACTCCAATACTGGATCCATAAATCTGTCTTGCCTCACTGCAGCTGCCACCATGGAATTAAATGATTCAGTCAGGCCTCAGTATCCAGAGTCAGTCTTGGGGAAACAGCAGAAAAGGTAGAATTGAAGGAAGAGACTAACCTTCCACAGACATCTCCTTTCAGAAGTCACTTTGTGCATGCAGCACCTACAGAGCCATTTAGCCACTGCCGTCAGAGAGATACAGCTGACCAAGGATGGGTCCTGGTGGAACAAGAGTTCGATTTTGCCAAAGCTTCTGAGAAGCATGACCTTATTTTGAGATCCCACAACCATTACCCATCATATTTCAGGGTCTGGATGTGGCACCAGTATCTGCATTCAGATCATGAACCCACTCTTGTTTTGCAATTAAGCAGTGTATAAATATGAGAGAGAGAGAGAGACAGCATCCTTTAAACACAGCCTGGCAATGAACCCATGACCTACAACAATCTGTAGTCCATTAGCAATCACTGACCCATCAAGTTCTCTGTTTTATGATCTTCATTACCTCGCAGTTGATTTAACTCATGCAACATGACAATTATTTATTAATTTACATGAAAAAAAATAGGTCTATAGGACTATTTAAAATTAGGACCAACTCTCAGTTATTCTAAGAACCTCATTTTAAGTCTGTCATTTCAAACTAAATAATGTCATTCTTTCTAATCTTTTAGTTCTGTATTCTTCAGTGGAAATTTCACTGATTACCTTATGCATGGTTTAAAGAATTTTTTCACTTGTTCTGACATTCTGACATTGGAAGTCTTTATCTGGATACATTGTCTAAGAAGATTCACTTATAAGGCAAAATGCACTACATGGGGATCTTCTCCATTTCTCTGTGTTCTCTAGCTCCATCTTCTTCCTGAATGTAAAGATTAACATTAAATCATCAGTATAGCTCTTTGCCCTCTTCCCTCCCTGAGAAGGAAACTGTCACTTCCAACTATTTCAGAATGGTAATTCTGTAGAACAACCGTGCTACAACCATACAACAATGGCTAGTTTATTCTGGGTGGCTTCGGAATTGCCTGTGACTCCTGCTCATTTCCCAATAATTACTGATAATTACGCCACTCAAAACAAAATGAAACACAACAGATTCTTTCAAAGCTGTGGAAACAAAGTTTGTCCAGAAGCTGACCTTCCCGTTTGGAGGTGAGAGGAAATGTGCATGGAATTATATAGGACTGATGAGTTGCTTTCTAACTAATTTTGATAGAAATCAACAAGCATAGGCAAGAGGAAAACCAAGGCAGTAGCTTTAAGGAGCCCCAGGCAGCAAGCTACGTGCAGGCTTAGGTTTATTCAGTGGCTTTAGGAGCTGTCAATGTTCTGTCTCGCTTGTTATCTTAATATACTGCAACAATGGCAATGATAAACAACATACATTTAATATAAACCCTTCTTTGCTTGTTTATAGAAAAAGTTTCTTTGGTCAGCATATACACGTCTTTGAGGTTTTTTTAAGGCTCATTGCCAGAGGAAAAAAAGGGGGAAAAAAAGGCTGCTGGGGGAGCTGAGGAAGACCTGCCAAGTCTCACTTATACAGCAAAACAGTTTTTACGGCATTTCTCCTTTTTCTGCAGACTGGTTTTACAGAATGTTTCAACAAGACACTTAAAATCGCACCCATCCTAAGTTTCAATCATCTTCATTTAAATTGTCCTGGCAGAAGCAAGGGCCATGTAACTGCTTTTGAACCACAGTGCAAGAGTTTTGGCAGAAAGACCTTGGACTTGTGATTCTGCTTTTGCATCCATATAAGAGCTGATGCATAAAACAACCTTGGACTTATGATGCTACTTTCATTGCAGGGTACATGTACAGGCACCAGTGGGCCTTGGAGCAGTGATGTCTGGGCAGGCACTCCAATGCTATATTTCTTTCAGTGCAAGAAGTGATGGACAGAGGGGCCTTGGATCTCAGACAGTACACACAGAGCAGTGTTTATGTGCATCATTCACACGCACAAGTGTTCTGTGAGCCAATGGGGTCCCGCAGTTTCTTAAAACATTTTAAAAACAAATAAAAATCCATTTTTGTATGAAGGCTGTATGGATAACTGAGATATCACTATACCACCTTTAAAGGCAATAGAAAGCAACCAGCTGAATTCCTCAGCTTTTCAAAAATAGCTCCACAGCTGGTTATATTCATTTGTTTTCCTTTTGGCATTCCTCCCCTGGATTCAGTAAGCATGATCAGCTGCTATCCACTGGAAGCACTATAGAAAAAGATCTATTATTATTATTATTTATCATTTGTAAATACTGACAATGTGCTGCATCGCAGTTTGTCATACAGAGAGCAGATGGTTTATTATGAGGTTAACGTTCTGGAGCTCCAGAGATACTCCATCTGATTTGCCAACCCCATTACTCCTGCAGATGCTGTGGAATAACTGATGAAGTCAGGATTCAGCATTGTCAATACTTACAAATGTACTGTGCCACACAACAGCTGAGCAATACTTTAATATCTCTGTAGAAGCTATGTGGTTCCTCAAACACAAGATATGGGCTTGAAGCAGAAATGATTAAATGGAGATTTCCAGTTTGTCTTATGCAGAAGCTCAGAGAAGATTGCTGTGATAGTCTTTTCTGGTTCTGAACATACAATCATCACTTCAACGTTTTTCTGACTAAGAATTCTAAAAATCTGAGAATGCAGAATTTTTATTACAGAAATATCATCTCTTCCAGTTGTAGGTCAGATGTGGAAATAAAAACCTCAGAGCCACCAAAGGACCCTCACAGACCTGGGAATGCCCCATAACACATGCAAAGTTAATTTAAATGCAATTACTATAAAACTAAAAATTGTTTGGGGAGAGTATCATGCATAGCTGTACCTGATCATATAACTGTGTATTAGGTATAAATTCCACTTAAGCTAAAATAATTAAATGTCTATGAAACAAGGACAAATCAGTCTCAATACATATACTCAAGAGAGTCAAATGTAGTAATGAAAACATTCTCCCATCAGTTACCAGAGCATTAATTTTAGGAAGGATTCAGTTGGTCTGCAACTCAGTAGATTTTAGCTCAAAAATTCATATTTAATTAGTGGTGGAAGACTAGAGAAGCCTGTAAATGGGTGCTCAGGTACACTGTTTAGCCATCCACCAGAGACAGTGGAATAGAGAGAATGCACCAACAGGAACCACTGTCCACCAGAAAGAGCAATGAAATCATTAGAAAAAAAAAAAAAAAAAAAAAAAAAAAGGAGACATCTTCTCCACAAGGTCCAAGGAATATTTACTGAAGATAAAATGCATATTATGGATTGACAGCATAGCAACTGTGATCCAGGACCTGGATTTTTGCTACCTAACCTGAGTAAGTTAATGCTTCTTTCTTAGTCAATAGAAAGAAACAGTCATCTCAAGCCACTAGATGTTTGGAATGTATTTTGTAGTTTTATTTTTCCCTGTTAGACTGCAGACTGTAGCGAGGCTGTGGTTAAATTGTATGAATCTACCTGCAAGTAATTATGGTTCAAAATATAAAATTAGTTGTCAAATCCTCCAGTATTGCTAGCCCTCATTTTAGGCAATATCTAATGCTTTCAAAGAGTAATATCAGTGACAGAAATGAGTTCATGCACTTCAGAAGCATTGGAGAATAAGTGCAGGGCTGCTCTACAAAGCCTGCCACTTTCCCTATGAAAAGTTTGTAGAAAATTGAGCTGCTTGACCAGCAGCTCAGATTGTGACCAGGCATATTTGGGGACCAGAATAAAATGATGAAGTGAAGCAGGGTTAGATTGTAAGCTGCTTGAGGGGATTCTGCTGCTCTGTTACTTTCTTATTTTTCATTTTTCTTATCACTATTATGGCATTAAGTTAAGAAAGTTTCTTGAGAGAGATTTGGGTAGCTGCTGTCAAGCGGTTCTGAAAACAAAGTGAAACAGTTGAGGAGTATGTAAAGCAAAGACTGTGGTTAAAATAAATAAATAAAAAACCAAACAAACAAATAATAATAATAATAAACAACAATGAAAAATAGAGTTATTTGTAGAATATTAAACATAATTGACTTTAAGGAAGAGTAATGATTTTGACACTTGTGAAAAAACTTAAATGTAATATGATTTAAAAAAATAAAAACCAACAACAAAAAAAATCACCAGCAGCAACATAAAAATAATAATAAAAAAATACTTGATTATTTTAACTAGATGAAGAGATTTGTGATAAGTGATAAAATGAAGGGAAATGGCCTCACAAGTTGCACCAGGGGAGGTTTAGTTTGGATATTAGGAGAAATTTCTTTACTGAAAGGTCTGTGTGGCATTGGAATAGGCTGCCAAGAGAAGTGATTCAGTCAGCATCCCTGGAGGTCATAAAATCATATAATCATAGAATGGCTTGTATTGGAAGGGACTTTAAAGGCCATATAACTCCAACCCCCCATCCATAGGCAGGGATGCCACCCACTAGATGCCACCCAGGCCCCCTCCAGCCTGGCCTTGAACACCTCTAGGGATGGGGCAAAGGTCTTCAAGAAACGTGTAGATTTAGAACAGTAGCATGGCTTAGTGGTGGACTTTAGTACTAGGTTAAAGGTTGGACTAGATTATCTTAGAGGTCTTTTCCAACCTGAATGATTCTATGATTTTCAGCCTTTAGAAACTCCCATTTTCCTCAAGGCTGAGATGTTATTTACAATGAAGACATGACTGAAATATTTAAAAATGGATGACTATTTTATTTGATAGTTTTTAGGATTTTTTTTAGGACAAGGTTTTACTTCAGAGGGCAAAAAGATGGAAAAAAAGTCCTCTCATTTTCAGGGTTGACAGAAAAGAAGGCACAATCCACAAGAAAGTAAATTATATTGGGGGTTGGACCCAATGATCTTTCAAGGTCCCTTCCAACCCCTACAATTCTGTGATTCTGTGTGATTCTGTAATAAGAGGTTAACTTATTTAGGCAGACATTAATGAACTGGAGGAATAATGTTTTTCTGTGTAGTATCAAATCAACCTAAGCAATATGCTTTGAATAAGTTGGAGAAGCTTATAGAATAGAAACACAGAATCATCTACGTTGGAAAAGACTGTCAAAATCATCAAGTCCAACCATCAACTTAACTTACCACCTCCCTTACTGCCACATCAACACATCTTCCTAAATACTTCCAAGGATGGGGACTCCACCCTCCAACCTGGGCAACCTGTTCCAATGCTTGACCACCATCTTCATTAAAAAAATCTTCCTAATGACCAAACTAAGGCCTCCCTGGTGCAATTTGAGACTGTTTCCTTAATGTTCCTTTTACTGTTTCCTTACTTGGGACTGTTTCATATCACTTGTCATCTGAGAAAAGAGATCAATACCATACTCACTGCAACTTACATTCAGGTAGTTGGAGAGAGTAATGAGGTCTCCCCTCAGCTTCCTCTTATCCAGATGAAGCAACTCCAGTTCCCTCAGCCACTCCTCATAAGTCTTGTTTTCTAGTCCCTTCACCAGCTTCATAGTTTCTCTTTGGACATACTTGAACAACTCAATATTCTTCTTGTGAGAGGCCAAAAACTGAACATAATATTGGAGGTGCAGTCTCATCAGTGCTGCATACAAGAGGACAATCACTTCCCTAGTCCTGCTGGCTGTGCTTTGTCTGATGCAGGCCAGGGTGCCATTGACCTTCTTGGCTCCCTGGGCACACAGTTAGCTCATGTTCAGCCAGCTGTCAGCCAGCACCCCCAGGTCCTTTTCTGCCAGGCAATTTTTCAGCTGCTCTTCCCTACATCTATACTGCTACATGAGATCACTCCATCAATCTAGCCTATCCAGATCCCTCTGCAAAGATTTCCTACCTTCAAGCAGATCAACAGTTCTACCTAACTTGGTGTCGTCTGCAAATTTACTGAGGGTGAACTCAATCCCCTCATGCAGATCATTATGTTAAATGTTAAACAAAACTGACCCCAATACTAAGCCTTGGGGAACACCACCTGTGACTGGCTGTCAACTGGATTTAATTCCATTCACAATGACAATTTGGGCCCAGCCATCCAGTCAGTTCTGTGTGATGTGATGGCATCTCCACCATCATAGGCAAACATGTCACTTACAGATTATTCATAATTTTTTCAGTGTTCAATTCAAACCAAGTTTGGATTTTTTTTTCTACTCTTCCACTCTTGAAAGGCACCTCAGAACTTCATTCTCCTGCTCACTCTTCAGTTTTCTCCTGTTATCTTGCCTAAACCTATTTGGTGATGGGCCTTGATCAATTCTTGTGGAAACATCTAGCCCTTGGTTCTGTCTTCGTTCTTCACACTGTTTGGCCTACAAAAGAATAATAATAATAATAATAATAAAGAGTAAAAAGAAGGGAATGTTCATATTTCTGCAAAGTTTCTTCACTCAGAGAACCTGTCCAAGCAATGACCAGACAGTTCATCCAGGAGAATATTGTGGGAAACAGTGTCAAATACTTTACTAAAATCCAGATAAACAACATCAACAGCTTTTCTTGTCATCTATTATAAAGTGGGTCATCTTGTTGTAAGAGATCAGGTTAGTCAGGCAGGACCTGCCTTTCAAAAACCCACATGGGCTGCTCCTGATCATTCATAGTACTGTATGTGTCATGTGAAGACATGCTGAAGTTTCTTTGAGAAGGAACAGCTGGGTGTTCTCATCTATGGCAACAGTGAAGAAGCAAACATAGTAAAAACATTGGGTGTGGATGAGCTTTTAAAAATGTTGTGCCTCTCTATAAAGGACTCCTGGTTTTTGTTGCTTGCAGCAGCTACACAGGAACTCCGCTGGACTAATGGCAGTATAAAGCTGGACTAATAGCAGTATAAAAGTTGCATATCAAAATGAAAATTGAGGCAAGGAGCATGGTGCATTTAATTTCTAGGATAGAGTAAATAAGCCATGGTTCCCAGGCAGATTTTGGTGGTGAGGAGAAACAATTCTACAAACAAAAGAGAGGCAGAATCTGTGATCACCCTCAGGATATAGTCACCCTCAGCATTTGCACAGAAACCTCCCAGAGCTGTAGAAGGGAAATGAGCAAAGTCACTGGATGTCGACGACGTAGACAAGCAGGACATTTCTGGAGGATAGGGGATCTTGGCATTGGGAACCATGTAACAGGGAAACATGCGTACATGCAGGAGAGGAGCAGGAAACAGGATGTTTTGAAGGAAATAGAGGAAGGAAACTGAGAGGCAGAGAAACAAGCAGAGGAGAAGAAGAGAAAAAAAAGCAGATGGGGGAAGAGATGAAATTGGGAAACTTTATTAACTGTTATGAGATCTGCTTTATTAGCAGTTTAATAAAAGTGCTGTTTTGTTGTTGTTGTTGTTTGCTTGTTTGTTTTTGTTCTTTCCTTTTAAATTGCTGCTAAACTTACCAAAAGAATGTAAAAATGGGAGTTTCCCAAGACAGTTTCCCAATTAAGTAGTAACTGAATTTAAGAAACCATTATGAAACCCTTGTATTCAGTATTCTAAGGGCTTCTGAAGTCATTCTGAAGTCATTTAAATAAATAAAGTAGGCTTATATTTGTGCTTCATACTAGTGTGTATTTTTCTGTTACTGTATCCACAGAGATCCATGGAGTTATCATGTCAGATATTCTGAATGGATTGATAGGGTGCAAACTTGGGTTTACTTTCTAAACAGAATTTGTCTCCAAAGACTTCTTAAAAAATTTGGACTAGACTAAAACAATTCACTTTGTTTAATTGGCAACAGTCTAACATGTCAGAAAACCTAATCAAAATCTGTTTCAAAGGGGTCTAAGGTACAACGTCATGTCTCTGGCATATGCACACAAAGCAGTAATGTTAGCCTTTAATTAAAAATTGAAAGTAACAGTTTTGACTTCCCCCACCTGTCCCAGCACAATAACCAGCACATCAGCTCTGTGCAGAGTGACTCACGGATCATGTGGTCCTCCAGCTGAAATGCAGTGCCTCAGTTTTTGCATCTACTTCACAGTCTTTTTGCCTCCTCTAGGGTGTGGGTATATGTGTATATGAAAAACATACCAGGACAAAATATCATATGGTCATACTGAATCACTCCTGCTCTTTTCTCACACAACTGAACATCATGACACATTGTAAACTCAGCTGAAAATGTGCCAGGCCTCAGCAATCTTCTCCTACAGCACTGACACTTTTCTATGAACTTCATGCCCATCACAGAAGAGACTGGAAAAAGATTACCAAGATGTTTCATGAGTTTTTATTTTCCTGATCACTTAGGATAATTTGACTTGGTATTTCCATAATCTATGAATTATCAGAATGGAGTCATACTGACTTAAGATACTTCAGGCTCAAAAGCTTTATTTTTACCCTAACCTTATAGTTAGTTAGGAGTTTATTGTACATTTATCTCCAGTGATGATGAAACAGAAGATGGGACAAATATGCTATCAAATTTGTACTAGTATCACTCTATTTTTGATAAGATGTTGCCAAGAACAATTTTTTTTCCCATAGTCTGAACTGGTTTTGATAGACCCAGAACATATGCAAAGGATGAGAGAAAACTTTAAGTAGTATAAATACCCTTCCACTGTGTATTTTGTGGTAATAATGCATCATAAAAGTAGTTATGACTTGAAAATCTCAGGTTCCCTCTGGTTTTATTAGCTTTCTTTTAACCATTAATGGTTAATGCAACTTCAAAGGTGAAACTTAGAGAAACTGAACCCAGCTTCATGCATACAGCTCTATATTCCAATTAGCGATGGGCTGCTTCAAAATGATCAGGTTTCAGTTTAGGACACAGGACTAGAAAAAACCTTGAAATGCATCTCTACCATCACAAGAAAATATGTCACTTACAGATTATTCATAAATCCTTCAGTGTTCATTTCAAACCAAGCTTCGATTTTTTTTTTCTTTCTACTATTTCATTCTTGAAAGGCACCCCAGATCCTCATTCTCCTGCTCACTCTTCAGTTTTCTCCTGTTATCCTGACTAAACATACTTGGTGACACACCTTGCTCAATTCTTGTGTTAACAGCTACCCCTTGCCTTAGTACCTCTTCTTTCTTCACACTCTTTGGCCTACAAAATTATGAAAAAAATTGGAATGTTCATATTGGTCCAAAGAAAAAGATGTATGCAATATCTTACTTTGAAAAGTTGAACAAAAGGTGCATAGAGATACAAGAGTAGATGGCTTCTCAAATATTTCTCAGTTTCTGGCAATCAAGCAATTTAAGTTGGAGTTGGGGGCAGCAAACAGACCACTGTGATTAATAGTCCCTCTGCTATGAATCTATTGAGTCCTTTGTGAATCCAGTGATAATTTTAGCTTCCACAACATCCTGTGGCAATGAATTCCACAAAGTAATTATACACTGTAAGGAAAAGTACTTCTTTCATTAGTTTTAAAAGTCCTGGTCATCTCTAGTTCTCTTAAAAATAACAGTGGGCAGTGATTCCCTAGAAAACTTTCTGTATCTTTTATGATTTGACAGATAACAATCAAATAGATAGACCCCAAATTATAGATAGACAGATAGATTCTGCTTTCAAGCATTTATTTTCAAAGCTGATCAGCTCCTTGCTGAGAAAATTTGTTTCATAAGGATATTTTATCACTTCATTATTCAACAATTTTTAGATCACTTAAGAATACATTAAACAGTACACACCCTAGCAGATATCCTGGGAGACTCACTTGATAATCTCCCTCCTTTTTTTTCTAATTATTAATCAGTTACTAATTTTACAAGAAGATCTTTCCTCTGATCCTATGACAGCTTAATTTTCTCTAATTTAGTCTTCAGTTACGGTCCATGTCAAAATCTTTTAGAAATTTCAAGCATACTGTATCAGCTTATTCCTATGTTCATTGACTTCCCTTTACCAAAAAATTGCAAAATTTTCCCAACCACACAAGAATGAGATACAGACTGCTTAAATACTGTATTTAAAACATAACTCACGAACAGCAATTCAGTTTTCTACATTTGACCTAATGCTAAAGAACTATCCTGAATTTCTAGGAAAGTTCCTTGGATGCTTATCTTTAGTCACATTTGTATAGCCAGAAGGGCATTTCCCAGATGACAATATCCATGCCACAGATACAGCACTGCTGCAATCCAGTTTTGATGGTACAATTCACATAAACTAGTTGACAAATTACTCACCCAGGGTGCAGAAAAAAAAAAAAAAAAAAAAAAAAAAAAGTACAAGGCATCCTGCAGTTTTGAGAAGGACAGAGCCAGCTTCGTGCATCAGCCACTAGATGATGCCATATCCTGTACACAAACTCGTAAGATCTCTCATCTTTCCACTCAAAACTTCTGTTGCATAGGCGTGTATGGAACAATCCTGCATTGAGAAGAGCAAGAAAGAAGGAAAACAACTTTACTGCAGTTGCTAATGCTAAGCAAACATAGGAGAAGAGATTCTCAGTGTCCCTGTGATGCTCTCAGTTTACCCATATTATTGAAAATAAATTCAAGGTCTTTCCCGGCTTCTTTAAAGTTTTTTTTTGTTGTTGTTGTTGTTATTTTTGTCTTTCCTGTAGTCATTTTTTTCTCTTGTTCCTTGTCAAAAATGAGTGTTCTGGATGAGATCTTAACAGTGTCTTATGCAAAGGCATTATAGCTTCCTTATCTTTGTATCTTTTGATACAGGGGAGTATCTACCCTGTTACAAGCTAGGATCACATTTGCTTTTGTTCATTGCTTTTTTTCATGACAAGCATGTAACAATGGATCAGTGAGCATATAATTGAACAATTCATCCTAGCAATTCTCTTCTTGTTAATTTCAGCTTACTTATTATATCAATTTGTGTAACTGACCTTGCTTTTCCTAATGGTAAACTACAAGTAATTTCATTTATTACATCTTTCATACTCAATTAATGTTTCCTCATTTATTTGTACTGATGTCTCAACTTTTTGTAATATCACAATTAATTTCCTTATTCCTTCTTTTAGCACTCAGGTCATCAGTAACATTACATAAAAGATGACCACAAGGCAAATCATTGACAAAATCCTCCAGGAATCTTATTCTACATTGATAACTCTTTGCAGTGTTTACTGCCTCCCACTATCCATCTTACAATCCTTGTGTTAATATTATCCTTCCTACCTTTCACAATTTCCTGAACATCAAGATACCAGTGAAATCCATATAGTCTGATCAACAGTATTTCCATACCTTTATACCAATCAGTCATTCTGAAACTAACTAAATAAACAACATAAATGATCTGTATTTTCATTGGAACCTTGTTTCTTTCCCCACTTCATAGATTTTTTTTTTCCCATTCATATAGCTGAGAAGTCTTCTGTTATTTGTTTTAACTTTCTTTGCAATGACAAGCTGAATTAAACTTCTGGCAAGAGTTTTGGACTTTATTCTTAAATTTCGTGTTCTCCAAGTTGTAGCTCTCATGATTTTTCCACTCCTTATAGAGTCTTACTATTCCTACATCCTTCTTATGTGATTATTCATTCCATTATAGATGGAGATTTCCCAGTTGTTTTTTAACCTTATTTAAAATTCCTCCCATCCTTAAAAATTCCTGACAGTTTATACAAATCTGACTGAAAGAAATTTCAGGCAGCTTTATATATAAGTTCAAAATTTCTGCAGGTCAGTTGACTTCACTGTTTAGGTTTTTTAATTTCTCATATTTGTTCTCTCAGATATGAATCTTGATTTTTTTTTTTTTTTTTTTTTTTTTGCTTATTCCTCAATGTAATTTAATTGGAACTTAATTCAAGTCACTTAATTCAAGTTATTTTCTATGGCCAGACCTTCTATAACATCCTTGGTTTACCAAGACAGATTCAAAAATAGATTTATTCCCTATGCAGTTACAACACCGATAAAATGTAAAGCTACCTACTAATACATCAAAGAATAATTGAGTTCTACCAAGATTATTTACTCAAGATTTTCAGTTAGTTGAAATGTTGAGAAATTACTCACTTGTTACTCATTTTACAGTTGGGAAGTTTTCCCACAATTACATAATTCCCAATAGCATTTATCATTGTAACAATTTCAAGACATTTCTCCGTCCATATCTAATGTTGATTCTGAGAATCCATAACAGATTCTTAATAACACCTCTAGAAAACCTGTTTTAGTGAACCTTCAAAGAACTTTTGACCCAAACTGAGTGTCTGTAAGTCCTCTTTTTAGTTATACTGCTTTACTGACATAGAATGACACTTTATTGACTCTATTTCTGTCCTACCCAAAGAAATTACATTTTTCAATGCCCATCAGTATATGTAACTAATGATGCTATTTCATTATGTTTTTAAACCATTATAATTATTATTTTATCACCATCTTAATGTCCAGCTGCCTTACTTTAATAGGGGAATATTTCTATTTCTTTTAGATTTCACTCTGCTTATTGAATCTTCATAATGCAGTTCCTAGAAGTATCAATACTTCTTCTCCTGTCAGTATTCTGATGATCTAGCATGCTTTTTCTCATCGTGAAGACTTTTGTCATCACTTGTCCAATGAGATAATATCTGGTCCAAGATGGTTTTTGTGTTCCAAACACAGTAGAGAGAAGCCAATAGACATAAATTTATGTTTGGAAATTCAGTGCAGCTGAAGTTAGGGAGAACTAGGTAGGCTCCAAGGGAGAAAATATGAAAGAAATTTGACAGAGAAGGAAAACACAGGAACAGCCTCAGTGGTATGGAAACAGAGTGGAATAGGCAAAATTAAGTATGATTCCAAGGTGAGTGAGGACTGTGGCTCTAAAAGAGAAAGAGGGAAAGAAAAACAAGACTGAAATGAAATGTTAGGGAGAATTGGACTGGAATTATGAAAAGGTGTAAAGAAACAGTTTGATGGAAAAGAGGAAGCAATGGGACAACCAGACTAAAATAGAAATCTTAGATTCCTGTACATCCTTATTCCTCTGCACTGGGAAATAACTTCCAAACTTACTGAAGAGTGCTCTCCACTGGCTGGTCCACACACAGAATGACAATCTGCCAGCTGATTAGCTACATGATATCCAGTTTAATTTTCCTGATAGAATATTTCTTCTTGTTATTATCATGTTGAGAAGTTAAGAATTTGTGAAGCATTACACCATAATTCATGACATTAACAAAAACATTGAGACAAACATTTATCGAGTAAAGATCTACCATCTACAGATGCAACCTGCGCATGTTGTTAAAGCTTTAAATCATGCAACTGTTTTCTAAGTTTTCTAGGACTGAATGATTGCAACTATTCTTTGTAGATTCCATGCAGACTTGGAAGTGAGAGGTTTTTCTCTCATTTTCAGTTTCTCTTTCTCAAACATATATACACATAAAAGTGTACATACACATTCCTTTCTGGTGCTGGATGCAATTCCAACTTATTTCTCTGGTAAATAAAACAAACATATGTTTCCCAAACAGAGAAAAAAAAAAAAAAAAAAGAAAAACAAAACAACAACAACAAAAAAAGCATTAATCACTTTACAGTAGACACTATAATATTGACCATAATTAGTTCATATCCCTTTAATGCAGATGAAGCATACAGTTCCATTGGATTTTAGTGGAAATTGATATAGACTGAAGTCACTATGTCTGTTGTGTTGCATAGCTTACTTTCAAAATTACCGATTTTAGCTGAACGATGGTGATAGTGATTCCTGTGAATCAGGATAAAAAAAGGTCTACCTAATTTTGTCATTTGAGAATGCCAGAAAATCCATCATATTAAAAACATTCACATTGTCAGGCTTATGAGGTAAAAATGACCAGAACAACAAAAATTACACAGAAATGTTTGAATGTCATTTTGTCACAGAATCATTTTCTTCTGTATCACAGACCTGAGATAAGATTAAATGTAAATTTACTAGCTGTTTTCTTTTACATTTTAATTTTTTCATTTAAAAACGTTTTAATTTACCTTTTAAAATTTATTTTTAATGGAGTAATATTCATCTGATCTGATAATAACTGTCTAAAAACAAACTGAGAAGTCTAAGCTAGTTATCTTGACTCTTTGTTCTAGGAAAAGGGAGCTGTAGACACTTCTAGAAAGCATTAATTCCTGCTAAGAGAGATGTCAAACACAAGAAGGTAGAAACTTTCTGGAGATGTTGACTTCTGTCTGATAAGTGTAGAGGGAGCCTAAGTGATCAGGATTAGATCACATCACCATTTTAGAGAGAAAAATAGTTTGACAATTTCTTCCTTTGTGTTATTGTATATTCATTCAAAATTGGTATTTTTTTTTTTTACATTTCAAAACTGTAATCTGCAGTGACCTATCACAGGCTACTGATCAAAATCATATGTGTTATAATACTCTCACTTTTTGGATCAAGCATAATTATATCAGGATCAGATAGTCAAAAAGAATAAAAATCCAAAATGAAATACATTTTGCTAGTGAAAAATCCAGGTCTCCTGCTTTCACTTGTGTGATTGCCATTGTGTTCACCATAAGGCGATTCATTTTAATTCATCTGAAACTTGTCATAGTGAGCAACTTATCCAAAGTGTGAGGACTGGTGGAGAGTGTGTGGTACAGGAACTGTGTTTTATTACAGGGATTTTGTAAAAATAAAATAAATAAACAAATCCTTTATTTCAGGTGATTATAGCCTCTATATTTTTAACAATTTACTCTTGCATTTCTTCAAACAAACAAGACTTATATAATTTTGTATTCTTTCATGTCCTTCTCCTTTTTTATGCCTTGCATCTTCATCTGCTGCTTTCTAATTGCTAAGAAAGGCGGACAAGATGCCCCATTGGGAACAGATGGCTTTCTGGAAATCTACCAACAAGGGCTACTCCTGGAATAGATTTCATCTGCAGGCCCCACACAGAGGTAATATATGATACCTACAAATAGATAGTACTCCAAAGGCTTAGGAAGGAAAAAAAAAAATAGCCTGCTGGAGTTCTTAGGCCTGTTAGGACCACAACTTGCCAACAGAGAGGCATAAAAATGAATCCTATATATTGCATTCAATTTTTAAAATTAATTTTCTATAGCTCCATATCAATCCCTATTCAACAGCTATGCTTAAAATGCATTGTTTCTAAATGGCTGCATTTCTTTTTTCAAAGGTGGTTTTAACACAAAATTTCATATCAGCTATAATGTTAGTCTACATTACAAGAATGGTGTGGGATGCAGGTTGATATATGAAAACAAAGTTAAAATCTTCACAAGAGTAAGAATGAATTATATAGGAGCAAATACATTGGTTTACAGTAAGTGTGAAGAATTGTCTTGTTCAATGTTGTTTTCTGTGTTCTGAACCTTTACTTTCTTTCATCATAGATACGAGAGAGACTATTTGTAACATTTTATGAAATACATATTTGTTTTGGTTTGATTTTCCTCAATCTAAAATAAAATTGATGGCAACCATACTGTATACGGCTGTTCTGTGTGTCTGGAAAATATTATTCTGAGGTTATGGATGGGGCTATAAAACTGAGAGATCAGAGATATACTGTTTATGGTAAAAAAATACAAACTACAAATAGTAAAGTGACAACAGTACTTTGTAGCCTCAGGATTCTAACCTCAGCCTTGAAATAATGTGTGGTTTACTTATTGTTCCTGTTCACAAAGCAAAATGAGTATTAGAGAACTTTATTTTTCTTTATTTATGAATAAAAAACCAAAAAAAAAAAAAAAACAAAAACAAGTTATGTCTTTTTTAATCTGTGGATAAGTCTTAGTGAAAAAGAATACTAAAAATTCAAATACTATAATGCAAGTGTACATTTACTCATTTTATCACAGTTTTTAATGATTCAGACATGGTGTTTTGAGGAGGAAAAATGGCTTGACTGTTTTTTGTCCAAGTGGGTTTACTATAGGGTTAACAATGCTATAACCACTTCTGGAAACTTGGTAAGGTTCCAAAGGTTATTTATTATAAAGAAAAACTGCATAAAGTATTTGGAAACAGAATCACAAATGAGATATGTGTTAGCAATACAAGGGAAGAAAAAAAAAAAAAAAAAAAAGGCAAGGAAGATCCATCCTTCTAATAGAGTTGGAAAAGGTGTCATTTAATTTCCTTAGGAACATTCAGGGGAAATGGTGAACATGGAAGAAAAGTATTATTCAAAGTGCTTTTAAGTGTTTTTTATCTTTCATATATAAACTAGAATATAACTATTTAGTTTACAAAGGGGAGTAATTATAGAAGTTGCATGTCCCCATATGCATATCAAGGGGTATTCCTCCATTTTTTGAGGCAATCTTCAGACATTTTTACCTACCCACTATTTGATTAAATATCATCTTGGTTTTGAGATAAGAAGATCTGAATTGAGGGAGAAGCTGCAAGGGTCTGAAAACAAGTCACATGCATGAAGCCATGCAGTGAGTGGTGCTATGGATAGAGTAAAGGACCAGAATTTTGTATGCTGATGCAGGTTGCTTTAGCATTTGTCAGTTGCTGTTAGACCAAGGAGCTGGTAACATGACCAAGACAAGGCAGGGTTTCCTAGTCCACATACTCTTTTCCTTGTCTGGGTGTGATGGTCATGGTTGATACAGAGGAGGCACAATGATCTCTTGAAATAATTCTCCAGTGCCAATTGAGAGAACAAGACCAAGGATTTTTCTGAGTGTCATGATGCAAAGTGCAGGGAAGAAGTGGACATGCAGTGACTGAATTAATAAAAAGCATGGCACACCAACCAGATCCCAGGTACTGAATATGAAACTTGTTTTCTTAACCCAGCAAATTGCTTTTTTCCACTCTGCGATAGCTGTACAGTATACTAACACTGACTCTCTCCTGCTCTAGGTCTCAATGAGACTGCTGGTCGCGTGAGCTGACCAGCAAGTCTCGCGTGAGCAAGAGAAAAGCAGCAGCAAAACAGGCAGAAGGATCAGCAACCGTGCATCAAATCAAGTGCCTTTCCCCATAACATAGTACCTAATCCTGGAGCATACCCTGTGGCATATCTGTGTATGCCTATCACATAAAACAGTTCATAGTATGGATGGAGGACCATTGCTTTTGTGAGACCTGATGCATGAATCTTGCACAACAGGATTTCAGAAATTTGGAAGGACTTATAACACCTTGTCTCTGATAAAATTTTTAGAGTATAACAAAAAGCATGTCAGCAAAGATTAATCTGACCAAAAGTAGTTGTCTGGAGTGTACCTCATCCTTAAATAGATGACTAGGAGACATGAGATGAATTGTACCCTAAATCTCAATGATGAATCTCATCCTAAGTCTCAAATTAATTTTCATGAACTTCAATATGATTCAGAACTTTGCCATAGTTTATTATTTATATTCTTCTATCACGCATAAAGTGTCATCCCACCTGTCTTACATGTGCACAAGTAAAACAGTGCACAGTCTGTAAAATCTCAGAATAAGATCATGGATATTATGGTACACAAGCGAAGAATATAAGTGAATTTGCTTTTAAGTCTGATCACTGTGAGTCATATAGAGCCACTAAGATCACCAGCAGATTTATACAGTCAAAACTGCTGCAGCAAAAATGAGAGAAGGACTTAATGAGGACATTGAAGTGATTTCGCAAACATTCTAGGGGGAGGAATGTATTCTCCATTGTCATCAGTGTCTGAAAACATTTCTTTCAGTGTGGTTCCTTTTCCATGCACACCAGAGGAATGTGCAGGCTGAACTAATAATTTGAATAAGAGTTCTGAAATTATGTTGTGAATGTTTCATTGAAAAAAAAGTGTACTGAATTGGAATATAAAGAACTATGTGATAGGGAGCAGAGTTATGATTTCCTGTGGATAGTCAAATTCATTTGTCTCATAAAACCACCAAAGACATTAAAGAACACCCATTAGGAAAAAGGTTGTCCATGTCCTCAGACTGTTCAATGATGGTAAGATCTGGGCTGGAAAGTGCAAGTAATTTTACAGATAGCTTTCTCCACAAAAGATGCATCATCTGAGTTTTTTTGTCAGTGAAACATTCACTTGATCAGTCACGCCTTTCAGCTCTATTGACCGTGGCTACATTTGAGTCACCAGTCTAGAAGTGAAAAGATCTTGTTAACGATTCATTCCTCCAATAAGATTGTAATCTTGAAACTGAAGCAAGGCTATGTTGCTGCATTTCCTAGTCTCTTTACTATCTCTCTCAGGAAAAGAAGATTGATATAATTCCATTTCCTTTTATTATAGCTTTTGTCAGAAGAGGAAGTGGAATCTTTCCTCTTAACTCTTGGCCAGCAACCATAGCTTTGGTAGGGACATATTGTTGAAAATTGCAATTAAAGTTGTGCATGAATTTGGACATGTTAAACTACTAAGTATATGAGTGATATATTGTTATAATTGGCAATACTACGGACATCATTTTCAACAGTGTCACTGATAATGTTAAGCAGAAACAGTGATCTAAATATCTAGTTAATAAACACGATTATGTAGTAATTTTGCCCATGGCAGTAAATTTGTCTTGATAATGAATGTTATACCATCTTTTCCCATGTTTTTACACTTCCAATCCAGGTTATGAATTCTAATTTCTAATAAAAACAAACAAACAAAAAAAGACAAAAGTGATCTGGAAAAGATCTTAAAGGTTTTGTGGGTTATAACTTTAGAGTTCCAGCTGTATAATGAAACTTCTAAATCTTTGACATCTCAGTTCAGATTTGACCAAAATATTGATCTAAGATTCATGTTGTTTGGATTCAAGATCTCTCATTTTTTAATAACACATAGTTCAGGCTTAGACTTCATTTAAAAAGGCTTTACTGCATATAGACTTAATATGTAAGCATTTAATTTGGATCTTTTATTTTATATCTCTCTGCATTCACTGTGGAAAATTCCTGATATATTGCAACAGCTAGGATAATATTATATAGTCATTTAGAATATTTGAAAGTTTTTAAGGGCCACTGTTAAGTACTGCAACATAAAAACAGAAAATGCCTCATTAATCATTCATTGATAGAATAATTAACAAGTAAGTCAATGGAAAAAAAAACACACACACACACACACAAAAACAAAAAAACACAGTTTTCCCAAAGCTTGAAGTTACCTTAATTATTTATCACAGAATCATATAGTAGACAACTAATGAAAGTTACTACCTTGAACTTTAAATGGATACTGACATATGAAAAAACTTTTTACAAGTGTTACTGTGTAAAATTTAGGAATGAGCATGGCTTAAAATCAGTTGACCTTATGTTTTGTAGTCAAAATGGTAAAATAGTTTAGTAGCTTTTAGGAAAGAAAGAAATGCAAGATTGTTTTTGTTTTCCATAGAATCATTCAAATTATGGTAAATGTGATCTATTATGTTAACTTGTCAGGTAAGATTATTCCAACAATTATTTTCAAGTATGGGTTTAAATGAACAAACTGAAACCAGATTTTTCTCCACATATCCTGTGGAAGCCCAACATGCTTCTTACGATTTCTACAACCAATGACCTGTTCTTTGATTCCCAATGAATCACTCTAGTCTTTTTCATGGTAGTATTTTTATTTCATGACAAGTTGTAAGTATTCAGTACCAGATCATAGATGTAAATCCAGTCACACAAACATAGAGTACATTCATAATAAGTATAGCTGACATTTATACTGCCTGCACACCACAACATATGACTGACCATGTGAGACTCACATGACTCAAAACGTCTTCACTTTATTAAATGTTGTTAAATAAGTGATATTTCTACCACATGATGAGATACAGACTGTAGTTGAATTCCTCTCTAAGAATCTATGTTAACAGTGCAACACTGCACTGTTGTGGAGGTTTACCTCATTGGTTTTTGGCCAGTTAATCTTTACTGTTAGAACAGTTTTTTTGTTTGTTTGTTTGTTTGTTTGTTTTTGTTTGTTTGTTTGTTGTTTTTTTTCAAAATCTATCCAAGATTTGTCTTTTCCTGTTTCCATCATACATATTATCATATTATCCTCTTTGTCTATTCTTAGCATTCTCTCCAGTATGTTCTCCATATATCAAATCCAGAGTATTTGGGAAATTTAACCTTGGGATGAAATCCAGTGCTCAGGCTCTTTCATTCTATCAGTAGTTTATAACAAGTTAATGTAAATCTTAACCAAAAATAAAATAAAATAAAATAAAAAGGAAGCTCTTTGTTTGAACTTCCAAATGTCCTGAAGCAAGATGATTTTGAGAAGCTGCAAAAACTAAAACTAAAAAATGCATGGTTACTGCAAAAGACATTAGAAACTGGCACATATTGAGTCTCTAATATGATGTTCACACAATTCTCATCTCAGTCCAGCAGAAAATGTTTATTTTGAATGGCTACAAAATGCAATATTTCCATATATTTTCTTTCTGATGTAATTAATAGACTACATTCTTCTGTTATTTGGGTTTCACTTCTTTCCCTAAGATTTCACATAAGAATACTTTTCATGAATTGTCAATTTTAAAAGTTACTACCATTCATCAAACATGATATTAAAGTAATAAGATTATAAATAGTATTACATTAATTTTTAAAGATTTAAAGAAGATGGACACTAGACAAAAATATCATATTTCAATAGATATTAAGTTCATTTGCTCTCAGTCCTATGTAAATATTGCAATTTCATTTGGCACTATATAATCATTGTCAACAAGAACTCATCAGCAGTCTTTCCTCTAGAGGAAGTTAAACAAGGTTAGTTCAATGAAATATGAATGTAGTTATTAATGAAAATATATTTATTTATCTGACTATAATCATCTTTCATTGCTTTACAAACAGTACAAATATTAAAAAAAATCAGAGTTAGGCTCTTGAAATGGAGTAAACCAATCTTTTCTGAAAAGGAAATGAGCCAAAAAGAAAAAGAGGCTGTGAAAAATTTGAACACAAATCAGAAAAAAAGGTTGCTTCTAAAACAGATTTATTGCAGTTATTTTATACTAGCTTAAGTTGAAAAGCTTTATCTTTCTTTCCTGTATCTAAATACGATCAGTTGTTATTGTCTGAGAAATACTACTTTTTCTTTTATAAATATGAAAATGTTCATGATCAGAGGCCTCTTAGGAAAAAAAAAAAAAAAAAAGTAAACACAACATAGAATGTTAAATAAAGAAAACTTTTAAAATGAAATTTATATGAAAAATTGACCTTCCTTCCCAAAGTTTTCTTTTTGAACTTTTAATATTTATTTTTATTTATAGAAACAAAAACAAATTTTTACAATAAGAAAAAAAGAAAGAAAAACAGTGTAGCATTCTGGTCCATTCTTTCACAACTCATATTGGGAAAACACAAGCAATCAGGGACAAATGGCATCATTTTATATTTTGAACATCTTTAATACTTTACAAGTACTATTGTAGCAGAACATTTTTTTTCAGTGTATTTTTATTACATTATTTAAATTCATGTATTTAATTGTATCTGCCAATTATATACAGCTGATTTCATGCTTTCTTGTAAATGTAAACATATTTTGTATGTTAGCATGAATGTTACTAGACAGAAATTCTTTGTTACTAGTAAAACTAAGTCTTTAGCTGTTGGCAATCTTAAAAGGAAATTTTGTAGTAAACTCGTGTGAATGTACATATATGCGTGTAGAATGTAATGCAAGGAAGGTTTACCAGAATGTCATACAAAACAAGAACAGCATGGTCTATTCACTAATCAAATAGTAACAACAAGAAAATAATATTTATTTGCTATATTCTGGGGCTGGGGGAGGAAGCAGCCACAGCCATTACATTATAAAGGGTTTGCAACTTTCTCCTATACAGTTTTTTCTTACTGTTTAATCTGAGTTTCTATGTGTCCAACTGTCAGAGTGTAGGGATAGCTGGGAACACCATACAGTTGTCCCTGTTTCAGTCTGCTGTTCTACTGGCTTGGTACAACCGTGTGAATCACCTCTGATCAGCCCAAGAAGGAGGGGGGGAAATATTTTGATTTTGCCGAGGTGAAAATGGACTTATCAGTTTTGGTGGAAATGGAGTTCACTTGGGTCCGTCTTTACCAAGGTAGAAACCACCTCTATTCTGCAGTATCTGAGAGTAGCTGAGTATCTGCAGTATGTGAGTACTGACAGATAGATATCTATCAATATCTGCAATATCTACAATATAAGCAGTCAGTGCTAATGTGTGCACTTCTACTCATTAAAACAATTAGTTAAGCCATTCCTTATAAGCTACCCCATATCTGAAAACAATTGTAAAACAATGCAGTTTTTGTTTGTTTGTTTTCTGAGGAGACATTTTGAGATACTGTACAGTAATTTTTTCCCAGGTAATACATGAAACACTGAGGCTATTTAAAACATATGTAAATCAAATTTTGGCAAACTTAAGTTCTCAAGGGCATAATTTTTGAAAAATAAGGGAAGGAGGAAGTGAAAAGGAAGGAAAGTATGCATCTGGGTTTCCCACTGTATAAGAAGCCACTATTTCTGTTTCAGACCATATTTTGTGATAGAAAATCTGATTCAAAGGAGCATATTTTGAAAATATCTTTATTATGAATAGTAAGGACATGCATTTGTAGCTGCAAAGTTCCTAGCCAACACCAAAGCAAAACTGTCTAGAAAAAGACTTTTTTTTAGTGATTATGGGTGCTAAATATCATATTATCTCAAATAAGCCCTTTCAGGATTTTATAGTAGACAAGAGTAATGTTGAAGAGTCACTTGGAGGTAACTACAATATTGTCTGACAACCTTCAAGGATCTGGAGGTATCTTGGCTTTAAACTTTAAGCTGTGAAATGATGAATCAGCAATGACTAAACCTGTGGGAATGAGCTCAGCACAATTTGTTGTTTCTCATTTTCTGTGTCTCATTAGAACTAGAGATATCCATCTGACTCACTTGGATCTGAAAGCCAATCAATTAGCATTTGTAAAGTACTCTGAGAATATCAGCTGATAAATTCCACACAAAATAAAATTCCCGCATTAAAATTCTCAAACATTTAATGTCTCTGAAGTTTATGTTGCATGCAATGCTATACGTGTTTATAATGAATGAAAAGCTGATTGAAAGGTAGATTGATAATGTGGAAGTAAAAGTTTTTAAATAAGTTGAAAGGAAGAATATGTATGGTAAAAGTGCATGATCATAATAAGCAGTTTTTTTCTTTTTTTTTTTTTTTTTTTTTTTTTTAATAAACCATTATATAATTTTGGTTTACAGACATTCTGTTGCAGCAGATAATAAGACATGCAGTGTGAACGTGAATGTGAATGTAAATGAAGTGCTAAATGATGAATTACACCACTACCATTACACATCAGAAACAACAACCTTTATCTAGGCTGTTAGTGCCAAGAATATTACTTAATACAACAGGAAGGGCTGAATGGAAATGGGAATTGGGAAAAAATGCAATATTCAACAGCAAATATAATGTGAAGACATGATAGCCTTCTGTATCAGTGTGTTCAGAGTATACATTTATATTATTCTCTAGGTTCTTTTAAGATATTTTTAAAGAAAGTGTTTGATGAAATTAAATACTTATCTTTGGATAATCAATTACCTTTTTCCTTTAAGTCAAATGGGAAGAAGAGGCAGCTGATACTATAGCCTCAAACTAAGTACTCAGATCCTGATCTAGTTAAACACTTAAGCATATGTTTAGCTTTAAATATGTGTGTCCTATTTTGAGATTATTCATGTGCTTAAAGTTAAGCATATAGCTACATATTTTGGTTACCAAAGCTGAATCCAGCTGTGTTCAGGCATAACACATGTAACACTCGGACCTCTAAAACATAGTGTATTCCCAACCACTTCTTGTCTAATTACGAGTAAAAAAGTATTCTCATTTCACTGACCTTCTGTATTTTCACTTTTTCAACATGTTCCACATTATCAATCCACCTCTCAATCAGCTTTTCATTCATTATAAACACATATAGCATTGCATGAAACACACAAACTTTTCTGTTTTCCTCTCCTAAACATGAATAAATGTTTGTCCAAGTTCAGATGGTCTTCACAAATGATGTTCCTCCCTTAGTCTCTAGTATCTCTAGGCAGAGTGCCACATCAACACATTTCTTCCTAGTCTGGTTTGTCTTCCTCGAAGCATTGTCATACTCTGATCACCACCAATAGCTGCCACACATGGAAAGCCCTAGCAGAACTAATTCCATCTATACTATTTCTTTAACTTTCACTAGAAGTAGGTACCATGTATCTGAAATAATTTATATTGTTTCAAGGAAAATATTCTACTTTGTGTGGCACATTTTGAATCTTCCCCAAATAAAGAGGACATCATTGTCACTGCTCATGTTCATTTGAACCAGATAACACAATCCTAGGTATAAAGCATCACTGTCATCACATTGGAGAGCCAATGGATTAAAGTGTCACTTCTGCTTGCTCAATCCTGATAGTCCTCTGCACTGGAAAAATACTACTGTGGAAAAAAAATAAATGCATTTTCTTCATTGGCTTGTTCTTTGTCACTAATACTGGGGAGAAACTGTAGCCATTATAATGATATGACACTGGAAGAAAAACAGTTGAAGGGGAAGGGGTCAGTCATGCCAACTAAACCGTGAATATCTGTGAAGCTCTTTCAAAGGGAATTAGCTTGGTGCTACCACTTACCACTTTGAAAATAAATCTTTAAATGCAACATGAGGCAAGATATTATCTAGCTCTGGTATTGGAATGGGCCCTACCAAGCTAACAGGAGCATAGAGTAAAAACTTGTTCAGTCACTTAAGCCATCAGGTATTAATCTGAGCACACACAGAGAGCAGATCGGGAGGGAAAAAAAGTGCCTTTGTTACTTTGCCATATTTGAGAGCAGACCACTTTTTAAGCCATCTTGTTGCTTTTGCTTTCCTTTCATCTGTGGCCCATAGCCAAGGCTTTTGAGGAACTCAAACCGGGAATGTGGCCAACTGCTACAAAGGTTGTTACATGGTTTCCGAATTATGTTCTTGGGTAAGGCAGATGCTGTTTAAAATACTGCATGAGAAACACTAAAATAAAACTGACCAGTAAAGCAAGTAACTGCAACAGCACATTCCCCAGAAGAGATTTTATTCTTCATGTATGTTTGGCATCTGGTCTCTGTGTATTGTAATAAGTGAGAAGAAAAAAATAGAAATTAGGGGGGGAAAGAAAGGAAAAAAGAAACAGTTTAAAACAAATCAAAACCTCCTAAAGGCCAAGATGAAAAAGTGCATTTCCTGAAGAAAATACCAGAAACTATTCTTCTTACTGTCCCATACTTCTCCAATTGCTCATTATTTAATTACAGTAATTTTATGGCATCTATTGTTACAATACATTTCCTTACAGGCAGAAAGAGAACAGAAAGTCTTTATCTAAAATCACATTTACTTTAAGCTGAGAGAATCTCAAAATAAGGAATAACAAAACCAGAGACTTGAAGTGCTTAATGTACCATGAGCTGGGTGAGAACATAAAATAATTCAAATCTTACCAACCTAGCATTTTACTAATATATATATATATAAAAAAAAAATGCAGCCAATGCTCTTTTCTCCAAGTTTTATGAAGGTTATCTTATCTGGAGGTAGTGCTGGCCACTGAGTTTCAATAGGTTGCACAAAGATCTAAGAATCAAGGGTTTGCCTCACTTTTCACATGCAGAAATTTAATTATTATTCTAAGGGCATTATGTTAGATTTATGCAGACAATTAAAGTAAAAGTACTTGCATATAACTTTTATACTGCAACTGCATAATTCACATGGAAACCTATCATCCTATAAAGCAAAGTCAAAACCTGAAAAATTATTTATTCTCAGCAGAATTTGCCTGGTTAAACATGGTCAACGTACTCTTTATATATCTCACTATTTGGTTACTACCCAAACACTTGCTTCCATGTTGAATTTTACCTTGGAAATAAGCCCTCCCTCCCCTCAGATAGAACAGGCAAGATCAGCCCACAGACAGTGGGGAAACAGAGAGGCTGTACTGAGGCTGAGCGATTTCTCATCTTCTTGTCTACAGATCCATGTTACTAAGAAAAAGTAATGCACTTCCTGTAGACTACATTCAGATCCGAAGCTCTATCCCAATCAGAAGAGGTAGGCTACCTACAGAAACAGAAGGAATTTTGTAGCAAGCTTACCCTCAAAATACCTTTCATGTAAATAACCTGCTTTGCTGATAAACTGCAGATCTTATTACAGATTGCCTGGATCTTATGAGCAGGGTACCACTTAGTCATATTCCCAACCCCCACCTATCTCTAACAGATAATAGAAAAAAAAAAAAAGACGAAAAACAAAAAAGGAAATTGCAAAAATTAAAAACAAAAGCCTTCTTTCTAAAGTAAAATCTTGTTCCCACAGAAAAGAAATATACTAGAGACTCTCTAGTGACATCTAGGCTGTGCTACTGGTATATGCTGTTACCTTCTCGGACACTTCATGTGTCTCTTTCAGCAAAATTGTTTTGGATTCAGCAGGGCCAATACGCAGACAAGACATGCATTCAGACCCAGGTGCAGGGCAATATTCCTGTGTCCCACAGTTCAGATATAGTACTGGAAATCTAGTAGATACTCTGCTATTGTTTTAAATTGTATCTGCTAATTCTCTGGAGATGAGAGCACATATATATATGCACTATTATCAGAGACATAGGCATATATGGTATATATGGTTTAGATAGCCATAAAAAAAAAAAAAAAAAAAAAAAAGCTTTCTAACATTTGCTGTGCTTCTAACAATGAATGTGGGAAATGGATAATACTATCTACAGACTCTGAAGGTAATTGAGGACACGTATTTGTCTCCCTTGAAGAAAGTGAAATCTCAGTGTTTTTCCTTCTTCTCTTCCTTTTTCAGAATGTTTTCTCAGATTATATATTCCCTGATGTACTTTCTGCTGTCATTTTTTTCCCCTTGAACTTGCATGACAAACAAGACGTAATTCTAAGGTATTATCCCATTCTAATGTACTATGTGATAGAGGAACCAAGAAGGAGAGTTGTTTTACAGGGCATCATTCTCAAAACAAGGAGATTGGGAGGAATGTGAAGGACAAAGGCAGCCTTGGCTGCAGTGATCATGAAATGGTGGAGTTCAAGATCCTTAGGGCAGAAAGGAGGGCACACAGCAAGCCCACTACCTTGGACTTCAGGAAAGCAGGCTTGGGTCTCTTCAGGCATCTGCTTGCTAGAGTACCAAGCAACCAGGGATCAAGTTAGGGAAGCTAAAACCCAGATGGAATTGCATCTGTCCAGGGACATTAAAGACAAGAAGGGCCCCTATAAGTTCATCGGTGTTAAAAGAAAGACTAGGGAAAATGTGGGCCCTCTGCTTAAGAAAACAGGAGAGCTGGTTGCCCAGGACATGGGGAAGGTTCTTTTTTTTTTTTTTTTTCTTCGGTATTCACTAGCAAGTGCTCTAGTCACATCCCCCCATTCACAGAAGAAGACTGGGTTTGCGACCATCTATGGAACATGATGTTCATCACTGGGGTCAACAACATAAGAAGGACATGGACCTGTTGGATTGAGTCCAGAGGAGGGACATGTGAATGATCAAGCAGCTGGGGCACCTCTCCTATGAAGACAGGCTGAGGGAGTTGGGGCTGTTCAGCCTGGAGAAGAGAAGGCTCCAGGGAGACCTTACAGCAGCCTTCCAGTACCTAAAGGGGGCTACAGGAAAGCAGGGAAGGGACTCTTTGTCAGGGGGTGTAGTGATAGCACAAGGAGTAATGGTTTAGAACTAAAAGAGGGTAGGTTTATATTAGACATAAGGAATAAATTCTTCACTGTGAGGGTATTGAGGCACTAGAACAAGTTGTCCAGAGACATTGATCAGGCTGGGCCTGATCACCTGGTTGCCCTGTAAGTGCTGCATGATGGCACTCAAGATAATCCTCTCCATAATCTTCCCTGTCACTGAGGTCAGACTGACAGGCCTGTAGTTCTCTGGGTCCTCCTTCCAGCATTTCCTGTAGATGGGCATCACATTTGCTAGCCTCCAGTCAATGGGGACTGCTTCTAAGTGACGGAAAGTGACAGTAGTGCTCACCTGGTGAGCACTACTGCCAGCTCCCTCAGTACCCTTGGGTGGATCCCATCTGGCCCCATAGACTTGTGTGCATCTAAGTGGTGTAGCAGGTCACTTACAATTTTCTCTTGGATTATGAGGGCTTCATTCTGCTCCCCATTCCCATCTGCCAGCTCAGAGTGCTGGGTACCCAAAGAAAAATTGATCTTACTACCAAAGACTGAGGCAAATAAGACATTAAGTACCTCAGCCTCCTCCTCATCCTTTGTCACTAAGTTTCCCCCTATATCGAAAAAAAGATGGCAATTCTCCTTAGTCCTTCTTTTCTTGCTAATATATTTAGAGGTGTGTCTCATTGCTGTAGAGGCATCTTTAATTGCTGTAGCCAGATTAAGCTTCAGTTGGGCTTTGGACCTTATGATTTTCTCTCTGCACATCCTTACAACATCTTTATAGTCCTCCTGAGTGTTCTGCCCCTTCTTCCAAAGCTCTTTGTTCAACCAGGCCAATCTTATTCCCTGTCAGCTTGTCTTTCAGCTCATGGGGATGGCCTGCTCCTGCACATTATTTTTTTTTTTTTTTTCTTGAAGACTGTCCAGCCTTTCTGGACTTCTTTGCCCTTCAGGACAGCCTCCCAAGGGACTTTGTTACCCATTGTCCTAAATAGGCCAAAGCCTGAACTCCAGAAGTAAAAAGTGTCAGTTCTGCTAACTCTCTTCCTTTTCCAAGAATTGAAAGCTCTATTAATTTGTGATCTCTGTGTCCAAGATGACCTCCAACCTTCACATCACCCACAAATCCTTCTTTGTTCTCAAGCAATACTCCAGTCCCTTCATCACCTTTGTGTTCCTCCATTGGCAGGAACTCTGCAGTAGTTTCATGCTTCTCTTGTAGTGGGGAGTCCAGAACTGTACACAGTACTCCATGTGCAGCCTCACCTAAGCCTTATAGAGGGGAAGTATCACCTCCTTCAACAAGCTGGCAACACTTTACCTAATGAAGTGCAGTATACCATTAGCCTTATATGCAGCAAGGACACATTTCTGGCTCATGCTCAACTTAATATCCAACAGGGACAACTAGATTCTAACTTAAAACCCTCTGTTCTCCAGGTAGTGGTTTGTGGTCATAAATAAATTTACAAAAGCACAGAAGAATTTTTCAGGGGTGGAATGTAATATTAAAACAATGAAGGTAACAAGAAAAGAAGGGTTTTAGATACCTAAATCATCTATACTTAAAGCCCTTCCAAACAGAGTCAGTAAGAACCTCAGATCATGAAATAAATATGCTCATCTATAGTTCCAAACACCATTATTTTTAGTACAACAGAGCAATTTCTGGAAGTCTTTCTGACACATCCATAATTTAAACCATATCTACTTATGCTATATGTGTTGTATGAAAGTAGAAGATGAAAAGGAAAGAGTTAAGTAGAGAGCATTTTGTGCCACAAACAAATACAGAATAAAGGGGGGAAGTGTGGAAGGAGGTGTAGAAAGACAAATCCATGTCTGTCAAAACATGAGAATCAGAAATGATTAGAGTCCAAATTACAACTCTGTCTGTCATGAAGCATGATAGATTTAAAATACAGGAGAAGGAAAATGACAGTTAAAGAAAAAGTTGAAAAAAAAAAAATGCCAAAAAGAAATCACAGAAAAGTAGCCTGACACAGCAAATCAAGCTAGGAGAACTCATCTCGATGGACAATTGCTTATTCTAAATGAAGGTAAATAATTGTCTAGAGGACAAACAGACGATATGACTTAATGATCACTCTGAACATCACTGTTTATTGTATAATCGTTATCACCAAATCTATAGTCAACTACATTGGGAAGAAGTTCAGAAATTATCTAAAATACTCTGTCCACATGGAAAGTATTATTATTATTATTATTTTCTTTTGACAAAGCTGAGTTCATTCACATGTATGAAGACAGAATCCTTCTGCTAATGTTCCTGAATATATCATAGTTGGCTAAAATTTTAAAAATAAAGTGACATATAAGATAGATATTTTAAAAGATTGGATATCCTATAAGATAATTTTCAGTGAAGCTGGAATGGACACTTCATATCTGTATTATTTTAATGTGTGGGCTGTTTTATAAAGCACCTGGTTGTTTCATCCAGAGTTCAGGCTATTATGTAGAAAAATATTGTCTTTGCAAATAAATTTGTGGAACTAACAGAAGAAATGAGGCTGAATATCAAAATTCTATTTCCAATTTAGACTTGCCAACTCTCAGAACATTTGTTATTTTTCTTGAAACCCCAGCTGCTAAAATTAAGAGAAAGTTGAAGAATTTTGACTTTTGTTTAAAAAGATGTTTTTGACACCCTAGAGGCTGAATTGCCTGAAATTGTGAAATAAGCAATGCAAATTACTCAGAAACCAGAGAGGAAAGAGAAAAAAATGCAACATTCCTTCAAGAAACAAAACCAAAACAACGAAAAACAGCTTGAATGTTTTTTTCTAGGACAAATCCATTATTTTCCAAACCTTTCTTATCAGTTTAGCAGCACTTTACTTTTGAGGCACTTCAGTAATCTGGGGGAGATTACAGGGGAGTTATGGTTTTGAACTTTAAAGACATAGGAACTAGATCATAAATTTGAATTTGTGTCCCAGTTCATATTCTAAATTTGGAGATTTCCAGATCCAAGATTTTGTTCAACATTCAACACTGTTTTGTGTGGATGTATAAATAAGACTGAGTGGGCGAGTGGGGGTACAAAGAAGCAAATTTGATTCTATCACTGTGCACATTGACCAAGTTTCATATGAGCCATTTTATTCAGCAGCCAATGACAATCTTTAGTACATACAGATTGCTGAGAAGAGGTAGCCAAGTTTCCCTCCTGGGAACGTGAGGAACCAGCTTTTAGGCAATGTGTCTAAGTGTATTTTTTTGCCCCCTTTGTGACTAGACATCTAACTTTAACCCAAAAGGATGTATTTCCATTCTACCTGAACCATCTAAAGTCTTGAACATCCTTCAGAGACACAAGTTCCAACATTAATATTACCTTGCTGAGCCTCATCTACCCGTGCAGCTGAGAAATCAGAAGATAATGGTATTTACTGAAGATATATTTTCCAATTAGAAATAAGTTTCAAAAATGCCCTCAGCTTAATCAAGCTAAATAAGCCAGGCTGCTTTTGCACTTAATGAAAACTAGAGCAATTTAGGAGGTACGCTGCTTATATTGAATAGTAATGGCCTTCTGAAATTCTTGGTCATCTAAAGCACTGGAAGAGCTAGTATCAGTAGCAGATATCTTTTAAACTTATATTGATAGTTATATCACATATCACACAAAGTATGAAATGAAACAATTGTGCCGAGAATGGCTTCACAGCCTGCCAGTCTCTAACACCTTGCACATAAGGAAATCCTTTAACAATGGAATGAAGTCCAAACTAAACACAGCAGAATTGTTTTGAAGGATGGTTCATTTCCTACTTCTGGCTTGTTACTGTTGATTATTTAAGCACCCATTTCACTTTATAAATGGAAACTGAGTCATAGTTTACCATGCTGGAAAATTATTGGAAATCAGAGACCATTTGAGCTACAGACATGGCTATTTCCTCTCTGGACAGGACAACTATGCTCAAATGGTCCTTTCGGGAGCTCTGAATGATAAAAAGCCTGCTCCTAGCCTCTTTCAAAAAGCTCTGTGCAGTGTTTTCATACTTCACACAGACAAAAAAAAAAAAAATAAAATGTCAGGATGTCCCTCTCCAAACATGGATGTTAGAGCAGGAAAAAGGAAAGGTGAATATACATTTTGTACTTGTCTAGACAGTATAAAGTCTGTTTGTGAACCTGGAATGAGACAGGTCCTCTAGCTCTTCACTTCCTTCTTTACAAGTTATTCATCTTTATTTATTTCCATTTATATACAAAAAGAAGACTGGAGATGGCAAGTCCATGGCTGTAGGCAGCTGTGACAGTATATTTGTAAACAATTATTATAAGACACATTTCCTTTCAGCTCAACTAAAAATGTTAGCAATTTCCAGATAGAATTAAAAACAACAACAACATAAACACAACTATAAGCAAACAAACAAACAAACAAAGCCCAAACCTTTCCCTCTTGCACTAGCCTCTGTCCTTCTCTAAGAGCTGGAAAAAGTAGTAGAGTTTCATTCTTTGTCTTAAAAACAGGTGTACGGTGAAATGTAGAGTGTAATGTGAAAAGGTTTTGAAGCCCAGAGACTGTTCTACAGAGAGGTTTTAAAAGTTATCCAAAGCTGATGGTTTCAGTAAGTCTAAGAGCAGAGGTAGCAGAGGTGGACCAGAGAAACCTAAGGAAGATTGTGTCTGCTGATGGAATGGACAGGGTAGCCACCATCCATTTCACAAGCATTGCAAGGCTGTAGCTCCAACTATTCTAACATCACAGCCTTACCACTATTGTATGAACAGGGGCCAGTTTCTGTCATGTAAGGCAATTAACCAAATAGCAACTTCTGCATTCTACTTGCCGACAGTTGTCTAGACTCCTTCATTATCAACAGTGAAGGACAGGGACTTCTTATGGCCAAGTTAGTCCCTCTTCATTTAGGTGTCCCCGACAGGTCGACCGAATCGTGTTTTTATTTATTTACTTATTTGTTTGTTTATTTATTTTCTATACAGTGGGCACAAGTTGACTAGCTTGGACATAAAAATCCACTCTTTTCTCATTACCCCAAAAGAGTTTTCCTTGTTTTCCCATCCCTTCCTTTCCTACTTCAACTGTGCATCTCAAGAAGATTCTGACTCCATCTCTTCTATAGCAGCCCTTAGACAGTTTAAGGCAGGAAAATGATCCATTCTTAGCCTTTTTTTTTCCAGGCTCAATAAAACCAGTTCTCTCACCCACTCACATCTTTCACTGAATCCAGTCACTCCAGTATGCTTATATCTTCCTTGTAGCCAGCAGCCCAAAAACGTATGTAGTATTGCAGATACTCTCTCACAAGTATTGAATAGGATAAAGAGCTCAGGCCCTTTTCTACAAAGCTGCTTTGTAGATGGCTGGTTCCCAGCCTGTAGTGTTGCATGGACTTATTCTATTCCAGATGCAGGATTTTGCACTTACATTGGTTGAACTTCATAAGGTTCATGTCAGACCATTCTCCAGCCTCTGGGGTCAGTTCCACTCACCAGAATATTCTGTTTCTCCTACAACACTGAGCTTGCTGAAGGTGCGCTCCATCCCATTCCCAGGTCACTAATGATGTTAAGGAATTCTTAACATCTTCACTAATTAAGGCCTCAATATTGACCCTGAGGAAACATGTTGCCATTTGTACTTCATAGCATTGATCACAATCCTTTGAGACTGGAGGTCTACGTGGTTTTCTGACCACTTACAAATTCAAATATCCTGTATCTTACCCCCATATTGTATCTTACCCCCATAAAAAAAAAAAAAACAGCAAAAAAAAAAATATTGCTCTCCTTTCATCTACATAGCTGTCTGTCTCATTAAAGAAGTCAATTAGAATGGTCAAGCATGATTTGTCCATTTGCCCTTAGTAAATCCATGTTAGCTTTTTTTTTTTTTTTTTTTTTTTTTTTTTATCTTTCACATATCTGGACATGGCTCCCAGAAGGATATGTTACATCATCTCCCCAAAGACTGAATTCAAGTAGTACAAGGATAACAGTAGATCATTTGCTAGCAGGGTTAAGAAGCTGTCCTGGGTTCCCTTTGTGAATGCATAGGGCACCTGCTTACCTGAATTTTGTAACAATGTGAGGGGTAACTGTTCTTCTCTTTTATGATGTTCTCCATCAGAAATAAAAGGAAAATATTCCTACTTCTACAGCAAAAGAAATGGAAGGTTGTTAATCTTGGATGTTTGCACATTTAGCCAAGCCACCAAAAAGGATATAGTAATTTTTGCGACACAACTGTTTCTTTCCAAGTTTGATCTTCAGATGGATGAATGCAGACTACTGTGGGATTTTTATTATTCTGCACACATCAAGTGTTTCTTGACAGAAAAATCTGCAGGTATTAGGAAAAAAACAAAACAAACAAACAAACAAAAACACAATATATTTTTTTTCCAGATTATTTGAGAATTGTCAGGGCATAGTATGGAGTGGCTCATTCATAGATCTGAGAAGAAGGGGCTACCTGGGGATGTCAGAGCAGGGCCTGGCAGATAGGGCCCACCCATTGCCTCAGCCTGGAGCACAGCAGCCAGGGCTACTGGGGCAACTCCAGCACCAGGCACTGGGCATCCTGGGGACAAGGACAGGTTGAGGCCAGGTCACCGCAGAGTCATGGAACTGTAGAAATATTAAGGTTTGAAAAGACCTCCAAGATCATCTGGTCCAACCAATGTCACCCACTAAAACAATTCCCTAAGCACCACATCCAACCTTTCCTTGAACATCCCCAGGGACAGTGATTCCACCACCTCCCTGGCAACCCCTACCAATGCCTGACTACTCTTTCTGAGAAAAAATGTCTCCTAATTTCCAACCTAAACCTCTCCTGGTGCAGCTTGAGGCAGTTCCTATCACTAGTTATCACTATCACTAGTCCTGTCACTAGTTATCTGTGAGAAGAGGCTGGCCCCAGCTCCCCACAACTTCCTTTTCAGGTAGTTGTAGAGAGCAATAAGGTCTCCCCTGATCATGTGGGCCTTGGTGGAGTCGATGGTCAGGCAGAGAAGAACTGCTTGAGACTGGCCTTGTTGCAGTCTCCCAGTGGTGGAAACTGATGGCACCAGGGTCTGAAATGAGGTCTTGGGCTGTGGGCAGAGTGGGGGTTAGCCAGGGGGCTGGTGAGGGCCACTGGGGGCTGGTGGTGTCCTCAGGACCTTGACACAAGTAATGATGAGAGGTGTCTGCACAGGCTCCAGGATTTTGGAGGTAAAAAAGGACTAGGAGAGGAAATCCTGACTATATGAAACAAAGGGAAAGAAAAAACATCATCCTTTTGAGTGCTGTTCATAAACGAAGTTGGGCACGCTTTGCAGACCAAAGTAATTTCTGTATGTGAACTGAGGTTTAGAAAAATATAGAGGGCAAGATTTTCTTCTCTCTGTGATGCTCATTGGTACATGGTAAGCACTATGTTGTAAAGGACTTGGTCACTCACCTGGTCCTGCTGCAACTGATCCCTTCAAGGCCTGAGTGTACAGGCAGGAGAAAGGCAGAGAAAGCTGCAGTTGCTGATTATAAGTGCCTTCTGCCTGCCTCCAAAACAGCCATCTGGATCATCATCACACTTTTAGGAAGAAAAGCAAGGAAGACAGCTATTCTAGTTTTATTCTAGTTTCTACTTTTTTATTTTTTAATTTTTTTTCTGTTCCTCTCTTGTGATTCACTTCTACAGAGTAGATATAAAGAAGCCTCTGCTAGCAGTTCTCCACCGCATTATTTGGGCAATCACTTTGCACTAGGCATACTAGGCAGATTTTTTTGCTTAATTTGTCCTTGAGATCCATGTCCTGATATTTTCTGCTTTCCAAGATCAATACTTCCAAGAAACATTATATATTTTTTTACGGCCCATACAAGTCACTGTTTGATACCGGAATAAAGTTTTTGATGTAGGAGATATAAAAATGCATGAATAAGTGAGGAGATGTGTATGCCTTACATGTGGCGAGAGAAATGGCTAGAAAAAAATCTTTAAATACAATGATGAATGCTTTAAAGGGAGCATTGTACCCATCCATAAACATAGAATCAGACAAGGAAATCTGTTATTGTCAACATGTTTGATTCTTGGCATTACTAATATCCTGTATTTCCATACCATCAGCACAGTGCTCAGATAGATCCCAAATGACATGGGATACTTGTTATAACATGTGCAGAAGCACTTTTATCATCTCCTCCCTCCACACCTCCAGTTTAGGAATTTGTTGTCAAATATCAAGGGGATTAGTTTCAAATGTCAAAAGCAGATGTGGGGTTATGAGCAAAGACCTTTTTAAAAAAGAAATATATAAACCTGCATTTCAGACACCTTAGATAAAACATTGTGAATCGCTTCAAAAAATTCCTGTTTTGCAAAGCTATTTAATATTCTAGACTGCTGGTCTGCAGGCATCCAAATGGAATGCTAATTATCCACTTTTTTCCCCAGCTAAAAGCTTCACAGAGGCTGACAGAAGGAAAGGCACTAGACTGTTGAACAACAATACCATGCTTTCAGAGGGAAAGAAAACTATAAAATGTTTCCTTCAGCCTAATTCTTCTAGCATCAGCTGATCCTTTACCAGTCCCTACTAGACAGCAATTAATCTCTTCTCTGTGGCTTACTATTCCTTAGGGCTTTAGCTGATATTCCGTTACTTTATGTTGCATTTAAAATAGAGGTTGAGTAGAACACATTGAGTCTTGAACACAACAGAGTAATATATTTGAATTCCTCCTAATCTTATGAAATGTCTTTCGCTATAGACTTCAACTGGTCATCAAAGGTATTTCTAAGATTTCTAGTTCACTGGAAGGTCTCCATCTTATTTTTCTTAAAACAAGTGATGTCCCAATTAAAAAGTAGAGAGAAGCTCATCTCTTACTATCCATCAAGCCAACAAGACACAGAAGTAATATAGCATAAGTTTTAACATGCCTTCCCATCTAATTGCCAAGTTTAATTATTTGCTGATGGACAATGCACAGTTCTGCTGTTCATAACATGATTGAGGATTTCATAAAAATGAAGAAGAAAGTCCAGAATAATTTGGCAAGGTTTGTCAGGAGTGGTAATATCACCTGTTACATTCAAAAATGCATTCAAAATTTGGACTTCTCATATCAGTAACACACATGCACATAAGATTTTCTAATTTTCTGCCAAAGCATGTTAAATCTTTTGACAATATCACTTCATTTCACTTTGACTATCATATTGAAAACAGTTTAGTTGTAATTGAATAAGTATCAATATCAATCTCCTGCAAGAACATTTTTATATATTAATGTCCTTTAATAATATACAGGTTAATATACATAACATAACCTATTGCTAATGATATTTTTCTATGAAATGTAGGCTCCTTATAGATTAGACTTTAAATTAACATTCCGACTATTGTTACTAAACTCCCTATTAGATGCACTTTGAGATCAGCCTATAAGTAGACTTGCAGATGTTAATAGCTTGAAGGTGTCTCTAATCACTGGAAAAATAAATTTTCATAGCACAGCCTTTAGGTGATACGTACTCAAAGTGATATGTACTCTAAGTTGAATCCAAGACAATGCTCAGACCTACTGTCAGTCTTTCCTCTGTCTGGAGAAGTAAGGATTTGAACTGAATCCTTTTATATTGGTATATTAAGACTGCAACTTCAAGAGTCATGGTGATCTGATCTGATCTAACAGCTCTTGTTCTCTGAAATAAGGAGTTTGGGCTTCTGTCTCCCTTTCTCCTCTTCTTCTTGGTCCTGGCCAGATACCGCCATCTCTCATCAGTTCTGAGCTGAACTAACTTACCAACTCTTACCAACCTACCAAAAAAAAAAAAAAAAGGCAGAAAAAAAAGGATAACTATGAGCAAACATTGGACTATGACACAGAATTGTTTATGTAACAGTTCAGAAAGTTCAGAAAGTGTCTTGCCAGTGCAAAGAATGGTGTAGGTTATGATGACAGGAGCTGAAAAGGGAGAAAAATACCCAAAAGAGTAAATAACATCCCTGCTCATTTTGGAAAGTACACTCCATTAAGGCCACACAAATGTTCAAGAAAACATAGGCTGAGATTGCACAGAGAACAGCGGTTCTTCCCTTTGTCGTTCTCTAAAGTAATTCTCCAAAGTCCAGTGTCCCTTTTTATGTTGTGTTTACATTTTCTTCTAAATTTGCATCTGTTCTGAAAATGCTGTGCCTAGGAGAAAGGGCCAGTGGTAGGAACCAGAATATATTCTCCTGTTTTCTCCATCCTCACAGTTCCACAGCTCATTTCAACCTGGGGCACTTTTCTCCTCAATTGTCTTCACTCTTCTCTTTTGATCTATTCTGATCTCTCTTGTTCCATCACCAGTGTAAGCTCCTAATTGCACCAGAAACATCTACTGCTCAGTTTTTAAATAATCTTTGCAATACACAGTCTACTATAGAAAAAGTTGGTGATCATATGTTTCCATACAGTTGCTCATAATCATGTGCCCACTTTCTTTTAGGTCTTTACACTTTTACTCCTAAGTGTTTTTTCCTCACTTGCACTAATTCATCACTGAAAAACAAAAAATATTATTTACATTTCTTTTGTATGTGCTTAGTATGGAGAATTGGAACAACAGCTGAGAAACCCTTATGTTTCCTGGCCAATATGGCACATGTAGAACTTGTGGAGCAGCAGCTGAAAAGCTGTGTTTTTGGTTTTGGGACCAATTTGATGTCTTTTACCAATTTTTTTGGGCACCAATTCAGAAGACTCTGATTCTTCCCCCGCCCCATACACTAATCTGGTATCTTTCCATCTAAGCTTTTTGACACCTTTCATCTGTGGAAATCAATAAAGAAAATCTGAAAACAACTTATTGTGTAAAAATAAACTATTATGGAGATTTCTGATATATTTTTTTTTGACCTGTATATGACTTCAAAATCCAAGCTTTTCTTCTTCCATTGCATATTTATAATATTTTATTTCAAATTTATATATATTTTATTTAAATTTTTAATTTCTTTTTCTTTTGAAGTAGGAATTTTAGAATGGATATGTTCCAGCCACATTTTTCAGTGAATGAATAATTAGCAAAATTTTATTACAAGATTGGAAGGGGTGTTGCTGAGGCTATACGGATTTTTTGTTATAAATCTTCAGATATTTTTCATATGTCTGATTTCTTTAATGTAGTTTTTATAAAACTGTTATTCAGAAATGTGCCAAAAAAAACCCCACCTTGTAACAGAAGTTACTACACATCTAAAGCCAGTGCCTTCCATGATAACCTTCTGTACGTTTTTTATCTGTCAACCACAGTTAAGAGATTGAATATATTGCTATTTCTATATCTAAAGGCCTTTGTCCAGTGAAGAATCTAATTCTAAGGTAAGATGTATTACAAAAACTTCCACTTATTAGGGACAGGGCCAAGAATACTTTTTAATTTTATGTGGGTATCAAACAATGCTTTAAATCATAATATCACTTCATTTTGTTTGATATAGTCTTTTGCAGTTTCCCTTGAGCTCATGAACTGAACCTACTTATACTGTTTTAAAATGTTTACCCACATGAATACTCTGAGAATACTGAACTTGTGGGTCAGGTCCCTTACTATTGCCAAGAAGATTCCTATGGGTTCCAGGGAGCAGCAGTGAAGTAGTGGGGTGAACCTTGATTACAGCTTGGTGCCCTTGCACACAGAATGTAGGTTTCAGGGGGCAGAAGTGCACTTTGTAAAAGCTGCAGTGTGAAGAGAACAGAGGAAGGTGGATTAAAGGCTGTGTGATTAGGCGTCTATTACTTCTCCACACTGGGACAATCTGTCTGAGTTTTGATGTACTTTTGCTATGACCTTGGTCTTCCAGTGACATAATTCCAAATAGACATTTTGCATGGGAAGACTTCTTTAAAGCAATTCCTGTCTTGAGTGTTGTGAATTTTCACTTAGATTTCTGTGTAGGGTCTTTCTTGGATTAGGCAAAAATTCTTCTATGAAACTGCAAGAGTATCTTTTTACATAGACTTTTATTCCTTTACAGTTTGATTTAAAAATTCTTTTCTCGGTTTATAACTTACAATCATATTCCAAAGTGTGTTCCATTCGGTCCTTAAAGCTCTGCAACAGAGCACTAGTTCATAATTACGAACTTTGTTTCTTCCTTAGTTACTATTTTCCTTCTTTGCACTGCTTCACTTGATCAATTTCACATGCAAAGATTACCCCATTGGCCTGTCATCATTCAATTAATAAAAGAGAATGAAAAAGCCGATGCAAAAGGGTTCCACAAGAAAACAAAACAAAACAAAACAAACAAACAAACAAAAAATTGATCTAGGAATAAAGTCATTTAATCTGAAAAAGCCTTTGCAATTGCCCAGACAACTTTCATGTGCCTTGTCTCACACTGCATGCATGCTTGTGTGTGTAAAATGAGAGGAAAGAGAGAATAAGTATGCAATCTTATATTGCTCAAAAGGAGAGGCAGTCAAAAATATGTACATGGTTAATTAAGGACTCTTCTCAGAAACAGAGTTAGTCCCATGAAGTTTACAAATTGTTTAATTTTGGTCTTCAGCTCATTATGTTCTATTGTTTATTAGATGGACTGATGAAGGCAGCTTGTCCTAAACTGTAGTACTTGTCATACTAAGTCTCTTAGCTGAATCATGCATAAAATTGAATACAGATTAAAGTTTTACCACTTGTGAGATTTTTCTGTCTTTGCATGTGGTTATTTTCTTTCCTCACTGTTGCTTATGTACCTGAGATGACACAGGTCACTGCAAATTTGATCTTGACTTTCTAGGGGGAACTGATTAAAAAAATCAACTAATAAAAAAAAAAAAAAAAGATTTACAGGCTCCCATATTGTCAAATCTCAGCAACCAAAATTTAGATGCTCCCTAAATTAACCCAAATTCATCACCTGATTTTCAGGTATATTATTTTATGGTTCTATGGTACAGCCAACAAGGTTGTTTTCTTCCACAGAGACAAAAATCAAAAATACTTGGTATCATCAACAATTATTATTCTGGATGTTGCTAAAAGATCTGTATGCAGTTATTTGTTTGTGCATGCTGTCCGAAAGTAGAAGAGAATTTTTTTTCTGTGAATATTTTGTAACTAAGTGTTCTCAACCAAATAGGTCCTTTTTAGGTCCTTTTTTTTTTTTTTCCTAGATTAATTACATAAGCAAATTTCACCTTTTTCTCTTCATTTACAGTTCAGTGGGACAAAAGAACAAAAGAACTACAGCACAAAGTCAAAAGTCAGGGTACTGTTTAGAGGTGAGAGATTAAACATGAGTCTTTTTTTATTATTATTTTATTGCTATGAGAGATTTCAAGACTGTTCTTTTTTTTTTTTTTTTTTTTTTTATAAGAGAGTTTTAAATTTTTTTTTTTTTTTTTTTTTTTTTTCTTTCTAAGTGGGTTTATTATTTATATTTGGGCAACCAATTATGAAAAAATTAGAAAACAATTTAAATGAAATTATATTCACTTAAAAAGAGAAAACCTGCAACTACAGTTTGTCACCTCTCCAGATCAGGATTATTTGCTATGATATTCCTCTTCTTATACAGTATTTTCTGTGTCCAAAGCACTAAAGTTTACCACTTCTTGGATGCTGCTATTCCATAATCCTCTATATTAAGTGGAACACTGGATAATCAGACCTCCTTTGTTGCACATGTCAGAATAGGACTATTCCCACCAGTGAGTGTTTAATTTTCTGTCAGTCAATGAAAGAAAATATGTGGGTCTGAATCCTTTTATTTAGTTTGAATAAAACTGGTGGCAGTCATTTTAAGCAAAACTGGAGGCAGGCACAGATGTAGACAGGTGTGAAGTTTGGGAGAGAGAAGAGAGGCTTCTCATCTACAATGCCCACTGTCATTTCATTTGAATTTAAGGACAAACAAAAATCAAGACTGGTCTAGCAGGGGGTGCTGCAGGGTCCCGAGTTCTTCATCACCTCGCTTTTTATTCATTTCTAGTTTTTAAACTTTCTTTTTTCTCATCTTCCATATTTTAAGATTTAGATGTATTCCAGTAATTCATAGCTGTTGACATTACCCTGGTAGCTAGCTGGCTGGTTTTAAACTTAATCAGTCACCTCTACTCTCCTGGGCTTTTATTAGAACAAATACAGGGATACAGGGATAGTTTGTATACAGAATACAGGTTTTCCTTTATTTATTTATTTGATTGGATGCAAGTAACTCTTGTCTTTATGCAATCTGGGATAAAGACTATACACCATTTACCTCATAATTAAGTCCTGTTTGGAGTATATAAATTGGATGGACCACTGAAAAGAAATAGTTTCCTTGCAAGAAACATTTAAGAACTGATTTATCAAATTAATCTTTATATCTGTTCCACTGCTTGGAATGTCATGCAGCAATTTTTAGGGGCAGCTGTAATGCGTGCTGACATATCAACTACAATTTTAAAAGTCTTTACACAATAGCAGATATTATTTTATTTCAGACTTGCTGAAATCACTTACAGAGAGTCACAGTTCTCACCACAGGGAAAGTCAATTTCTTATCCCTGTTGAAAGTCTGAACATGTCTAAATGAAATCTCTGTTAGATTCAAAAGTTTTTCTCACAAATATTCTTTTTAACTACATTTCCTTACTAAGCAGTGTGAGAGCACAGGCACAGACACTGGGACTCAGTCATCTGCATTTTCTTTATTGATAGAGTAGTCCTTCACACAGTTTTGGTCATCTGGAGCTCTCACAGATGATTACCAGGCATACTTTGGGGTTACCACATGATAAAGATCACTCCTGATAAACATTTTGGATGAAGCTACCCTGCTCTAAAAGTAAAGAGCGTTCAACAATATGGACATAACCAGACTGTGCCAGCTGGTCAGAGAATGGGCCCTAGAGCAGTTGACTATTTTTAGTAGATATAGATTTTTAGCCTCATTTGTATGGCTGTGTAGTACAGTATAAGATTATTCTCGTAAAATGGCTGAAAGATCAGTTGAATAGACTGTAACATTTCTGTGAAGAAAGTATTAAAGTTTTTAAGTTAGGGACATAAATACAGGAGTCCAAAATCATATTTTGGACTAGCTTTCAGTTATTATCAGGTCCTATTCTACATTGCTGTTCTGTAATCTGTTTAATTGAATAACAAAAAGTGAAAAAAAAAAAAAAAAAAAAAAAAGAAAGAAAAAGGAAAAGAAAATCTATTCCAGAACAACAGCTTTGCTGGCAAACTGAATTTGCTTCAATACAAATCTTTGTTAAAGTAAGGTCTAATTTTTGAAAGACAGACTTAAATATATTTTATTGGAGAAAAAGACAATTCCACCACCTCTATTAAATAACAGTAACACACTTCAGAAAGAATTTAGTCTATTATTATTTAGTTTCTACACTCATAGATTATACAAAATGTTTTGTAACATGTAAAGTCATAACTTCCGTGGCCCAAGAAGGCGACACAAAAATGTCTTTAACAAGTACAAGCATAACCAAGGAGGGTTCTAATGTGACATCCTTTATAGGTTTTTGATACTTCATTATGGAAAATGAAATATAAGGTGTATCTACATATGGGGTTGAATTTTGGACTTATGAAACAAGAATAACCCTTGAGAATGTGATAACTGCATAATAAATAGGAAAAACAAAACAACAACAACAACAAACAAATCTCTCAATATAGTGTAATTCTTTTACTCTATAGGAGAAACAGGGCATATGTAGTTGCATGCCACAGTCTTTTTACACCTTCTAATTTAAACAGACTGCATTTTTTATTGGAGTTGAACAAATGTAAGTTTCTGGTGTTTCCTGAGTAAGCTCTTGTGGAGCAATAAACACTAAAGAAGCCCAGAGGTCATTATATCTCTGACCATGTCTAAGTTTTCCATGCTTATTCTGAGGTAGTTATCAAGATAAATTTTCAATATAAATTACTTAATTTCCTTCCTTAAATCTGTTTTCCAGGCAAGATACAGTAGCTGCTATTTTTTTTTTTTTTTTTTTTTTTTTTTTCCAGAGAGCTTTCACTTCAACAGACCAGCCAGACATCTGAGGTTAAGATATCTCAACATAATCATTGATACTACAGGGTCTGCAGGAAGTGAAATGAATACTGTGAAGGTTTCAGGTCAAGTATTAATCTGCCTGACAGTAGTATGTCTGGAAAGTCTCATCTTCAGCATTCCAATGATACCTAGATCCTTCCCACCTGCAGGAACAGCACCTATTCCCAAATTCTAAGATAATTTAAAATTTAATATTTGCATTTCAAAAATGACAATTTTATTTGATTCTGTAACACAGTATATTTAGTATCGAGCAAGGACTAGAAAGTGTTTTATTTTTTGTTTTAACTGTTTCTTTGTTTGGTTTTCCAGTTTCAAAGAAAAGTCAGGTCTTTGACTCAAATTTCTAAAGTCAGTAAAAGATATGCTCTGTGGCTAGGAATAGATACTCATTTGCTCTATGTACATTGCAGTTTTCTATGCTGGTATAAAAGAATGCAATAGTAATTAAGTAATTATACTGTTTCAAAAAAGCAGTTCTTGTTTTATAGAACAAACAAGAACAAAACAAAAACAAATAACAACAGGCAGAAAGAAGGATATTAATACTGTGTTGCATACAATATGCACTGTGTCAATAAAGTAAAATATTTCTGTCATGAAAAGCTTCCCATACAAAGAATGCAGTGTGTGACAAGTTTACCCACTTCACTTCTGGAAAATTCAAGGTAAGATGAATACAAAGTAAAAAACTTAATAAAAT
>CM021699.1:104090717-104612511 GCA_011074415.1 Stictonetta naevosa | reverse complement strand
ATAATACAGCATATTTTATAAGTCTCACATGCCCCACACTCACAGGTGTATGAGCAGCCCCATAGATAATTCTTTCAGTTTGTTTTCTTTATTTTCTTGTCCTCTTATAAAAATATACCTCCAAAATATCAAACAGGTTAAGTTCTAAAAGTTATGAAATCAATATTAAAGAATGTCTTAGCTTAATTTTATATATTTACAAAGATCAATTTACAATTGTTTATTACCACATTCTTTCTACAACCTTTGAAAAACCTCAGGTTTTATTGTATAAAAATTCTTAATTGTTCTTTATAATTCCCAAACTTTCTCTCATTTACCTGTAACTACCCAGAAAAAAAACTAATGAAAAATTATTTGGGAATCATCATATAATGTGTTGTTATTGACAGAAGAGCTAATCAATCATCTACTACACCCATCTTCTGTTAATGTAAACCTGTCAATTTCAACAGTTACAAAATTTATTTAAGAGTGAGGGTCTATCTTCATCTCTTTTGTTGTCATTGATTTGGAGATATGAACTAATCCTCTCTTGTTGCACATAATGACACATATAAACCTATATATTATTAATATGTGAGTTGAGTATAAAGGCAGAGTTATGTGTAAGGGTGGTCTGTTCTGCCCATAAAACAAGGATGGAATCAGCTGTGGACATAATTTTGTAATTATTCCCTGGTTGACAGTAGGCTCAATATGAGTGAGCAGTGTGCCCTGGCAGCCAAAACAGAAAGCTGCATTTTGAGGTACATTAAATCAGTGCTTCAACAGCCAGTCAAAAGAGGGGATTACTACGCTACATTTAGTACTCTCATTGAGTATTATGTGCAGTTCTGGGCTCCACACTATAAGAAGGATGTTAAGATCCTTGAATGCATACAGAAGATGGCAACAAAGCTGGTAAGAGGGCTGGAAGACATGTCCTATGTGGGGAGGCTGAGGACACTTGGGTTGTCTGGTTGTGTTGGTGTAATTTAGAATACAATTCAGAAGAGTAGAAGAACAATTCAGGAAAACTCAGTCTGTTTAGATGACTGAGAGATCCTAAATATCCTGTAAGTCACCATCACTAACTTAAAACAAATGGAGATACCTACACCTTAGCTAGTCATTCTCTCTTTTGTATGTTACAGTATGTGAAATTATCATGGAATGATGTGGACATTATTGGAAGAACTGAAGTTGGACAAAACTGCAATGGCTGAAAGACACAGAAATATTGGTTATAATAACTTCTGGGATGGAATGAGGTTTGTGACAAATTTTCTCAAAGTTCCACTCTGTGGCTAATTTTATTTATTCTATATAAAAGAGTTTGTGCACATGACTAATAAACTAACTGTGCCTACCTATGAAAAACACAGATGTTTGTACTAGGTGGTTCTTCATAACATAGCAAGAGGTCAATTTGTGTTGCACAGGTCATCTTGATTATCTGAGGCACCTCCATCACTGACATCACATTGGTTACTTTGATTACCTCATACATCTGAGTAAGGGCCATTACTTAAGGCCTATCAGTGATGACTGTCACTTCTGTCAGTAACCACAGTAGTCCCAGAGAAGAACAAGAGATGAGTTGTAATTTTAACATCAAAAGCTAGGATCTAAAATAAATTCCTCTACAAAGTAAGTTTTCATCAACTTGAAATAACAAAAGGCAAAAAAGACCTGAATATCCTTATTCAATCAAGTGGTGTCACATGACTATAAGCAGGCAAAAATAATCCTAGTGTGCTTCAGGCAAAGTGATAGAAATAGAGAAGTGTTGATGCTATTATATAAGGTGCTAGAAAATTCTCCCCTGTAATACTGGTTCCAGTTCAATAATTGTGAATTTAAATTAGAATGAACTTGGAAAATAACCTTTATGCATATCTGCAAAACAAATGTGGAGATAATATATATGAAAAATCACAAATATCTGTAAGCACATATGGTGAAAACCATCAGGGAGAAAGAAGAGCTATTAAGCTAAAAGATACTGTTGGCACAGTAATAAAAATGTGTAAAATGGTCACAAATACTTTAAAAATGGAAGTTAGAAGATTTCTAATCACAGGAAGAATGAGTTCTGGAACAGCCTTCAAGCAGAAACAGGAGATGAGAAATTTTAACCTGTTCTGTAATGAGCCTTGCAACATTTATAAACAGATTTTAGTTGCTTATAACAACAGGGAACAGGGCATTATGACCCACTAATTTTCCAGCCTTATATCCAAACAGCACAGGAGGTATTGGCAAAAGAATCATAGAGTCATAAAGTATCTGATTTGGAAGGGATCTGTGAGGATCATCAAGTCCAACTCCTTGGTCCCTAAAGGACCACCAAAAAAATCAAGAAATTCTACTTGTTCTTGTAAGTGGGGAGTTTTTAGAAAACTTTCATTATTATGAACACTGGCAACATTTACTTGCATTATATTAAATGCATGTATTCATTGGTCACTGTTATTCTGAAAAGCTGTTAATATACTTCAGTGTTATTTTTCACTGTAACAGAAAAAGAGCACATTGCGAAGGATGGCATCCAGGCAGGTTTTGAGTATTTCCAGAAGACTCCACAACCTCTCTGGGCAACCTGTTCCAGTGCTCTGTCACCCTCACAGTAAAGAATTGCCCTCTCATATTCAGACGGAACCTCCTGTGCTTCAGTTTGTGCCCGTTGCCTCTTGTCCTGTCACGGGGTACAACTGGAAAGCGATCATCTCCATCCTCTTGGCAACCTCCCCTCAGATATTTATACACATTGATAAGGTCTCCCCTCAGTCTTTTCTTTTCCAGGCTAAACAAGCCCAGTTGTCTCACAGCCTGTCACAGAATCACAGAATCATTTAGGTTGGAAGAGACCTCCAAGATCACCAAGTCCAATCTCTGACCTAACACTAACAAGTCCTCCACTAAACCGTATCACTAAACTCTACATCTAAACGTCTTTTGAAGACCTCCAGGGATGGTGACTCAACCACTTCCCTGGGCAGCCTATTCCAATGCCTAACAACCCCTTCCTGGTACAACAGGTGCTTCAGTCCTCTCATCATCTTTGTAGCCCTCCTCTGGATTCACTCCAGTACTTCCATGTCCCTCTTGTACTGGGGAGCCCAGAAGTGGACACAATATTCCAGGTGTGACCTCACCAGGGCTGAGCAGAGGGGCAGGATCACCTCCCTCGACCTGCTGACTACACTCTTCCAAATGCAGCCCAGGATACCATTGGCCTTCTTGGCCACAGGCCACAATGCTGACTCATGGTCAGCCTGCTGCCCACTAAGACTCCCAGGTCCCTCCCTGCAGAGCTGCTCTCCAGCAGGTCAGCCCCCAGCCTGTACTGGTGCCTGGGGTTATTCCTCCCTAGGTGCAGGACCCAGCACTTGCCTTTGTTGATCTTCATAAGGTTCCTCTTGGCTCAACCCTCCAGCCTGTCCAAGTCCCTCTGACTGGCAGCACAGCCCTCTGGGGTATCAGCCACTCCTCCCAGCTTTGTGTCATCAGCAAACTTGCTGAGGTTGCACTCTGTTCCATTGTCTAGGTCACTGATGAATAAGTTGAACAACACTGGACCCAGTAAAATGTTCCATCTTTGTTCCTGAGAAAAATAGTCCTTAACCTCTATAAAGTTGAATAGACCATGCTGTAAGTATAAAACATCTGCAGTATGTCATGTAATTGATTCTGTGTTTTGTTTAAGATAATTTTTGTCAACATATTTTTGCTTATTTATGTTTAATGAGGATTACTTTTATAAAATTAGTTACTTTTTATAAAATGAATAAACTCAGGAAACTAAAGTCAGTTATTTATTACTGTAGAAACAATTTTAAGACAATCTTTTAACAAACACAGTCACATCAATAAAATATAAGTAAAGGTTCTTATATTGCTACTGTCAAATAGTGTGTTTTCTAGGTGTTAAGAGTAATGTTATTAAATGTTATTAATAATTTCAATAGCAACACTGATCATAATAAAAGCAGTAAAAATAGTAATTAGACGTGTATTATCATGGTCTCAGTTGTATCACTGCTTCCTACACTGATTTTCTCTCTCTTCTTATTTTCAGTTATCCTTTGTTTTTCCAAGTTCAGACAGGTAGTTTGAGGTCACAGAAACTAAAAGGTGAACCAGACAAAATCAGTGTAAGGAATTTTATTCATGTTCATCTAACTGAGGACAAGGTCCTAAAAAATAACAAACATGCATTAGTGGTGATCTAGGAGACTAGGGTAGCAGCATAGCTGGAGATGATGGATGGCACTGGTGAACTGAAATTAAGATTTCAGTAAGGAGTGGTGCTTACTGCTGTGTTTGAGAAGGAAAATAGCACAAGCAGCATCTGCTTTCTCAGATAGGTCCTATCATCTTCTCTCTGAATGAATAAAGTGTATTGAAGATTTTAAAGCTGTGGAACTGGAAAAGAAATTTTAGGTCACTTGGCCCAAATCCCAGACCAGGTCAACTACTGCATGCCCTGAATTCCCAATTCTCAAAGGACTATACCAGCTGCTGGGAAATATAATTTCTTCACACAAAGTTTAAAAGAAACTAAGCAAGAAAAAAGAAGCCCGTGCTTCTAAATTTTGGAAAGAAATATTTCACTTTGTCTTGTAAAGCTAAAGAAATATGTTCTGCATATTTTTATATATCAGTTCTAATGCTAGTTCTTAGGCATTAAATGTTGTAATACTTTATTGCTATTTGATTTTAAATGAAGCAAAATTTAACCACTGTTGGAAAAGAATAAGTACATTTTTCATTATGGAACACCAAATTACTTTGTACCAATGTGCTGAAGTGTACATAAGAGTTGCAAGCCATCATTAACAGTGTATACAGATGTGGACTATTCAAACAGATATGTCCATAAAGAAGGTTGCCATATATTAACCATCCAGCTGATCACCAGTGCCCCTTTCTCAAATGCTATTACCTCCACTTTAACCTGCTAGCAGAAATGCTCATTTGAGCCCTTTCTATCTTCTAAAGTAAGGGGACATGGGGTCAGCTGAAATATTTTGGTAAATCCAGCTCATTGGAATTTAAGAAGAATAGGCAGGATTCACATATGAACAGCAACTGCATCTGGAACAGAGAGAAATAACATGGTTTTCAGCTCCAAGGCATACAACTAAGCAATGCAGTCTCATGGACTTTGATTCTTCACTAAATTTGTATGACAAGTTTAGAAATTATAGATAAGAGGCCTGGAGAAGGTCATAAGAGACCATCTCTTCCCCTTTTATTCCCACAGAAAAAGTCAGATATTTCAATGTCAGTCCTGACAGGTTCTTGTCCAACTTGTATTTCAATAGCCTCCAGTGAAGGAAACTCATCTTGCCCAGGCAATGCATTCCATTGCTTCACTAACCTTTCACTTAGAAGGTTTTTCCTGTTCTCTGATGCAATCTTCCTTGTGCTAATTATAAATCCTTGTTCTAATCACAAAGCATTATTCAGCTGGTCTACATCCCTCTTGAACTGTACACTAGTACTCCAGCTGACACCTTACTAATGCCAAATACAGCAAATATTTCAGCTGAATTAGAGATAATGTTCCTATTTACATTTTTTTTTTTTTTCAGAAAAGCATAACATTCTTGATTTATGTCCAGCTTGTGAGCCACAGTAACTCTCAGATCTTTTTTTGTTTAGCCAGACATTTTTCAATTTGTACTTGCAGAGATGAATTTTGTATTCCTTGTGGAATTGCATCTTTTCTCTCTAGCAAGGCCCTCATCAGCTTGATCTAATGTTAAAGTTAGCCCTACAGTGAGCCAGAGACTGGACAGGTGAATTCCTCAAACCTTTTTCAGTTTAAATCATTCTATGTTTTTATGAAAAATTTTTTGAATTTGAATTGTTTTCTCTAATGTAGTTAAAGGTTCCTCAGATTGTGTCATTTACAACATTAATTAGTTTACTCTATACTTTCCTTCTGGTTATTACAAAGTCTTTGCATGGCTTCTAATTCATCACAGACCCCCAGTCCAGTTTGTCTGGATAGATGATGAACCACTGGTAAAACACACATCAAGAATGGTAACTCCCATGTAATAGGACTTTCACTACCTCACCCATTCATCACAAATTAGACAAAACTGTAATGAGTCTGAAACCCTCCCAATGACACTGTATGTTCAGCATTGACTTCATCTTCAGGATACGTCTGTGCTTTCCCCAGACTTTTACCTCTGAATGGAAGGTCTGACCAAAACACTGCCTGAGTCCAACTATTTCACCCTCAGTTCCAGAGGTAGATAATGACTTCTCATTTTTTGGCGTTATTCCTGAAACAGCTGTTGGTTCCTACATGGATGAGTAGCATGTAGTAGCCCCTGGGTCATATGAGTCTCAGCAACATACCATCTTGGATTTAGAGTGCTGGCAAGGCATTTATCTTGAGACGTCAAGTCCAGTAGCTTCATGGAACACTTCAACTCTCTCAAGACTCAGCTATTAATTAATTCCATCTTCTTTGGAGTTTTTTACACTGCTTCTCATGACCTCTTGCTCTTTCACCACTGGAATTATTCTTGACTCACTCTCAGAGCAACCTCTGGTATCAGATTGCAACAAGACATTTCATGGAGGTAGACACTTTGCCTTAAATAGAGAACATCAGACTCTAAAGAACATTTAATCATTCTTTTGGTTGCTTAAGCCACTGTGGTTTTCTCTGTCTGGTCACCTTGTTCTTAGCAATCTCTGCACACATACCAAGGTCGTGGCATTTTCTCAGCCAGCTGTTCCTTGCAGCACTTCTACTTGTTTCTTAGAGTTTCCATAACCTAGATTCTACCAGGTGGCTTCTCTTTTCTGAATGTTTGTGGCAGACAGCTGCAAATCAAAGTTCCTGAAAATCCAGCTTAAGAACACCATGGAGATTTTTAAAGATCAGCTTGAATACAGTTGATACTAATCAGAAAATGAAGAAAGAAACCAGCTGTAGTCAGCTTCCAGAACTCCTTTCTTTTTTTTTTATTTTCCATTCCCCCTTACTTCCTTGTTTCTTCTAATGAGATCTGACACTCACTGATTGCATTATATCTGTACAGACCAACATAACACACCTCAGGGTCTCTAAATCTCATTACAGAAACAAGGAATGAAGCCTTGAAGCTTTAAACAGTGGTCTGTGTTTTCATGACTCAACTGCTGTGGATACATCCAAACTCTCCACTTGCTAGGTTTCGTGCCAAATGATGGCCTTGGTCCTTGAAGTGGATCAGTTCTTCACTTTATGTAACACAACAACAGCTGTACTACTGATGAATTCTAGGAAGAAGGAAGTGATTTCTGAGAATAAAGACATCCCTTGTTTGACTGAGAGATGAGGAGCTTAGGAAATGTCACAAAACTTCACTTCTTAACAGCTTTTACTTGACACTCATAAATCATAAAAATTCCTCATTCGTGATTTTTCCCTCAACCAAAAGTCCATTTCTCCAGTTTGAACATGGTTTCTTAAAACTTTAGTAATTATTTCACTGTTGATATTTGTTTAAATGGCATAGTAATGAAAAGCAACTCAGCTGTATGAATGCATGGATATACAATTAATTATTTAGACCAGCACAAAGACAGCAATAAAGAACATAATGGGAAGACAAAGCATGGAGAGGGAAAAAAGTTTTGTTACTGTGACAAAGTCCAATTTAAAGCTCTGAGAGACAAAATGTGAGAAGAAATAATAACCATTCACTGTGCCAATGTGGCCCTGTAGCCATTGCTGAAATGATGTCCTAGGTATGTGTGGTACTGGACTTAAAGAAAACATATCTGAGACATCACTAACAGAATGAAAATAGCAGAAATAATCACCTACTTGTAAATGTAGTTTCTTCTTTAGAGGGACCAATATCTGTTCAGGCAGCATCTGACACTCAGGGAATACTATTAATTTCTGGTTTTGTCATTTAAAAAAAAAAAAAAAAAAAACAAAAAAAGCCAAAACACCTTTAAAAGATCTCTAAAATACTGAAAAGGAAAAGCTACTTTCATCTTCACAACACTCATTAGCTATCTTAATCTGGAGAAGGACATATGATGGTACAGTTAGTGCTATCTTCTCTCCATCAGCTGAAATGACTTTACATATGATATGAGATTGTCTTCATTAAGGTTTACTTAAGAAATCAAATGCAGGAAGCAGAATTCAAATATTACGACCTTCAAAATTTGAAGAACTTCAAACATTGTGGAGTGATATAAGAACCTGCTATTCCCTAACAGTATAACTTCTGACATTTTGAGAAAAGTACTCTCAGGAAGATTTGCAAAAGCCACGCTAAAACTTGATGATATTCAACGATGTATGCAAGGAGAAGAACAATGTGTTTACTTGCTGTGGGGTGAAGGGGGTGGGGATGGAAGTAAAACTGCTAGCATTAGAAGGTCTTTAATTCTTGTTTTTTTTTTCTCCCTCTTTTCCTAAATCCCAGGATCAGCCAAACCTGTGTGTGCTTTTATCTAAGCTGAGTGACCACATTGTAAACCTAACCTCGTCAACATGCTGTAAATGGTTTGAATTAATTAATTTCCTCTGGAAATCTGTTGTATCCTGTATCCTGCTTTAACCCCCTATGAAGAAGGCCCAATGTGGAAGTATCAGTTAGCACCATAAGCACAGCTCAGTGACAACTCACTTTGTTGTTAATGAAAAATGGTTACTGTTCCATGCGGAAGCCTATTGATGTTAATATGTCCAATGCTCTTGTGGGCTAACATCTGGTCTGTGTTAGATGTTAATTCTAATTCTCAGTCAATATTTTTGGACACTGCTACTGTTGGCAATTTATTGATATTACCTGTGTGTTCTGCAAAGCTTTGTTTTGATGTATGTAAAGTCCATTTATTTTGTAATAATTCATTAATTCCACTTATTTCATCATGTTGGTAAGGCTTGTAAAGATCCACATGATTATCTACTTTCTTGTTTAAGCCCTGTTTGATTCTCTTAAATGTTCCCATTTGAAACCCACCACCACTATTAGACCTGTATTTGGCGCTCAAATCTTCCAAGATGTAGTAACAGGAGTACATAAAGAGAAGACTTCCTCAACCTCCCCAGAAAAAAAACTCGTGAAACTAAGCCTTGGTGGTCCAAATCACAGAAGTAAAGGGAATAGAGCAAGAAGAAATATCCACTCTTTTGAAGGTTCAGTGCTTGCCTATAAGGCCTTTATTTGGCAGGCAGTTCCACTAATGCCTCATTCTTGCTGATTTTTCTTCCCTTTCCTGCTAGAGTTTGAGTATAAAATAATGATTTCTTATTTATTAGATAGTAAGGAAGGAGTTGCAATTTACCAGACTTTTGTAAATACAACTGTATTGGAATCCATGCAAGTGATGCTAAAAAATGATAAAATGTTAGTAAGAGTATTTTGATATTTCAAGCAATAGTAAACATAATTGATAAATTAATTGAATGGTTTAAGTTAAAAAAGGCCAGAGTGAAGAGCCTGATAGAGCAAATGGCTAATTCAATAGAGAGAACAATGATGGAAGACAAAAATCAAGTTAGGAACAGTTAGTCTGGAATAATTTTCTATCTGGACAACTGGAATAGACTGGACAAAGAAAAAGAGACAGGAAGTGAAAAGATTAAGACTGGGGATAGCTCATGACCTTGGACAGGAGAAGGCAGAGAAAAGGGAGCAGGAGTCAAGGCAGACAGAAAATTGAGGATGAACAAGGAGTTAAAAGAGGAGTTTGATAAGGGGCAAGTTAAGAGATTGGGAGTGGAGGAAGTGGTTGCTTCTTGGCTTAAGTCCCAGATGGGGCTGGGAACCAGGTGAGAGAAAACTTGGATGAGTTGAGGTTAAGTGGAGCATTTGTGAGTAGAAAGTGAAGAAAGAATGGATGTATGCTGACCCCATGGGAATGGCTGGACCAAAAGGATTCAGAAGAAGCACAATAGGGAGAAAAAAATCATACTGACTGATCAGATATGAAGATGGGACTGGTACTAGGAACCTGGTACCACTGAGAAGCGGGTGATGGTGGGGGAAAACAAATAGACTTGCTTTAGTAAAAAGTCTTATTTAGTTATTTATTGTGCATTACTTTGCATCTTTAGCATTTTTATGTGGGATTGATGGTGGTGAGATGCACACTGTAAGTGTAATTCATTAGAATGGGTGCTGTGGTTTGCAACATATTGTTAAGCATTGAGATTTTAAACATCCTCTTTTATAAAGAATCTTTGGTTGCTATGGAGGCAGATTCAAAAGTCCTTTGTTAGAATATGGGTTTTCTGCTAATAATAATAATAATAAAAGTTGCACATTTTTGGCTCAAAGATGATAACCCAGAGAAAAAAAATCACTGAAGGGGTAGAGAATTAGAAAGTCAGGGAAAAGCACATTGCCCATAGGGAAAAGACAGTCTGTAATGAAGGAAAGAAGAGACAGGTAGGAAACAAAGAATCCACATTTTTTGAATAGTTTCCACTTTTTCCTGTATCTATTTACAGAATCAGAACAAACTGCATAGGGAGGGGAAGGGCATTACTGTTCAAAAGCTCTTGCAGTTAGGAAATTAAATCTATGCAAACTAAACACAAACTGAAAGCTTCAGAATAATCAATCTGTCTGTTCTAGCAGGCATCTTTCTTACAATGCTCAGAAGGGTGTCTGAGCAACTCTCAAGGAAAGAGAAGCAGGCATTTCATCCCAAAGTGTTACTCTTTTCTAATCCCCAGCAGCAAGGGATTGTTTTTAGCATCAGCCTTCAGTTTGGGAATTTGTGGCTTAAGGGAAAGGAGAGAGGAAGGTGTAGGATTACTTTTTTTTTTTTTTTTTCAATTATTATTATTCTCCTTGATTGAGTTACACGCTCCTGTGAGTTCCAAGCCTTGGCATGACCAGTGAAATATCTTGTCTCAGCCATTTTAAGCTGGATAAACTGCATTGCTTCTGAGGTGTGCTGTTATCACTGAAGGCCCTGCATAGTGAGAGTGAGCTGGAGAGCCCATGGCTGAAAACCACATCTGTAGGCTTTGTGCTGGAACATGTAGAGAGTCTAGGCACATTCTTAAAGCCTGACAAGGCTGATTTGAACCCATCGTGCTCCTGTTAGTGCTACAGCCCTGTTGTGTGTGAGCGTCTGAGGCTCGGGAGGAGGGGCACATACTGCTGTGAATGGGGCCCATGTGGGTGGACTGGGGCTGGAGAGCATATGTGAAAAGCAGATGTGGTGTGTGTTCCTGAGCAGAGCAGAGTGTGACAGCAGGGGCTTGGGAAAGAAGTCTCTGTAAAGACTGTGTTAAGATATTTTAATAAAGAAGTTACCTAGTGTAAATAAATCCATATGTTTTGTAATCCATAGTCCCATTCTGCTTCAGCATCTGGCAATGTGGGGATTTAGCAGTGATAGAATTAATGGTATAACTTCCTATTATACTTAATGGGGGGTGGAAAACAATTAATGACTTATGTTAAATGACAGTTTCTAGAATAGTCTTCATTAAGGAAGGCTCACAATTAAAGGAGATTGTGTTTGTTAAAAGCCAGAAAGAATTGCACTAACCAACAAGAGCAACTTGGAATAGGGATCCATATGCACAAGCATCTTGTCTTTGTGTATTTATTATTACTAGGGAGGTTTAAAACTTGTCACAAAAGTGATTCTGGGGGAGGGAAAACATATTTTGAGAAAAACTTGTTTTCTGTGTGAAAAGTATCCATTTTATCTAAGCTTTATTTACCTTTTGCAAATCTTTTCCTACCCTCTTAATTTCCTCTCCCACAACCAAGAAATGACATTGTCATAAAAAGTAAGGGTTTTCTGGAAGCACTGGAACATATGAGTATATACATTTATTAGAAAAATTATGATAAAAACTGTTTCTAATTTGCTTGCTTTAGCAGTGAACTTTCTCAGGAAAAAATAACTAATTATATCTTCAGTCTATGGATGTACTGGGTCAAGTAGCTTGTATACAGATTTCCTGTTTGCCCCTAGTTCTTACCCCATAAAATACTCACTGAACTTTCATTTCATGAAAACAAGGCACAGTTTCTAGGTGAACGTTGTCAAGGTAATGTTTCATTTTTTAAAGCATATCATTCTTAAAATACAAGCTGAAAGTGCCACTACAGAGAAAATGGGAAGTTACCCCTTTTACTCATTAGGAACCTGACCATGAATATTCAAATATGCTGTTTTTCCCCTGACATTTTTCTTGCTTTAAGATTGTGTTCACCACACTGTTTCTGAAACATCATTTTCCTAAGGTTGACTATATTTTTGATTATATAGGATATATTTTAAATGTCACTAAGAATGTTTTGAAATCATGCAATTTCATAACAATGATAGCTGTAATAATACTTTAAGACACTAACAGAATCCTGTGTTCCTTCCTCAAAAGGGATCATACACTGCTGAAGGAATTTAAATAATGTTATCCAGAAAGCTGTCTATCATTTACATAGCTGTCTGAGTGTCCTGGCTGATAAAATTGTTCTGCAGTTTTCAGTCAGTTTGTTCCCAATTTCACACATCTGTCACTTTACTAGGGGGAAAAATCCACAAATTTAATAAATAATAATAATAAAAAAAAATGAAATGTAGACATCCATAGCTTGTTCATCATCACTACAATAGCTGCACGTATCCTGGAGAATTGTAGTCACCGAAGGGGTACAAAGTTGCACAGCTATTTCCTATGCCTGTTTTTGTCCCTTCAGGAAAAGGAGTGTTAGGACTTTCCCAACTGGCTGGTTAGCAGAAGGGTGTGGTTAAGGAAATGATAAAAGGGAGTGAAATGTTACCTTATTTTTATAGTTTTGTTGCCAGTAGCTAGCCCTAGGGGAGACAGGCATATTGGTAGTTAGAGCTTTGGTCATGTAAGAGATCCCTGGATTTAAAAAGTGTTTTTGCCTCACTCAGCGAGGTACCCCAGAGGCGTCAGTGGATGCAAAACAAATGTGCTACATGCTGCTACAAATCTTTACATTCATGCTAGATTGAAATTCCCCAGCCAAAAAAATGCAGCCCTACAAGTTTTCTACCAACAGATTTCTGTTCTGTCGTGCACGACAAGGGCTGTCGGGCTGGGCTCCCCCTGTGCCGCTGCTGGAAGGCTTGCTGCAGCTCTTCCATGCTCACTGTTGGCTGGCATGGACCAGAGTGCCCAAGGCACCCAGGACCAGTTGCCAGATGGACCCATGTAGTGTAGGCTCCTTAATGGCTGCTGTCCCATTGGGAGATTAGTGTGTCAGAACACCATCATATGCCTCCCTGCCCTCGACAAATCCCCTTCATTCCCCTGACACATTTATACAAACCCTTTTCCCAAACAACCTATAGGGCAGCAGAGCAACTGCCTTTAGGTTGGCTCCCCTTATGAAACCTAGTTGTTTAATGTTTTTTCACCGCTGATGAGAAATGAAGCAAAAAGTGGCCATGTGGTACTTGCATCCATATCTCTGTGCATGTTAGCTCTGCCACATTTTAATGAAGAGCATTTCCCTCCTTCTTAACAAATGTAACACAGTCATGTCTACCCCTGCTAGGCAGAATTAAGCCATCCTCCTCAACCTCAATTGCTGGAGAAATACTAAAATGTCTATTTCTTTTCATCTGAACAGAACTAAGAGACACATTCTACTGGTTCTTTATTTCACTGGAGTGGGAAAAAGGAGACGTCAACTTTGCTCTCTGTGCTTTTAGTGTTACTGCACAAGTGTATTTCCCTATAACATTTTTACTGTTATGCCCTAGGGCGAAGTGCTAGCAGAATCCAAATATTTAGATGTTTATTATCCCTTGCACGTGTATTTTCCATTAGCATCAATGGAATTTATGCATGTACACAGGGAAAGGAAAATAAACTGTTAATATCCTAACTGAGAGAAAGGGAAACACAGGGCCCCCAGAAAACAAACTAGCTGTAGAGGGGAGGAAAATTATTTTCCTGAATTAATTATTCATAACAGCAATGGAAAAGACCTGATGGACTTGGATCATCTCTCTCTGCCCTCTGCAGGACAGAGGTATTGTATCTATGTTTGTCTCAGGCTCTGTGCATTAGCTACCCTTAGAGATCTTCAGTGACAGAGAATCAAATGCCTTCAGAGCCTTATCACTGGCAGCTAATTACCATGACTGTCAAGAAATGTTTTCCTGATGTGCAACTTTGCCAGAAGGAGAACTGCTTCCTCTGCTCGGAAAATGCATGGGCAGTTACTTTTGCACTTAACTGTGACAGAGCAAAGGCAAGCAGTAACTGATGCTCCAAGAAGGGAAAGGATTTCCTAGCAGGTCAGACTACTTTAGAGTGGTCACAGTGAGGAATGTTAGAGCATTACAAAATTCACAACTTTGCTCTAATTTTTGTGCTTATGAAAATAAATTAAAAATTAAGAAGTCAGTCTCATAACAAAAGAATGTACGTTGTCTCCAAAAGTCCCAAATAAATAAAGAATTACCATGGCAGAGTACTGAGTCACAAGTTTATCATTCCCCTGTTTTGATGAAGGCAGTGGAACAGTCACGTGTGACTTACCAAAATTTCAGAGAGGTGTTCTGGCAATTTCCATAGGCAAAACATTAGATGAAAGAACAACACAGCAGTATTTTTTCCTCACAGACCGGTCCTTCTAACATTTCATGTGGTGACTCCTGATGTCTCATTTGATGTCTCAGTGACAGAAGTAGACACTTTGGATTTGTAAGAGCAAGGCAACTGCTGGTGTCCATCTTTCCTCCCTAATACTACATTACAGATGTTATCAGTGTAGCCAAGCAGTTAATGGGCATCAGCTGTAGCTCTGGGAAACTGAATGCTCTGTTGCAGGCTATAACACCTCAAATGACTATTGAATACACTGCTTAGCACAGCATAACATCTGAAAATATTTATGTTCATCTATTTACTGTGAACACCTTTCAGAGGAATAAACTATTCTGCGTAGTGACAGACATTTCTAGAAAAACGGTGCTGATGGAGTTGGATATATCACTACATCCTTTGCTGAGAAAACACATTTCTTCTAGACACACTTCTTCCCTTGCTTGGGAAGTGGATAGTCAGGAACATATTCTGAGATGTGGTAAAATCTGAGACAAGTTTTCCATATTGTAAATTTAGCTAAACTCATAATACTTTGGAATTTTACTGCAGTGCCTAACCAAAGTATTTCTCTCTTTTGTTTCATTAAACTAACACTAAAAACATTAGTGAAACTTAAATGAAATGGATAACTGACTCACTGCTGAAATAGTCACAGACTTGTATACACAGAGGAATAAGAAACCTTAGATGTCAGGTTAGGAATAGAGCAATGTGTTTGATTGTCTCAAATCAGGACAGATAAAGCCAGAGGAGAGCCTTTGTGCATTAATATTGCTAGGCATATTCATGATGTGATGATGACGCTGTTATTAATAGATGAAAAGTAACGTTTTATTTTGTAAATATATTTTCCCCTGATATTTTAACAGCTATATCTTTGGGATGATGATGATCATCATTCAGTTTTAAAAATCATTATTGTTTTTCCACAATGGAACCTACTGAGGTTTCCATATTATAGTTCTAAATTGTTCTTGGAGGAATGAAACAGATGTACTTATTCAGAACAAATGAGAATGGATAATTAAAAATAAATACTTCAGTAATTGCAAGGTGGTTCAATTAAAGTAACAAATAGAACCAATTGTGATTGATCCATTCAAAGTTATAGTTTGTTGTTACAAATTGAATTTGAATTTTATTTAGTCAGGGACAGGTGTATGATCTCAAGGTTGCAAGTGCCAGACAAAGAATCTGACTGGTGAATTACCTGCACTCAACGTTCTCTTATTTTCAAGGGGGAGTTGATGCTAACCAATTTTGCACCAATAATTTCACTAGGATTTTAACATTTTTCTGGGATTTGGGATTTATATTTCCAGTGGGTAATTTTATTGCCTATCAGTCAGACTCTATACGTAAGTACGTACAATGAAGCAAGGAAAAATCTTACAGAGATAGAAGCACAAGAAGGCAAAGTTAAAAAAAAAAAAAAAAAAAAAAAAAAAAAGTCCCTGTTTTGAGGAAGACTGATGAACATAGACAGACTGCTCCCAGAATTAAAAAGCTTGGAGTATTACAGAATTTTTGTTCACAGATGATTTCATGTACTTCTTTCCACAGCTAAAGGGTAATTCAGATAAAAGAAACATAGAACGCTAAGTTAGGCATTGCACCATCCAATTTGTTGAAATAAGGACACAGGATTAGATTCCTTTCCCTCTTTATGTGTGACTGAGAAGGGTCACACACCTCAGAAGGGCATGCTACATGCCAGTAGCCAGAAACTACTTAGAAATCCCACTTTCTGAAACTCCAGCCCATTACAAACTCTAGGCCACCTCCAAGAGATCCCTCTATATATCTGAAATCAGAGACAAGGATTGCCTCTGGAGAAATACCAGGTACCATCCAAAGTAACTGATCACAGCCCTTTAACACGTGATGAGGTGTTGCTACTGAGGTTTTCCGTAACAAAAAAGTGGTTATAGTATTCAGACAAGGGGAAGTGCAAGAGACAGATTCTGTTCTTCTCAGTCTGAAAAGTTCTAAATTTATAGCTTCCACCTCAGTAGGCAGTTTCCTCCTGGAAAGAAACAGTTATTCTAACACTTCACTGGTTAGCAATGACATTGGACAACTGTCTTGGTGATGTTAGGTCATTGCCTAGAAAAAAAGGTAAGTTTAGCAGGACTTTTTCCCTCTGCAAGGAAAAAAAATCTGGAACATACATATTTAAATGCATATTTAGCATAAATGACTTGATTCAACAACATTATTATGACATAATATCAGAAAAAAATATAATGAAGAAATCCCAGTTGTGAGGTATTAATTTCTCTCCTGCAGGAATATTAATTGTCTTCTGTATAACACTAAATAACCTCACTATATATTAATGTAGGAAGATAAATTTCAATGTGTTTTCCTGCTTCCTCATTTTTATGAGACCATTACTACAAAGCCTTCCAAAAATTATTACTGAAAATCAATTGCCCATAACTGGACTAAGGGAGTGCATATATAAAAGTATTTTGGGAAATGTAATCTTTTGTGAGTTGTAACACTTACACTTGTCCAGTCAATAACTGTTGATTTTATTCTGTATCTTTACTCACTGGTCTTTCTTTTTTAAGTCTATTTCTTCTTTCATTGCAGGGGAATCATGAGATACAGTGATCAAACACAATCTTCAGAAGCATTTTTTGGAGGATGATTTGTCAGACACAGTGAAAGGAATATTTCATTCCATTAAGTGAAAGGAATTTTCTTTGATACCTGAGAGCAATTCCTTGACAAGAAGAGGTTTTTATAAAGTTCTCATACCCTTTAGTGTCATTTTAGTGATGCTAAATACCAGAATATAAACTAAACTGTATTTTCAGCTGAATCTGAAGGAGTAATAATTTCTGTATGAATTAAGCACCTTGTTAGATGTCTTTCAAAACAGAAACACAAAGGAAGCAACAGCTAATAGCAGAATATGGAAAAAAAATATCAGGCTGCTTGCCCTCCCTGTCTCCACCCTCCCAGCAGGCTTCAAAGTCCACCTGAATGACTTAAAATATACCGTTATCTTGTCTTTGCTACTTACAGCATGATAACTCATATTTTGTATCATCTGCTTTTCAGATTTTCCCCCAATTGACTTGTTTTATATAGTCTTCTTATCAAAATGAAGAAAAATTCAATTTAGTTTTATATTCCTTTTCTTCTAACTGTAGAGCTGATGTTGCCAATTTATTTAAAATCAGAGAAATTAAAAATGCAGAAGTTCAGAAGATGCCAGGAGATCACCTAGTCCATCTTACTTTCTAGGAAGCATAAGAATATGTACACAACATGAATAAAAATTATTGAAAAATTTTGCTGCTTATCCCAAAATCTTCCTCATAGCACAAGTCAACTTTATGGGCATGATGCTCCTATTAATTCCTTAGTGTCAGGAATGGAATTAGCCATCTGTTCCTTTCTCTGGGGTCACTGTCATCTTTGGCAAGATTTCAAAACTCTTGCCAAAGTTTTTCCTATTTCTTCTCTTACCACTTCCTCTTCAGAGTTGAGGATGTAATTCGTGTGGCCCTAGAGGAGCTCTGTCCACTTAAAACAGCTGTAATTGCCTTTCAGTATTTTGCTACATCTGCCCTCAGGAAATTTCCTGTAGTCCTATTTAGAATATGAAAACTCTTGAAGCAAGTTGACCTGCTGATGGCAGTTGTCATTCTCCATCTTGCCCTCTGATCCTTTATTTTCACACATTTCACCCTATTTTAAGCAGGATTTCAGCAAAGGTCTCTTCCTAGCATTCATCCTTATCTGTCTCCTTCTTTCATCTGTCTTTGCCTACCATAAAAGTGTTTCAGGTGTTAGTGGGAATACATCTTTTTGTTGTTGTTGTTGACAGCTTCTTTTGTCCCTTTTTGTCCCTTATCACAATAACACAACTTGAAGATGGGGGGGTGGCAGTAGAGTTGCTCAGCTTGCTCAGCTTGCTGAGCACTGTATGATTTACTTGTGCTGTTAAGACTATTATCTAATTTTTTACTCATACAGAAAATAGGAAAACAAACATTTTCAAAAATATAAATGTGTTTTTGTATACTGTTTCCTATTTTTTTTTTCCCACAGTATCTTTAGTTTCTGCTTTTAACATTAGATTGAGCTAGACAGAACTGTTTCTAATCATTTTCTTTTTTATGTAAAAGGCAATCTGTAGCCTTTTTATGTTACAAAACCAGGCAAATGTATAGCTAAAGCAATCTTCTATGATATATGAAATTAATGCTACTGCTCTATATTAGGAGACATTTTAAAGTTCATTAGGTACTCAGACCTGTGTTACTGTTCCCATTTCTCATTCACAGCTACAGTGTAGAAATGCCTGATGAATCAATGCATAAATACAGCATAATTTCTTATTTGCTATATCTTTCTTTTTTTCAAGCATTCTTCACATACAAGAATCCTGCCAAAATGCAGCAGAACATGAAACTCCAAAAGCCTTGAGTCACCAGGAACTCTGACTCACCTGAGAATCCAGTTCAGTATGAAGAAGTTCATCAGTCACTGAAATGCTGTCACCACCTGCAGCACACTGTGCTGCAGCTATTTAAAAATATGTGTTATTACAGGGCAGGGTGGGAAGAACAACATTTTAACCAACTGCACTTAGAGGGATTTTAAAGAGCTAGGACATATTTACTCCATCTGAAACTTTATAAGGATATTAAAGATAAAATGCTTGGGGCTAATTAATGACAGGAGCTCAGCGTTTTCTTCTTGTTGCCTTCATCAACAGCTGTCCATTAGCCCTATATAAATTCTTTTTTCATCACTAAATTCTGTTACTTACATTAAATGAAGATTCAAAAGATCTATCCACCTCGGATTCTTTCTGCGTATCTACATAAGCCTTGACACCTTTATGTTCAAATTCTTCCAACATGATATATAATGATCCTTATTTTACTGAGGGAGACGAGAAATCCAGACACGCCCAAGTCACACAGAAAGTCAGTCAAAATCCAAAAGTTTAGCTAAAGTTTCTGAGATTTTGCACGGTTCATAATCTTACATCTTTTGTAGCTACAGATACAAAAGCACAAAACAACTATCAGCAGCTACTTCTTTCTGTGCAGGTAGAAAGTGAGTTTTTGGTTGATAAGTTAAATCAATGAAGCACTTCATGGAAGGTGTTATTCAAGTTCACTCACCCTGCCCCAGAAGTCTCCCAGAAGGTTTTAATTCAGTAGGCTGTATAGCTCAAGTTTTCTGGCTGTGCAGTTTGTGTGAGTCTACATTTGCTAATACGGGATCCAAGTGCTTACAAATTCAGCTCATATGATGCATCATCACAGAATGATGAATTATCGAGAAAATATGATATAATAGTTATATTGATTTTATCTTGGATATATAAAAACAGTATATAAAAACAGTTTGTACTTGATGTGATTAAATAAGAGGCTTAAGTAGGTTATGGGTGATGTGTGATGCTCCCACCTCCTCAAAAAATAAAAATAAAAATCCCTGGCAGTCTGCTTTTTGGAACTCATACCACATTTGGAGTGGTTTGGGGCACTTTCTTTCTTGGTTTCAAGGCTTTCTGGCAGTGTATTCAAAATTGACATTTTGACTGCAGAAATGGGGATGAGGTATTTTGAAAGGGAAGGAGCAGGACCAGGCCAAAAATCTGGGAAGAATCCAGGCAAGTTAAGCTTCCCGCTCCCACTGCTTCTCTCTTGTTGCTGCAAAAACATGATCCTTTGCTCAGTGACAGCACAGAAAGAGCAGAAGGCTGTGCAGATAGGAGGCAGAGACTGCTTATTCAAGCAGTGCACTACATGTCCTCATCTGCCATCTCAGGCAGTCTGCCACTGTAGGCTACTGTTTATTTTGCCTGTGACTAAATAAGCACTGTTGGTTGGGTTCAAATCATTATTCTTTTCCAATGGAAGGGCTTTGTGAAGATTACCAACCCTCTCACAAAGCTGTAGGTTTCACCACTGAATGTTTCCTTTAAGTAATTCCAAATTACTAACAAACATTTAAAGATCTGTAGCATTACATGAATATCTGTCTGGATGCAGAGGATTCAGACTAACAGCTATGGGACTGACAATTGCTGAATCTGAAATAGAGCAAGGGCTTCCTCTATTAAAAAATGTTAAAATCTTAGGAAATCTTAGAAAGTGCCTATGCAGCCTGACAGTATTAGACTTTTATTGTCTTTTCCACACTAGTACCTTGGTTTGGATGGTTAGTTAATTGTTACTGCTCTAGTTCAGGAAAACTGCCACTTCAGGATGAAAAAATGTATTTTCAGCTCCTCTCAGAACACAGTGATGCTCCACAGCATGCTAATACATGTACAAGAATTACACTGATGCTATAAGCCCTGTTGCCAGGATACTTTTGCAAAACATTTTTCTTTGACTGTCAGTTGAAAATGGTGTGAAATAGCTGTTATTTGATATATTTCAAACTACTGTTCACCCATAATGCTTTAAGTAGCACAATAGCTAGAAAGCATGAAGTGGAACATCAAAATCTATATGAACAATGCTTACTATTAATATTATACTAACGGGATGATTTCAAATCCCTCAGTGAGCTGACAGAGAAGTATGACCCCCCAAAGTACAATCCCTTTCAAAATTCCCATGCACTAATTCTGTCTTCCACCACCTGCTTTATAGCACTGCACTTTCATATAAAATAGAGTTTGGGTTTTGTAGATTGCAGGAAAGAGAGAAGACTCGGCTACAAGACCCATTATGCAAGGCAGGAGCAGATCTCGCAAACTAGCTTTCCCAGAAAATCCATTTTTGAATTGAATTTCAAAATTTCTCAAATATGCTCTGCACTAAGCTCTTCAGTGAGCTGCCTGGAGTGAGCATTCAAGATCTCAGAACATGATCTTATCATCCTGAATCTCAAAAGATCTGCTTCTGTCTGATATTTTAAGCTAAAACACCCAGACAGAAATGACACCTCTATCATACACAGCGCAGAGTGCTCTGTGCAAGGAAGTGCTATGGCGAATGAGAGGAGATCATTCTCATACTGAACATGGCTCTCCGGTGAATTGCAAAGCTATACACAAATCCTGGGGTAACCTGGATGACAACAGTAGCGAAGTCTGAGATCAGACAACGACAAAACCAAAGGGGATATAATTTCTCTGGCTAATTTATCTACATCATGTCAGAGATCAATCCTTTTTGCATCAGTCCTAGTCACAGTCTCTTAGCTGTACTCATACTGTCTGTAACTGCAAGGACCTGAAGATCTCAGATTATGATGGGAGAAACTGTGGGTTAAGGAGAGCATTTGGCTTTGTGTAGCAGCTCAAACTGCTTTCCATAGCTCTTAAACATACATATAAATGTGCCATGTGAGCTGTTACTGTCATTAACTGTAAAATCACCTATGAGCAGACAGTCTGGCTAACTGAAAAGGTGCATGGATACCTTCACATCCTATTTGGTGGCCCCAAAAGTAAAGAGATATAAAATCATTGCACCTTTACCTTTTATCTGATAATTAAATTCAAATTCTGCTGACATGTGCCAAGAGACGAGAATTCAGTCTGCTGACATAGTGTAAAAGGGGATTAGAAAACTGTGTAAATAAGTTTTCTTTGTGTATAATAAAAAATCTACGGAGCTTGTGCACGCAAGACAACTGTGTGAGCATTAATCCACAGAATGATGACAAAAGAAAAAAGGTAAAGCAAAAGGTAAACATGGGATTAAATAGATTTTTTTATATATTTATAATAGGATACAGAGTATAAGGACATGAATTATTGAGGTAATCCTGATACTACAGACATTGCAATGATACAGTTTTTAATGTGCATTCTCATCCAGGCTGTCATCCCCAAAGGCTCTAAGGTTTGGTGGATGTTTAGTAGCTATCAGCAGTTTATTCTTAAAGTTGTAAAATACACAGTGAGAGGCAGATTCTGCCTGCCTTTGTGCTCTGGTCCAATTTTGAGCATACAGACTGAACCTATTTTCCTTTGAGACCTGTTGATTTTCTGCCAGCAGTGAGTGACCCTTACTCATGCCAAAAGCTAAAAATTGCCCAGACAGGAGGAGGCAAAATCCACTAAGATTATATAGAGTATCCCTGTATTACTGGAAAACTGATTCCATCCCTCCTTTCTGGCCAGGCATAGCCCTTTTCAGTGCAAGTAACTGGTAAAATTGCCGAAGAAGTTGAGTAAAAATTATTTGTAAAAAAAAAATAGACCATTCCTGTTCCCTGAATACAACAGGAGCAAATAACACTATTCAATTTCCTTATTCAAAAACCTATACTTGCTTTCTTGATAGTCATACTCCCTTCTACCTTCTTTTCCCAAAGGAAAATAATAATAATAACAATAATAATAATAATAAGGTTATATAATTATTATATATTAATAATATATATATTATTATTATTATTAAAAACAAACGTCTTTCACTCTTGGATTCCTTATAGTTCCAGATGTGTATTCCAGAGTGTATATACACTCTACCAGTGTGTATTCAGGCCAGTGAACTCAGCCATCCAATCAGCCCTCCTGTCCTTTCTTAGTTTGATCTGAGTCACAACTTCTTTTACGGTCCAGTGCATATTTAATTGTTCCATGATTTATTCCCACCTAATGTGCTAAGCACACCCATTAACTCCAAAGATATCTGTGATTGCCTGTAGATCATGAACACACTTTCAGGATGCTGTCAAAATATTTCAGTTTCAGACTGTCATTGCAAACAGGATGGCTGGTATTTTAAAGTCATATTTCTACTTTTCTTTGTCTGTGCCCATTGTACAAGAATTCTTTCTTTCAAATTTGGTATCTGCAGTGTGCTTCCAACCCTGTTTAAAGCAGTGATCAAGGGCACAACATCCAGCTGGTGGCCAGTCACCAGTGGTGTGTCCCAGAGGTAGATACTGGGGCCAATGTTGTTTAACATACTCATTAATGGCCTGGAGCATCAAATAGTGGAATTGGGACAAGTGGCTGATACATCATATTTATCTCAGCAGGGGGAAAAATGTGCAAATAGGAATATAATGAGATTCAGCAAAGGGAAGTGCAGAGTAGTGCACCTAGGGAGGAAAATCCACGTGGACCAAGCTGTGGGCTGACTAGACAGAGGGTAGATTTGAAGAAAAGGACCTTGGGGTGCACAGCAAGATGATCATGAGCCTGCAATGTGCCCTTGCAACAAAGAAAGCCAAAAGGATCTTGGACTACATGGGGAAAAGTATTGCCAGCAGGGTGAGGGAGGTGAAACACATCCAGAGTGCTTGGTCCAGTTCTGGGCTTCCCAGTGCAAGACAGACATGGACATACTGGAGAAAGTACAAGAACAGGCCACAGAGATGTTTAAGAGACTGAAACATCTGTTGGAGAAGAAAAGCCTGGGAGCATTGGTATTCTTCAACCTGGAGAAGAGAAGGCCTGGGGTTATATCTTGCTGCATCTGAATATGTTATGTGGGGAGTCAGAGGACACATCCAAAGTCTTCTCAGAGGTGCCCAGTGACAGGACAACCAGAAAGGGGTACAAACTGAATTATTCATGTTTAAACACTACAAAAATATTTTTAGCATGGGGATGATAAGAAACAGGTACAAATTTTTCAGAGAGGTTGTGATGCCTTGATTCTTTGAGATATTCAGAAACCTAACAGATATGGCCATCAGCAAACTGCTCTATTGACTCTGCTCTGAGCAGACAGCTTGGACTAGATGATCTCCAGAGGTCCCTTCTAACTTCAAATTTTCTCAGTCTCTTCCTACACTATCAGCTTATGCTGCATATCATAGACCAGCTATTTTCCATTTTTTTACTTTAACATTCACCATCACAGTTAGCATTTTGTGCACTATGGAGGTACTCTGAAGTACAGAGCAAAGGTGAGTCATTCTGTTCAGGATTACATTTACAAAGTGATTCATTACAGTTGCAAAAACTCACCAGACACCAATGTCACGTATAAAGTTGTGGCACTTTTAATGTCTTGTTTTAATAAAATCATGGAAGAAGAAAATTTTAAGTAAGAAATTTACAGATAACTGAAAACAACTTTGGTGAACCACATTGGTATCTAAGTTCCATTTCACTTTTATCTGTCTTTTCAGCTTGAGATTTCTTACACAGAAATAGCATTCTGAAAATAAAAATAATAATAAAAAATATTTATTAATCATTCACTAGTCTCCAGAGTTACCATGCAGCAGTAACACACTTTCCAGGCAAATTATTTACTATACCACTGTTCATCACTGAAACAACTTGAACAAGTTCAGAACATAGCTTCAAGGCTTTAATACCAAACAGAGAGCAATGACAAACTGTAGAGATATGACCACTCCTACAAACACAAGTAAGTCAACATTTGGGAAGATCTAAGTTTTGTTAGTGTGCTTAATCCATAAATTCATGAGCCTGATTGGCTGGATGATAATATCCACATCTTATTCACATCAGCTATTAGAAAGTAACTTTTTTTTTTCACCCTCAAAAATAGCAATTTTTTGACCACTGTATAACCTCCTCTACATGCACATACAAACACTTTTACCTGCATGTCCATAGCTAAAATAAACTGTATAGTGGCACTTCAATGCATATTTCTGTTCCCTTATGTAGGGGTAAGAACAGCATACATTTCTGTCTTTTTCCTTGGAAAACAAACCCACTATTTTTTAATTGCAAAGTTGTGACTTTTTTGAAAGCAAAATCAACAATTCTACTTTTTGACTGAAGTTCACTGAAAATTGCAGTATTCTGGGAAATACCAGAATTCCTCAGTCAGTAACAAAATGTCTCTATTTTTAATATATCATAAATTGAATAATATGATGTCTCAGAAAGATAGTGTGATTACATGAAAATATCTGATGTCATCTCCATAAAAATATTAACAAAATAAATTGTGTTTGACTTAAAATCTAACTCATACCAGTGTATTTAATTAATGAGTGAGTTAATTAGCAAATGGTGCAGAAAGGTTACAGAGATTTTATGTCACTTTGAGGTCAATCAGAGGAGATAAAACAATTCTGCCTGTGTAAGCAGACTGTATGCAACATAGGCAGAGCTCATATGGATTCCTATCCAAGTTCCAGTCAAAATCACATTTTGTGCACATACATTTTTCAGGAAATGATAGTGTTGCGTTCTTTGCTATATTTATATATATTTCTGATTTATAAGGGTTTCTGCTACTAATAACACCAAATTGTTTGCTTTCTGCATATTTGTTTTCCATAATTATCTAAACTGTCCAGGTGTTAATATATATATAATATAATAACTGTAGGAATTTCTATTCTAGGTGAAGACAAATTGGTCAGGGAAACTGTTCATTCTATATTTTTTAAGTCTTATCCTGTCTGACTCTCAGGTTTCTCAGTTTTTACCTTTACTTCTGCAGCCCTTCCTTCAAACTGTACATGCTTCTCTCATGACTCATCTTCATCCCTTCAACCTGTACATGCTTCCCTCGTGACTCATCTTCGTAATTTTCAATGTACATCTACTGTAATTATCCATTGAAGAGAGAACCTCAATTTTAAATCACAAATGATCACATAGCATTTTTTTAAAATATATATATTTTAAGATGCTGTATAATTTTCTTTAAAAAAATAAAAAAAAATACAAAAAAAAAAACTACATTTTTTTCAAAAACTGATCCTTTTTCTTAACCGTGATTTTTTCTTTCTTTTTGCCTTTGCAAAGGAGACAAAAAAGGTCCCCCCTATGGTTACCTGATCTAAGATTTTAAAGAAAAAAATAAAATTACATTTGGAAAATGAAATTTACTTCTTTAGAAGGTTATTCTGGAGAGAGAGAACCGGACTGACAAAATCTCAAAGCAATGACAGTGAGTTGTTAATATACAAATATAAGAAGAGAAAAAAAAAAAGATAGAAAGCTACAAATGTCCTTTTGTAATCCTTTGTTTCTCATTTCAGTTTGATTCAACTCTGTTATTTCACTCATGCCACCTGGTAATTTGCAAAATTGAGCATCAGTTCTCCACGCACTGTGTCAGAAGCTGGCATGTGAAAAATACTTTCCTACCTAAGTTTTAAGAGCAAGAAATAGAAGCTTCCATTTTAACTACTTTTGTTATTTATTTATTTTAAAGAGTTAATTCAGTCATTACTTAAAGCAGACAATTTGCAGTCAGTTTTTTGTAATCCCATTAGTCATAATGTCAGAGAAGATCCTGATTAAATGTTCTGGACATCCTCACAGTTTCCCAGATATTTTGATTGTTTTTGCACACTTTGAGTGATATTTTCAGAAGCTATGACATGGCCCCAATTTTGCTTCTCTTCAGACTTCACCTCCTCAAGCTATCACTTTAGATTTTTGTGTTCAGTCCTAAAGAAAATGGTAAATTGACTGTTATGGCACAATGGGTGCAGAAAACTTGGCAGAAAAAAAAAAGGAACTTCAATTTGCACCTCCAACAGACTCTGAATTTTCTCATGAAGACTCTCCAAGCATTTCATACTGAAGTCAAGAGAATACTTTTTGTCTGTACTTTTGCAATGCATGTCGGCAAAATTACTGTTGGCCCCTTGATATTCATTTTCCCCATTCTCTGTCAGTCATTTCACCCCTGCATATGTGTTTTGTGAATAACCTTACATATCTAGTTTCAAAAATATCTGACACTCTTTTAACTCACAAAATTCTCAAATGCTGGAAAATGAAAACAATTAGATATAAGCTCTGGTATGCTTTGTATATACAACTAAGGAAACAACAGACAAAAATTAAGTCAATCAGCTCCATAAATCTCAAGAAAAATAATATTTCTATAAATATCCTTATGGAAAATATGTGACTCAGTTTCAATATCATATTAATTTTATTCAGGAAAAGATTAATGTCAGATAAGTGCCCCTAAAATCATCTTCAGAATATTACTTATCTTATACATGTTATTATATAAATTAAATATGTGTTTCTATGGAGAACACATCTGGCTATAACATGAAATTTGAACAAATTCCAGTAGCACTGCTACCAAAATAATTCATTCTAGTGATGGGAGGAAATGGCTTATAATCAAAGAGGGAACTGCAAGTAAAAATTCTTCAGATCCTCCTTCTGATACTGATATTTTGTGTCATCTTCTGGAAAGTCACTGAACTAGTTTTATTAATGATAAAACAGAGATTCTGATACTTGCTTCACAGGGGAGTTGTGAGGATGCTTATGAAATTCTTTGTATCTGCAGGAAGAAAGTCACTGCATAAGTACAAAGTATCAACAACTTATTATCATTTCTATTATAAATAGCTGATCTACCTGCTTATTTCTATAGGACAGATAATTCCTCATTCCTCCTTTATGGAATATAATCTTGTCACTCTATTAAACAACAGTAAAATTTAAATCTTACATATATTTTTAAGTGTATCAATATGGAAAAGGAAAAAAAAATGAGAAAAGAGAGAGAGAGAGAAGTAGACTGCCCCCACCATCAAAGTATATCCTTTGCACATTCCTGGCACTACATCAAGGTTAAGTTAAAAGCAGCACTTGAAGGCAGTTGCATGTGGTAGATTGTACAACAAGGCTCATTAGCCAATGGTGAGTCTTATGTAAAGGCCTTTAATGTGGTACAATGGCATTTTTCAGCCTCTTTTAAAAGAGAAAAAGTTAATAATGTGAAAGTTTTATTACTTTTCTCCTTTTAAAGAAGTGCCTTTTTGTAGTGAGACATTGTGGCTAGTTAGAGCAAAAGCTCAGGGAATTTCCTTCACTCTGGGAATGACTGTAATTATACAAGGGGAAAGGACCACAGCAGTAAACTGGCAGCACACCAAGGTCTTAACCCCTGAGACAGGAGGTGGAGAAATAGGTGTTAGCAGTCTTACACAAGTCCTTAAAGCATAAACATATGGTAAATCCATTACCTAAACTACAAAGAATGGAACCTTGCTAATAAACCTATTTACTAGGTTAAATAAATACTGAAAGTGTTTAAAAAAGGCTAGCTGTGTGACTTTTAAAAATTAAACATTTTTCACTTGTCAGGATTTGTTGTTTGGAATCTGTGAAACACGATGGCCCTTCCAACCCCATGAACACACACAGTCATGTCCTACCCCCTCGCCCCCAGCTCAGTGCTCACCACTACCACATGAAACCTACAGCATTTATCTGTGAATTGCTTGTGCCAGTGTTTGCGCTGACACACTTCTCCATCCTCCAACTTAACTGCTGGTGCTCACAATGACAAATATATTGTAGGTGGGATTCAAGCACCTTTTTGCCTTGATGTCCAGTCCTGTGCTGTATGGCATGCTTGTTTTTATCCAGCATAAATAAAGACTGATCTCAGAAGCAATAATATTTAGTAGGAAAAAAATACAAATCTTCAAGTGTCCTCAGAAGTGACCTACTGCCAGTAGCAGTAGTATCAGTCCCATTGAACATCTTTGAATCATCCTTTTACAAAAACACTATAAGACAGACTTGAGAGGACACTGAAGCTATGGAGAGCCATTTTACAGAAGTAATACTAAACTGGCAATTGCTTTGCCAATTAATTGCCCTTCTGCACAATGTGAAAATGGGATATCCAGCAAGACATTTTAAAATTTCTTGCAATGTTTTCGTGGATTTGTAGCAAGGAGGTGGAACTGATCTAAAGCTAGCTGAAGTCACTAGACTGATTCCCCGTCCTTTGAAATTGGTGTATGCTGATAGATACTTATGATGGCAGCATTGTGGTCATCCTTGCTGGGCTGCCCACACTCTTTCCTGCAGAGTTCACATGAATATGCCTTTTCAGTTACCACTTTGTGAGAAATACTCTTTTCCTGCTGTCTGTCACAAGCACGACGTGATCCAATTTGTGCTGCATCAGGTTCAAATGAAACATTATTCAGGAAAGAAAAGAAAAAAAAATATATATCTTGTGTTTGTGGAAATTAAGTGATATTTGGTGATTATCTTGACCAAAATCCATCTAAATAAGTGCATAACCAAACACAAGACACTTGGGAGATGTATTATTTTTGCCCATACTCCCCACCAAAATGGCCTCTGTAAATACACAGTCAAACATTAACGATGAACCTTGTGTGCCTCAGGTTCATCAGTCCTGTGCCTGTGTGGAATGCCACTGACACCCAGAATAGAGACCTTGTGGTAGCAGAGCAGAGAGTATCAGATTTAAAAGCACTGAATCATTGTAATTTAAAATCATGTTATTATGGAAGATAGGTAACAAGCAGCAATTTAAAGAAAGTGCTTCAAATTATGTAATTATGATGGTTTCATTTGAAAAAAAAAAAAAAATAAAAAGAAAAAGAAAAAAAAAAAGGTCAGTATAAACCTGCAGATGTAAATGTTAATTATGTGATTTTAAAGAGTGGCAATATATAAATATTTGCCTTTTGGTAATTTTACATTACGAGTAGCCTATTGTTTAACAAATGCTGAGGGAAAATTATCTGGTTTTGCAATAAAAATATATCAAAGCAGAAAACAATCTATGTAGATTACAAGGGTCACTCTTTGAAATAGTGCCATTATTTGTGAAGAACTCTTATCCAGTTGCTTATGTGACTTGCTGTATTAACTGACAGCATCAATATTGAACTGCACTCAAAAAGAGACAGATAGAGAAAGCAAACAGCTGTTTTAACTAATGACATTCCAGAACCATTGAACTATTTCCTTTACTCTCAAAATACATACATATGAGTACACCAGGAGCAATGCAGAGCCCAGGTGGTATTGGATAAGAGATTTAATTAGGATTTAAACTGATTTCAACACTGCAGAACAGAACAACATATTTAGAAAAAACTTTGGATGTGTTTGGAGAAGGTGACCCAGAGAGCTCTTTTTTGTTTGATTTTCCTTCACCACTGCCCCCCATCCCCCCTTTTTTTGGCAAAATTTGCCACCTTTTTAGGTGCCACAAACAGGCTTTTGATACAGACAAAAAGCTGGAACTGGATACAGATAACCCAGTGAAGGATGATGACCCATTTACAAAGATGCAGTTGTTATCAAAGCATCTCAAAAGAACAGTATTCTGCGTATTTTTCATATGACATAATAGTTGCAGGTATAATGATGTGGATTTGGATGATAACCTGCTGGGAGGGCAGCATAGTCTTTACTGTTTTCAGATGATCCTGAGCATTCATATAGCATCTGAGGGTGTTGACAGAGAGGAAAAGGCCCACAGCCCCTTCTCTTTACCACCTCTCCCTCCAAATGTGCATGGGGTGATAGCAGTTATTTGCTCAGCAGTCATTTGAAGCTGTCACTTCAGCTAGGCACAAAAGGGTGGGAACCCACTGGGCAAACATGGACATTTACACCTGAGACAGTCAGATAATAAAAAATCATAGGATTCACCTAAAGGTTAGAAAGCCATGAAATGCTTGCTCAAATGCAAGTGCTAACAAAGTGCTAACAGCCCAGGAAAGTCCTGCTGGGACAGACAGCAGAGAAAAAAAGGAAAAAGAAAGAAGAAGAAAGGAAAAAAGAAAAAAGAAAAAAAGAAAAAAGAAAAAAAGAAAGAAGAAAAAAAAAAGATAAAAGATAAAAGATAAAAAAAAAAAAAAAGTAAAAAGAAAAAAAGAAAAAAACAGTAAAAAAAAAAAAACACATTCTAGTGCATTTAGCTCTATGGTTGCTTGGTGGTAGATTATTAAAACCATACCTCAGCATGGTTGTACCTCTGCCATGTACCGTTACGACCATGGTTGCACCCCTACAAACTAGATAGCCCATACAGGAGTGCTGTGAAGGCTTTGTTATTGTGCACGGTAAGTCAGGTGTACACTAAAAGATATTTCTTGCAGGCACAAAGTGTGAGCCATGGGAACCGCAGTTTAGGGGAGTGAACCACAAAATCCACATTTGGCCACTTAATCACATAAGAACTTGCAAGTTCCTTAGCTGTTTACATTAGGCAAGCATAGGATAAAAACAGAAATACTGAGGGAATGAATAGAACCTCAAAACTGTCCATCAACAGAGTAACCTAATCACTCGCTTGCAGAGCTAAGCTGCCTCTTACATCCTCTCCTTAGGCCCATGCCATATAAAAGTCAGCCATCTCAGATGCTCAGAAGCTCTACGTCTTCTGTTCGTGCCTAATATGTATTAAAAAACAAACAAACAAAACAAAACAAACAAACAACAACAACAACAACAACAACTTCCTTTTTTCTAAGATGTATCACCTAAGTCAAGGCTATAAGTAGGCATCTAAACCCAAGATAAAACACCAGACTTCACAGGCATCTCTCTTTTCCACATCTCTTAGATGTCTCACATTGTCAATAATTCCACTGCCAGCAGAAAAACTGTTTCACAGGACACTGGTCAGTTGGGTGTGTTGAGCGTTGAAACTTATTTCCTCCCATTCACTGTACTTTGAATTATGATGTCTAAGTTGGGTTGTTGAAAGCAAACTAGGCAACAGCAATAAGCTTAGTGCCTTTATGAACAGGACTTTGGCAAACCTGAGTGGGTTGAGCAAATTCCTTTTCTTTTTCTTAATTGTAGATTTTATGCACAGCGCTTCTGATGCACTGAGCTACTTAGAAGTCAAAATAAAGAGATGAAGAGATGAAACCATCTATTCCTGGTGTCTCACCAACAGGGAGGGTGGCTGGAGGCAAACATCACATACAACAGTCTAAATGATTTTGAGGTTAACCTTAACATATACACTGCAGTAGGTATTCCATTATTTTATATTCAGATTGTTTTTGCAAGCACTTTCTAATTGGGTACCAGAGCATTTTATTTTTTCTTTCTAGTTTCTATACAGAAAAACCTAAATTCTCATATCTTTGAATACCATGCTTGACAAATCAAGTGATGTCAGCCATTACTGCGTGCAATTTTCTGGGGGAAAAGAATGCTTTTTTTTGTAGAATAAATACTTAAAAATAGATTTTTAAAAAAAAAAAATCACTTTTTTTTTTTTTTTCAGAAGGAATTAAGGTATTTATAAAATCAAATATAGTTGTTTGTATGTTCTGAACAGTATATTCTCCTTTCCTCAAGGCACCTGTGCTGCTACAGGCAATTATTTGCAGTGATACACAGCAGGTGCTAGTGAAGCAGAAATGTTACTTTATTGTGAACTCAAGCAAAATAACACAAATAGAAGATCGAATTTTATGTTAGGTATTTCTAGTAGCTTACATTAGGTTTGCTTTTGTTTTCTAGAGTTTTATAATTACAAAATCTGATTACAAAGAAAATTTATACTTAATTTTCTTCTTCGTTTAACTCTATTAACAACAGTGAAGTTAATGCAGCCAGTGTATTTATCAGAGCATTTTTGTTATTTTGATACAGATGCCTTCAGTGGAAAAGAATACATATAAATCATAAAGTCAACTGATTGTAGAGCAACCCTATTAACACACATTTTATGTATGAAAAAACAACAACAATAACAAAGTCCGGGTACCTGCATTCCTTGCAAATATAAGGCTCTTGATATTTTCCCTAGGTCTTTCAGATGTGTGAAGAATGTAGGATCAGATCCTTAATATCATAATCGTAGCTGGAATGCCATTTTAAAACAAGGAAACATGCTTCATCAGTCACAGGACAGTTAGATGCACAGTCAGTCTAAAGACATAAAATTTTTCCAGTGGAGATACTGTTTTTAAATGTGCAAACTTTTCTGCTCAATTACATTGTTATATAAAATGGCAAAGCAGATTTAGCCATTACTTTTTCAAAACAAACAGGTCCATATTCAATACCTCAATCTGTTTGTGTGCTTGATTAAATATCTCATAAATAGCTTCCCCTCATCGTTCTTACAGATCTTTTTGATTCAGAGACTGTCTGGTTCACAGTACATTCTACTAGAATGAAATAGAGATGTGAAATTCAACTAAAGATTCTGTAGCATAGAAACATCAGAGGATTTTAGGTCAGGAGTTTGGCTTTTAGGTTCATCATTCCATTTTCTTACTTGGTGTACTAGACTGCTTAGCAATTCAGGTAGAATTGTGTCTTAAGATTGATTTTGATTTTCTCCTATTTTATAACCTTTCTGGGTATCTCGCTGAAAACCAAATTATGCTCCTAGGAAGAAATGAGCAGGTACTACAGCAAAAATAAGCCTCGAGATTTTAATTGGTGTGAAAGCGATAGTAATAGTATATAGTACTCAAAATAATTTTTCTGACAACATGAACAAAATCCATTGCATTTTTGTTACCTTTCTGCAGATGGCCGTCAACTAAAATAAAAGCAATCAATCTTCCAGAGATATTGCTGACTCTCAGATAAGAAGTTTTGTGTTGCAACTTCACCTGTTTCAGCTCTCCAGTGATGGAAGAATCCACGCAGCACAAACTGCTCCCAAAAGCCTAGACTACGAGATGTGGAAACCAATATTTTTGTACCTCTATCCTGAATTCATAACTGGATGTCTGAAGAATCAATTTTCAGAGGTGCTGAACAGCCCTTGTCTCTACTGATATTAGCCTATTCAAGAAAGTTTAGTTGGATTCAATCAAAAATAAGGTTCTTGCTCCATTTCCCCAGGTGCAGTTCAGGAGAGTGTCCACCTTCCACTGAAGGCTTGAACAAGGAAGGAATTCTCCCTGCCAAATAACCCTGATTCCCCTTGACTTTTACCATAAATGCTTCTCTTCCTGTTTCAGTCTGCTAAAACTGAGTTCAACAACAGAATGTAATAAGATTAAGACTGTATAATAAATAATATGCTGCAGTTTTATGACACAATGCATTATTGCAAATACCATTTCCACCAAGACATGAAATTTGATATTGGGAATGAATGTACAGTAAGTTCTTTGTGCAAATTAAGACCTGTGTGCATTCCTTATAAAATGCCAGAAATTAAAATGAAAAAGTAACATGTATAGCAGCCTGATTATGATTTTTTTTTTCCTATCAAGTGGAATTAAAAGAAGTAGAATATAATTGGCAAAGAAAATATAACCAGCTTCAGAAGACTGTGTAATCCAATTGCTAATAGATGACTTATGGTTGTTTTCTTGGCATTCCATACAAATATATAAACTGCTTCCAATGTAGTCTAAGGGTAAAAAAGGAAAGGAATGTATATTACAGCAATAAGTGAAAACTACAAATTAATTCACAAAAGGACAAACCTCAGGTTACTGAAGCTAAATTTCCACTCTAGAAAGAGACGATGTAATTACTATTTGCTGTTATGTGGAATAAAAAATACATTCAGCTACATGAGGAAAAGCACTATTTAAATGTAACAAATCAAGTGAACTTTGAAGGGAATGTGATCTTCAGGAAAGCACCAATGTTAATCCAGTGGAAGGTGGTTTTTTTTGTTTGTTTGTTTGTTTTTGTTTGTTTGTTTGTTTTTTTTTTTTTTTTGGTCAAAAAGGTATCGTACTGCAAAATTCACATATCTAAATTCTTTTCCTATAAATGTTCCAAAGAACTTTTTCTGCCCTTGTAGTAAGCAGCACTAAAGTCACCAGTAAGAGAAATCTACCACCTACTCTTACAAAGGAGTGGGAGGGAGGGAATCTGGGACGTCTGATGAACAGAAGGTGGGTGGACACAGCCAACATACAGTGTCCCATTGCCACTGTCAGAGGCATTGTATGAGGCTGTGTGCCATTAGTCTGAACAGTAGGGGATTTCTAATATTCCTATGGAATTCTTCAGATGTGATTGGTACATGGCACATGGCCTAACATAGTTAGGGACAACATCACGTATTAATATGTAAAGTATAATATGTTATCTATGTTACAATTTGTTATTTCATGTTTTATATGGAGCAAACTATGCCTACAAAAAGATGCAGACTATGCATGAACAAAGATGTTGTATTTGAGATGTGGAAGATTACTCTACTGGACTACCACCTATTTAAAAGAGAGAGACATTTTCACTGTTTCAGTCAGCTGAAAATCCCCTATCAGAATCAGAAGTCCATGATTTCCAAAAATCCCAGGAATCTGGGAAAGAGCAGTGGCCAGTCTGGAGAGAGGAAAAAAAAAAAAAAAAAAAAAAAAAAATCCAAACCTTGACTTTCTGGAGTGTTCATCAAAAGTTTTATTTACCACTTAGATTTAGTTGTGCTTTCTGGCAGCAGTGTTCATCATTGCTATCCAGTCAATTATATCAAACGCAAACAAAAGATATACATCATTTATTTGTCACATAAAACCCTGGACTGCCCTAATCCACAAGATCTGTTTTAGCCCTACATACAGAAATAACAAAGGAAAGTAGAACCTTTTGCACCAGTCCCAGTTCTTTAATTAAACCCTGAGAACTCTGTAACAGGCTTAAAATTAACTCATAGTGCTCATATATTATCTGAAACTTAAGCTACATCTTCTGGAAAGGACTGAGTTTTCCTCTCAGCCAATACAAATTAACATAATTGAAAAACTTTCTCCTAAGGAATAATTCAGTGCCATGAAATGATGATTTCAGTGATCTAGTTGGGATTAGTTCCTTGATGGAGCTCGAGCAGCTTGTTTGAACAGAAATCAAAGATATCTCAAGTGCTCCTAAACCCTCCAAAATGAGACCTCACCATATCTGTTTGCAAAACAACTAACTCCACAGTTTCTGAGGTCCCAGCATCTTTTTTTTTTTTTTTTTTTTCAAATTCATGTAGCATCTGGCTCTGAAGACTCCTACACTCGTCTGCCAAAAAAACAGCAGCAGCTATATTCTTGTTTCCACCTTCCTTTTTTTTTTTTTTTTTTGGCATGGTCATTGAGAAGAGAGCAGCATTCAAGTTCCACCTCTGATAAATAGCCTTCTGCTGACCTGGGTCACGGGTGAGCAGCAGGGATCTCTCATACAAGCTCAATACCACACTTCAACATCTTCATGTATTTTGTCCTTATGTTAGTGTAGAAATAAATGAAGTCCCACTGCAATGGATGCAATGAAATCCTAAGAAAGCACTGAGGCATGTATTTCTGGGGCAGCAGTGCTCATATTATTTGCTAACAGTGTTTGAGAAAACGCAGAACACTGGGACAGAAGCAGTTTACACCTACAGGTTATATAGATTCCTTTGTCATCTATCTATAACTTATATTAATTTTCTCATTGCAGATATCTCAACAACTGAAATTAATTAATTGATAGCAGCAACTGATATTTTCCTTAGTTTTTCATTCTGTTTGATCTGGTCACATGTTAAAAACAGACTAAAGAAGGGCATTTTAAAAAAGAGTATTATGTGCAAAGGGAAAGATCTTCTTTATTTTATTTTTTTTTTTTTCAGGTGACATGCATTCCTACTACTAGATTTAGATCAGAGAGGACAGAAAATATATCTACATCCTTCACCTTCGTATATATTGGAGCCATATATATTGGAGCTCAGTCATAACCATATCAATAAACAAAGTACATTTTGTAATTGTACAACTATTCTTTTTATATTTATAGATTCCAAGAAATATATTGGAATTATATATTCCTATATGCATAATACTTATTATATATTTCCAAATGCTTTCCTGTTAAGGTAAGTATGCTATTGCACTGCAAAACCAGTAGGATGTTTGGACATTTCTAAATGAGTGTAAGAATTAATCAGTAACAGAGGTTAATTTCTAAGTATTTACACTCAGCTAAGGCAACATAATGAAATGTTCCTGTTCTGGTATCTAGACCAACCATGAATAATATGTTTTAACTGTCCTTACCAGCTTTAGCCAGTACTAAAAATCTAACCAGATTTTTTTTTTCCACAGTAAATAGCTATCAGATAATTTTCTGTGATGCCACATTTTAGTTGTATTTATAAATTATTTAGATAATTACAATTGTAAATGGAATACTTGACTGATTCTGTAATTAGGGAGTCTAAATTTGAAATAATTTATTAGGTCTTAATTTATGTGCTGTGAAATCTGTTAGATCATTTGCTAGTCAGTATGTTGTCTAGAATAAAGGCATTTCTACAAAGGGATTTTAGGGTGAGGGTCACTAGCATAATCAGAAACATACTCAGTCTGGCCTCCAGCTAAAGATTATATGCTTTTAAGTGTATTTCTGTTTTGCAAAATGGCCTTTTGAAGACTTAGCTATTTCAACAAAATTCCTTTTTCATATATAAAAAGAGAAAGAGCAATTATTTTACACTGTTGTTTGACTTCCCAGCACCACCAGCCTTTCCTCTAGATATAGATGACCCAGCTGATGAAGTGCACTCTTAACTGACTTGTCTGAACCTCTGGAATGAAATCTTCAAAGCTAGGAGCAAAAGTTGGCATTAGGACTAAGCAGGGATTTGATTAAAGATTTGAATTTACCCACACAATAAATTGAGCCAAACAAATTCTTGTCTCATGCACAAAGGCACACTTATGTTTTCCACAATGTAGAGAAGGAAATGACATTGGTTGGCTTTTAATTGTAATTTATTTTATTCATCCACTTAGACACTTATTCATACACTTATTAAAACACAGAAGATTTGTCAGTATGTCCATTATAAAATCAGGACTGGGGCTCTTTTGTTGTTAAGCTCAGCTGTTACAAATGATATGTGAGTGAAGTCTCAAAGCTTGACAGCTTGTACAGGCTGCTCTGAAATTGAAACCTTATACTTTGAATGTACTTAGAAATTTGCACATGGGTAGCTTCAGGGAAAGGGTGGGACTAATGAATATATTGCTTTCGGCAAGATTTATTTGAACATATATATCTATATGTCAATATGTATGTATATGCCTTTTGTAGACATATGTAGACACCAATATGTAGATGTCAATATTTCAGTTAATCACATGCCCTACATAGTCAAGCAAGAAAATAGGCATGATTCATTTTAACCCAAAGACATAAGATATCTAAAGTGATAAATGATGTCATAGGCACTCATCAGAGTGCCTTTAAGAAGGGAATTAAAACTGACCAAGTTGTACTCATCTAAAGTGAAATGAGATGAATTTCAGTCAGTATGGTAGACTGGAATGACCTGAATCTTAATGCTCTAAAGGTATTTCTTTTATCCTAATAATTATGTGTTTAGGTTTTTTTTCCATTGTTAATAACATTTATTTTAATAGTCAAGGAATTTAATCTCCATCAATCTTTTCTACACATATCCTGTCTCTAGACAAAGATGGAATTTACCACATTTGGATGATCTTGAAGTGTGCATATTGACCTTAATTGTCTTCAGTGGGAATAATAAGCATAAAATACCAAAGAAGGGTATGTGTATGAGCCTTTCAGTCTGCTACTTTTTTTTTTTTTTTTTAAAATACTTTTACAAAATAAGCTCTCCACGTACTTACATTCCTGACCCACTCAGCCTTGCTTTACTCTATAATGTGCACTCACGTAAAATCCTAATGGAGACCAGCTAAGAAACAAATATATATAATATTAGTGCACTCATAAGTAAAAGTGATCATTATATTGTTTTCCATCAGGAGTCTTTTCCTTTAGCATGAAGAAAGCCAAAAATAATTGGAATATTAACAAAAACAAACCAGAAAAAAAACTATGAATTATTGGCAGTAGTTTACAGAAGTGTCCTTTTAGATCTTGTGATTCACAGATGAATTTTATTCCATGATTTTACAGGTCATTCCTTAAATAATCATGACTTTTGCCATTATGCCTCTTTTCATGTTACCTTCTTTAAGAAATCTAAGCAAACCTATCTGCACAACACCACAAGTTGAAGCAACAGGAACTCCCTTGGTGCCAACAAAATGCTTATAGGAAGACAAAAATCATGATTATTTCTTCTACATGCTTGCTATTTTCTGCCCTGCTCCTATATTACCTGGATTCCCAGGAGTTTTCTAACACTCAGCCAATAATCCTTACTGAGGAGGAGAAGGAGGGAGTGTTACATGTCTGTGAGAACCTTTGCAGTTTGTTGCCAGTGAGTGAATTGGAACAATTTAGCTTTGAGGAAGTGATTTATACACACACATCCATCACATGTAACCTGCTCTGCTCTGTTAACTCTCTGTTTGATCTCTGGAGGGTTGAGTGGATTAGGGAGGGTCTTCACACGGAGGTTTCATTAACAGCCAATTGGTTAACCTGGCATGACTCCTGTTTGTGCATTTTGGTACTTTAAAGTAGGAAGAAAAAGAAAAAGAAGAAAAAAAGTTAATTGGCATCATTATTTCCCATCACAGGAAACACCGATCATGCTGTAAGAGAGAATTTGTTTCCTATTTCCTTGATATTTTTTTTTCTCAGTCCAGTGTAGAAAACAGAATTCAGGGTTATAATCTAAACCATTCAAAAATGCTGACCACAACACATGAATTCTGGTAGTGTGAAGTATATCAGTAATCAAAGAGCACATAAGCATCCAAAAATAAGCCATGAAAACTTGGCTATTGCGATCTGGTTAACTGAGATAGGGAATTCATGCCAAATGATTGAATTTTTTAAATATACCAGGAGATTAATGGCTCTCTGCTTACTATAACTTGATTGTTTGGAAGGTGAGGAGGGAATCTGATCAAGTCAAATGGTTTGATAGTATTACAAAACAAAGTTAAAGAACAAAGATGGAATCATAGAATTATATGGCTATTACTGTTATCAGTGGGAAACTTTGAAATACTAGCTGTGTATGGTTTTGGAACAAAATAACCGGAGTTCCAGTGGTGACTCCCTGTGCACGTGCAGTCTATGTGGTTTACTGAGCCCAGATATGTTATTAATGAAATGGTTAAATTTAGTACTTCATGAAATCCTTGGAAAGCAAAAGGCTGGTTTCAAACCAGTGACGTGCTAACCATAGTTTTACAGTTCATAAACTTACAAAAGGATGTGAAAATTACTAGTTTCCAATTGGACTTAAAAACTTGGAAAGAAATAAATAAGTATCAGATGCTTTGAGTAAGTATGCAGAAAAAAGTGACAGAGGAACAGTGTGGGCTTAGTGGTTATAACTACAACAAGGTGGAAAAAATGGGTAATGGTTATTAATATTGTATTTTTTATTTCAATGAGAAAACAAAGATCTGATGCCACCTTCTCTACAAGCTGTCACAAACTTTTAATTTTAAAATATTTATTGGTTATTAAGGAATACCAATAGTGCACTGTATATCAGACTCTATCCATCCCATACTTTCTCACCCTCCACCTCCCAGATATGCAGAAAAACACATGTGCTTCGCTATATGCCTTGACATTTAACCGGTAACAGACTATTTAGTATGAAGATTTGTAAATTTACTCTCTTTCATATTAAGGTTACAATTCAAGCATCACTGGCATTTGCAAATGTGGTGATAACACACAAGAGAGAGACTATTTGAGGGAGAGACTAGATTTAGGGCTTCGTGGATAAAAAACAGCAACCCTTACTGTATACAGAATTTTATTGGTGGTCAGATGCCTTTCCTGCTGAATTGTTTCCTGTGTTTCCTTTACCTTTCATTACCTTTCTTTTTTAAGCCTTTGCAAGAAACATAAAACAGCCCTATCAGCTCAGTTCTGTTTTCTTCATGAGCTTCCCCAAATGAGCAGTCTGTTTTCCACAACAGCACAGATATGAGTACTGTCACTGCCTTGTGTGACCAAACTAGCAAACCCTTTCAGTCCAAAATAAAGCAGAAAAATTGGTATCTATCAGAATGCTTTTGTTATTAACAATCACATCCCTGGATGTGTGTTTATTATCTATATACAGATATCCTATATATCTCTATATCCTCTTTATGATATCTTGAATTATACTCTATTTTCTATGGTAATGAATTATATTACCTAATATCAACAGCAACTGCTATAATGCCCCTCCAGCATTATCACTGCTAACACTTTGCTATTGTTCCTCTGATTTTTATTTGTCTTACCTTGTCTGTTATCTACAGATAAATTACCTGCAATTATCTACATTACTGTGATCAAATCAAAACTCTCCATACATGGGGCTGACTCTGTTCTGGACCTGTACATCACCTAGGACAACAGGATTTATACATTAGTAGGACACAAAATGGCAGGATGCAAGTTCATTTTCAGTTGAAGTCATTTTATTCCTGTGTTAGAAGGCAAGGAAAGAAAAAGTTTGTGATCTGTTATTTCTATATTTAATTTATACATCCTTAAAAATTATTGTGAGATTGAAAGTTGTGTAAACATGGAAAGTTTAAAATCTTAAAAGTGATTTTTATAGTTTTGTAAAGGAAGTTGATTTTCTCTTATAAGGTCTTTCCCTGATAACATTAATTTCTCTGTGGTTTATAATGCACTTTTACTTTATGAAAAGCAACACATAAGTGGTGTTTGTTTGTGTCTTGTATTGGAATTGAGCTTTCTACATTGACTTAAGTGAACAGAAAGTAAGTATTGTGGTCTTTGAAGGTTTTGTTGCCAGAATAAGAAATGTCTCCTTTGTCATCTCCTGGCCATAGCAAGATTTGGATCTAGACCCTTATACAATAATTTAATTATGAAGTTACAGATGCTAGATACAAAATATCATGTATTTTTGGTGAAATCTGAACCTCTGGTGACTTTATTTCAACCCAACATTTTACAGTGTTTTGTGCAGGGATTACTACTGGAAGTTGAGCAATAGGATGCACTGGCTTCTTAGGTTCATCTTTAACTGAATATGACTCCACAGTCTCAACAAAAGGAGACTGGGGAAAAGACTGAAAAAAAGAGCTGTTAATCCAGCTGGGTAGATGTAGCCAACAGAGAAAGTTACTGCCAGAGAGTGATAAAAGGTGCAAGTAATATCTTGTCTGAATCTAGGTGCACCCAACCTGTGCTTTCACTTTGGAAAATAAATTTTAAAAAATAAATCAGTGTTTGTTCTGTATGAAAGATGGCATAAGGTTTTATTTTCATTGTTTTTTAAACTGACACCCACCTTCACCCAGAGCTAGCTCACACTGTGTTGAAATGGGGATTGATGCTGTGATGGAAATAATCAAGTGGAGCAGCTCATGCTGCAGCCGATTTCAAAGGCATTCCTTTTGCAGACCATCAGCCTCTGCAGCAGCGCAGGAAGCGTTTCCTGATTTAACAATTACTGAGCAGCAGCTTGATGGTGTTTATGCATTGCTGGACCCCACCGGCGAAGAGACCTGCTGCCCTGGAGCACCAGAAGCGATGTTAAGAGGAATTGGTACAACTGACAATGGAGCTGTTCACAGCACCCAGGCTGCGAGTCCATCAAGCATCCTCTTTATCATGTTTATTACTCATTACTCAGTTTTAAAGAGGTCTTTTTTTATCCCTGAGAATTTAACTGCAAGACTGGCTTTTCTGATATTTTTCTTGCTCAGCAAAAACAACATCAGGTTCAACTGACATCAGTAGGTCCAAGAGTTCACTGGTTATGTTTGTGTTAAAACTAGGTTACAAGGCTTATAAACTGCTATACCACAGACTGACAAACAAGTTTCTCCTCCTTGTTACACAGACAAAACAAACAAATAAACAAAAAACTATGGTGTCACTTTGTGTTGCATTTTTAGCTCTATTAGGAGTCCCTTATCTTATACTTTGCCTATTATCTGAAGCTGAACCCATACAGAGACTTAATCCTTGTTTGTGGCTTCCAGGTGAGATTATAGCACCATAAATATGCTTACCTCAAAACTTCATCCTCCTCCGCTCTTGTCCTCTGACACTGCAGCTTAGTGCTAAGCCAGGGATGTTACAACCTTTTCCATGGCAGATGGGTGTCAAACACAGGAAGGCGATTTTTCTTGATCCTGAGAGGAAATGAGGCCAGATATATATATATATATATGAAAAACAACCTGTCAAAGCTGTGTGGTGTGAAAAGACCAATCAACAGACTGGCTTATGAAGTCTTTTTTTTACAGGCAAAATACTGTAAATATTTAGAGGTCATTTTAGCCTGATATAAATAAACATCAAATTAAGGTTGACAGCTAAAGGTAAGACTCATTTCCGAAACAACCTTATAGACACTTGGGCCAAAGACCGTGGTATTGAGTGGGTGCATCACATCCCCTATCATGCACCAGCCTCCAGGAAAATCTAGCAATACAATGGATTGTTAAAGACTACACTGAAGGCAATGGTTGCTGGGACATTCAAACATTGGGATACACATTTAGCAAAGGCCACCTGGTTAGTCATCACTGGGAGATCTGCCATTTTTTCCCCAGTCAAAACTCTTACGTACTGTAGAAGGGGATAAAGTACCTGTAGTACAAACAAAGAACCTGCTGAGGAAGACAGTCTAGGCTATTAATGCCTTAGGCAAAGGCAAACCTCTCCATGGGACTGCTTTTGCTGAAGCACCTGGATGCACTCAGTGGGTAATGGGTAGAAATGGAGAAGTCTGACGTGTACCTCAAGGGGATTTGATGTTGGGTGAGAATAGCCCATGATTTGAACTGTATATTAATCGCTACAGAATGCTGTATGTCACCACTGTCATGGTTACTATATGCCATATCAATGGTTTTAAAGTAAGAATCAAGATTAATGAAAAATGAACTTTGACAGAAACCAAGACAGATAATTTTCAATAGTATCTCAAGAAGATTCTAAAAGTTAGCTACTAAAATTAGACAGCTTAAAAACTGGTGTGTTCAAATAACTTACATTCAAAGGTTTCAAAGACAACTTGCAAAGGGACTCTCTGATACATTAATGTTGATTTTCAATATTTTCCCTGCAACACAAGGGACATTGTAGAGAGCTGAAAGACAGCTAATGTCATGCCAATATTTTAAAAGGGCAAATACGATGACCTGGGTAATTATAGGCCTGTCACACTGACATTGATCCTAAGCAAAACAGCTGGCTGATACAGGACTTGATTAATAAATTAAGGAAGTTTAATATAATTAATGCCAATCAACATGGGTTTGCGTCAAGCTAAACTGGTATCTTTTATGATGAAATTATAAGTTTAGTTAAAAATGGAACAATAGAAAATTCATATATTTAGACCTCTTAATGGCATTAATTTGGTGCTCTCTGATTTATGTATTCATTAGCTAAGAAATGATGGTGATATAAATACAGCATCAATAAAACTATCCTACGAGTCTCCAAACTTAAATGCAAATAGACATGAATCATCCAGAATGTGGGGTGTTTATTTATTTATTTTTCTGAATCCCACCAGTAATTTCTATCACTAATCTAAAATATATATACTAAGTATATATCCATACTCAAAGATGTATATGAATCCATCAGCGTTAGTAACTAATAAGAGAACTACAAAGTGGTAAAAGCCACTTCATAACCTAACTATAAACAAGCACTTCAATCTTATATAAGGCCACATGTGTATTAGTACCTCCAAGAATAATCTCCAGTTCTAGGATACAACCTCTAACAATATCTGGAATTAAAAAAAAAAAAAAAAAAAGAGAGAGAGAGAGAGAGAAGGAAAGAGAAGTATCAGTGAATTATCAGCTGAGCTCAATTTTCCATTATGATCCTCTACTCCAAAGGGCAAATACAGTCGTACCTTGCAATCAGTTCAGAAGTGCATTTGGAAGCAAAGAAATTCAAGAAAATAAAAGCATGTATTATGCATATGAATTTGAATATTGGCTTCTCTGATATGCATATATATATGCCTCCTGCTCCCCCCCACCCCAAATGTATATAATAAAATAACTGTACAATAATATGTAATAACATGTAATTTTGTCTCATTACATAAATATACTTGTATCTGGTAGGTAGCTTCCTATAAATCTCAAAATACAAGTTTTAAATCTAGATTTCCATTTTGCTCTTAAAACAAACAAACAAAAAAGACAAACAACAACAACAACAAAAATTTCATAAATGGAACTTACATTTTGTTCTTCTTAGACCAGGGTGAGGTTAGGCAAAGCAGACTAATCACTAGTGCTCAGAATATGTTTTGAAAATCTGAAGAATATAATGGACCAAAATTTCCAACCTGGGCTTTAAATTCCTTTGCATTTACATTTTAGTCAGACACTTAACTTTATTTAAATGCATTTTTGATTGCATCTATAAAATATTTAAGTTTTAATATATACAGTATCATTATCCTACACTGTTAGAAGCATAAAAGCATATGAAAGTAATAGCTCCCTTGACATACAAGAGAATTAATATGTACAAATTGAATTTTTTGGTATTCTATGAACTCACATTTCATGGACAGTCCAAATTTATAGACAGGGAAAATCCCTCATCCAGATTCAACTTTGTATGAGCTTAATGTAGGAACATGAGGTATGTGTGGTCCTAGTATCACCTTTACAAATTAGATTTCAAGATGGAGATCATTGGAAAGTATTACTTGCAGGATTTTTTTTATATATATATATATATATATATAATGTTAGCATTTAATTTTTACAGTTGAGAGTCTGGTCTTTTCTGTGCTGGTTCTGAAAGTTGCAGCACATGCTACAGAGCTAAGTATTTAAGATTGCTGTTTAGAAAAATAGAAAGCAAACTAAGTTCAAGAATGAAGACTTTTGGTCAACAGCATACTATCTTCTAGACTTCTGTGAGTTAAACCTTCCATTAAAAACTGCACTGCTAAAGATATATATGTATAAAATTGATTGCCATAAGTATCTCTAAAAAATCCCCTGTATTTGTAGAGACACGAACAATACAATCCAACAGTATTACACAGCCCTTTAAGGGTACCTCCCATGGTCCTAATATATTAGCAGGAGTAGGGTTTTATGCTGCTACAATTCCTTAACTATGGAATAATTTAGCTCAAAAAAAATGACAGCAACTTAATGTTGAGGTCAATTAAATTGTTTACTTCCAAAGGCAACATTTGAAATTTACCATTTTGAAAACAGTTGCAAATATGTATGGCTATAATTAAAAGTTTAATCTAATACAACAGCAGAAAGTGGTGCCTAAAGAAGAGTGCTGGCTATAATTCTTCATGAGGGTCCCTCTCCCAGAAATGCCGTAATGTCATTCCCAGCTAACATATGGTAGCAGTCAAGCGTGTAATCTAGCTGGGAGTCTCACTAGCAATACAAACACGTTACATCCTCCCACTCTTCTTTAAGGACATATCAGTGGGCACTTAGTTAATAAAAATCAGCATTCCTTCAGTTCAACCCCAGCTGTCGGGGAGAATTTTTATTTGGCATGAAGCATGATCGATCCGGTTCGGTCCAACGCTGGCTGATCCTTTGTTTCTAAGCTATCAGTGTGGATATGAAATAAAGCACCTCTGCTTGCCCTGGCCTCAGCTGTTGCTTTTGAACCACAGACAAAAGGAAAGTGTGGAAAATTGTCAGTAAGTGAGAGAGATAATATTTCCTAGACTGGTAACACCATCAAGAGCAGGAGTCAAAGCCATCAGGTTCTGAATGCAGTTGCCTGTAGCTTCTTGATTTCTGCTTCAGCACTTGAATTGCAATAAGCTTCAGTCCAGGGCTGGAACATCTTATGAATCAAAACTTTGAGTTTGAAAACATTATTTTCCTTGGTTCTTACGCACATATTTCTTCCATGACACCTGCATACTGTAATTAAGCTATGGTCCAAGAGGAAAGGAACAGAAAATAAATTTTTACCAGCACCATTGTCATTGAGTAAAAAAAGCAAGTTTTAAGGTCTCTAAAAAGACATATGCACTTCAGAACACAAGATCTTTTGGAGAAGAAAATAAATAAATAAAGGAACAGATCAACCTTGCAACTTTTTTTTTTTTTTTTTTTTCCTAGACCCTTACACAAAGTACTGGCTGTGAGAATCTGACCTGTGCTGTAAGACAGAAAACAAAGCACAGTCTTTGGGTTAGTCCTTTGCTGTTGGCAGATCACTCCTTAGCACAAGGAGGAAAATAACGTGCCTTTCAAACACAGTGCAACCTCAGTTGGCTGAGACCATACACAAAATCAGCTACCTTGTCCTGCAATTTTGGTATTCCCAGAAGTTCTTGATAGCATGCACATGTAGTGCTATCACCCATAATTAACTGCAGGACTTAAATCATGGTAAATTTAAGACTAATTACACATCCTTGCCACCATTGAGGAATTACCTCTCAGGGCACGAAATCTGTTTATACTCACTTCCAGAAAATTCTAGGCTAAGAAACACAGGTAAACTGTAAAACCACCTAATTCTTTAAGTTAAGAACTCCATTAAAAAGTGATTACATTTGGTATCTTGATCCACTACTTGGTTTCTCAAAACAAAACAAATCAACCAAACCAAACCAACAACAAAAAACAACAGCGTATCTGTACCTCCCCTGTATTAATCCCCCCTCCACCCCCCCAGTTTCTCCTTCCTCGCACACTAAAGCCAATTTGTGATATTAGTTCCCTAAAATGACTCACAGACAGCACATTTTGCTATAAAAATTGTGCATTAAAATACCTTTTAAAGTCTGTCTGGCAAACATAACATGAGTGCTTGCTGCTGATAGAACAAGAAGCATTCCTCTATAAAGTGGAGATAAGCAAGGAGCACTTGTAACACTGAAAATTGTTTCTCATATCAGCAGCACCTTTGGAAATTAACTCATTCTTAAAAACTTTCTCTGCATCAATTGCTGGGAGTGCTGCAGCTGCTCTCTTAGAAAACATAACCACCTTTGCAAGACCTAGTTTCAGTATGAAGGTTAATTGGTTTAACGCAGGAAATAGCCTCATGGGCTTTGGGATTTCTTCTCCAAATAAATGAGTGAGAGACTTGAGTTTGGTAAATATTCTCTAAGGTGTGGCCGTTGGAGGCAATGCTCTGCACACCAGAGCAGCTCCATCACAGCAGAGTACACACCAAAGCTTCTACCTGAGCTGGTAACTTGTTAAGTATCTTATTAAATATTTACAAACATTTGGAGCCCCACTGCCTCCATTTAGGGGGAAGGAGGTGGAGTTATTCCCTGTTACATTTATTACTATTTTGTTCACTACAAACCTAAAGTGAATCAGAATATAGCTGAAGTTGGGATTTCTGAATGAGCTGTAGCCTGACACCTCACTGAGATACAGATGCTTCAGTGAGAGGATTTTATCATGGCACATCAAGCCACAGCACTTTAATTTGGTCTAGATGATAGCAGTATGCAAATCAGTAAAGAGAATTTTTATTTGGTGCACACCAATTTGCATAGTTGAGAATATCACACACGTTTAAGATTTTAAGACACCAATCAGAAAACAAAAGCAGAGCTTCTCTGCCTCTCCTCATCACTCCCTACTCCACCAAAGGCAGTGCCTGACACAGCCTCGAGGGTCTCATAAACTTGAAACCATTGCTTTGGTAGGCATTGAGAACTTAAGTCATGTCACTTACAGAGACACTCTTGCTTAGAAGATGATTTTCAAACTGGCAAGTTAAACCTCAGTCAAGATTTTATATATATATTTGTATAATGTATATATATGTGTGTATATATATTTATTTTAGGCAACTTTCATTTCCTCCCCATCCTATCACGGTACTTTTCCTCCCTCGGCCTGCTTGATTTTCAATAGCTGCAAAATGAAGGGAGCCATGAATCCATGCCTGAGATAGAGAGGTGAAAGTTAACTCAGCAGCAGAGTAAAAGGATAGGCAGCTGAATACACACACGGCTGACAAGTAGAGGCTACTTTAGTGGATCTCTTTTCAGAAAAGAAAAAGACGACTCTTAAGGGGGTATTATATGGGCTTGATGAAAACATTTCATCCACAAACTCATATTTCTGATTGTTTCAGTAGCCTGTGCAGTGTTTATTTAGACAGTTTCCCAGGGATTTCCTGCTTTACTAAAGAGACTGCATCCTGAACATAGGATTTACATAACTCATTTAAGTCAAGTAAAACACGGGGAAGAAGCTTCTAATAGCACAGGCATTACATTGAAAAAGTTAAGTTTAATTGGGAAAGATTATAACTAAAAGTGGGAAAAGGTTGCTGTTAAAGACTATTTTTAAGTCCCAAGGTTTTTAGGTCACTAGGAAAAGTTGTTTGCACATACATATCAAAAGAGTTAAAGTTTACTAGAGACCACTGAAAATTGAGTATATTTTCTATGTACTGAGAATTAATGCTTTAGAAACTTGGACTAAATGAAGACACTAACATAAAAGAACCACATAGCAACAATGGCTGTTGGTAGAACTCTTAATCACAGTTTGTGATACTGATAGGAAAACTTACAAAACCTTTAATAAACTTCATTTTAAAGTAAGTTACCTTTTCATTGGTTTAGGACATTACAAATACTACCAGAGATCTCTGCTTTTACATTCTTTCTGTAAATCTTGCTTCCTTTGAACTGTTACAACCAAACACTGCTTAAACTTACAAGAGAATGAAGAGCCATTGAAGAGCCAGTGAAGAGTGTTTTTTCCAAAAAGGTTAAGACTCAGTATGAATACATTAGTATTACATTTGGCACAGGTCTGCTTAAAGCACAGTCATATACTACTACTATATGGTAACAAGTTTTTTGCTCCCTGTTTTGAAACACTTGAAAATAGGATTATTTAGAAAAAATAAATTTCATACCCCGAAGTTCACAGAAATGGTATTACAGTACAACTAATTACTTAAAACCTGCATAAGACAAATCAACATAATGCCGATATGCCAGATACAAACACCAACAAAATATATATATATTTTTTTCCCCTAACTCTTACAATAAATTGAACTAACACAATTACTTATTTGATTAAAAGGATGCTGGTTCCCAAACTTGTCTGACCAATACCTTCCAAATCATCCCTTTTAACCTTCATATATTGCAAAAAGCATCAGCAGAGGAAAGTTGATACTGGACGATGATTCTGCAATGCTTCAGTACATTTCACTCAGAGGATAACAAACAAAGTATGAGTGCAATGGTAAGAATTTTTGAAGTATGCACAGTACAATATTTCTGTGTATGTTAGAATTTTTCAGTTAAGCTCTTAAATCGATAGGTTTAGGCAACTCGAACTATCCTAAAGTTGTGATGCTGTATAGATGCTTTAGGCTACTTGAATCGCTTATGCTGCACAGGCAGGTAGAACACAGCACCTATAGGAAGGAAGCTTGTAGCAATGTATCCTGAGCTATCTACAATGTCTTTAACTCACTATTAACTAGAATCAACTGAATTCCAACAATCTCATAGCCCTTTCAATTTTTTCTGCCAAATCTTAGACCAAGCAAGTTTTCAGGACAAGAGAAATATCCTGCTCTATACCTTAATAGTCCAGTAAGCAACTGTGCTCAGCAGACAAAAGGTACATTCATGAAGAATATGCTGAGTTTTCCAGTAACAATAATAATTGTGAAAAACTGTATAGTTGTTTCATGATATTCAGTGCATTAGTCTTTAATATATCACTGCTGCAAAGAAGTTATGCAAATTCTTGCCAACCTCCGCTGACATGTAGCAGATTACTGCATCCTTTTACTTCGTTTTCTCCATCTGTGGATCTCATCTCATTTGCAAGAAATTAGGAAATACGGATAAGAAGCGTGAAAAGTTGTAAAGTTAAAAGTTATTTTAATAAAAACTGATTAAGAGCTCTCTCATCATTCACTGAATGAGTTGGTAGCAGCCTTGCTTCCAAGCAACTTGTCAAAGAAGTTTGATTGTTAAGAGAAGCTCTTATAAAAGCCATAGGTTTTCTTCTGCACACCCCTTGAATATCTTCAGTTTGCCCACTAGCAAGTGCTGGTGTTAAGAGTAGTTACAAAAAGGTTATTTAAATGTCTCTAGCTTTTACACTTTTCACTATCTACAAACAGAAGGGTATGCACTCCTCGGTGAAGAGTTCACACTTTGAACTCACCACCCCATTTTCCCCCTTTCTTACATTTATCTAATCTATGTGAGATGCAGTTATTTTGCTAACTGGCTTAAGCAGGAGCCCATCTTATAGCATTATACAGATATTCACATATGGAAGTGACCACAGGCCAATTACCTTTTCAAACAGACTAGGCACATTTATTTGTATGTGTGATTCCATAAACATGAGAACACTGGAGTATAAGGTTGTATTGCCAGAAGCAATTTTGCCTGCTTTCACAGTAGCAAAATAGAACCATACTTAAAGAGTAAGAGACCAGTGAACTCCTGCCTTTGGAGTATACTAAAAGGGGGCCCCAGCTCAGCAATTTGGACGCTGAGTGGCAAACACCATCTGTATCCTTTTCCCTTCCATAAAAGGAACCTTTATAGGAGTGTAAAGGAAAACAAAGAAAGATTACTACCAGTAGTTATAAATACTCAAATAGTTAATCATCCTATAAGAATGTGAATTCTCTGAAGACATTGTGCTGAAGCAAATCAGTCAAAAATACAAAGCTATTGAACAAGGGTGCTCCAGTAAGTAAATGAGAAACTAAAAGAGACAAAGAAAAAGCTCACACTATCCCGATTTTCAGATGTTACTAAAATATACCTAAGGGAAAAACAAAACCCCACAAAAACAGTAGTTTCTTATTTTACTTAGACTAATATTGAATTTCACATATTTCCCCCTTTTGGTCAGAAATGCCAGAGCACAGCAAGCATACCTACATAGGATTATTTTAGAGCTCCAAAGCCAGTAAATTGTGACAAATACTTCCATGGGGCACTTATGAAAGCCTATCTTTCCATGCTGTTTTCAGTTAGTCAGGCCTAGAAATCAACACTGAGAAGAAAAATAAACATAGCTCTAGCATGTACAGTAGCAAGAATTAGTGTTGTATCCAGACAAGGAATGAGCTATTTAAACCAGAAGTTAGTGGATTAACCATGCTAGCAGCTTAAAATGCATGTTTATTCAAGCAGAAACAAGAAGTCAGTCACTGAATCAAGAGCCCTTCATTGCCAGTTTGTACTCCATACAAGCAGCTCTAATAGCTTTAAGTTCTTCTTTTGTTTAGGAGTTTGTTTCTAAGGAAAACAGAAAAGGGGGAATATAATCGACCCAATCGGAAGCAGTAGGCTGCTATACTTGCGGCTTCTCTAGCCATACATGAAACACCAGCACCACCATGAGGTAGTCAATGGTTAGTTAACAAAAAAGTTAGCAAAAATAATATTGAAACACCCCTCCCCCTCCAAACTTCCCAAATATGAAGCAGCTTATATTTATATATATATACACACACACACACGTGCCAGTACAAAGACACATACAATATGGCACTCAGTTGCAACAGGCAAGTAACCAGTACCTACATTTTAGCTACTCTAGCTACAAAAGGCTTATCACTTACTACTACATGCTAAGGCATATGTATTCTGAAATAAAAGACAATAAACATGCTGGGATTTCATGACAGGGACCATTGTCTGAACTTATTTTAGTATAATTCGTTTGGCTTTCTAAATGTTTCATTTTTTTAAAAAAAATGAGGAAGTTATGCTTTCCAGAAAATTCGTATTTCCCCTGTAGTGTTTTAAGATAGCAGTAACTGAAAATAATATAAAGAACAAGCTATATCCTTCAAAATTTAGACATTTCATCTAAATACTTTTCTTAGAGCAGACCGGATTTTCTATTGAGCATAAGTTACGTTCTTGATATCTCAATCTGAAGTTTCTCAACCAGAAACTTTCCCTCTCTTCTTCCTTCACGTGCTACAGCCCTTTAAAGAATATCAGCAAAAGCCTACTGGAGAAGGGCAAATAAAAAAAAAGTATGCATTTGGGTAATTTGGTTATTTCAGTTTCTACACCAACAAAATACAAGTTTAAAATAGACGTTGGCATACACCTAAAGTCACTTTCAGTTTTGAGTGAAAAACATACAACAGACTAAAGAAGTCCTAAATAATCAGTTTGACATCATATGCTTAAGTCTGGATACTCAATAGCCAGCTTGAAGCATATCAGAACTTTGAACGTTTTGCACATTTGTTCTAAATATTGCTCCCTAATAAAAAAAAATCAACGCTGGTAAGATTTTGACCCCATGTGCCTTCCCCCTGCTCCCCAACCCCATCCTCTTCCCAAATTTGAAAGTTATCTGAATTAAAATGCACTTTAAAGTGAACTAGGTAAATTAGTTGACACTGATTTTCACACCATTTCAATTTGCAAGCATGCATCACCTGTTTTCTCCTGTATTTGGAATTATTTTTATCACTGCAATAAATTGTGGTTCACATATGATCAATAGATTTAATCACTTTAGCCTGATGAGAAAGGACTAACATAACAAAAGTTAGTCCCAAATTCAAATGCGAAGTTCCCCCCCCACCCCCTTCTGTTAAAATATATTAAAGGTGTTAGAGGAAGGATTTCACCATTACCAATTTATGATCAGGTGACACCACAGAGTCACAGCACATTTCATATTGAAATTTACTCAACTTAATGAGAAATCCGTGTATTTTATTAAGCTAGCTAGGACTCTGTCTACCTTCTCCAGATAACACTAGGGGGATGGGGACATGGGAACACTTCTTTACTCAACTGGAACTTAATCTGTTTTTTACAATTTCCTTCAAGCAGATTGCAGGTTTTTGACTTTCGTGACTAGAACTCTTCATAAAGAATGCAAAAGATTACTTCTCTTCCTGGTTATCAGGCATTCCAATGACCTTTGATGTTTTAAGTGACAGAATTTGCAGGTAAAGTCACTGAAGTTTTCTTAACTATGATTTGGGGAAAATCACTAGAGAAAAACCTAAGTTAAACAAAAATCAAATTAGGTAACTTCATCTGAACAAAAAGCAGCCACATAAAAACAGTGTGAGAAGCACTACGTACTTTAACCTATACTACTTCATGATAGATTTTCATGCAGATTTATAAACTGCTTTGATACTAGTGCATTACTTCTGTATAAACTCAAAATAACAGAGTTCTTTGTACAAGATCAGCTGTAGAAGTTTAAGACATCAACTTAGAGAAATCCAATCTTAGAGAATCAAAACAGCCTACATTTTGGTTTTGGAATAACTCAGTTTCAAACATATATTTCAGGAAGTTTTTTTTCTTTTACTTCAATATCTTAAATATAAGCAACTATCTACAATTGAATGCACTTTTAAATAGCACAGCATTAAAAATGACACTACAGAATTAATGAAATTATTTTTACATATATTCTACAAAGAATTAAACTGTCTTCCAGATTCAGATTTGCTTAACTATACTTGTATTAACAATAAATCAAAAAGCTATGTAAAGAATGATTCTGCATATTAACTCTGAAGGAAAGACAAAAGACAATCAACAGAAACCATTCTGTCTTTGATTTCTTTTATTTGATTAAGACAACAGCTAATACAGAATTAACAATGCTGAACAAGCTGTTTATCATGCAAGAAGTATATTGAATTTTAATCCTTTTCTTACTACTGCTACTCAAGAGACAGTACAAGATTTTTATATTAGTAGGGTAGAACATTTATTAACTCAAGCCTTGTCTCAAGTGTGACACAATCAGAATGTTCTGAACAGCTGGTTAGGAAGATAGCCAAGATGCAAGAAAGATGTCTGAGCCTCCTTTTCAAGGGCAGCCAACTCTTGTACTGTAGGTGCCAGAATATCCACATGGCCTTTATAGAGTCCACCTGCCAAAAAAGACTCAGTCTAAGCGATGTGTTCAAAGCCATTTGTCAGCAGAACTAGTAACATTCACCAATAGTCATTCAGAAAGGTTAAAAAAAAAGCTTAACAATATAAAAACAGGCATAAACACGCTTTGGCTGCTTGCAACCCATAGGCTGTATGGAACAAATGCACAAGACAGAAAAGAATTAACTTTTTTTTTTAATCTATCAATTTGTCATTATGAAGCAGAAAACCAACTAACTAAATACTGTATAGCAGCATAACTCAAAGGTTTTTTATTGCTTACCACCAAGGGCTCTTTTCTGCCCATATGTAACTTTCCCGTCAAAGTCATCTACTGGCACTTTTATGTCTGGTTCAATTTGGGCAATAGTGCAGTTTAAGTGTTCTTCAATCTCCCCCAGCAACTAAAAGAAAAATTAAATTAAATTACACTTATGGTCTAAGACTCCAGTTATAATAGTCTTTTTTTTTTTTTAAATGCTATTGAAATAGCTTCAACAAAAACTATACAGGAAACAATGTGGGCTTGGAGACCAAAGACTGATTTTTTTTTTTTTCCAAATTCAGTAAATTATTTACAGAAAGTGTGATTTGCAAAGTCTTCTAATTTCCTCTTCAAATGGAACTAAAGTTATAAACACTTTGGAGATAGTTTTGTACTTCAACTAAACAGCTAAGACAGGGACTATAATTCACAGTCTTTTAGAGGAAATCACAGAGTCAATCACAGAAAGGTTTGGATTGGGAGGGTTCTTAAAGATCATTTTATTCCAACCCCCCGCCATGGACAGGGACACCTCTCTCTAGACCAGGTTGCTCAAAGCCCCATTCAACTTGGCCTTGAACATTGTCAGGTATGGGGCATCCACAGCTTCTCTGGGCAACCTGTTCATCTGCCTCACCATCCTCATACTAAAGCACTTCTTCTGAATATCTAAATCTACCCTTTTTTTAGTTTAAAACTATTACTCCTTGTTTCATCAATACAATCCCTGATAAGAGTTCCTCCCCAGCTTTCTTGTAAGCTCCCTTAAAGTACTGGAAGAACATTCTGGTCAAGCAAAAGTTTTACCTGCATCTCATTGTACCATATAGTACAACCTCCTTCTTCCTTCAGTCTAGTATTGTAACATCCTTTTCCACGACTACTGCATACATGATACCAAACCTAGAAATAAGGGAAATCAAACTTTTAAACTTTGAGAAATAGTTTAGTATATTCATTTTTACAGTTCTGGCATGGAAAATAATCCGGCTATTTTTCCAGAGTTCCTTTCAGTTAAGGAGGAAAGAAGCAGCAATTTTCCAATGCAGGCTGTTAAAGTCTGCAGGCTGTGGATGGAACTTCAGTAAATAATATCTGTTCGATTTCTCTTTGGAATGTAATTACCTTTTCTTTTTCTTTTGCCACAAGGGAGATTGCCAGACCCATCCTGAAATAATGGGGGGAAGAAAAGAGAAAAATGCATTTCAACAACTATTGCCAACTTATTAAAAGAAAAAAAGAGCCCCAAAATGTATGGTGTCTTGAATGCATACATACCTTTCAGCTCTGCCTACTCTCCCAATTCGGTGAACATAGTTCTGTTTTTCATCAGGGAGTGTGACGTTGATAACTGTAGAAAACATGATCCACATTATATGTGTGTGCATGCATATGCACACACACACACACAAATTTAAAATACATGAGCTAATGTCACAGACCACACAACTAAAGTTAGTATGCTTTTGATCACTGCACTCCTTCTCCTTAGCCCATATACACACTACCAAATGTGAACCTAATGTTCTGTTACAGCAGTTACAGGTGTCATTACCCACCTGTATCACCTACATTTAAGGCTTCCACCATAAAATTTCTTCCCCATGATTACTTACCAGCCATGTACCTGTTTTAATTAGTTGAAAGGACTGAAAATATATTAAAGCCATATGGAAATTAAACAGCTTAGTTTAAATGTCTTACCATAGGGAACACCATGAATATCAATTCCTCTAGCTGCAACGTCTGTGCAGATCAAGAAACGGACATCTCCCCTCTGAAAACATAGTTATAACAAGTGGTGAACTAAATAAACCAAACCTAAATCCAAGCACTTAAACAGCAGCTCTTCCCATTTACTGCACATTGAAGGCATCTCTTTACATTTACAGAATACTCCAAATAAAGCTCTTCTGTAGTACAAGTGCTTTTTGAACATGAATGACTTTGCCAGGTTACATCCTTACTTTTTTCCAGCAAGATAAGGCAAATATAAATCATTACATGTCTTTAAAAAAAAAAAAAAACAGTTTAATATTTAAACTTCATTTGATTTGGATTTTAATATTCAAGATCCAGTAATATTAGCAAATAACTATCTGTTACAGAGCTTAAGTTTAGGTTTACTTAAAAGTAAACCTACCTCTACCCTATCAATGAAAATATCAATGAAAACTCAGAGGTAGTGTTAACTGAATATAGATTTCCACCTAAAGAAACTGCATCTTATTTTAGAAAGTGAGTTATAGAACATCTACACCCAATTTAATTTAAATTGAGGGCACATATTAACATACAAGGTATGACTTGAGATATTAGGAAATGAGGGAAAAGCCTGCTAGAGCCTGCTGCGTCACCTTAAATCTTTCCAGGTTCTGTTTTCTTTCTTGAGGTTTTCTGTCACCATGCAGACAGACACATGAGAACTGATGTCCCTTCCTATCAGGGCCTGAAAGAGTTACTATGCATTAATAACATCATATATAAGGTATGGCACAACATGATACAGGAGGGAAAGAAGTACATGTGGGGAAAAGTCTCAGCTTGGGGGAATTTCATTTGATTTATTATCATAAAACAAACTTTTAGTTACTGATACAGGCATTGGTAAAAAACAAAGTAATTAAACACCTTTCCTTCCCCCTCACCAGAAGGGTTTTGTGCAGACATCTCCTCACCCCTTTCTAGTCTAAACGTCCCTTTTATCCCCAGATAAATCTCTTTAGCTTTCTCCTTGTGTGTCCTATTTCAACCCTCTTGTGTGCTCTCATATTTCTCCTACATCTCCTCGTATTTTTATTTCTGTGCATCCTCACATTTCCTCCTGTGTCTAGAGCAACTACCTCTCATTCTTACTTACATTTCAGTAGAGGCCCCATACACCTCTCTTATTGGTTCAAATTTTGGTGCACAATGGTTTGTTTCTATCTCTTTCAAAGCTGCCTAGAACTGGTATTCATGGCCTCCTCCCACACTGGACTAAGCCCTGACTTTTATACCCTATGTTAAAACATTTGGGCACAGTCTTATTGGTGTAGTATCTGAGTATCAGTGACCTCATCATAAAATTGTCTTTAAAATAAGCAGGGAAGGGAATAGAATGGAGTTTTGGTGAAAATACTACCTCCGCCCTGTTGGATGAAGTACTGCTCCATATTATCACAATCTATTTTTGTCCTGCAGAAAATAATGGCTTGGTCCATCTTGTGCTCTTTGATTGCCCGAACAGTGTACTCTCCTTTTAGAATTTTGATAGCTTCAGACCACATTTCTAAGTTAAAGTAGAGAAGATATTTCAATTCAATTATTTAAAAATACAAAGAGCCTTTGAACAGAATGCATTTAAAGATCCTCTAGCCTTTGAGTAGACAAGTAAACATTTATTAGCAGAGCAGGTGTGCTACACCTTCATTTTTTTCCTCCCTTGGCCATGCATCCCTGCTTCATGGTAACGTAATTCAAAAAGAACAAAAACACCCAATTTAAGGTGATTTGTAAACAAACATCTGTAGTTTACACATCTGAAAAACAGGTACCTAAGTCTACTACATAAATCTAGAAGTGAAGATTGAGGAGCATGCCTCAAGACAACTATCCACTAGCTTTAGCTTATTTAGCTTATTATTATTTAGCTTATTTAGCTTTATTTCACAACAACTACAAGGAATCATTTAACAAGCCATTATTTAACATGTGTTGCAGGTTACCTGGAGTGTTAGCACCAGGACGTGTATTGTCTTTTGCATGTACTTCATCAGTCTAGGAAAAAAACAAACAACCTTCAGCTACTTTATTGTAGCAGTAGCTAAACCACATTCAATCACAAGAATGGGGGAAGAAAACACACAACTAACTACTTAGAATTTACTCAATGTTTTTTATAAAAACCTGCATCAGCCTCTCAGCTCTGTAAAGACTTTGCACAATCAACCCATTAGTCACTAAAAATCCTCCTTCTGTTGTTCATCTGCAGGCATTAAGAACCAAATTCCAGACACAAGACCAGCTGCAATTCATTTATCCTTTTGAATGGAATCAATTGTTTACACTCACAATCCTAATGTTTCAGGTACTGTGACTGTTTCTAGCTAAGAAATAATTTTAAAATGAGATTTAATATCCTAGATTTCTTTTTGAATAAAATAATGGAATTGATGCTGTTCTTAATCATCTAAAATGCTTAAGACAGCAGGACTGGCTCCATTACATAGAGAACTCAGATTCCAAAGTTCACACTAGTCTTCTGCTGTAAGTTTAAAATATATTCAGGCGTTAAACGTACCATTCACAATACTATAACCTGAGAACTTAAACATTAAAGAGCCTTGAACAAAACAAAACAAAATATCATTTCAACTAACTGTTTTGTTGGTAAGACAGCAGAAACAAACCAATAAACATGGCAAAGATATTCACCCTTTTTTAGTTAAACAACTAAGAGCTAGAAGATAAATTTGAAATGTAGACACGTGTTACCTAAATAATTTTTAATTTAAAAAATACAGAAGTGAGTAGTTGTGCTATTCTGGATTTTTGTACATGCCTATGAAGTTCTAATGTACTTCAATTTATGAATAAATTCATGCATGCAATGGAAAAATCCCTACCTCTTTAGAATGAGTTCAGGTGAGATCATTAGAGAAATGGGTTTTCTGCTGTTACATGCAAAATTTTTCTGGAGTCGCATGAAAATCAGTTTCTGGAAATCCTTCCAGTACTTAAGACATATTACCTAAAATAATTTTCTTTAAATATTTGTTTTCACTTCAAACTCCAACTTTTGACCAAGCCAAATAGATTTAAATCCACAAATGAAGAGTACCTTGAAGAACCAAAACCTCACAAAACAGAATCACAGAATGCTTGAGGTTGGAAGAGACCTCCAGAGATCACCTAGTCCAACCCCTCTGCTCAAGCAGGGTCCCTAGCGCATGTTGCATTAGGATAACATCCGTGCAGATTTAGGCTACCTCCACAGAAGGAGATTCTACAACCCTCTCTGGTAGAGTTCTGTGGTAGAGACAGAAGCTGTAGAGTTCTGTCTCACCTTAAAATAACAACCTCAGGAGAGGGGGCAAGTCACAAAATGTGTATGTACCTCCCATGGCAGACAAGACTAAGAATTTTTCTTTTAAGATCATATGCCTTTGAGAACCTTAGACAATGAAAAGTCATTCTGGCTTTATGGGACAAGAAATCCTCACTTGCATAAGGTCCAACAACATACCAAGCAAAACCAAGTTATTAGACCAAACTTAATGGAGGAAATACTTAACTCCATTTAAGTTAAAAATTACTTTTCAAACATATAATTTCATGTTAATCTAAGCATTCTGTTCTACCACCAGACAAGTTAATCTACTTTGAACTAAAGAAAAGTTTTGAATATAAACACAAAGCTGGTTCATATAATAAAAGGTAATAAAATTCTTGATGTGGATTTGAAAGCAATGGAATAATCACTGCTAAATCATAAGAAAGTTGTTGTTCCTATATTTTACGTTTATATCTGATTCTAATACAGGGAAAAATCCAAGTGAAGAAAACTTATGCTAAGACTTAACCAAAATGCTCTAATAGACCTATCAAAGGAAAGTTCCAGAGATAGCGAGGTGTTAAGGAAACCTACGGATCCTAAGCACCTATGAGTTGCTAAAAATGAAATACAGCTCCAGGTTATCCAGAACTTGAAAACTAAAGGCTTCAACAACAAGCTTTCCACCTGAACAGGTGTCAGTTGAATGCAGAATTTAAACCGAAGATTCAAATGCAGTTTGAGATTAAATCCATTCCTTTAAAAATTGTTCATTTCACATACATCTTTCTGTAAAGTGCTTTTTTTCCCCCCCTCTCCAACCTATGTTGGGAAGTTTACCTGTCTCTTGTGAATGTCGGGAGGGAAGAACTAGTGAAGCTACAGACCATTAGCTGTGAAATGACTGAATAAGCAGTGTGGTGCCACTGCTCTCTACCTCAAAAAGGTAACAGTACTCCATAAGGATTTTCCCCAGTCATGTTCGTAAGACTGTACCATTAAAAAACAGTTTTGAGACATTACAAACATCAGGCTGCTAACCAACATGGAACAAACATTTCAGAAACACTAAACTTTCAATGGCTGGCAAAGATCCTACAACACCGGGCCTCAACTCTGCATATTAAATAAGTAAACACTCACAAACAAGTAATCTAAATTCTACTTATAAACCACTTACTCTGATATGATTCTTGCCAAGTCTTTCCCAGAGTTTATCAGCTTTTGGATTAACAGGCACAACTACATGGTGTACAGTTTCAGGGACAGAATCTTCTCCTTTCAGATCAACCCAAGTGGGAAAATGCATGATCTTTTCAGACAGCTTTTTCACATCAAAAGAATGCAGTGTTGCAGAACACACGATCACCTGAGAAGAAAAAAAGCCACATGAATACCACTGAAGATCAGATTCTCCTAGAACAAAAAAATACAAAAAAAACCAGTAGATCTGGAAGAATGTTATGTGGTAGCTGAATAGCACACTGAAACACAGCAGTGTCTCCCAAACTGGCTTTCCTCATCACAGCATCTACTCTGCTGATAAGTCAAGACAAAGTTACTCAACTATTCTCTTAAAGACACACAATCATTTAAGAGGAAGAAAGCAAAATCACTTAGAGATGATTGTTAGAGCATTAGAAGGAGTTAAGTAGCCACTCATTTTTCAGATATATTTGTATCATGTAACCCAAAAACTGATAGACACTGGACTTCAGATCTAGGATCCTAAAAATGTATGTTTAGAAGCAATTACTGAACCCAATGAACAAGTGCTACTTGTGAACAAGAGGTGTAACAAAGAATAAACAAAGAAGAAATGTTCCATACCATGCAACAGTAAACAACTGAAAGCAGCGCAGACAACAAAAAACAAGAACAAACTCTATACCTGAAGTCGCTTTCCATCTGAGGTTATCTGAGGAATTTGACTATGGATCCTGTTTATGAAGTCTGAATAACCTTGGAGAAGAAGGCCATCCTACACAGGAATAAAATGAGAAAACGCTGCAGTTCTTATCTGTCAGCCTACATACCTCAGTCAAATAACCACCACACTTGTAGTCTCAGAGTTCTACTCATTTAATTAGCTGAACAGGTCAATGTCTATCCAGGATATTACTACTACTAAGGAGGAAAAAAAAAAAAAAGAATTTTCAAGTACAGTTGCTATGCTTCAGAAGAAAGTAAACATCTGCTTCAGCTGCTTCTCCTAGCTAATACTCCTGGGCACTTTATCTATGTGCACACTCTGTTACACTACAAAGGATCGAAGCAAGAAAGAGGCACTCCTTCAAAACCATTCTGAGTAGGACATACACTGGCTTCAAGACCTGCTGGGTAATCAAAAACTCTTATCTAGTCTTTGTCCTTTCAAGTTTCCTAAACACTATGCTGGACAGAGACAGGGAGTGACTTCACTAATCTTATAAATACAGCCTTAAATATATTTTTCTACTGTATAAAATTCAAGGAGCTTTACAGAAAGGCAACAAGAGAAAGGTGGGTAGGTTACTACACTTAGAAATAACAAGGAGATTAACCTGGACTACTCTAGAAGACTACTGGACTACTCTGACTTAAGCACCAAATGCTACAGAGGAATATTGTTTCATTACATCTTTTAATATTGTATTGCATTTGAGAACAGAACTTGAGTATCATTTAGTTCTCTACATACAGCTTCATCCAGAACGAGGAATCTAACTTGAGATAAGTTAAGTTTTCCTGTTGAGACCAGGTCATCCAGTCTTCCAGGAGTTCCAACGACAATATCCACCTATGAAATACAGAAGAGCATTAATTGATCCCATTGCTAACTTGGAGGCACCACCAGCTTTGCTTAAACTTCAGTATGCAAGACAATCAGCAGGGTGATATCCTATTTTCTATGAATTATAACCACAGATTGCTAGAATGATTTGTATTGGAGGAACATCTTGTGGTCATCTAGTCCCCCTATGACATACATCACAAGCAAAGGACAACTTCCAATTTACTTTAGAATTCTCAGGATCCTGCCCAGTAAAATTTTGACATCTTCAATGGCAGAGATTCCACAAGCTCTCCAGGCAACAGATCTGATTTTAAATAGGAATAAAATAAATCCAAGTATATTTCCACAGAAAGAGAGTTAAAGTCTACCAACCATGGAAATATTTTAAGATTTTGCAAGATGGAAGGGCTCACCATCACAAATTTATTGTATAATCATTTAGGTTGGAAGAGACCTTCACTGTGATTCATACTGAAGTCTAGCAATCTTTCAGTTCAAGCCTGCTTAGGAGAAACTTCTGATTTTGGCAGGTAGAGACACTGAAAAAAAATCCTTAACAGTGATGGAGTCTCAGTTTTGTGCCTTGAATAAAGGCACAGCTGTCCCTAAGGGACAACTGAATTGACTGTACATTCCGTGCTGCAGAAACTAAGCTGGTTCCTCCTGTGCGGGCTTGGTTTTTGGTGTAGCTTGAACTGGACAATTGCAGACCAGTTTTATTTGCATACATGTGAATAAGTGAGTAAGAAACTTGTCTCTATCCTGATAATTAACAACAAATACTAAGTTACACTTCTATTTAAAAATTTTCAGCAGTACTCAAGACCTAACAGAATTTGATCAAATACCATAAGCATTTGTAGTGAGAGCTGCCATGGAAATGAAGTGAAAAAAGCTAGAACAGTACAATATGAGCTTGCTATCAGCTGCATGGTCTCTTTTTAGCAGGTTTACAGAAGTTACAGGAAGCACTGTTCTCCAGGTACATGAGTTATTTAGAACTTAAACTATTAAGTCATATGAACAAAAATAAATACAACTTACTCCTTGTTCCAGCACAGAGAGTTGATCTCTTGCAGCAACCCCACCAATAATCAGCAGTTCCCTAAAATGAACGTTACATCAACGTATTTTGACATTTGGTAATTTTTTTCAGGCTGAAGATTGATTCCACTATTAATAGATAGTGAATAACATTTCTGAACAGTAATTAGGAGCAAAATAGTAAAAAATAAAAATTCTTCCTCTCTTATATAGCATATGGTACTTTAATTTAAGAAGAGAAAGTTTTAAGTGGTATTTTAATTGTTATTTCATTGTTGTTGTATTAAACATTTAACATTAACTAATTTCACCATTAGAAAAAGGATCTGTGCCTTAAAATCTTAAGCAAATATTCACTTAGTATGTTCCTTGTATTCTTGAAAGCTAGCAATGCAGATAACCAAGCTAAATTAATCTTACATCATAACCTGTCTCTCCCTATTACTACTAACATGCAATTCCATTAGAAGCACTCTTGTAAGCTGTACTTTAATACATAGACACTTCTTATTTTTTTATAAGCACAGTTTAAACAGGAACAACTTTAGACTAAAGCATCCTGTAGACAAGTTTTTTTTGTTTGGATTGCAACCCCATGCTTTTAAGTGCAACATTTGCGCTGTGAACACTAATGTAAGCAGAGCAGACCTTGTATATAGCCATCTGTTGGAGTCTGACTACAGCATAAGAATTAGAAGGTTGACTGCTAGCAGGTATTGTTGAGACTATTATCAGTAGCACTGTAGATTAAGGTCCACGTAGCAACAAAGTGGAACACCACCCGCCACCAAGTCATGTCCATGGACAATGTCATGAACACAACCTAAGAATCAGATACACTGTTACCTTAATTTGGGATTATCAACGTATTTTTTGAACTGCTTCACGTTGTTCAAAGTTTGTTCTGCCAGCTCTCTCGATGGTTCAACAATCAATGCTTTTGGAGCATTTGGAAGGTTCTGTGTTTGAACCACTTGTGCATTTCCTAAGATTAAAAAAAAGCAATTAGAGACAAACTATATACCTATCCTGGAATTTATTATTGTGAACAAACTTGTGATTCTAAATATTCCATAAAAGGGAAACATTATCGCTTTAGATTAATATTCAGAAATTACAAATAGGTCTTGCCATTACAATGGTATAAACCAAACACTTGTTTTTCAAGTAACTTATTTTTTCAACTAACTAATTTAAGAGAAGTTTACCTATCTGAATTCTACATGTAGGACTATTTGCAATTTAAATTGAAGACAACTCGCAAGACTATTGAAAAAGCTCTAGCTTTGCTACCACTAAGGTGTTAGCATTCTAAGACCCTGAGTACAGCAGATTAAGAAACTGAAGGGATCAAAATGCATATTCAGACAACCTGAATATACAATGGAGAAACTTAAAGGTCAAACCTTACCTGCATGTTGTGATTTTACAACACTACCATCGGGAGCCTTGCAGAGACCAATATAGCCATCTTTTGGTGGAAACTTGAAGTCTTCTTCACCAAAATTGAATTTCAATTCAGCATTCTAAATTTCAACAAAATCGTGTCATACAGATTCAACAGACCATGTGAAATTGTTTTTCATTTTACAAGTAGCTTCCCCCACGAGAAACCAGCTAGACAAAGAGGTGTGTGTGGAGATAAGGAATGTGGTATGTTTTCCCCTCCCTTCACACTCCCCTTCCCCAAGAAGTCTAGAGCCTGCCAGACAGTTTGTGCTTTGTTTTAGTTCTTAAAACCCTTTTATTCTACATCAAAATATCCTAACACTTAAACATAAAAATGTTTCAGCTTATCTGTTTTATTCATATTTGATGACTAAGCATAATCAAAAAACAAGTCAAAATATTTTTTAGATTTGTACATTTCTCTGACCAACAAAAAGATGTGCTAAAAAGATGTGCTAAGCCCTTTACTCATCATCCCTGAGAGACTGAAAAAAAAACAAAAGAGACACTACTAGATTTACAGAATGTTAAGAGTAAATGAAAAAGGAAACTTAAGTGTTTAGGCAGACCACTTATAACTTTAGCACTTTTAAAGTTACTTTCTTATCTCTGTGGAATCACACTATACTGAAGTTTAATAGAGGTAAGATAATTCTTGCTCCAAACTATTCTACCGTTACATTCAAGTTTCGGTATTTCACTTGAATTAAGATATTCAGTATTTAGCTTGAGCAGTCCTCAACGCTAACACACTGATGACCACTACAGTAGTGGATTACTAGTGCACAGAAGGCAACAGTAAGAGTTAACTACAGCAATTGCTCTACCAAAACTAGACATGTTTTCTGGAACTTGCACATCTGTGATATTCCTACCTTCAGTACACAAGCTGCAAAGAGTGCCTGGTTCCTTAGGTGTGCTGGGATTTCAAACGCAATGCCAAGGTCTTTCCCTGAAAGTAGGGGTTTTTCAGTCACACTCTGCATGTATGCACATCCTCCCTCCCCAGGAACATGAGCATCCACGTTAAATTACAAAGAATAAAGTGAAAAAAACTTACCATTTTTGGAAAATTTTATTTGTCCTTTATCTATATCGAGATAACATCCAATAGTATCATGCATAGTGAATTCCTATAATGAAAAGAAGTTTGTGAAACTTACGAGTTTGGGGGTTGTTTAGTGTATTAAGAAAACAATTCTGTCAACTTTTACAGTCTTCATTTTTCTCCCTACTAAACACTTATTTTCGGAGAAGCAAGTTCTATTTTTATCCCAATATTACTATCATAAACAACATTCACATTTTTGATTACACATCTTCAGTAAGCTGCCCAATTTATCTCAGATATTAGAACTTTTATTGCTGCTTTAAATTTGCTCAAATGCCTTGACAATGATAAATCCAAGTCATTTACCTGGAAGAATTCTGTATTATGAAGACATCGATTAATCATACGTTTAGTAGCCAACGTAAATCCAAGTTTAGAGCATCAAACATTAATAGAAACCTATCTTCTGACTACTGAAAAGACTAACTCTTGTAGGAAGTATTAGATGCATGCTACATATTTAAATACTTCATTTAAATCATTTAAAATCTTCTCATTGTAAAGATATTTAATAAAAACTTATACACTGTGAAGTGCTTTTCAAGTTCAACAAATCAGAAGTCACTTATAAAAAAACTGAAATGGCAAACACTGAAAATTTTACAGTATTCACAATTTGCTAATACCACAAAAGACATTTATACTGTGTTCTTCATATTTATATAAGCTATGCTTAAACATTCATGAACATAGAATGCACATTACACAAAAAATACTGCTGATATTTCTGGTAGACATTTTCTGAAGAGTGTATCATGGTAACAATTTTAATGATATATCCAACAAACTGGCAGAAATGGAACCTGACTAACTATATATCTTATTGGCATACTTCAATACCTTACTAGCATTACAGTACGTGTTTTGAGGTTTTTTGGGACTTCAGTTGCCAGTATACAGGTTTCAATGCCCTTACTTTGACATTGACCAACACATACAGATGGGATGTCATTATTCAAGCTAACACTGAAATAAGTCAAGAAATAAATCCAAGAGATGAGTTAACCACTAACCTGTAACACACTGAAGAGCTTTATCTTCTAAATAAATCAACATCATTGTGGTCTAGCCACTATCATAAATCCAACATACTAACTGCTTTTGTTAGATCTGGTTAATGTGCTTTTGTCCAAAAATGCTTTGAGGTTTTATGGTATTTTTCCTTAGCAACTTCACCTTAAAAAGTTAGCACTGCTAGAAAAGGCAATTGATTGCTACAGCACGTAACCAAGATTTAAAAAAATACATTAAAAAACAACATGAAGAAATTGAGAAATGAATTGCAATATTTTTATCAGTTAGTAATTCAAACTTACCTCACCGTAGCTGTCAAATTGCTTGTTGTGAGATTTCTTACCAGTACCACCAAATCCAAAGCCAAATTTATCAGTGCCTGAAAACAAGGCACAGTACAGCCTTTTACTGTTTGGCTGACAGGTTACATTCCTTCCCCACAGCTCCCTCCAGCTCCTCTTTGTCCATTATCATTTATATTGCCAACTGAAACTTTTACAATGTAAATAATAATACTCTGTGCTAACTGAAGACCCCTAGTTTTGATGGATTCTAGAATAGTATTTGTACCAGTACACTGATTGATTTTACTGGTCTCTAGTCATCTTCATAGAAAGACTGAAATAAAAGCAAAAAGGTCACAAAAGCCATAATCACCATGTACACAGATTTCTTCTTACGAGCAGAAGAAAATTTGTACAAGTTTTGAATTCACTGATATTGCTGATCTTCCCAAGGAGTCCCTTCTCTGCAAGAAGAGAGCAGGATTCCAGCCATTCCATAATGTCTATAGGATTCCAGTAGATCCATCCTCTTATGAGGAAACTCACCCAAATCTAGCGATGCCTGCATAGTTGACCAACCAACTCTGCACAAGCCTTGATCATGACAAGACACTTCATAGTAGTATTTTCCTTTAAGAGAAAAAAAGATCAAAAAACACCTTAATTTCAATTTCATTGAGATGGTTCAGTTTGGCAGTCCAGAATCACCCAATGTCTAACATTTCCACTCCCTGCTGTAAGTCATAAAAGTCCCTACTGTGTTAAGGTGAAAGGGTTCTGTAGGTACCTATGTATCTGGATGGAAAAACATGCATTGGAAAACAGCAGGCCTAAGAGACAAAAAAGTACGTGCTCAGAGGTAGTATGTGAAAGTCTTCACAGAACTGGTAAGCTACTGAGATACCTGTAGTTCTCCAGAATCCACAGCATTTGATTAAACTCAAAACCCCAGGGGTCTGCCAAATCAGTGCAAGACCACCAGCATACACTAGCACTGACAACTTCTTGTATAACTTGAACCATGTTCAGTTGATTGCCATGTACAGACTACAGGATTGTGCGCACACCTGATGAAAACAGACCACTCACGGGTCTTTATGAACACCCACCCACAATTACTGGAGTCAGTATGACTCTGCTTCCAACTAAACAGTTGGGATTGGCCTCCCAGCTGTTACTCCAGATAACCATGGAATCTGTGCATGCATCTGCCTGTGTGGGAAGTAATTGGAAGTACTGTGTGGATAGCTATTTCCTATTCATAGCATCTTAATTAACAGAATACGTTCTAATGAACCCTGGTTATGAATTTATCACCTCTGACTCAATCCCCTATCAGGAAAATGCAATTTACAAGATAAGGAGAGAAAAACAAACTGAAGCATTTTATTTGCCTTTCCAAAGTCTTCAGCTAGCAGTAAATTGAGTAATGGCAAATTTGCTTAGATAGACAGCAAGTTTTAAATGCAACTGTCTACATTAACAATAGGAGACAAGTAGGTGTTTCAGCTGAGATTTTTAGGAGCCTCTGAAATACATTGTTTTATAGCTACCTTTAGTCACACCTCTAGTTGCTCTGCATCCATGCCATTCTTTTACTTCCCTGCTTTGGCAACACAGACCATCTGATCCAATTGCTGAAAATGACAAGACAGTTTTAGTTTAGAAAATGCTTTTTTAACAGCTTTTTAAAGTAACCTTTGTGAAACAAAAAGAATAAAATATGTACAATGTGAACATTTCAAATACAAGAACAAATTGCAATAACTCACCAAAAGCTGATCCTCTATCATATGGGTTCATCTGCCATTTATTGAGCACTAAGTTTGAAAGACAGAAACAGAAAATTCTTTAAAGCAACAAGGCAAGCCTGGAGAACTCAAATTCAAATTTCACATTGTCTCTGCTATCTAGCTTAATATTTTGGGAAGGCAGCCTTATACCAAATCAATTCAAACCCTCTAGGTCAGCAAAGGCCTAAAAACTTGGGTAGAGATGCCTAATGCAAAGCTACTCTATGCAAGTTTGAATTATTCCATTAAAGACAGCACAGATTAAATTGCTTAAGAATACAACTGAAAACAATAAAGACACTTATAAGGTAAGCCAGAGTGTAAATCAACTGCACTGTCAACACTGCAGCAGTCGTTATAACTAAGCTGAAAGGTTAGAACTTCCATTAACATTTTCAGAATTTTGTTTTTACCGTTATTGTTGGTGACAAGTCTCACTCTATAACTATTATAGACTGAACACATTTACTAGCTTTCAAGTTGCAAGTCTATTTAAAAGGACATATATATTAGACACTTGCATACTGTGAGAATGACACCATGATTACAATCCATACTATATCAGCAGGTTCTGGCCCTGCATATTGCCATCTCAGTTCAACATTTCCAAATTCAAATCTACATAGTCCAATGCATCCCAGTTCTTTGCATGAACATCATTAAATTTGTATTTGTAATTTTATATTACCTGAAGTCATTGTATTCTATTCATATTATCCCAAATTTTTTAAAAAGTATCTGTTTAATGGCAAGTCAGGCTACCTTTACTTTGTTGTGTTATGGAATCAACATGAATTAACAGCAGTCTAAAATTGAAAGTGGGATAGATGAAAGCTCACCTGCTCCACCAGTTTTAATAGTTGCTTTCCCTTTCTTCCCTTCCATCTGGTCCTTCAGTGTTTCATAAACAATTTGGATCACTGGAATGCTAAAAGCCTGAAATATAATGTTATTTTCCTTCCACAGTCTATATAGTTATTTCCATATAAGCAGGCAGTCTAGTTTTCAGCTGCAACACACTAAGGTTAGAAACGCTTTTAGACCTAAGCATATGCTTAAAAACATATTCAAATGTATACATATTCTCTCTGTATGCATACACAAATAAACCCCATGTCTCTCACCACATAAATACTTTTACTTTCTACTACTTTCTATTAGAATTAAATTTAATTACTTACACCAGTTTTTCCGCTGCCTGTTTCTGCAGCCTACAGGAAGAAAAAAATAACAGTTTAATCAGTTACAACTTTCTCAATCCTTACGGATTGTTCTACAGTTCTATTTAATGAAACTATAAATTAAGGTTAGTTTTACCTTTTACTTTTTTTGTTTTAAACACAAAACCTTTCCAATGGACTTGGAACATAAAAACTCCCAGAATTCACCAGGAGAGCTATCTTCATATGTGTCTGAACTCTCAACGTGCTACAAAAGATTATAGGATGCATTACTCTGATTATGGATTCAAGAATAGATCTGCAGAAGGCATGATAACATCAGGTAACTTTAAGGTTATTGACACTGAAGCACTTGTTGAGACTGTATTTGTCATGCTCCATGCAGTTCTGTGTCAGGTGAAAAGTAGACTAGATGGGATCAGTTAGCTTTCACTCATGTAGCAGTGCTTGTCAAATTGTCAAGTTGTCAAAAACTAAAGCCTAAGAATAATGAATTCCATCTGCAAGAACAGGTGGAAACACACCAGAAACTCAATGCTTTTTAGTTCAAGGATGTATTTCTCCACTTAAGGAGGACAGAAGAGCTAGCGTAACTACAGACCCTTCTGGAAAGAAGGGTTCTGGAAACCACACAAAGAACATTCCGGCAAGAGACACACACTTCCTTGTAACAGGGCTGTCCTGCATACATACCATAAGCACATCACCACCTCCCAGGATCAATGGGATAGATTCTGCCTGAATATCTGTAGGAAGACTACAGGAAAGAACACATTAATACAAATAGAAGTTATCAGAAGAAAAAAAAAAGATTTTTGCTTACACAAGAACTTATAGATATCACTTTAATGTATCAGTCACACAAGATGTGAAATAGCAGGTGAAAGTTATTCTTCCTGGTTTGCTGCTAAGGAAGTGAAGAAGCACAAATGTACACAGAAGGTTTGGAATAGGCGATGTACTTTGACAAGAACTGACAAGTGGATCCAGTGAATTTAGTTGCACCCTGATAAGAGGTCTGTATCTTACCTCACTATGCTAATGACAAAAGGAAAAGATTAATTATTGATTCCCAGATCTCCTCCCTTCCAGTATGGTTCACTTTTAAAGCCACTTACATAGTTCTCATTCACAAAGTTCCTACTTAATACTGGAAAATAAATTAAAGAAATAAGCGTAACTAGCATTTTGAAACCATCTCAGCAAATTAATGCCATGTATACAGGAAAAGAATTACATAAATTAAGACTGTCCATACAGATAACCTTCATTCCAAATGTCAGTTAAAAACAAGCTTTAAAATACTGAACTTCAACCAAATAAGCAACTAACAACAGGAAGAGTAACTCTGGTAAAATGACACACTCAGTCATCAAACCCTGAAGAACACAAATTCAGACCACAGTTTGGAGAACACTTACTGAACATGCATCATTTAAGTGACAGTATTTCATACAGCAATCCCACAATACATAGTATATAAACAAGAAGCTCAGGGGCTTTTATCAAACAAATGACACTGAAGTATAAGCTGTCATATTTTGCTCATCCAAGCTTACGTCTTACGACTGCAGTTACAGTTTGTGATCTTCAGCCACTCACACTATGAGGAAATACAAGAGATGCAGCAATGCTAAAGGGAAACTTATACCTCTGCTGTCACATTACAAAAGAAGTGGGTATTTTAAGAAGCATGTGATACATCACTGAAAGGAAAATTGGATTTTGTCAGGCCCAAAGGTAAGCCTACTTACAGCCAATCCATCTCCTCCACTGCTTGAGCTATCTCAGGCATAACACCCATTTCTGCAAGACAAAGATAATAAAAAAAAACAAATAAACAAAAAACCCAAGCAGTGTTAGTTACATCAACATAGCCCAGAAGGAAGTATTTACACTCGGAAATTTTCAACTACAGACAAAAATAAAGATACATATTATGTTCTTTAAGCAAATTTTTACATACTAGTCTTCACACTGTCACTGCTAGCTTTCCACACAGACATGGTACACGCATGCAGAAAGCCAGCACGTGACAGTGTGTATATATACATACTATGAACTTAGTTGATGCATACAGATGCATGCAGCCAAAAATCATTCTTACATTTGCTATAGTATAAGGAATACTATTAAAAAGCAGGAGGATGTTTTATTTGTATTATTTTCAGAAAGCTTCAGTTTTCAATTATTAGTTTTTACTCCTAAAGCCTCAGACAACCCACATAATTAAAAAGCTTTTTCTTAACAACAAAAATTACTATTAATTGCAAATTAAAAATAAATCCCTTATACATTATTTCCACTTTTGATACACTTCCCATTTATGCTGATTAAGTTCTTCTAGCGTGTACTGAAATAAAACCACTAGCAATAATGCTATGTAAGCTTTTCCCCAACATACAATAAAAATAAAACTGTCAACCACCCAACCTCATCTCCAGGTCTAAAGAAGAAGCTTCAGCATTTTCCTTGATGATGATGTACTGTGATTGGTTGTCTGGGTGTGTATATGGGGGGAGGGAAAAGACAGTACCAATAGCGATGTGTGCTACTTCAGGAATAAATTTTTACATTATGGTTTAGATAGACATTTTAATCATGACAAGCCACTAGTGTTGTTTAGTCTGGGGAAGAGGAGGCTCAGGGGAGATCTTATTGCTTTCCTCAACTACCTAACACAGGATGGGGTTGCTCCTAAAACGTTAGGAAACACTGCAATACACAGAACACTTGGCATAAGCCTCGTTATAGAAACGACCCAGATTAAGGACTCAGCCCAAACTTCCAAACAGCCCCATTTACCAGGTGCACCCACGTGACATATACATTAAAACCCAGAAAACCCACTGAGGTGATAACGCCTGCGGGCCTGCCAAAACCCGGTCAGCCAGAAGAGAACCTGCGCCTCCATGGGCCTGCTGCCTAGCGAGGCACGTACTGCAGCAAGCCCCTATCACCCACCAGGAACCAGCTCCTCCCCTCCACCCCCGAAGGGCGCCGTCAGACCCAGACCCCAGAAGGGCCCCTCAGCGCTCAACCACCCCCAGCCCTGCCCCGCACCACGTACCCGAGAACGCCGCCATCTTGGCACTGCCAGCTTCCCCACCCGCAGAGCGCAAGCGCACCCCAGGGCCTCCGCTTTATGGCGCCGGGGGGCAGCAGGGACCGCCGCGCCGCGCGTTCCGGCTCCCGCCCGTTTGTGTGTGCATCACGCATACAGGTCCGGGCTGCTACGTGGAGAAGGGAGAGTTATTTTTGTTGTTTGTGGATTTTAAGTTTTTAAGAGTACACTCTGCTGACCCGCTTACGGCTTTCTCACCTTTCTGAAAGCCTGCCTTTTTTTTTTTTTTCTTCATATAAAACCTCAGCTATGTTTGTGATACCAAGCCTGGCATCTAGAGCTTTACACAGATCTTAAAGTCAGGAGAGGTGTTTGTTTAGTTTATGGCGGTGGTAACTTATGATTTAAACCATAAAGCGTCCGTTTACAATAAGAATTTGCTTAACATTTATATGCAGCATTGTAACCTTCACTGAGTTTGTTGACTCTTCTCGCAGATAACTAGTGATAAGACTAGATGGAATGACTTCAAGTTGTGCCAGGGGAGGTTTAGGCTGGAAATGAGGAGACATTTCTTCTCAGAGCAGTCAGGCATTGGGACGGGTTTCCCAGGGAGGTGGTGGTGTCACCGTCACTGGGGGTGTGTTCAAGGAAAGGTTGGATGTGGTGCTTAGGGACACGGTTTAGTGGGTGACATTGGTAGTAGGGGGATGGTTGCACCAGGTGAACTTGGAGGTCTTTTCCAACCCTAACGAATCTACGAAGGAGTTAAAGTCCGCCCGCTCCGCGGAGCCGCCTGGCGCCAGTGTTTTGGGCTCCGTCAGCCACCGTCATTGCTCGGGCGGTGGGCGGGGCTCAGGCGAACATGGCCGCCGCCTCCGGTGCTGGCGAGGAGGGGGTGCGGAGGGTGGCGGGGATGGCGGCCGGGAGCGGGGCGGAGAGCGGCGGGGAGGAGGAGGAGAACGTGTTGTACGACCTGCTGCTCAACGCCGAGTGGCCTCCCGAAACGGAGGTGCAGGTGAGGTTGCTACTGCGGGGCTGGGAGACGGGACAGGCCACGTCAGCGGGTGTGAGGAGGAGGAGGAGGAGGAAGGCGGGCGCTGCACGGACGGGCGCAGGAGCGGGGTGAGCACCCAGCTCCTGCCCCGTGCCCCTGTCATGGTGCCCTGCTCGGCTTTCCGTGGCGCTTCGTTCCTGCTCTGCCTTTGTCATTCTCAAAAACAGCTGTGCTGGCAGCTATGGAAGCAGTATGGGGGGAAGCGGGACCGTTGTTAAGGTTGCCTGGTATGAGGCAAAGCGGCTCCCTGTCCGGATTTGCAGGGCAGAAGGGTTCCATCTGGATTTTCATACATGAGTGAAAAGGGAGGTTCGCATCGCTTTGCGTCTGCAAGGCACACAAGTAGATGGCAGAGCTTGAAAGATGGCAAAACGTTATTTTGTAAGTTTTTGGTAATGTTGTACTTATTTTGTCACCATGGGTCAGTAGAAAAGCTGAGATGTCCATTTGTCTTCATTGGCTCTTCTGTGGTGGGTTGACCTGAGCTGGCTGCCAGGTGTCCACCACACTGCTCCCTCTCCTCAGCATGGGGGAGACAATCGGATGACGAATTCATGAATTGAGATAAGAACAGGGAGATTGGTGACCAATTACCCTCACAGGCAAAACAGACTTGGCTTGGGTATAACTAGTTTAATTAATTTACAGTTGGTGACAGAGTAGGGTGACGAGAACTAAAAACACCACAATTCTCCCCCCCCCCCCCCCCCCAGGATGAGCTTCGGTCTCAGCTCTTCTATGTCTTTCCTTTGTCCCATGCAGGGCAGAGGAATGAGGACCACAGTCAATTAGTCAGTTTGTAACACTTTGTCTGCAGCTCTGCTGCACCTTCCTTCTCACACTCTTCCTCAATGCAATGTGGCTTTCCTCCCATGGGATGCAGTCCTTCATGAACTGCTCCAGCATGTGTCCTTTCTACAGAGTGCAGTCCTTCAGGATCAAACTGCTCTGGTGTGGCTTCTTTCCACAGGCAGCAGTTCCTGCCAGGAACCCGTGTGGGTTCTCCATGGGCCGCAGCCTCCTCCAGGCCACATCCACCTGCTCCAGCGGGGGCTCCTCCACAGGCTGCAGCGTGGAGATCTGCTCCATGTGGGACCCATGGGCTGCAGGGGGACAGCCTGCTCCACCAGGGGCCTCTCCACAGGCCGCAGGGGAACTGCTGCTGCCTGCCTGGAACACCTCCTGCCCTCCTGCTGCACTGACCTTGGGGGGCTGCAGAGCTGCTTCTCTCACACTTTCTCCCTTGTCATTCTCCCAGCTACTGTTGCACACCATTTTTTAAATTTTTTTTCCCCCTTCCTTAAATCTGTTCTCTGAGAGACCCAACCAGCATTGCTCACTAGCTCGGGTCTCGCCAGCAGCAGGTCCCTTTGGAGCCGGCTGCAGCTGGCTCTGATCTGACCTGGGGCAGCTGCTGGACTCTGCTCACAGAGGCCACCCCTGCAGCCTCCCCCCATCACCAAAAACCTTGCCACGTAAACCCAATATAAACTTGCTGAGCTAGCCTATCTCTAGCTCAACAGTTGTCTGATTTGGACATAGAAGTTGCAAACAATGTGGTTTTATCTGTTTCTTGTATTAGACTTTCAAGTCCAGTGCAGATGTTAATGCATTTACCACAAAAAATAGATTATCAAAGTATTTTAACAAGGTTTTATGTTTAATGGGAACCTCTGAACAGAGGAGATATAAAAACGTTGAAGGTGGAAGACTATTTGTTCATAACAAGTTACATTCTTCCACATACATACTTACATGAGGGAACAAACTTTTTTTTTATGGTGTTATGGTCTTATGGAGTAACACATTCTTTAGGTGATCGTGACTTGGACTTTTTAACAATTGTTTCTTTAATCATGGCTTGTTCATGCTGTTCAGAGAAAAGTCGCAAAAGGATCCCTGCTTTATTTCTTGTAGAACTGTTTGGTTACAAATGAGTGAGGGAAAGTAGAAAGGAAAAGGAAGTTGAAAGCTGCATTGGGAAATCAAATTAGATTTCTTCCTATGCAGTCATCTGGGATCCAAAGCAAGGCCTTAAACCAAACTTTTCTTTATTGATTTTGCTTTATTTTTTCTCTTATCTCCTTTGGGGTGATTCATTTTTGATTGCAGAAATTCTGAGCTCTTCTAACTGTAATTACACCCACTGGAAGATTGATCCTGTGATGAAAGTGTAAAGTTCTGTTCAGTACAGCAATAGATCTTGCATGGATTTTTTTTTCTAAGTTAGAACCCCAAATTAGTTTAAATTTTAGTTCTTGTTGGTATTGTCATTTGTCTGTGTTGCATTTCCTGAGAAGTTTTCTGGGGGAAATCAACAGACACTTGTAAAGAATGAGTGCAAGAAACTGACAATGCCCACAGAGACTGGTATGGAAATTGAGCAACCTGTATTCAGTGCGGTGATACGATCGTGTATAACGTGTTTCTTGGGAATCCAGAAGTACCTAACAAGAATGAAAGGAATTACTGAGTAATTCATCACTGAAAACTGAATGAGGTAGTGCTTCTGTGGGGGAGTTTGCAGTAGAGGACTCAAAGAATCATTTGAACCATGGAAGTACAGGTAGACTTTTCTACAGTAAACATGTGCTGTCTGTCTTCTTGGCTGTATCATTTGATTCTGTGGTGTTTTTTTCCTCACTGTCACCTAATGTTTTGACATTCTTTAAAATTATTTATTTTTTTCCTTAGACTCTGTAGGCTTACAACAAAATCTGAACTGAAGTAGGTATTTAGTCAGTGAGGAAGTTACTTGGATTTTATTTCTAGAATTCTCTAGGAAAGGCAAACTTGAACAGGCAGGTATGAATTCAAATATAAATACATTTGACAGGGGAATACATTTACAGATCTGGAAGCCATTACTGTATCTGGGGTGGTAGGACTGTTACTGCAAAATGTAAAGTTCCAGTCTTCCGAGTGTAAGAGTAAATCAGCTTTGTGAAGGGTTAAGATGTGTGGAATAATAATGCAGTTGAGTCTCAGGAGCGAGCACTAAGAATACTCAGGGAAAAAAATTCTAGAGAGTATAGTAATATATATAGCAATATGTATAAGCAATATTTGGAAATGTTTTTCAACAAAGCTTTTCTAGATCAAAAAACCTTATCAATACCCCAAGGTACTACGATAGCTGTGACAAATAATTTGTAATCTCACTTCTTTTACTTCAATGTCCTGTTATTTACTGTTTGATCAACCTAAATTTTGGACAGTATCTATTAGTACATTTGTGGTGACTTCTCATATGCTTTGAGAAAGTGGCCTGATTATTTGAAACACTGTTTCTGGATTGCAAACTTTGCATAGAAAATTGCTAATATTTACTTCAGTATTTTAAATTTGGGAGCCCGAGTATATTTTTAAACACACAAATACTCCTGATTTTTCATGTTTGTGTGTCCTTCAGTGCTTACTGCCCTATAACTTGGAATAAGAGGTATCTTAGATAACAAGTAATGATACACTCTAGTATTACATACTAAAGGGAAGAAGTAATTCATTCGTTACCTACTTTAGTGCTCAGTTTGTAATGCTCTAATATTTTGAGCAGGAAAGTATAAGTTTATTTTGTGCGTAATGTCTTCCTTATTTATTATCTTCTTTGTGTAATCTGTTTTTCGTGACTTCTTGCTGGCTTCTAAAAACCTTACCTTTTCATAGCTAGGAATATACATCCTATGTTTTGTTTCATTTTTCTGTGTTTGAAGAGTGCTTTTATTTATGCAGTAGTTTGGTCCTCCCCCATATGAAAATAGAGCAAGAGTGCTGGGAAGGCTGTACAAGGGTGTTGAGTAGATGCAGTGAATTGGATGGCTGTGGTAACCAGTACAAATTGTCATAATTTTTACTTCAGTGGTCTTTTTTTTTTTTTTTTTTAAATGTTTTTCTGGAACTTTCATAAGCAGTCTTTATGTAGCTTAGCAGTTTTATATTGGGATAGTGTGTTGAACACCAATTGCTTTGACCTTTTTCTGGGGATTATAGTTCAATCTGGCATGTATTTGACATAGAAATAATAATTTGTAACACCTTACAGGAGAACCTAGTTGGAAGGCAATGGGCAATGTCTTTTTTTTTTTTTTAACTACCCATAGACCAAGGCAAAGTTGAATCGATAGATAATTTGTAGTAAATTTTGTTTATTACAGGTTGGCACTTACTGAATTTATTTGATTCTATAGCCTACTTCAGCTTACGTGGTTAAATTACTCACTAAATAAAGTAGAGAGTAATTGAAAATATGTAAGGAACTTTTGGCTAGCAGGCAGCTTACATTCAATCAGTGAATTCTGATTGGATATAGTATGGATGCTATATTTAAGTTAAAATTTATGTCATAGTGTTTGACCATTATTGTTGTAATTGCAGCCAAGAGGCAACAGAAAACATGGTGCATCGTTTATCATCACTAGAGCAATTACAGGTAAATACGACTTGTTTTTATGTTCAGGACTCATAAGAATCATGTGTAGATTGTTTGTAAAATTTACAGTTTCTCCTCTTTAGGTGGTTAGTATAATGGAAATAGAGCAGATAGATGTATTTTTAGAAAGATACTTTCTGATTATCACTATTATTGTGTTATTTGTATTTCGTTTTTGTGAGCTCTCTTGCCTCTGTTAGGTTATTGGGACAAAATAAAACACCTAAAAAGTGTGGAAGTCCTGTAGTATTTTGCAAAATGTTATTCTGTTTATCATTTCTTAGAATTGCGCAATTTGCTATTTAGACAATTGTGTGAGGAAGCTTTGTGATATTGTGATCATTGCCAATTCAGCTCTTGGTTTATGCATTAGCAGAGTTGTGCTTTCATCTCTTAGGCATTTCTCTTAGAAAAAAATCAATACTCTTGTCTGATATTTTTTTTTAATTTGACATTTGTATTTAATATAAGGATTCATTGACCAAGAGTAGAGGCTTCTTCTTGTACAACTTTTTGTTTTGTGAGAACTTCTGAAATTCTCTGTACAGTAAGCTGAAGAGTGTTTTAAAACAGCTAGGGATTTAATTTTTGCTTGCTTATTCATTTTTGTAGGTCCTGCATTGTTCCTGCTTCGATATATTTGGTACAGGTAGGTTTGAAAATAATGCTTAATCTTTTTATTTGGTAATATTTTGCTACCTTTTTAATAGAAAGTTCTTGTTAGTGACAGTAAAACTGAACACTGCTTAGAATATTGTCTTTTCATCAACTGAGGTTAAAACCACTTGAGTTGCAGCTGAAGCCTATCTAGAAAAAAGTAGTGTATGCTAGTTTAACTTTTTGGTTTTATAAGAAGTCTAAGTAAACTTGAAGTTGGAACATCTTATTTCTCAAAACATTTGTTTTTCCTCTCCACTCCCAGTTGAGATACTGCAAGGGAAGCTGTTTTAAGCCTCAATGACAGGTATGATGGCATGGCAGGGTTTGCTTCTATTGAGGTTATAATTTGTACTATTATTTTTTTTTAACAATTCAAACTGTTGTATGAAATGCTTTGTAAGTAATTCTGATTCAGAAAACACTAAAATGATCCCTGAAACATACTGGAATAAATACAGTGCTTCTAGAGAATTTTCATCTCTATGATTATACCACTCTGTTGATGCCCTTTGTGTATTTGAAGATATCAGTTCTCCCTTTTTAGAGGTACTCTATTATTTTTAAGGTATGAAAATGGGCTGTGGTGTTGCTCACTGTGAAGCAGTACTCTAGGTCAGCAGTCTGCTGTTTTCCCTATTTCTGATATTCTACTTTATTTTGTGCCTTTTTGTGTGTGTGTTTATGGGTTCCATGCCATCATACAAGCCTGGTTGTAAGGATTCAGTTGCAAACAGAATGAACTTACTTAATTTTCTATATACTGGTAGTCATACTGATGGTGTGTTTTCTAGCATTTAAAATTGATTATAGCTGCCATTTTCATGTATGGTTAGAAAGGAGGGGAAAAAAAAAACATGAGTATCAAACTCAGACCAGGTTCCTTAGGGTCCAGCTATGTATTGAACATGTTTAAGAATGGAGATCCCAGAGCTTCTGGACAGCCTCTTCCACGGCATGACTGTATTTATGGTGAAGAATTCTTTTCCTTATGTCAGCTTGGAATCTCCCGTTTTAAACTCATCAGCGTTTCTTGTGCTCCTGCCTTGCACCTCAGTGACTCTCCTTGGAACCTTGTAGGTTCCAGAGGGCTTTGGTTAGCTCTATCTGAAGCCTTCGCTTCTCCAGGCTGTAATTCCCTCACCCTGTCCTTGTAGGGCAAGTGCTCCAGCCCTCGGACCATCTTGGTGGTCCGCCAGTTTACTGGTGTCCTTGCAGTAAGGTACCTCAAACTGGCTGCTGACTGGAGTCTGAAGAATGATGAATAAATAATCAGATCCCTTAAAATGTGGCTATGATTCTGTTAATTCAAATAAGAACGTTTTAACCTTTGATATTGGCAGGGTACATTGCTGATTCACGTTTAGTTGCTAAAACTTCCCAGCTGATTGGCTGTCTTAAAGCTAAGTTACCTGGTGTGTATCTCAGCTACTGCTAGGTGTATGTTCTGATTTGGGCTAATATTTTTTTTTTCAGCCCTGCGAAGTTTTCTCTGCCAAATGGACTCGTTCGTCTAGTTAATAAGCAGATAAACTGGCAGCTAGTACTTGCAAGGTAACCAGCTTATATGTTTATATTATTTCAGTACTTGGTAGTAGCGAATATATTAATGCTCTCAGCCCTGCCCACATTGATAGCAATGTTGAATCAGTAACATGCTAAAGTAATGTTACTCTTCTTGGTCAAGAGAAGTACGGGAGGCATTTAGAGGTAGCCTTGGGAAAGAAAGGTCACTCTACTATCTAGGGGCTTCCACAGCATTTCCCTTCTTTTAAGGCATCTTTGATGCATGTCTGTATGTACTTTTAGCATTTTAGCAACAGTAGTTTGCAGTGTATCCTTCTGCTGGGATTGTATTCAGAACTTGAGTTTGATCAGCTAAAGACCTATAACTTACAGGATATGTAACATAAATTGTTTAATTTAAAATCTGTGGAAAGTGAATGTATACCCTCAAGCTCTCTGCTGTTGTTTGTTGAGGGAAGAAATAAGAATTCCAAGGCTAGAAACAACTGTTCTATAGTAATTTTAGCAGCATCATTGAAATCACCGGCTTTCCAAAGTAAGCATAAACATATGTACAGAAACATGAAAGTAGCATGGAATATTTTAGTTTATCACTAATATGATCAGTGGTTTAGCAAGACTTATGTATTGAAAGAGATAGTGATTCTGTGAGGGAAGGGATGGTGATTCTGTGGTAATTCTTTTGATGTGTGACATGCCAGCTACAATGTTGTATGTTAAGTACAAAGATGGGATGCCTGCTGCTAAGGAGATGGCCTGACTTGCTGAAGTATGATAGCTGTGTGTTTCAGATAAAGCAATACAAAGTCTTCAAGTATTGCTGGTGTAAACGTATCCATAAAAAAAGTCTGATTTTTGACTTTCCCATTAGTAACATTTTGAGGCGCTGCTGCTGTTAAAGACTGACAGATATGTTTTGGTGATGTGAGGGGAATTCTATTAAGACACTTTTTTGGTATAAAAATTGATATTTTCTCTTTCATAACGAAGTGGGAAATTTATATTTAACCATGCAGAAAAGTGCCCGGAGCTCTGATCCACATTCTGAAAGGACTGGACTTTAATTGAACTTTTGTGCCTTTATTTTCCTCTTTCAGCAATGGTAAACTGTTGGCAGTTGTGCAAGATCAATGTGTAGAAATCAGGTAACTTCTGATTATGCATTGTTTCATAACCGCAGTTGTAGAGTTATGAGACTGTTTCTAGAGACTTGCTAACCATATTTTCAAATACTTTTTTGTTCTTTTAGAATGCTCCATATATTCTGAAATTAATCTATGGAATAATCTTAAAATGTGTTATCACTTAGAAAGCAAAAGCCTTCCATTTCTTTTTAGGTCTTGCCCACTCACCATTCTAAAAACAACTCACACCCAAACAGCAATTATAAACGCTATGGATAAATATATATAAATACTTACCTGTATTTCCCTCCATGTTGAGATGTGTTTGTGTGTGTTTTATTTTTTTATCCCTTTAAGATGTGAAAGAAATGCAAGGTGGTTCAAACTACTAAACTCCAATTCATGGTCTTTCAAGCCTTTGCCTTGCCATTCCCCCTTGAAGTGAGAAGTGAGACAAGGAGCTAGTATTACACTTCTCTGTAGAATAACTGGCATGTATAGTACTTCACCTTACTTTACAAGTGATATGAATTGCCATAAAAACTCGTTTTCCTTTTTCCTTCTGATCTCTAACAAGCTTCCCTTTGCCAGTTCAAGAACACATTTAGCTGTAGAACAGATCTTGATTGAGTATGTTTACTTGCTTCACAAAAATCCATTCGCTAGAAGGTCAGACCTTCCATTTATATGTAAAAGAAGCAAGTGTATGAAAATTGTTCAATCACAAGTGATGTGAACACCATAAATGTCAGCTTATAAACTATAGAATAAATCTTGTGTTTCAACTGTATTAATGTAACTATATTCTTGCATTGTTTCTAAATTGTAACTTAGAGAATACTGACTAGCTTAAGGAAAAAAAACCTACACAGCATTTCAGAACTTCAGCATGAATTTTGAACAACATTACTGCTAACTAGGGGATATTATTTTTTTATGGGTTATACGGAGGGTTTCTAAAATACTGTTGTTACCAAGACTAGCTGCCTAAGGGTGAAGGCTACTATCTGTCTTTTTGAACAAGTAGTCAAACGCATTCAGGCCTTTGGATTGTGCATTTAAAGTATTTTTATAGCTCTTAGTTTATTCTGGAAAATTGAATAAGTGAATGTGTGTGTGTAGTCTAAATCCATGAATCTTAATCTGCAGGTCTGCAAAAGATGACTTTGGATCCATAGTTGGAAAATGCCAAGGTAATATTATAACCTCTATACAATTATTTGATGTGGTTGTTGTTACTTATTCATGCGTTGCTAAGTGCTGGTACTGGTTTAGTAACTTCTTAAAAGTATTGTGAGGAGTCTCTTAATATTTTTGCTCTGTGATTAGCTCAATTTTTCCCCCCAACGAATTTTTTCATGTTGATTGACATACGGCACCTAAAATGAAGTGATAGTGAAATGAATGGATTTTGAAGGCATAGTGGATGTTGGAGTTTTTTTCTTTTTCATGTTCGTTTTTGTTTTCTTTTTAGAAGGTACATTTATAATGATGACAGGAATCATGCAGTTTTTGTTGCAGATGTCTTTTTTTTGTTTAATTTTGTTTAAGGCGTTACAGTTCTCTTTTTCTTATCTCTGCCTCCTGACATGACAAATAATGTTTTCAAAAGTAAGTAGATGAAAGATAGTCTGTCGGGCAATGACCATCTATAGAACTAGAGGTTCCAAACCATGAAAGTTACTATGTACAAATGTTTAAAGCTCACATAAATTCTGATGTGTTGCTTTTTAAACACTGGATGAATTAGAGGTCGTTAGATGGTCCAACACAGTTAACTTTGTTGTGACTCAGACTGTGGCCATTGACTAGTGAAAGAAACTTTTTTTTTTCTTTTTTTAAAGAATGTTTTCCTTTTCTGTAGTGCCAAAAGATCCTAACCCGCAGTGGAGACGGGTGGCGTGGAGCCATGACTGTACGTTACTTGCTTATGCTGACAGCACTGGAACTGTGAGAGTTTTTGACCTAATGGGTAGTGAACTTTTGGTCATTTCACCGGTAAGTGTTGTCTTTGAATAAATTTGTACAAATTTAACTTTTTGGAAGGATAAAGGGTAATGACGTTTTTTTAATCATGGCATACTTTGGTATTAAGGCTTACAATATGAATACCATGCATGGATATGCTATGAAGTATTTATCATATAACAGTTATATTGAAGTTAACTAAGTTTAAGTTGTGTAGCATATGCGAAACATATCCTTTATGATGTTTTATGTAGACAGTCTTCGTCTTATCTTGGTCAGAATTGTGGTAGATCAGCAGGTACATCAGATTGTGGAAGTACAGAATCTTCTACTTGGTGTGTGTGCAAATGGTTATGGTTTGTAATAGTAGATGAGAAATCTGCAGTTCATGGGCAGATTCTGTTATAAATTGAGGAAATACTGCTAATAAAGCAATACGATAATTTTTTCATTGGTAGGTATGAGAACATGTTGTGCCAGACAAACAATTACATGTTTTGTTTTCTGGATTCAAAGGTTGCACTAAGCTAATTTGTCTTTAGCATATTGTCTTTGTGGACTTTTTATTAATAGGCTTTCTTTAAGATCAAGATCAAAGGAGTATATTTTGTTACTGTTATAAACTATGAAACTTCAGTTTTTTAAAACATTTTCATAAAAATAGTAAATTGAATTTCTTAAAAGTAACCAAAGTACTTGTCTTTTTCTTTCTCTTTTTCTTTCTTTCCCTGCCTTTCTCTATCAATGTCTGCATTTTTGAGTAAAGACAGCAAGTTTTCCAGGAGATCTGAGTTACGCTATTGCTGGGTTAATCTTTCTAGAATACAAAGCAAGTGCCCAGTGGTCAGCTGAATTACTTGTTGTTAATTATCGTGGAGAGCTGAGAAGTTATCTTGTAAGGTAAGCACAAGTTTTGTCTTACTTTGAGAAGATACCATGAACTTTAAAAGAAATCTTTTCCACTCTTTAAAGAAAATAAATCTTTTTTTTTTTTTTTTTTACGCCCATACTTAGTGTTGGAACAAATCAAAGCTTCCAAGAAAGTCACAGTTTCAGCTTTAGTAGCCATTATGCACATGGAATAACAACTGTCATTTACCATCCTGGTCACAGGTAAGTGTTTTGTTTGTTATCTGGCAATAATATGGAAATGATGAACAAAAGTGGCAAAATAAAACAGGAAGTGTGTTGTACATGTTTAAAAAGGAGAGGAGGAGGTATTTATTTTAATCTTGGTATTTAATAAATCGGGAATAACAAGTCACATTTCTGTATCTATGGAAGAAGGCCTAGTTGGTGGTCTCACTTTACTAATAATGAGTAAAGATATTAAGGGAAATTCAGCTTCTTGAATAAGACAATTGGTACACTCAAACACTAGAACAATGACATCTAGCACAGTTGTGAACTCCAGAAGACTTCATTATAGGCATGTATATCCTGTGAATAGGGTATCGTGTCTTTAATATTAAAGAGTCTTCACAAGGGTTAAGATCTAAGTAGATTTTATTGCCTCTAGAAATGAAATTAAAGAAAGCTTTTCTTTTTGCATAACTTCTTAGAGTTTCTGTTTTTCTGAAGTTGGATATTTTTTTTTGCCTCAAGCTATGGTACTTGTTGGCTATTTGACTAATTTTTCTTTAAGAGTTCTTTAAGTTGCTTTAAGTTCTTTAAGATAAATGCTTTTTTTCTTGACCTATCAAGTGCCTTAACTTGAGAAGACTAATTTTCCTTTGTAACAAGCACAGGACTTGATCTCAATTTCTTTGAAATAAATATTTATTTTCTGTTTATTTGCAGTTAATACTGATATTGATGAGAGGGAGATACGATGGTTATGGGCTATTTAGTCACGTAGTATACCTTAATTTCAGTAATTTCTGTTTTTTGCAAGATGTATTCTTAGCATGTGTACTGAAGAGTACCTTAAGCGCTCTTTCAGAAAGGCTTGTTCTGTGCTTCTTCAATGAAACTGTAGCTTAGGTATAGAGAAAACAGCAGTGGGAACGTCTGAGGTATTTGCATTGGCAGTCTGGGTCAGTTTATCTGTATATTTTTGATTCTTCAAGAACACAGCATTTTATTTATCAAATGCAACACTTAGCTTTAAGTGCTGTATTTGATAAATACAGAAAATTGTTTACTTTACTTGTTGCATCATTTACTGTCTGAGTATGTTGCATTAGCAGCATTTTTAGAATGTCAGAAATAGCTTCAAAAGACGTCTGAATTTGATGGGTTTAAGGGCTGGTTATAGTTTGCTGCCTTCTTTTTCCTTCCCTCTGGATTTGATTCCTGGACTTGTCTGGTCCATTTTTCCCTACTGTTCTGATTGGAACTGCCAGGCTTTGGTGTTTGGAGTTGTCTTGTGATGCTTTTCCTTAACTAGTAACATGTTGGGCACACATACCAGATTTGAAAGGTGGACTGATTGGCTACCTGGTCTTGCAGCAGATGTGGTTGGAATAGGTCTCAGTTAGCCAATTCCTTCTGTTGAAAATGTATCTGCCATTTTTATATCTACTGGTTATATGGCAAGATAAACTTGGCAACTTACTCTTTGATTTCTTTTGAATTGTGAGAACCCCCTTTCTAGATATTTTTCGTTGATTATAGCTACTATGATTAGATTTATCATCACACTTTACTGCATTGTTTAAACTGAAATTCAGTTCGGATATAGAATACTAGAAGAAACTCTATTAGAAACTTGTTCTCATCCTTCAATATTAAGTGAGATAGCTATCTTAAGGAAAAACTGGTTGTTGATGAGAACTAACATTCTCCTAGCTTATAGTGAGAATTAAACTCTCAAAGTAATGGTTTCCTCTTTCTAACTGCTTAATATTTAATTAGTAATTTCCCATATTTCCTACTCAGTATACTAAATCTAGAGTTTTGAAATAGTAAGTCTGGATGATGGAGCTTTGGTAGCACTCTGACCAGGCAGCAGAAACATTTTGTTCTTTCCTTTGATCACACCAGGGTTCTTGGCAATTGCTTCCAAATCTGTTTTTTCTGCTCCTAATATTAGGAAGGAAGTAGATTGATTCTAACAGTGTAGTTGCTAAGAATGTTTGTTAATATTCAAACTATGGTCAAATAATTATTCTGATTGTATTTATATGTGGATGTGCTTGCATTTGATTTTGTTTGTGTCTGGACAAATGATACCAGAACAGTTAAACTGTTAACATAAATGAACCCATCAACAAGCAAGTAGCTGAAATAGCTGATGTAGTCTGGAAGTTGCTTTGTGTGTGCTAATGACAACTTCTTGCCACAAAAGTATATAATAAGAAGGAAAAAAAAAAGACTTGAAGTGTTGTGTTCATTCTTTCTTATCACTTCCAACTAATAGTTTTTGTTTTCCCACTATTCCTTTATGATTGTAGGTTTACATTTTAAAATATTGTTACTAATATGAAGTAAAAGCAGCATTGTCTCCTGTTCTTTTATGCTTAGAACACTTTATTCAGAATATTAGTAATTAAAATTAATTTGTGGAAGCTTATGGTCAGCATATTCTTTTGCCAATATTCTAAAATTTTCTATCATGGGAAATGCCCTTTCCTGATGTGAAAATATGCGATTATATCTGCTGCTAAAGCAATAAGTTTCTGTAATGCGTGTGTATTGCACATTCAGCAATTACTTGGTTTTAGCAGGAAATATTATGAGCCATGAAAATAAAAAATAAATCATAGTCCTTCGTGATCGTAGTATCTCCTGGTATGTGTAATTAGTTGACTTGCTTAATAATGTTGAAAATTGATACTTTAAAGAACTGACTTTAGAGACCTGTAAATTCATGAGCAGAATCACTTGTTGAAATTAAGCTGTCGTTTTATCTGAAAAATGGTTTGAGGGAGGCAGTTGTCTTAAATTGTGTGTTGAAGAAAATTTTAGATATATGTGAATCCTTCAAAGTTTCCGTTTTCATTAACGTGAACTTTGATCCCTTAAGTTCAACTTTGTGTTTTTTTTTTGCATTTCATTTAGTTTCAGATAGATCTGTAAAACTGCACTATCTCTATAGCTTGAAGGCCTTGACTTAATACACTCTGTTGCTATGTATTTGCCAGTTACCTATTAAACTGCAATAAAACAGCAATCAAGAACTTAATATATCTAATTGGAAAAAAAAAAGGAAGCATATGATGATTGCAAAGAAAATCTTTCAGTAGGGAATGTATCTGAATCTGTAGGAAAACATGAAATGGTAGCTTTGGGGAAAAAGCATAATCTTGAGTTTTACTGCTGTTGGAAAAAATCTTAGATGCTTAAATGCTGGCATTTCCATGCATTCCAGCTTTCATCTGTGATGTAACTTATCAACTTCAGTTGATAAAACTTAAATGTTTGCTTCAGTGTGAGCTCTCTGTAGGCTCTAATGGAAGTTTCAACACCTCACTTATTTTGTGTACTTTAATCTGGAGCTGAATGCTTTATTTCAGGGTTATCTGCAGTTGCTTCAGAAGCAGTCTGAAGTTAGAGCCTAAAATGTGTGATGGCTTTGGGAGATGAAGGTTTTAGGTTCACTTGAAATCTTGCTTCTTGTTGTACCAGAATTGATGTGTGAAAAATTGTGTAGAAGTCTCCAGGTTTATTTTTGGATACCTTAATTGAACTTGCTGTCCTTGAGACCAGTAGTATACTAATTATCTTTAGCCCAACTTTATAGAACCCTTGAAAACAGAATATAATTGAGATACTGCAAGGGCAGCCAGCTTTTTGAGACTAAAAGGAACCTCTAGAAATCATCTTAGCCCATTTCCTTTCCAGCAAGGTCAACCAGATCAGTTTGATTAGAGCCATGCTTCCCACACTCCTTCTCCTCAAGGTATCTGTACATGTTCATAGGATCTACCCTCGGACTTCTCTTCTTTAGGCTGAGCAGTCCCAGCTCTCTTTGCCTTTCCTGGTATGGCAGATGCTCCAAGACCTTAATCTTCATGGCCCTTTGCTAGATTTGCTCCGCTGTTATGTTCTTGTCTCCTATACTGGAGGGCCCAGAGCTGGATGCAGCAATCCAGATGTTTCACCTGTGCTGAGCACACTGTAAGGACGACATCCAGTTCATACTGGTGTATGTGGTTATTCTTTCCCAAGCATAGGATTCTGTGCTTCCTGTTGTTGAACTTCATTAGGTTCCTACTGGCCCATCTCTCCAGCCTGTAGTGGTCCCTCTGAATGATAGCACAATCTTCCATTTCTGCAACCCCTTACCCAGTTTTGTATCATGTGCAAACTTTGCCTCATAGTTAGTCTCATTAATGAAGCTGTTAAACAGTATTGGCCCTGGTATGAACCTCTGGGGTACACCACTAGCGACTGGCCTCCAGGTGGGCTTGGAGCTCTGAGGCACTCCCAGCCCCTCATCTGTTATAAGGTTACTGCACCTAATCTGTAGCTGCAGATCTGCAGGTGAAGCAGGAGCCTCTCTCTTGGTGCAGAATTTGTTAGCTTTCCAGCCTTTGCCATTATGGGAGTTTCCATTTCCTAGTCTGATAAACACAGGGTATGCCTGCCACCCACTTCAGTACGTCTGGGAGTTCAGGATACTCCTGTATCCTCAGAGCAGAGTCTCAGAGGATCCAGCCAGTCTCCTTTTCTGGTCATCTCTGATTTGCAACAGCCTGCTGCCTTCTTTCTGCAGCACCTTTTGCCTGCTGAGAGAGACCATCACCAAGCACACACCTCCAGGGGCAAGGATTACCTGCTGTCTGTACCCCAGCCTCTGGAAGAGGCCTTGATCTGAGACCTGCAGGCCTGTCTGCATCCCCCTGAGGGAGCATGGTCTGAGGCAAGGTGGGTGCTGGGCCTCTGCCCTGGGCTTCATCACCACAGCTGCTAAAAACGTGTACAAGAAGTTTCTGGTCCCCCTTTTCCACCAACTGCTGCACAAGTCAGCATCTGTTGGCTGTTTGCTAGGTGTGGTGCGTACATAGGCCTTTTTCTAGCACTTACCGAAAAGGTTCCTGACCCTCCCTAGTCAGGAGATGGCTGGAACAAAAGCTCAAAGCACCTTTTGATCAGGAGCAGATGTTAGAACTTGTTGAAAGCTGCTAGAGCTTGCTAGAAGTGAGGCCCATTATAAGTAGCACTTTCCAGTGATGTCAGGGACCATGAAGTTCTTTAAAGATTTCTCATGAGTTGTCTGGTGATCCCAGAAGTATGTAGAAGATGAGCGGGGGGTCTAGAAATGGAGCCCAGAAACTGCTGCACGCTCGCTATGCTGTATGCAGAAAGCATCCGCAAGAATAAAAATTAACACAGATCATAGAGTATTAAGTACTAAAGGATTTTGCATTGATCCTTATGTCAGTATCACCATGGTAGATAAAACTTCCCCTTCCAGATAGTTACTAGTAAGTGTCATTTATGAAATTAACGTTACTTTGTGGCCCATATGGAGTCACATAAACCTACAGCTGGTATGGTGTGATTTAAGAACCCAAATATTTGTCTAGGAAAAAAAATCTCTTCGCGTTTTGGGGAGGGAGGATGTTGGGGGAATTGTCGGCACAGTATTTTCTTCAGACTGAGACTAACTTAAAAAACAAAACAAAACAAAACAAAAAAACAACACTCTCTTGTTGCTATTCCCAGGCTACCTGTCAACTTGTGTTATTTTGGAGTCATCTCCTGTCTAGTGCTGAAAAAATATTGGTAAACAAGGCTGGATCTTTGCTGAGGCTCTCAGGAGTACCTTTCATTTTCTTTTGATACCAGTTGTGTTATTCATCATAATAGTTTCTGCCCCTGCTGTTGCATTTTGCTCTCTGAAAAGCTTTTTAAAATTTTAAGTATGTGCTGCCATGATGAATTTCTCTGCAGTCCTGGGAGAAGGATTTTTGTCTTGAGGCTTTGTGTTTTGTGTATGTCTAAGCTGATATGACATCTTCATTCCAGCTGTCATTGAGTTTCATTTATCCTAAAAGATACTTCTGAATTATAAATATGTTGCACTGCATATGACAGTTCTTTCAAAAATTTCTTTGAAAAGATTTATCTTGATGGAGTTTTTGAGAGCTAGTTCAGGCAGTTTTGGCGCTACTGTTGTCACTGCTATTGACAACTCTTCTCTTGGTCTTTGTGCTACTGTTTGTCTCCGAGTCAGCTCTGGCACAGTGCCGTCAATTGTAATTGAATTTTAGTCACTACTGCTGTTGAAATTTTTAACTCAGTGGCATGTTGCAATGGAAGTTGGAGCTTACAGAAGAATGTAAATGCCTATGGATGGACGAGAATACAGAAATACTAATTGTCCAGAGGTTTATGCCTGCCGTCTTTTGGTTATTAGGTGTTGACAGCCGTGCTGTGGTGATCTCATGAAGTCTGTGTTTACTGATCAAATTTTTTTAAAAAAATTCATAATAGTCAAGTTGTGAAAGAGATGGATATGAAACTTGCTTCCAGTGATTTTTTAATCACTTTATGCATAATGATCTGTGTAACACTGATTTTTGCCAACATCTTTCAGAGATGTCAGATGTAATTTTGTGTTCACTGATGCTAGACTGTGTGCTCAGATGTGAGTATCCAGATATGTTTATTTGTGGTCAGCTAGAATGGGCATGACATCATGCACAACAGGGTAGATTGAGTCTCTTGTCCTAAAACTTACAGCTGTTAGGAGGAATTTCATGTGGTGTGCCATGTCTCAGTGTCTTAGTCAAAAGATTTATTTGTATAGTTTTTGTACTTACGTGCTGTAAGGTATTTGGAAACTTATTTCTTTCTTATTTTTTTAACTGCTGTTCTTCAGAAGAACTATGTATCATGACTAAAATATTGCTTTTGTACAAGATGGGGGCAGTTCTTACGTTCCTCAATCTGTGGTAGTGTGTCAAGCTTCAGTGATAAAGTGATGGGAAGCGTGGGAAAGTTGCAGTAGGGAAACACAAGGGAGAAGGGAAACAAAATACATGCAGAAGAGAAATGAATGGATTATTAAGTGTATGACATTTAATCTGTGATTTCTTTCTATTTTCTAAGGGCACTCTTCCCCAGTAATCAGTTTTAGTCCTCTAGAAATACTTAGCTCATATTGTACATATCCATTAAATCAATACCTATTCTGAGGAGTATGTTATGAAGAGATTTATTTAAATTTCACGTCTAGTCATAAAAAATACAAAGGGCTTCTTCACTTCTATGCTAGATATTACTCAGTTGTCTGGGTAGCTAAAACTGGTTAAGACGTTTTGGTACAGTAATGTTATATAAATTACTGTTTGTTATGTAGGTATAGCAGAGACTTTTGTTAGTGAGATGCAGCATTGAATTTTTTTTTTTTGGAAGTACACTCAAATGGCAGATGACTGCTATATGAACTTCAGCCGCTAGGTGGTAGAATATTTCAATATTAACACGAACTTTGAAGATAGATAAATGTTCTCCAGGCTCAACTTCTGACTTCGATCTATGCCTTTTTTTTGCAGATATTTTATTTTCTGATGGGTTGTTCAATGAAATGATGCTTCCAAACAAATATAGACCTCTGTTCTTAAAGTTTTAATCAAAGAGATCATAAGTTAATGCTAAAACTGCCTGCTAAGGTCAAAGCGTTCCAAGGGAAAACGTTTTGATACATTCTAGTGGTAATCAACAATAGTATTGAGTGTGCCTGTTTTTTTTTTTTGTAAATAGAATCTAGTGTGTGTAATGAAATTACTGTGTGCATATTATAATTGATAGCGTGGCTTTAGAAAACAAAATTAAAAAATCCGTTCCTGCTTTGATCTTCAGTTAAAAGAGAAATATCTTTTGTATCACTTACTAGGTTTCCGTTTATTCATGCTTAAACAGAATGACTAGAACTGTTCATAAGCTTAAGTTTTAATTTTTATTGTTCTTTGAGAGTAGGGGAGAATCTCATATTTGTAGCCAGATGTATTGTATTTTAAATGCTGGGGGTTATGCCTTATTTGGAAAGCCAAAGATGATAGGGATAAATGCCACAAATAAAAAGAGTTAACCAAAAAATATTTAAATCTTTTTGCCTGGGAATGAACAGCCTGATGTATAAAGCTTACTGGAACTGTTAGTTGTTGTAATGTACTGAAAGTTCTTGTTACTATAGGCAAACAGCTGTAGTTCTGGCTTAAAATTAAAAAGTAACAACAACGCATTTGTGTATCAATATATGAAACCAATAATTGGCCTTTGTATATTTTACAGACTTTTGCTTGTGGGAGGCTGTGAAACAGATGAAGATGGAGTATCTAAAGCAACTGGTTGTGGGATATCTGCTTGGAGAGTTCTCTCAGGATCTCCGCATTATAAACAAGTCACTAGTTATGAAGATGACATTAGAACAGTAAGTATATTTTTCTCATTTTGTTGGATGATTATTGTAATCAGCAGAATTATCTAATGGGAAGTTATGTATGTATCTCTTCTTGAAAGTAAAACCTTAACTCAAAGTTCTGCTATTTTATAAGTAAGTTATGGTGTGAATTTTTAAAAATCTCTTTTCCCTTACAGCATTTGTTTCTTTTCTGTACTATGATCTGAACTTTTAAGTTTTTGATTATGGCTTGTGGATTTTTTTTAATGGGTCAAACAAAAAAAAAGCACAAACCAAATGTTCCTCCTTCCCCTGCAGTTCGGAACACGTAAATATGTGAAATATGTTGTGTACTGGGATATGTCACCTTTTTTTTTACTGGAAAAAATATATTTGTCTGTTTTAAGACTTAATAAGAAAAAGCAGTAGAACTGAAATATTTCAGTTTGTCCAACTCCTGACTTCATTTGCATCTAATAGAAATAAATGTTTCATTTGGTAACAGCTACCATGTGGTAGTTTATGAGTGAATGGCAAAGAACTGCACCTAGGAAGGTTCAGACTGAACATGAGGAAAAAATTCTTTACTGTGAGGGTGGTCAAACAGGTTTCCAGGGGAGGTTGTTGATGCCCTGTGCATGTCAATGTTGGAGCAGCATTTGGGTAATGCCCTCAATAATATGCTAACTTCTGGTTAGCCCTGAAGAAGTCAGTCAGTTGAACTAGATGATCTTTGTAAGTCCATTCCAACTGAACTATTGTATAAATAAATAAAAGGATACACTGAAATCAGCTTATAGTGCTAGGACAAATTCCAATATTTATTCTTGTATAGCAATTGCATTATACAAAAGTGAGGTCTTCATGGTCCTCATTTCATTGCAATGAGTAATGCTTTTCCATCATATGATACATACATACCCAACAAAATAGGCAAAGTTATCCTTGCATTATTTTAAGATAGGTAGCCTTAGGGAAGCTTAAGAACTTTGAAAAATTGTTTTGCTACTTTAAATTTGACTTAGCTTTTGGTGCATAAAATGATGTATGGGATTCTTTCATTTCATGGTATATTTCTGTTCTTACAGGCACAGAGAAGAGGATTATTAAGGATTATGAGTTTAAGATTTTACAGCAGACGGGGAACAGAACAGGTATTAAGGTGTAGGTCTACCTCAGAAATGTATTCTACTAGCATAATTGTCCATTAATGATTGCACGGGAGACTGATTTGAAAGGAGTTTTTAATTTAACCAACTAAAGAATTTACATTTCTATAAAGCTTATCAAAAATAGTAAGCTTTTAATTTTAAATGGAGTAGCTTCTATGGCTTTTTTGAAAATCGTATTAGTTCATCTCCTGAAGCTTGAATGTTGGTGTTTCCAGCATAATGACTGGAACAGTTTTAGTGAAGTAGAGTTCAATCTCAAATAGAATGTAAACCTTCATTCAAAAAGGGAGATGCAAAAAGCCACCTAGTTATTTGTTAATGAATATAATGAACATAACGTGTACGCTCTAAAAGAGACTTAGTTGTTGTGCTGGTATTCCTCAAATATATGCCTTGAGGGGGAGGGAAGGAATATCCCAAACCAGGCGATTCCACTACCTTACTCCTACCTGAAAACAAACAAAAAACAACTTCCCTTACAGCCCTAAATTTTCATACATTAAGTTCAAATCAATCATTCATGTCTTAGATAGGGAAAATGGAGACTTAATTGTTGCTGTCTGTTATGAGATACTATGGAAATGTTTTCCTAAATAGCTGCAAAAGTTTATGATGAGACAAACTTCTACTAGCAGGATGCATGTGAAACTAGCAAAACTGCTGATCAGAACCAATTTGTTCTTAAACCCTGGGTATGTGTCTTGTATTCTTTTCTCCCTTGACAGAGTGAGTGGTAAGTCTCATCAGATTGAAGTGGTGGCTTATGCCTTCTATGTTTCTAAGGTTTTGTGCATATTAGTTTTAGCTTTCTTCTGCATGCTTTTGGGGCTACCCATGTGGTATCTGCACCACATTCTCCTGTCTCTTATTTAGTATTTGTTTGATTCCCTCACCTTTCCCTCCTTGTATTATTTTTTTTAGAAAGCTTTCCCCATGTGGTTTACAAAGAAGGAGCAGTAAAGAATTTACTACCCACCCTTCACTGTGTCCTGTGGAGAGAAAAATGGCTTGTATGAAGTTATATGGACTTGGGAAATAACCTTAATAGATTTTTGGGATGTTTAGGTGACTGGTTAAAAGAAGAAATTGGATGCTTGGTTGGAGGGGGAAAACAGATCTTTCTGAATCTCTCTCAAGGGTAGAATGGGAAGAGTTTTTATTTCCTTCACTGAAAATATAAAAGAGAAGGCTGAAGTAAAGTGGAAGTTTACTGGAAGGCTAGTACTGAATGTAACTGTGCTAAACTTCATCATCAGTGCACTTGCCAATACCGAAATCACCAAGGAAAGCAGAAATGGTTGTTACTGAATGTTTTAATCAAATTTCTGAGCTTATAGTTTAAATCTTTGAGCTGTATTTTACATTCTTAGTAGGAAATTGACAACAGTATGATGACGTGACAGGCACAGCAGCTAGGGGACTTGGTTTTAAGAACTACGTGTGTTTGGATTAGATTGCTAGAATTGGTAACTTAAATGGCAGTTTTAAAATAGGGAGTGGCAACCTACAGAAGCTCTCAGTGTCTTGTTCTGCAGTTCCCTGAAGTTGACAAGCTGTTTACCCAGGCAGCATTGACTGCTTTGCCAAAGGACTGATTAATCTCTGTAGACAGCAATGCTTGGGTTGTAAATTCGAACATATTAGCAGCCACATGGCTACTATTTAAGCAGCAATAGGGTTGTTACCAATACTAAGTAGATATTTAACCTGTGTTAAAATCTGTGGTATGTACCACTGACCGTTCATCTTAATGGGCTATGTATTTTAGATATATGATTCTAAGTCTTCTAACAGTCTCTTGTTCTTAGCACTCTGTGCATGCAACTTGATTTGTAAAAAGAGAATTACCTTTAGCAGGCATGCACTATCCTTGAGAAAATAGAATACAAATTGCACAAATTACAATTACAAATTTACACTCTAGATACTTAAGGACATAATTGGAGAACACTTAAGAGTTATGAATATTAGAAAAAAATCATAATTTGCTTTAAAAAATCTTAATATGCCTTCCATTTTGTGTAAAAGCACATTGAAAGCTTTAATTTAAGTAGTGCTCTCAATAAGTTGCAAACCAGTCAACAGTGTGAGAACAAGGAGCAGATTACTTGATCATCGTTGTTTCTGTGGCATAGCTAGAACTTAAAACAGCCAAAGAAAGAAAATAATTATAATAATAAAAAGCCAAAATAACCAAACAAAATAAAACCACAAAAGAAGTCATCTTCAAATGATATCTGTTTTTAATTGGATGTAGATTTTGTATTAAAACTTCTTGATCATATTTAAGTTCAGTAACTCACCTATAGTTCACTTATGTTGAGATATTTCCCAAGAGGGGAGGATGTTGCTTAAAAATTGATTAGTGTCAGACTTGGATAGTTCTAATCCTAGATACTGAGTATTTAGTGTTACTATAGGATGAATATTTATTAGAAAGCTTTTAAAAGTGAGCTACGCTAACAAAATTAAATTCTATGATTAATATCAAGCTTTGGGAATCTGTGCTTCTCTTTTTCAGTGAAGACTAGACTGAGAACCTGATGTTGACATGCACAAATGAATCCAAAAACCTGTTTTCAGAAACTGTTATGCATTGCCAGGGCACTTGGTTTGGCTTTAAAACACGAGTGTATATTTTCTCTCATGGAAATAATGTAGAGATGCAGTTGTAATTGTAGAGGAGTTCATGAATCCTTAATATTAAGGAAATATTTTGTTTGTAGGAGCAAGGGCATTTTGCCTGTAAGGAAAACGTCATCCAGGAGAAGTAATGTAATGTTTTGTAGCTTTAAGGTTTACTTACAATTGTTGAATTATTTCTTCAGTATGGCCTTAATCTGATATTCGGCCTATTGCTGCTGCCTCTGTTGTTACCCAACCAAAAGTCTGCTACCAGGGAGAGAGAACTGTGTGCTAAGCTGTATTTGGGTAGCCATCTTTCTTGGAAGATGACACGTAGGCAGGACAATAGAAAACTGAGGCTGCTGAATGATTTCTCTAAACAGATGGTTTAAAAACAGCCTGCATATTTCCTCCTGCGTTCTCAGGTTTTATTTATTATATAGAATGTGATGAAGAAGTTCATGTTCTCAGAGTTTTGTTAGTAGTTGTAGAATTCTTCATTTATATAGGTTGTTTTTACTTTTCCATACTTTTCCAATTGTTGTTTTACCTTCATTTTAACTCTTTTTTTAAAATTTAAAGCATGTTCAGTTTTCAAGTTGTCCCTTATTTTTTTTTTCTGAAAAGATAAGAGATTTTTGTTTTTGCTGACAATGTTTGGCAGGATGGAATTTTCAAGATGAATCTTTCCCCTGATGGAGCTCTTCTGGCAGCTATTCATTTCTCAGGAAAACTGACAATCTGGTCTATTCCATCTCTCAGACAACAAGGAGAATGGGACCAAGCTGACCAGGTAAGAGGGACAAAGGTGTTTAGAAACTTGTGGTATATGTTTTAATCCTCTGCAGACGTGTTTTCCTAGGAGATGAGAGAAGTTCAGATGACTGTGCTTTAACTGCATACTGTCATTCCAGTAAACTCAGAAGCCTTGTATTCTGACCTCCAAGATCATCTGGTCCAACCATACCCCTACCACTGATATCACCCACTAAACCATGTCCCTAACCACCACGTCCAACCTTTCCTTAAACACCCCCAGGGCCGGTGACTCCCCCACTTCCCTGGGCAACCTGTTCCAATGCCTGACTACTCTCTGAGAAGAAACATCTCCTAATTTCTAACCTAAACCTCCTGTGGCACAACTTGAGGACATTCCCTCTAGTCCTATCACTAGTTACCTGTGAGAAGAGGCCAACCCCCAGCTCCCCACACCTTCCTTTCAGGTATTTGTAAAGAGCAATAAGGTAGCCCCTGAGCTTCCTGTTCTCCAAGCTAAACAACCTCAGTTCCCTCAGCTGCTCCTCACAGGACTTGTGTTCCAGGCCCTTCACCAGCTTCATAGCCCTTCTCTGGACAGGCTCAAGCACCTTGATGTTCTTCGTGTAGTGAGGGGCCCAAAGCTGAACACAGTACTCGAGGTGTGACCTCACCAGAGCAGAGAACAGGGGGAGGATCACCTCCCTGGTCCTGCTGGCTACACTATTCCTGTTAAAATCCAGGATCCTGTTGTCTTTCTTGGCCACCTGGGCACACTGCTGGCTCATGTTCAGGCAAGCATCAATCAGTACCCCCAGATCCTCTTCTTCTGCACAGCTTTTGAGCCACTCTGCCCCAAGCCTGTAGCACTGTATGGGGTTGTTGTGGCTAAAGTGCAGGATGTGGCACTTAGCCGTGTTGAACCTCATCCCATTGGCCTCTGTCCGTTGACCCATCTTGTCCAGGTCTTTCTGCAGGGCTTTCCTACCCCCCAGCAGGTCGACACTTCCGCCCAACTTGGTGTCATCTGCAGACTTAGTGAGAGTACACTCAATTCCCTCATCCAAATCATCAAGAAAGATATTAAAGAGGATGGGCCCAAACACCGACCCCTGGGGAACAGGGTGGGTAACTGTAGCTTAACTGTAGTTAGGCAGTTGGATCTGGTTAAATTGTATTAAGGAAATTAGTAGTGTATCTTTTTTTTTCCTTTTACTTCTCTCCCCTCTCCCCTTCTTTAATTTGTTTGGAGAAAAGTTCAACTCTTCAGCAGGTGTATGTTTTATGACCAGGAAAGGTTTGAACTTATCTGGGAGTGTTATCTGAAAGATGAGTGGGTCAGGAGTGAAGTAAATACGCAGATTGTCTGTGTTATAAAGATTTTCTTGCATATTAATACTTTTTTTTCCTCTCACGTTTATGTAGCCAGGTTATGATGAAATCAACCCGGACTGGAGTCTCTCTAGTGAAAAAAGAAAGAAAATAAAAGGTATGTGTTGCAGTTGAATTGTTGCTTTAAATTACTGTGTGGTTAAAAGTATTTATACAAATATACAAAGATATGAAACAGCTTAATTAAATCACAGTTAGGGTGGTTGACAAGATTATATGTATGATTTGAATTTGTAGCATGACATAGCTAAATGAGTGTCACAGTATAGTTTTTAAAAATCCTCTCCTAGGAATATTCTTGTAGCTATAATCATAAATAAGAGGGTATTTCAGCTAGTACAGGACTTCATTTATTATTAATCGTGTGATTATGACCAGAATGCTGAACAGTCAAGCAGTTGTCTTAGGTTGTATCAGAAGCTACTACATCATAATATAATGATGAAATTATAATCATTATAATACATTTTTAGAGTCCACAGTCTAAAACCTAAACTTACCTTTACCTCTTCTGTCAATGTATGTCTAATAAATCTTGAATGATAACAGAATATAGAGAGATCACTTCAAAACTCTGAAATAAAAGGGCTTGCTGTCCTGTGGCTGGTTTTACCTTATGTCAGTATTCTATTTTTTTCCCAAAATTCAAGCCACTGCATGCAGCCACCTATCCCCTAGATACTGCATGGCTCTTCGAAGAGTGCAGACATCAATAGCTGTTTGTGATCCATTTGCTGGTGCTTCTAAAAGCTCTCTGCTTCTTTGTGCTGTTTTTCTTGGAGACTTTTTTTTGGCTTAATTCTTCTGATCCTTATAGGTAGCCTGCTAACTAAGCATTGAAGTAGCAGAAAAGTAATCAGTTGATCTATTTCTCTGTCCTTTTTGGGTAATGGTTGGCTTTTATTAGAGAGGTGGGTCATGATAATGTATTAAATTGAGCGAACTCTTTGAGATGAACATTTTTGTCCCAATAGCCAGTTATTATAATACAAACAATCTTAGAAGTGACACAGCTTCCATCCTCATTTGTGGTGATTTTTTTTTTTTCTTGTGGGTGCTTAAATTTTCTTAACAACCAAATCTTGTAGGCTGTCTCAGGAGCCTTGTTCACAGTTGTCACTTGTCCCCAAAAGCAATGTAACTTTTTCTCAGTTTCATCAATATAACATTCCTTGCCAGGGAGACTTGATCAAGGATGGATTGGGAAGTATAAAAGAGTTCTTTATCATAGAATCATAGAATATCCTGAGTTGGAAGGGACCCTTAAGGATCATCAAGTCCAACTCTTGACACCGCACAGGTCCATCCAAAAGTTCAAACCATGTGACTAATATATCAAATATCTGAATTCTGTCATGTCTTCTGCAAGTAAATCAGTTTACTGTGAACTTTTTTCTAAATAATATTACAGAAAAATACTTAGGTTAGGTCAAAAATTGATTTCCCTCTCCCCCATAACAACTTTAGTTAATGCAGAAGTGATTTCAGTAAACTGCAGTTGTCCCAAAATGCAAACTTAGTGAAGTAAGGAAGCATGTAAAATAATAAAATGTTTGTTAAATTAGGCCATCAGATGAAATCTTTTAATTGAAACCACTTCAGTTCTTATCTGGTGTTTAAAATTATCTTTCCTTATGTGATGCTTTCTTATTTCTTTATTTTAGATAAAGAATCCTATTACCCACTGATAGATGTAAATTGGTGGGCAGATAACTCTGTGATTCTGGCTCGCTGCTCTGGTGCGTTAACTGTGTCATCAGTCAAGACATTAAGAAACTTGCTGGGAAAGTCATGTGAATGGTTTGAGAGTTCTCCTCAGGTCACTTCAGCTCATGATGGAGGATTTCTAAGTCTGGAGGTGAAGAATACACACATCATTCTGGAAAGCAATAGAAAGAATTTGGTTTTGTATATGTAATCCTAAGGATGTTGTGTGCATATGTATGTTCATTTTCATTAATAGGAAAAGTGATTCTGCTTCCTCATCTCTAGGTATCTATTTTTTTTTGTTAATCCTTAGTAGGATTCCAGACAGGAGTAGGACATAAATTTGGTAGTGAAGTTAACCAGAAGTTTTCTTTGAAACAAAACTGGCTGTTTCCTAAGACTTGCACTAAAATAGGTCTTAAACATCTTAAATGAACAAAAAAAATATTTATCAGAATATCTCAATGTGTACCAAAGCTTGCATGTATGTTTTTTGAAAGGTTTATTGTAGAAATCAGATATAGTCAGTGACTTGAATGTTGTAGGAAGAAGAACATGAGGAAGAATAGTCTGAGATTACATTTGAATTGAAAAGAAATACATACTTGTGATTAGCTAAGAGTTGAAAACATTCTCATACACTGGTGGAGTAAGCTATGTAACCGTGTACTGAGATTAAATGTGTCTCCATAGTTCTGTACTATCTGGGTCATGTAGGATAGTGTATCTAGTGCAATAGTAGGTTACTATTAACAAACCTTTGCCCTTGCTTAGTAGGTAAAGGATGAAGTCTCAAATCAAGGAGAATATTAATCAAGCTGAGAAGTAAAGGGTTTAAAGGAGGAATAATGTTGATGCAGAAATCTGAAGTTCTGGAAGTGCAGGTGTACTCTATTCTCACCAAGCTAAATGAAATATACTAGGTGGAAACTTTGTATTCTACTCCTAAGAATTGTTTTCTGTGCAGTGTGAGATAAAACTTGTTCCAAAAAGATTACGCTTGGAAAGCAGACCTGGTGATGAAGATGAGGGAGAAGATGACTCTGACTCTGATGATGAAAATTCTGCGAAGGACAGATACTTCAGCTACTTGAAGCAAGGCCTGTACTTCGTGACAGAAATGGAACGATTCGCTCCACCACGAAAACGTCCACGCACTATTACAAAGAATTTCCGCCTCGTTAGCTTGAGATCCACAACTCCAGAGGAGCTTTACCAGAGAAAAGTGAGTATTGAAGAGAAGGTTGTATCTGATAATGAGATTTACTTAGACGTATTTAAAAAAAATACTTTAAAAAATACTTGTTATATTAACAGTGGAACTTAGGCACATATTTCTAGGGGGTTTCATAGCTGAAAATGGGCTATGTTATCTAATGTAGGTGAGCATTGTTTATAAACCATAATAATTCAAATAAGATGTTTGCAGGTAACTGTGCTTCATTAGTGTTGGAATTGTGCTCATGTGAGTATTTACAAATAATGGAGAGGCTAAGCAGATATGTTGAAAAAAATCAGTTTGTTATTGTCCAGAGAATGGGTTAACTTATACTCTGATATTAATGTAATTGACATGCATGTTTTTTCACATATAATGTACATAAAAAGTAGTCTTGTGACATTTTTATCACGGAAGAGATGCTTCTTCATCTTGAAGACTATTCTAGGCAGTACTTTGTTTAGGATATTTCAGTTGTTCTGATGGCAAAGCAGTCAAGTCTAATAGCTATTAGAGTTTCCAGGGGATGCTAATGTCATGCTGGTTGCGTAAACTTCTTCCTTTTTATTGAGAAAAAGTCTGTTTTTCTCCAAAGGCTTCTGTCAGACCCGGGTCTTACTCATTCTTATCTTAAAAGCCATTCACTTTCCTACCTGCTTAAGCATACCCATAGCAATTATCCCTCTAACTGTTTCAACACAGAGAATTAATAATTGATCGTTTAATATGGACTTTCATTTTCATGTGTTTGCTTTTCAGATTGATAATGAAGAATATGGAGAAGCTCTGTCTTTGGCTCAAGCATATGGCCTTGATTCTGATCTTGTTTATCAAAGACAGTGGAGGAAATCAGCTGTTAACGTTGCTTCAATTCAAGACTATTTGGTGGGTTTGTTTTTGTGACTTTTAGGCTTTCTTTTCAGAATGCCTTTGTTATCTTTACAGAAATTGAATTGTGTTCTAATTTATGCAACATGAATTGGTGGCAGTTTGGAGAGCTGTCCTGCAAATTCCATTTGTCTGTCGTGTGTGTGTGTGATCTTGTTAATTTAACTGAAGGCTTGATTCAGAGACCTTAAAAGTTAATGGAAATCTTTCCTTTGGAATATCTTCTAATTTCAGTTAATAGCTCTCTCTAATGTAATCTCTTGCCCACATGTAGCAGTAGATTGTTTCATGGCAAATGAATAATAATTAGAAATGGAATACATTTAAATGACTTTCAGATATTTTAGAAAATCATGTGGGAATTTTAAGTTGGTATCCATAGCTATTGCAAAGGTTGAATAACAAAATTTATATTAAGTCCGACCTGTTACTGGACTGTTTCAGTAGAATCCAGCATGGGTTTTCTTTGTTTTAAAGAGAGTTACCTAATTCAGCAGACAAGCATCATCAAAGATGCGCAACCTAATTGTGCAATGGTGTAAAATCTTCTATGACATCAAGAGAAATAGTATGTAGTTTTATTTATTTCAAGTCATATATTAAATGTCAAAATAAGATTTTTCGAAGTAACCATTCTCCATATGCTATGTCATCTCAACTGAAGATTGGCATATAAAGCCAATAATACTTCGTGACATCTCTGTGTCTGTGGTCATCTGTGACAGAAGAGACAGATATTGAGAGTAACTCAAGCCCTGTTGGGGAATGCACGAAATCTATAACAGCTGTATCTTTGGCCCCAAAACATCACATTTGATAAAGTGTAATCAGGAGTGATACTAATTAGGGAGCAGAAATAACAATTTATGTTCCTGTTGTTGTGAACGGTCTGCTATGATCGTTTGTCATTTGTGCCCTCTTTTGCCATGTGAACTGTGAGGGAATTATGTTTTTTTTTTTTTTTGCATTCTTTGCTTCTCTTTGTATTGGTGGGCTATATTCCGTGACCATTGATTTCCTTCAGGATACAGTTTCTTGTGCTGGAGGCTTTTCTTGAGCTAGTAAACAAAGTCATGTGGAGAGCCCTGCAAAGAGAACTAACTCCATTGCAGTAACTGAACAAAATGAAGTCCACATACTGATTGAATAGAACTGTAGATTGTTTGTGGGGTATTTTCCTCATCTCCCTTTTTTTTTTGTTCACATTGCCAGTTACCAGATTAACTTGATGTTTTCTTAAAGTCTTCTAACGTGTTTCTTTTACTTAACATTTCTGTTCTTATTGCTCTGGATTGAAACATGTAACGCTAGGCCTATGCTTTTGTCTTGGACAGAGCAAAATTAAGAAGCGTGCATGGGTTCTTCATGAGTGCTTGGAAAGAGTTCCAGAGAATGTGGATGCTGCGAAGAAGTTACTACAGTATGGCTTGAAAGGCACAGACTTGGAGGCTCTTGTGGCCATAGGAAAAGGAGAAGATGGCGGCAGGTTTGGGAAGAGTTTTTTTTTTTTCCTCCTAAGTGAACTAATAGTGAAAATATTAAGATGCTTTTGTAGGGCATTGAAAAAGACAGTGCTCTGAATCAAACTATTCTATAGATGTTTGCAAGGTGTTTATTCCCATTTTACCTTTGATAAAGTACTTCTATAATGAATTTTCCCTTATGTCTGGATGCCCGTTATCTTTTCCATTACAAAGAACTTCTGATGTCTTGATTTTTCTGAGAGACTGTTTCTGCTGTCTCTTCTAGTAGCTGCAGCTACTCCCAGTGAAGATGTTTTATTGTATGTCCTGATTGTTTTGATAACATTCTGTTGTTTAAGTGGGGAGGGGAGCAAAGCAAAATGCAGTGGGAGGATTGGGTCAGTACGTAAATGTATGCAGAGACAATTCTCTTTGGCATTCAGTTCCTGGTGGAGGAATAGGATGTTCTCTCTTCATCCAGTCATCTATTATAGTTGTAAGTTGTAGGAACGTTGCCAATTTCAGTGTTACCTGTAGACTTTAGAAGCTTTTACCATCATAGTTTGTGGGTATTTTTTTTAGAGGTGGGGGGTCGAAGAGTTGCTTTTTGATGCCTTTTGATTGTGCTGAGTGTCTTAAAATAGCAAAATTCAGTGTTATAATTTTCTATGAAAGTTTAGATTTTTTTGTCAAGACATAAATAGAAAACTGTGTCAATATGCTTTTTCAGCAATATGTTCTTCATATCTTTTTTTGTTTGTATCAATGTTGATTTGGTTGTTGTTTATGTCCTCCAGATTTATCTTACCAGGGGAGGTGGACACTGCAATTCCCTATGAAGACTTCTTGTCAGCAGATGAAGAAACAGATGCTAGAAAGGAAAAAGAGTCCAGGAAGCATCGAGAACTACTGTTATCAGTAAACTTTTCAAAGTAAATGCAGTGTTAAGCCATGTTCTATTCAGACTTGTAGACTTACTATAACTACAGAGTTGCAAGAACATGGTTATTCTTATGTACATTATTTGTGATAGAAAAGTGATGCAGTGTTTTATTTGGTGTTATATTTTATCAAAGTTCTCAATTTACTTCACTTCTCAATATTCTCCAGTGCACGAAATCATTCGAATACGTAGCTGTTGTCTTCATATGTATATGATATACAGTATCAATTGTAAATGTGAAAATTCTTGCTTTGGTAACAGGCTAACGCTGGAACAAAAAGAACTCTGCCGTAGCAGGCTCAAGCTGTTAATTTACCTTGATCGCCTTGAAACCTACGAGGTAAGGGAACTTGGTAACTGACTTAAGTTCTTTTGAATTCTCATTACACATACTCCTGTGACATTTTTGTTCCATCGTTGTATTTTTTTGTATGTTATAGTATTAACATTCATAGTCTTGTTGAAATGTAGGTCTATCACTTGAGAAATGTAAGCTGTTTTCTGTTTAGGTGTGGTGGTTTTACTTGGGTGGGCGGCTGAGCTCCACCACAACCACTCTCACTCCCCCTCCTCAAAGAGGAGCAGGCAGCAAATACGATGAAAGGGTCTCAAGGGTTGAGATAAGGATGGGGAGATCGCACAGTAATTATCATGACGGGCAAAACAGACTCAGCATAGGGAGATAGTAAAATTTACTGCCTATTACTAACGAGCTAGAGAAGCAAGAAACAAAGGAAATAAACCAAAAGCACCTTTCCCCCCCCCCATCCGCCCTCTTCCACCTCCCCCCCAAGCAGAGCGGGGGAATGGGGGTTATGGTCAGGCTATAGCACTTGTTCTATGCTGCTCCTTCTTGGTCACTCTCATCCCCTGTGCCGTGGGGTCCCTCACACGGGATGCAGTCCTTACTGAACTGATCTGGCATGGGCTTCCCACAGGCAGCAGCTCTTCAAGAACTGCTCCAGATATGGGTCCATACCATGGGGTCCATCCCTCAGGAGCAAACTGCTCCAACCTGGGTCCCCCAGGGGCAGCAGCTCCTGCCAGGTCACCTGCTCCTGCGTGGGCTCTTTTCCACGGGCTACAAGTCTGGCATGGAATCTGCTCCGGCAGGGGTCTTCCACAGACTGCAGTTTCTGTCGGTGAAGACCTGCTCCACCGTGGTCTCCTCCATGGCCTGCTCCACCATGGTACTCCATGGGCTGCAGGGGGACAGCCTGCTTCACCATAGTCCTCACCACAGGCCACAGGGGACTTCTGCTCCGGCGCCTGGAGCACCTCCCCCCATCCTTCTTCACTGACCTTGGTGCCTGCAAGGCTGTTCCTCACTCCTCTCACTCTCCCAGCTGCTGTGTGGCACAGTGTTTTTTTTCCCTGTCTTAAATATGCTCTCACAGAGGCACAAAACAACATCACTTACTGGCTCAGCTCTGGTCAGCAGTGGGGCCCTTACCAAACATGGGGCAGCTTCTAGATCCTTCTCACAGAAGCCACCCCTGTGGCCTCCTGCTACCAAAACCTTGCCATGTAAACCCACTACATCAGGCTACCTCATTTCTTGTGCTTCAAGGTTGCAAATGGCTAGCTTTTAGCTTTGAGAAGCATAGTTGGGCAGAACTATTACAGCCACAGATACTGTGGCTGTCTGCCAGCAAAACAGACTGTTTTCCCTTTTTTCAGGAATAGTCATGTACAGTATAGAGTGCATGTTTGCTGGTATTAAGTGCACTTGGCATTTACACATGAATATGACATTAAAGTAAAATGTCAGAGGGGAAACCTGATGTGTCTTGAATAATTGAACAGTTTTGAGTGTAGGAAATAACTTACGCAACAACATGGAATGTGGAATTGATGCAGGATTATTATTATTGCTTTGAAGCTCCCTCAATCAGTCTAATTAGGAAGTTCTATTCAGATTCTCTAGTAAATCTTATTTTTTTTCATGAGTTACGGAAGTGAAACTTTCTGGAATTGAAAACTGTGTTTTGCTTAGTTTCTCTAAACTGAACTTTGCAGTTGTTACCATTTAAGTTGTGATTTTTACGAAATCCCTTTGTAACTAATGTTGTCTACACCCTAATTCAAATAATGCAGAGAATTGCCATAGCTTTAGTAAAAAAAAAAAAAAATGTTTTTCATACAGAGATAAATTAAAAAAAAAAGGAAGGAAAAACAAAAACTAACCCCTCTCCCATGTGTTCCAGGTATACCTGATGCTTCATCATTGTATGATAAACACATTTTTTATGCTTTTGTAAATCTTGTATAAAAAAAAAAGTCTTCTCTAATATTTCTTAAAGGAAATCCTTGGAGGACCTCATGCAGCCAAACAGCACTATGATGGTGAATTCTTCAAGAAGTTCAGAAATCAGAATATTGTGCTTTCAGCAAGAACTTATGCTCGGGTATTAATATTTTACCATAATGTACTTTTTTGCCTCTTTGACTTAAGTGCATATTTTTTTTCTGTTGAACTTGGTTGAATCTCAATAGAAATTTAAGAATTGGAGGGTGTATTTGTTTGTGTTTATTTATTTACAATCAGTGACCCTAAGCTAATTCTCCTTACTGCTGAAGAAAATCTTAAAATTAAATGTTGTGTGATCTAAACTTACATTACTTGCTCAGTTTCAGTCTGTATCAGTCCTAAACTAGTTCCACAACGTACTGTTTTTCTCTTTAGGAAAGCAATGTCAGAGCCCTGGAAATCTTGTTCACTTTCCATGGATCAGCTTTGCTTCCACACAGACAAGCAATTCTCTCCAATTTCCCAGAGACTACTTCACCACATGAATATGCTTTCTTGTTGCCTGAAGCTTGGTAAGAATATATCAGTGGATATTAACTTAAAAAAAATATTAAAAACCAAAAGTTAAAAATATTAAAAACCAAAAGTTAGCTCTATACATAAATTGGTTTCCATTTGTGGTGATCTGTTAGTTATTTCCTGGAATCAAGAGAGCAGTTCTGTCTTTGTTTTCTGTTTTATTTTGTGCCATTTATGGAAGCTTTTTTTTTTTATCTTCTCTGGTTATTTACGAGAAAGCAAGGAAGCTAGCTTTACTTTTCTCCATTACCCAAAAGAGGAAGCATGTCCTTTTCTGACGCGGAACTACCTGTATTTATACCTGTAAAAAATCTAAGTCTGTAAGTGGTTTGTAGTAACAGCCAGCATTAAGAGGCTAAAAATACAAGTATTTAGCTCCCTGGAAGGAACATAAATATTATATTTTTCTGGATTTGTTTCTAAATGCAATTTAACCTTTAAGGAGGCAATAACTTCAAAATCATTAATCTTCTTGTCACTGATTGTTACTCTCCTTATAAAGGTAGAATTAGAAGTCTTACATCCAGACTTTTTTCTATTCATTCACTTGAACTTATAAATGTTAGTTTACTGTCAATTTTATGTTTATTATTCATATAAATTTTCATAAGTATCTTTCTTGAACATCGTAATAATGTTCTTTGTATTAATTAAAAGAAATTTTTGCTTCTAGGGTGTTTCTTCAAACACTTCAGTTACAAAATTAGTTTTGAAATATATTGCTCAGTGCTTATAAAGAATTGGGGAAATTTCATTACTTAATATTTTGCAATAGGACTTTAAAGCCTTTTTTTTGAAAGATACTTTTTTTGGAGTAGCTAATAGATACTTATTTTTTATTTGTGGTCTTCCAACATTATAGTTAGAATTTTCACTTTGAAGTTTTAACTGTACAATTTGAGTAATTCTCCATGCAGAAGAGGTTTTTATTCATATATTTATTCCCCTGGCATTTTTCCTGGTTTATAGTGCTTATCACTTTTACCTTTTCTGAGTAGAAATTAGTCTTTATTTCTTGATATCAAGTACTTTTTTTAGTGCCCTTTTTATCATTTTGATAAAACGGGGAATGCATTATTTATGTTGTGAAAACTTGTTTTTACCTTTTTCTGTAAAGTGACAAAATCACAAGAAGAAATTACTGCAATGTTTATAAAATTGGGATGATAGATTCTAAATTTTCTCTTTTGTTTTAATAAGATTTATCGTCTGAGAGGGAGGGAGGAAGGCTTTTCTGAAATGTTATGATTTTTTTTGTTGATGTTTGCAAACAGGCTTTCCTTTTCTTCGATTTTTTTTTTAAATTTTGTTGCTGCGGTTGCTTGGTTGGTTAGCTTAAGAAACTGACTTATGTGCTAGCAGGTAATATTCTAAGGTTTAAATATTAAAATATTTCGCCATTGCTCTAGTAATGAAGATGTGAAGTTGAGTTAAAAACTTAGTTTTGTCTACTGCTGAAGAATGGAAGTATGTAGTTTGAATCTTTATACCCCTGGCAGATTGGAGAGAACCTCGCAGTGCTAGGATCAGCAGATATGTTCAGGTTTGTGCTTTTCTGCAAGTTGCAGAGTAGGTAACACTGTACAAGTGCAAAATGTAAATGAGAGCAAATAGCACATACACAGGAAATACTCATTAGATTTTTATGTATCTGATTTAACCTTGTTTCTAAAATTGTTAACCATGTTGCAAAGCTGATTACTAACAGTATTGCTAGACACACTCACAAAAGCTCTATCATATTAATGTAATAATATGAAATATTTACTAATGAAAGTATCTATGATTGAGAATAATCTACTAATGAAATAGACCTAAGTTTACTTAAGTCTAGACTTGATTTCATATTAATTTTAGTTTTTCGTAAATGGAATAAGTTTTTTCTTCCAGTCAGCTTCTGAGAATTCACATGAATCAAAATGCATCCATGTGAATCAAATATAGCTTAAGTTCTTGGTGATTGTAAATGAGTTTATTAGGTCTTTCATTTCTAGCATTTTTTTTTTTGAAGTGGGAAACTAGTATGAACAGAATTGCTGGCTGTCTGTAGATACGCAGTTTTTGCTGTGAATTCCAGTTTAGAAGAACATGCTGTGTAGCTTTACTTCTCTGTAGAACAGGGCATGCAGATAAAAATTTGTTTTAAATTAACTGATTGAACAAGGTTGTGATTCAATTTATGAAATTATTTCATTCCCACATAATATTAAAAACTTTTGAGTGCTGACTGTAATAAGCATGTGAACAAAAGGAAAATATTGTAAAAGGGAAGCAGGGGGAATAAAGTACTGCTGGGAGTTTTTCCTATTTCCTGTGTTTATGGAGCATGATAAAAGATAAGAGGATTGGTTATGAGTTAGTCCTCTGAGGTGGCTCATTCTTTTGGAAATTCACCACTTTGCTGTGTGTTCCTACAGTTAGTTCCTTCATCTCTAGGAGAATCCGGATGAGGAAAAATTTGCGAATGCTAGTAGGTGCTGCCTTATTTGAGCATGAGACGAGTGAGATGGGGCAAGTAGGCACCTCTAGCTTTTGACAACAGAAAGGCATTGGTATATAATTGTTTGCTGTACAACACCACCTATGTGAATGCACATAGAAGTGCTGCATCTGAAGAATGCATTAACTATGAGAAATATTTTTGTGAAGATTGCATTATGACTGTCATTTCATTTTTGTCTGGTGCTTCGAGTTAAGCTGTAGGTAGTAAACTCAGTACTCAGGGAAATAAATGCTTGTTTTGCTAGCACATCCTATAGAGCATAAAGCAGGTTTTTGTCTTGTTACTGGCACATTATCTATGTTAGCATGGCGTTAGAGTCTGTCTCAAAAAACTTTAAGGCTTAATCAGTTAACAAAAAGTTGGCATAACAAAGAAAAAGATGTAGAAGATATTTTTTTTTCTGTTTTCTGGGCCAAGTTGTTAGGAAATGTATATTTTTTTCCTTGTCTGCTTGTAAAACATCTCACGTGATAGATGTGCTTTTTTTCATAATTTTTGCTGCATGTTTTGTAGCTTAGCACCTTTTGATGATCACTCTCAGAACTGTTCAGGTTTCTAGTGACTGATTTATGCATTCATGAGAATGTTTAAAAGGACTGGGAGTTACATAACCGCAACAGCTCCCTGAAGCTGTGAAGGAGTCGGAAATACTAAGATACACCCATGGCTCTACATGCCTGTCAACTTCAAATCAACATTGTGATGGACTGAAGTTACCTAATGTGTGATGTGTTTTGCAGGATTGTGATTGTTTTTCTACTTCTTTCACTTTTCATATTGTTTCTCAGCTTCTTGTATAATGATGACTCCTGAATTTCTAATAGGTCTGCGTCATTGGGATTCATGTTCCTTCTCAAAGATCCATCAGGTGCAGAGTCTTTATCTGTTAAGACAACTAGTGTGAAGGTTATACAAGTTCAGGTATTCAGAGCAGTTGATAACTCTTTCTAATCTCTATTTTAATAACTGTAGCTAGCATTCTCAGTTTATGGTTAAGGCTACTGCCCTGAGGTTTTTAAAGGTGATCTCATATGAATATAATGCTTTACTGCTGTTGTAAATACGTAACCTGAGTCTTCTCCTTTTCTTTTAATATTCTTATCCTTATTACATTTAACTGTTATACTGCAACAATACAGTTCACACTTTAAACTCACAGAAATTGGGAAATTCAAATGTATGGTTCCCTCAATAGCCATAGCTCTTGTATATTGCACATTTCACTAGTAGTAAAAGCCTTCACTTTGATAGGAGAAACATATAGAAGTCACTTTTTTACTCTGAACTTCTACAAATATTGTTTTTCAGTCATGGGTTACAGTGAATTTTTAATGGAGAGTTGTGAATGAACTCCATTTGGCTGATGCTCTGGGGTAGGAATGGAAATATCTTTTAAAACTTAAAGTGAAGCTTTTAAACACTGAAAAAATCCATGCAGTAGACTCTCATCTGTGAACAGAAAAATACTATATAATTAAACTGGGAGGTTTGTAAGCAGTTAACTTTGCAGAATGGTATATTCTCCTGAATGAGGTCTTCAGTTACTGCCTGTGGCACTGCAGTCTCAACAAAGTGATTCTATCTTCATGTCTTCTTTTCTTAGTAATGTAATCAGTGTGACTGAACATCTACAGAACTGTTGAACATAGACTACTAGTTGCCTCATATTAGTTTTTCTTCTCTTCTGCTGAACCACTTTTGTTCTTAAAGTAGTTCAGAAGTGTTCATCTTTAAAGAATTCATCCCATGGTCAGTTTTGTTCTTGTTGTTTGTATTCATTAGTATAACATTACCATGAGATAAACTTCTGCCTTTCTTATTTATATGCACTCCTTTACACCAAGGGAAAGAGGGGAAAAGAAAGCACAAAGTGGTTCAGAAGTAGAGCATCAATGTAGTTAATACTAATTTAAAGGATATGCTTTAAAAAAAAATCACAAATCTCACCTTCTACTGAGAGTTAGAAAAATCAAGTTTTGAGGGGAAGATTAAATTTACATGACAGTATTCAGTCTTCTCTTTGGACTGACTTCTGGTAGGACTGCAGAAAGTTCTTGTGGTCTGTGTAAAAATTAAAGCAGTGGTTTGGAGGAAGAGAAGCTTTCCTGAAAACTGGCATATGTGGGGATCTGTGGATCTTCAGGGACAGCTTTCTTTGGCTAAAAGGATGCTGCAGAAAGTAAGCTGGTGAAATTATTGTAGTTATTAGTCTTGTGGATTTTTTTAAAGATGAGAATGAGAACTTGATGCAATGAAGGGACTAGGGAGAACATGAGCTGCTGACAAGGGAGATGGGAAATTTCACAAGAACTGCTATGCTTAGGCAGAGCTGCCATTCAGAGGGACCTAGGCAACCTGGAGGAATGGATCAGCAAGAACTCTAGGGAATTCAGCAAAGGCAAAAGGAAAGCCTTGCTTTTGCAAGTGAAGAAACCATTGCAGCAATAAAGGCTGGAGACTGACTAGCTGGGCAGCAGCTCTGTTGAAAAGGACCTCGACGTTCTGGTGCACACAAGCAGGTTATGGGCCAGCAGCATGTCCTGGCAGCAGAGAAGGCCAAAAGTGTCCTGGCCTGCATGAACAGAAGCACAGCCAGGTGGAGATGGAGCAGTCAGACTACAGCACTCATTCAGCTGCATCTAGGATACTGAGCACCCAGTACAGGAAAGATACCAGTGAATTGGAGCAAGTTCAGAAGAGGGACATCAAGATGTGTGGGGATCTTAAGGGCTGGGGGGCTGGGTGTGTTCAGCTGGGAGTGGGTCACAGGGTTGCCCAGCAGCAATTTTCTCATGCCTTACTGTATAGGATGTGTACAACTGTGGCTGTTGTTTGTAGACTTAACAGGATTTTCTTTTTATTTCTGGTGTGTTTGTGCCTAACTTGCCCTACCTTCATCTGCCATGATGCATGCTGTTTTGCATGCGTACTCCTGAATTGTACCTTGACTTGGCTTCTGTGTTATTCTCTGAAATTGTATTGCTGTTATTGTCTTGTTTGTAGCCTTTTTTTTTTTACAGAAGTTAGGATCAAAGCATCATGAATGTGGAAGAGATTTATAAATGTACAGTACTAAAGAAGTATTTTCACTATGAGGTAGCAGACTGGGAGTTCACCTGTGTCTTTAAAGTAGCATATTTTGATTTTGTGAAAGCTGTTCCCTCACAATATCCGTTGCATGTATCAAGGAAAAACACCACCGTTACCACCGCCAACAAAAAAAACACAGCAAGCTTCTAAAATATGGTTGAATAGTGTTGATTGACACTTCTGATACTTAGATTATTCAGTCCCGGTTGCTTTACGAGGAAGAAGTTTCCTCTCTTTCCAGATTGTATAAGAGGATAACCAAATCATTAACAAGTAATTTGATTTGTTTACGCAAAATCAGATAGTATGTTTTTCTCTGGTGGCAGAGTTGCTTCGAAAGACCTGTCACTGAAATGTGCACGGTAGGAATTCTGAAGTGTAGCCAAAAGCTGCTGGGATACCTTTTCCACCATTTAATGCGGATCAGTTTTCCCAAACTGTTCAATGCTTTTGGCATTTTGTTTTAGGCACTAGCTGTGCTTCACTGCTGCTTAATTTTTCACATCATATGGATACTCCTTGAAAATGAAATGCCTGCCTCTCTGCCTACTGCTTTTGTGTCATAATATAATGAGTAATGAGAAACCTAAAAATACACATAATCGATTCTGTAGTTGTTTACTCATTCATTACTAAACTATCCCATGTCTGTATGCAGTACGAAAAATACAAATGCGTACGTATCATAGCTGTTTCAGACAATGTATCCGGGATGCATTTCTCACTGTATTCCATTTGCAGTTCTAGAATAATTGTAACATAAAATTTTCAGAGCCATAAGAATTGCAGAGCAACAGAAACTGGAATTGATTTTCCCATTGAAAACAGGGAATGTATGGAATTTAACAGGAGCAAATACTGGATTCTGCACCTGGATTTATGGACAGACTGGGGAATGAGAGACTGGAGAGCCCCACAAAAATATTGAGGGCTTTGGTCAATGGCAAGATGAATCAGAGTCAGCAGTGAGCCATAGCTGCTAAAAGGGCCAACCGTACCCTGGGGTTCATCAGGTGCAGCACTGCCAGCTTGTTGAGGGAATGGATTGTCCCGCTCCTCTCTGTGGTGGTGCGGCCTCACCTCCAGTACTGTGTGCAGTTTAGGGAATCACAATCTAAGAAAGACACAAAACTATTAGAGTGTCCAAAGGAGAGCTGTGAAGGTGGCAAAGGGTCTGGAGGGGAAGATGTAAGAGAAGAAGCTGAGATCCCTTGGTTTGTTCAGCCCAGAGCAGTGTCATCGGGGTAAAAGAATATTTGAAGGTTCAGTATTTTATATTGCTTATCACAAAACATATGGGAGATTATTTAAAAATAAAATTTAATAAAATCAGAATCAAGTACATTCTTCAAACAATTTTTGAGTGGATAAGAAAAACATTTGATGGAAATACTACCTTATTTTGCTCTTCAGCATCTTTCCTATATACCTTTTCTCTTAACATATCAGTCAGTGCTTGTCTTATTTAAATGCATTATGTTCTGTTCTGGTACGTAACATGCAAGCTTTCAAATACAAAATTAGTATTTTCTTTTTTTTTTTTTTTTCAGGCAATGAGAGAGAAATTAAAAAAAAAAAAGGCAAAGATTCATCTGCTCCCCCAATATTTTGAAGAAAAAAATCCACTCTTTTAAAAATGTACATGTTTTTCAGCAAAAATATACTGTTTCATAAGTGTTTGGGGGTGAACTGACTTTAGTTTTCCAGGCTGGATTCAATTTGCACAGTTTTACAAAAGAAAATTAAAATAAATCAAATCCTCAGCTGAAAGAATCTCAGACAGTTCCCCTGAATGAAATACATTGAAAGAAGAAGGAAAAATAAACAAAAACAAACAAACAAATCCTAGTCAAGCAAACACAAAGTTACCATTGGCAATAGAAAGAATTGTCCTTGGAGAGAAAAATAATCTGCAGGTTTGAATGAATGCAGTTGGTAAGGTACAGAAGCTACAATAGCATGGGCCTCTTTTATCAAAGCAAAGAATGTGAAGAGTTGGCAACCCGCTGCAAACAATAGAGTGGAAAGAGCAATAAAGGAAAAATCAGCTCTTTTTGCAGAAATAGAGTTGAATACATCCCTAATTTGTCAATTTACTGAGCACCAATCATATTTACTCTAATGTTTAAAAAAAATAGATGGGGGGCAAGGATGGGAGAAACAGTTGCTGAGAAAAGAAGAAAAAAGGCTCTACAAAAAGAAACTCCTAGGTAATCTTTTTGTGGAGTTAGGTATGTTGTACCTGATCGTTTCTTTTAATTGGAAAAGGATGCCTGCCGTAGTGACTATAGAGATCTGTTCCAGCATCTGGAATTTTGGGTACTCACTCTGTTTTTAAGTACAGTCTTTGACCTCTGTGGAATTCCAGTTTCTAGAGCAAAGCTGTAAAATTGCATAGCATAGGCAGAGAGCCTAATGAATGCTCGATGCAGTAGCATAGACTGTGTGTTCCCCATACAGCAAGCTACTTGTGCATGCTGAATTTCCTTCCAGACCAGGCAGATTTATGTATTCTGTGCAGTAGTTCTGATGTATTCCAGCGGTGCTGAGTTTGCTGCATCTGTATTGTAAACAAAATAACGGTAGAAAAATGGAAACCCTGCCTCTTAGCATATACTTACTTACGTTCCTATCTCTTCCTCTTCTCAGTCTCATTTGCATTCAGTGCTTTTGGGTTTGCAGAATGCTGTGGTGTTTTAATGCCTGAAATCTTTCTAAACTTACTGTTTCTCAGCTGATAGCAGTCACAATTCCAGAGTTTTGTTACTCTTTTCTGCATGTATTGTTGTAGTTACTGATACAGAATTTTGAGGGAAGGGGGGGGGGGGTCTAAACTAAAACATAACTATCAGTTAAGAAAAAATGCTGTGTGGTAAATGTTGAGATAAATACAGCTCTTTAATTGCCTTTTTTTTTTTTTGTCTTTGTGAAATGCTTAGGTACCTTGATTTTCTGTCCTTTGCTAGTATAAATAAGGACTGCTTTATTTCAGTCCTTGTGTTAGAGTTGATATGCAAAGAGATTTTTCTAAACTCCTTAAAATGAGGAGAGAACGCAAGGAAGGCAGAATGCAGTCAAATAGGGGACAGGAGAGATTTGTGAATTTTTTAGAATTGCTGAGGAGGTGAGTGAAATAAGCAGCTGTGTGTGTGTGTGCTTTGTGAATTTAGCTTGGGAAGAAACATGTCTTAAGACTGACTTCTTATAATTGTGTAATTCTACTAGGATAAGATACTTTACAGTTACGTATTTTTTTTGTTGTTGTTTTCTTTAAGCATTTAGAGAATATAGGTGCTGGTTGCTGTTTGCTTCTTTCTGAGAACATTAAAAATCTGAAATTATTTTCTCAGTGTATTTCTATGGTGAACCTGAATACTTCTGAAACGGCAAATCAAGCCAGAGCAGAAAATAGTTTCAAAAGAATTTTTGGTCGCTTTTCCATACACCTGACTCAAAGTATTTAACTTTTTCTGCTGTGAGAAGGGGAAAAGGATGGAATGAAAGTTTCCATTCAAGATTGCACTGCGTGATGATTTTTTCATATGAATCAAAAAGTCTGCTCTTCAGTATTTTGTGGTGAAGTCTCCTAATAAGCTTTTATGAAAACCTTTTGAAGTAAGCTTATAGAACTTCTTGAATTGATGTGTATGGGCAACTGTAGGTTTCAGTCCTGCAAAAACCCTTTGGCGAAACATGAGATTGGTCTTGCTAGATTTGGCTAGAAGGCAAATGGCCAGTAGGCAGTGTAAAAGAGGAGGAAAAAAAGTGGTATGGGCAAGCACATTGCCACATTTACCTGAAGTTTCTCAAGAAACTTTAATATACGGCTCAGATATTCCTGAACTAGGTATTTTCTAGACGTGTGATAAACTTTATGACACGTTATTCTAAGACTTTCTATTTGTGAAACCAAGTACTCATTTTTTTTTATCCTCTGTTGGGCAGTAGGTAGTTAAGAGCTTACATGTACATGGTATAAGCTAGTATCTGCTGCTTTTCATTTTGAACGAAGCCCTGCTAGTCTCATCAGTACTTACAATGTTGTAGGAAGTAAAAACAGTGAAATGCCATTTTCTATTTAAGTGACGTAGAAAAAGTAAGCAACTTCATTTAAAATAAAAAAGCACATTAGTTGTTCTCTTTCTTCCAACACTTCTCAATCTGCTCAGGCTTTCACAAAAGGAATGATCACGCATTTCTTACCTGTGGTCATTCAAATTGTTTGTCTCTGCACTCTACCACTTTTTCTGTATCACATCCTTTTCAGTAAGGAGGCCGAATTGCACATCACTTCCTCACTTCATGGATTTTGGAGGTAAAGGGAAGGGAAACAGAGGAATTGTCAAAGGGAGAAACCTGGGAATAGTAATGGACTGAGATCTTCCTCAGCAAGCTGCTATTTTTTTTTTTTCACATCTCATACGGAGGGATAGCAGCAGTATATTAGCCCTTTAAAAAAAAAAAAAAAGAAAAAGAGGTGTGTCAGTTTTGAGAAGTCTTTGCATTACAATTCTTGGAGGCAGAACAGCAGTTAGAGTATTAGTTCATGTAGCAAACTATGGGGGGAAAAAAACCTGTCTATATCATGAAATCAGAGCTTCTGTCCTAAAATCTCCTCTTACTGTTGTTTTGCAAGGGTAGTTGTAATACTTTGGGTTAGAATTGTCTGTTGCAGAAGGATAGCTGGTATTAGACCTTAGATGACAATTTTGCAGGTAAAGCTACAAAACAACTTCTAAATGGCTTCTAAAATGCAACTCTTGTTTTTTTTTCTGCGGTCTTCCCCCGCTGCTTTAAGAAGCTGTGTTAATATTAGGACAGAAAACACAACCCAATCTGAAACATCTTCTCAAACCTACTGGGAAGTGGACAGAAAAGTGTTACTAGAGAACCTATGAAAAGTAGTAGTCTTGGACAGTAAAATTTTGTCCATTTCCTTTTTTGTTTAATAGAACATAGAAAAGGAGAGCATTATTGATTACAATATAAATACCTGCCCGTCTTGATTTTATACTTTGGAAGGGAATGTTATTGCACTTTGGCTTTTTTTTTCTTTGATGTTTCAGCTTGTTCTCTACAAACTGAGCCTTCCATAATAAAGTTCTCATGTGTACCTTATTCATTTAGGTTATGGACCCAGTTTTATATATTAATATTTAATTAATGCAAAATCTGTTATTGAAGATGTTAAAAAAAAACAAACCAAACACACCTGAAATGCGTGCATCTTTTCTGATGCAGTGCTTCTTTCTGATTAAAACGTAATTGTGGAGGCCTTTGTTCAACTTCACGTGGCTGAACTAGAGTTGGAATGGAGACATTACTATACCTGAGACATAAGAATTGTTTTCCATTTTTTACCTCCTCTCTTTTCACTTTAGCAGCCTACAGGCCAATTTATTCCTTTACTTCTACTGCATGTATCATGTGGAAAGTTGGAATCACAATGGATAAAACATAGAATATTATTGTGCATAAAGTAGAGAAAGGAAGGATGGGTGACCTTGGAAAAATGCTTGTGTATACAGGGAAGGGCACTTAGATGCTTTGTTAAACATCTTTATATGCATTTAGTAACTTGCTAACTGAGATGGAGTTACTGATTTATAGTTTTTTGTTTTGATTCTTATGTTGTGAAATTGATTTGTGTATTGGAAAAGTGTTTCTTTTTAAACTACGATGTTACAACGCTGCTCTTCAGTGGAGTATCAGATAACTTGTAAATAGGGATTGTCCATGCAGTATTACTATTGCTTTTTATTATCAGGGTCAGGAGAAAATGAATGAGATCTAAAATAGCGCATTACTCCAGTGTGCTGAGACTTTAATGCTTTTACTTTTTATGTGGTTTGTTTCTTATTTCTACAAGTGCCGGAGCCTTTAAGGCTCTTCCCTTTCTCCTTAGTTTATGTTCTGCATGTCTCAGTATGGTTTTCTCAGGTTTCATGCTGCTTAAACAACTAGCCTACAATAGCAAGCCGAAACTAATCGTTCTAGTAATAACTTCTGTTGTTCTTAATCTCTATCTCAAATGGACTTTTTTCTTCAACCTCAGTATGTAGAAAATCTTTCACTGCAAGCGTTAGTAGTCAGAAAACCATGTCAAACCTAATTGTGAAGATCAGTACAGCAGGGCATATCTTGTTTTGGTTCAATACAAGGATTTGTGTTAAAAGTTGAAAAATTACTTTTTTTTTTAAACTGTGAAGATTGTAGGTTTTTGCACATTCAGTCTTCCGTGGTAGTGTATGAAGTCAGGATACTAACCATGAAGCCGTAAAGATTCTTTTGTAGTGACTTTCTTCTTTTAAAGACATAATCAGTAAGAAGATGATACTGAATTTTTTAGTGTACCTTAAATGGCACAGGTAGAATATGTGTTTCTACAGATAATATCCTACAGGTAAAATTGTACTTGTATGGTTGCATTAAGAAGTGATAACTTTAAGGAACTGGCACTGTAATCGAATGACATGCTTATCATGAATTCACTGAAATACTTGCATGTGCTTTGTATTCTATTAATTGAATATCATCACTTTTTTTCTTTTTTTTTTTTTAAATTTTCATTCCATTTTCTGTTATATCAGTTACAAGCAGGGAACATTGAAAATTGTTCCTTGGAATGAACAGAAACATCGTGAAGAAGACTGGTGTGAAAAAGCAGAATGCAGGTAGGTTAAAATGCAGTAAATAGTAAGACTAATTTCTCACTTTTGTGCATGCTAGTTTGTGTTTTGAGCTTTCTTAATGAGATGGGAAGACCAAGTAGTCTTTACGTTACACTGTTACGTTCACTGTGATTTTGTGAAGAGTATCTTACTGGAAGTTGTAAACCATAACATTATCATAGCAGCATTAATGGATCATGTAAGTGCCTTTTTGTGGGAATAACAGATGGAAAGCACGAATTAGGCATACCTGTGTCTTTAATAGAGAGGAATCTATCTGTTGTGATCCATCTTACGTTTGGTATCTCCAGTTAGTTACTTTGCTGATAAAAATAAATAATAGGATTGGCATTTTGAGTCCCGTCAAATTACTGGTGCAATGATGGGTTGATTTGTGCTGTTCTTCTTAAGAATGACCTAAAGTTTTACGAAGAAGACTAATGTGAAAAAATGTAAGTAAATGTATGCTTATACTTAAACATACTTTTTATTTTTTTTTAAAAAAAAAAAGGATGATTGTTGAACCAACTTTACAAGATGAAGGCGAATTTCTCTATGAAACACAACCGGAGTTACTGAAGTACAGGACTACTGAACTTTCAGTAGAGCTTGTGACTGATTGGTATTTGAGCAGAGCACAGGAAATTGAAAAATATTCCATGCAGGTGAGAATAGCAGCAAGAAAATGATGACGGCTGTTGCAGGCTGATTAGTATTCTTCAGTAGAAGCCTATCTTAATGGGTATTAATGGAATGCTTTTTCCCAAGTACTTTAGAGTACTCGTGTTTGCTCTGAAGTTCAGTCAGGTAAATAATTAATCCATAGGAATGAAACAGGAAGCCTGTGGATTCCCTTTCACTTGACTTACTGTAGCAGACAACACTTTCAGTCAAAGAAATTTGCTTACCATTGCATCTTGTATTTGTAGTTACGTAAAGGGAGGGAATGTTGTGAATGCATATCAGGAAACATGGTTTATGGTGTCAAATAGTATTAGGTTGTATACCAGTATGTGGCATTCAGAAATGTCACTGTCAAATGCTAATTACTGAGAGCATCCCTGAGAAGGACCTGGGGGTGTTGGTTGATAAGAAGCTCAACGTGAGCCAGCAATGTGCGGTTCCAGCCCAGAAAGACAACTGCATCCTGAGCTGCATCAAATGCAGCATGGCCAGCAGGTCGAGGGACGTGATTCTCCCTCCCCTTCTACTCTGCTCTCATGAGACTCTACCTAGAGTGTTTGGCTCTGGGGCTTCCAGCACAAGAAGGATGTGGACATACTAGAATGAGTCCAGAGGAGGGCCACGAGGATGATCAAGGGTCTGGAGCATCTCTCTTATGAAGACAGGCTGAGGGAATTGGGGTTGTTCAGCCTGGAGAAGAGAAGGCTCCGGGGAGACCTTACAGTGACCTTTCAGTACCTAAAGGGGGCTACAGGAAACCTGGGGATTGGCTCTTTTGGGGGGTATAGTAATAGGACAACGGATAATCATTTTAAGCTGAAAAAGTGTAGATTTAGGTTAGATGTTAGGAAGAAATTCTTCACCTTGAGGGTGTTGAGGCAATGGAACAGGTTGGCTAGAGAAGCTGTGGATACCCCATCCCTGGAAGTGTTCAAGGCCAGGTTGGATGGGGCTTTGAGCAACCTGGTCTAGTGGGAAGTGTCCCTGCCTATGCTAGGGTGGTTGAAACTAGGGGATGTTTAAGGTCCCTTCCAACCCAAACCTTTCCATGATTCTATCTGTCACAGTTGCTTCTTGGCAAGTTTATTGTATGGTTGTGGAACTACCAGGCAGCTTATTTCTGCATTGTTATTTTCTTAACGTTTTAAAAATGTGTGAAGTTCTGTGTGGTAAAGATAAGCAGTGCAAATAGAGCTCATGTGCACTGTTATTTTATTGCTTCTCAAGCCCATCTAGCTTTATGAAAAGAAGGTTGGATGGAAGTATCAATATAGGTTAGTTCTGGTCTAGTTCTTTTATTTTTCAAGTTTGCAGTTTTTCAGGCATCTTGAATCTTACTTCCCTGTGATTAATAGCCTATCAGTAGCTATGGAATTAAAAGCAACTTCCAAGGATCAATTAAATTAATAACATAAATGAGATTGTGCTCTACTGTTCCAGACGTATGTCTGCCTCGCTGAATATGCACAGTCAATATTACGTTCTTAGAAATCAAAGCAGAATCTTTCACATAAAGGTATCTTCAGTCACTGACTCTGATTATATTCTGTGGAATGAAATGCACCAATTAAAATCAGTAATTCATGGACAGCTAGAAGAGTCACATTACACACAGATATACGCATAACTTCAGTCAGTTAACTGATAAATTCAGTTTCAAGCAATCCTTTATAACCCATGGAGAGATATGAGGTGCCTTATTTCTGTATGACCTACAGAGGGAATCCAAAAAAAATATTTTTCTTGTTTATGTGCTGTAGGGCACACCTGAGCCAAAAGGCCTGTAATGGCATCCCCACCAAGGGTAAGCATTTTATTTGGTCTTTATAAAGCTGAGAATAGCAATTCATATTGAAATAGACAACAAAAACTTCTAGGAAAATAGAATCCCCTATTGAGCAAGGGGAACAAGGAAAGAAGATAGTTACACAAACAGGACATAGACTGGACTTTTGAAATTGTTTTTCGGCAAACAGTTGCACAGCAGGGTTTTTTAAAATTATTTTTCAGGTGGACTGTGCTTTGTCCCTTGTTCGTCTTGGCATGGAGAGGAATATCCCTGGTCTGCAGGTGCTCTGTGACAATCTGATCACTCTTGAGACAGTAGTTTATGAGACTGATGGTGATCGAACTTTAACTTTAAAAGAGCTAGTAGAGATGAAGGACATTGAAAAGCTGAGACTGTTGATGAAGAACGTAAGTATTTTGTACAGATCACTAAGTGTACCTTGATTTCCAGTAGTTCAGGTTACCCTAGAATCCCATGTGTATAAAGCTAGTGCTAGTGGTTGATGTTCTTCTAATGAACCTCTACCTTTAATTCAACAGGAATCTAGCACTTAGTGGGGTTTTTTGTTCTGTTTTTTTTTTTTTTAAAAAAAAAGGTTTAGTGATTTAGTTTTTTTAAAAACATGTTCTTCTATCCTAGGCACAGGATCAAACATTAATAAATCTAATAAATCCAGTGTTGTTAAAGCTTTGAATTGCTTTTTCATTGGCCCTTTGTATAGTATCTTCAGTGTAGCTGTCAGTAATGCTGCAGATACACATTGAATGTTTTCCTTGGATGTTTTTTGATGACTGTGAATGTTGGCAATGTTGGCAAAAAATTCTTAATATTTGCCTCTACAGCACATGTGTTTTTCGTCTCTGTATTCAGCCTGTGCATGGCATTTCAGAATAGGTGAAATTGCATCTTTTTTGGAAAGGTTGGAGAATACCTACCCATAGAACAGGGGGCTGAAATAGTTAATATTTAAGTTCCAGAGGAGCTCATGTAGCTATTCATAAGTACTGAAAGTAACACTAGTCTGATGGGGATGCAAGCCAATCTTCCATTGATCCTGAAACTGCAGGAAAAGGAGGAGAGCTTGGCATTTGTCAGATAATGGGCTTTACTCATTCACAGCTTGGTCTTCCCACACCATTGGTATCAGTAAGATGATGAATTGTTTCAGTACTTCGTGACGCAGTGCTCTGTGCAGCAGTGGCGAAGGTCAGGCTTCAGCCATATTTTGTGATAGGTGGAGATACTGTTTCAGTTTTGTTGACCAAAATGTTCTGTGTTTTTTTTGTTGTTGTTGTTGTTCATTTGTTTTGTGAAACAAAACTGACTTTGTTCTTTTTTCCAATCTCTGTAACTTACTGTACTTTACAGTCCTCTGATGAAAAATATGTGAAGAATGTTTATCAGTGGATGATCCCTTTTCTCCACCGCTGTGAAAATCAGTCCCCTGGTCTGGCAAATTCACTCTTTAAAGAATATTTAGTAACATTAGCAAAAGAAGACCTGACTCTGCCTCTGAAGATTTTTCAGAGTTCAAAACCTTCTGTAAGTATAGAGTCTTGATGACTTTACTGGTTTCTTGGGAAATTCTTGTACTGAAGAGGTGAACTCAAAAATAGGATTAGTACATTTTCTAGATCAGATAGATCATCTCTACAATCTTCCCTTTCATTTTGGACTTAACATTTGTTGTGTTTTAGAAAGCATTAACCAAAAGTGTCATCGATGAGACTGTCAAGCTAATGTAATTACTATTTTGACCTACTAGAGCTAAAAAATATTGCGAAGGCTCTTGAAGTAATTTCCTGGTGATGTGTTTAAAATAAATTTTTGGCATAAGCATTTCTTAAAAATTGGGTATGAGGGAGTTTTATGTTCTCACTAAGACTTTTTTCCTAAGGAATTTTACTGGCAGTAGATTTCAGATGATTTCCCCCTGCAACCCTTCTTCTCTTTCCCCAGCAAATGCAAAGAATACAGTGGGAGCCACAGAGAACAGTTGAGTGAGCAAGAGTGGAAGTTACGTTGTGTGATCATTTCATGTTGCTTGTACAATTTAAATAATTATTTTAGTGCATGTACCATGTTTTTTGCATACCTTTGAACATTCTAAGTGTATGGACAGAAATCAACCAGTGAAGGAAGAACACCTCTCTTTTTATATTTATGGCTGAGGTGTACTTGTTAAACAGATCTGACAAATGTTTGCAGCACTTCCTTTCTTCTGACCTGTACCCTCTCTACCTCTTAAATTCAAGTAGCGTATAATGACATAATGAAGGACCAGAGTTATTTCAGGTATCTGCACTGTAGGAGACTAGCTGGGTTGTTTTAGATCTTGTAACTTCAAAAGGAGGTTCACTAAGTTATTGTCCAGGACTTACTGATTACAACCAGGAGATGATTTATTTACTTAGTTACTTTCTATATTCAGAAGAAATTCAACTGCTTAATTAGAAACAAAAAAATACATACAGTGGAATGCTTTCTTTTCCTGTTAGTGTCAGCAAAAAATTATACCTGAGCAAGACCAGCTTATGATTACAGCATTGGAATGTATTTATAGTTGTGAACGAGATGACCAGCTTGCTCTCTGTTATGATATTTTGGAATGCCTTCCACAAAGAGGATATGGGTAAGTATTTTCAGCTAGTTATTTGTAAATATTTTAGATGTTAAATGTTGTTGTGAAGTAATACTTTAATAATAGTTGCTACATCCTTAGAGGGTATGTAATTTTACTGGAGTATTCTGTTCCTATCTGAATTATATTGGTCGTATGTATATACATATGCCTGTGCGCTCTGTATGTCTACTACTAAATAATGTAACAATATATTATTTAAAGCAGTGCAGACCAAAGCTCCTTCTGTCTTAGTTCTTTAGGCTTTTATATTTTGGTGAATTGAGACCAAAGTATAACGTTATCTTACTAGTCTTGCTGGTCTTGTTACAGTTAGTGGTGTCTTGCACTTAGTCATATTGCTGCTTATCAGCATGTGAGAAAGGTTGTCATATGGAAGACCTGTATGAAAGACAGGTAATTGTTGAGGAAATGAAGGTATGAGGAGATACAAGGTATTCTCCCAGTTTCTTTGACATGTAGGAAGTGGAGATCATGTGAAAAGTCTAAGGACATTATTTTTGGAGACTGAGGGACCCTTTCAATTTTAGTTATCCTTCCAGTAAGAAGCCAGCAGTTTTAATCTTTTCAAGCAAAGACGTGTATTTGATTCTCATCAAGGAACTTTTCAAACTTTGTACTGCTTATCTTGATATATTCTTTCTACATAGATAGGAACATATTAAAATCTTTTTTTTTTTCTTGTATATCTTTGCAGGCCTGAAACAGATATAACTAACACTCTTCATGATGCAGTAGATGAATTGGAACAAATTCTGAGGTATTTGATTTTGCTAAAATAATGTATTCTTAAATATGTCACTGGGTATAGCCAAAAACCTTACTATGACAAAAAAAAAAAAGCAGCAAGAATATTTAGTTTGTTTTCAGAGATGCCAACATGGTCATCTGTAAGATGTTTATATTCAGAACTTCAAACTTTTGAGTGGTTTTTGCTTTTTGAATATTATAAAAATACACAAACAGTTTGCTTGGAATAAGTCTGGAGGGGTAGGAAGGTTATTTCTAAAATATCTGGGGATTTTTTTTTTATTGTGACATACTGTAATAGTTTGGTGAAAAACTGAAAACTCTGAAGATATTTTATCACATTACTGTGTTGTGCATTAGCCCTGCAGTCTTTTTTTAAAGTAAATAACGTTACTGTGGCTAATCCATATTGCTGCAGACTTTACACTGTTTGTTTGCATTTGCAATGCGTTGTTTGATAACATCTTTAAGACCGCAGCAGCAGAGGTAGTTGTACAACTGTGCAGAAATGAAAAATATTTACCATTTATTTGCAGTGTGTCAGAGTTGTTGGAGAAGCATGGACTTCAGAAACCTGTTTCCTTTGTGAAAGACACAAAAGACAATGCCGAGGAGGCACGGAAACTGATGATTAGACTGACAAGGCACACAGGCCGCAAGTTAGTATTCAAAGGGGAACTGGAGATAAAGGGGGATATGACAGTAAGGGGAACAGTGCTTAATTTCAGACAGCGTACCTAACGCTAGCATTTTTTTTATGATAGGGAACTGTGCTGTTTAAATTAAACACAGATTACATAAAACACATTTGTTAAACCGATGATTAACATGATTAGTGTTTTTGCTGCATTCTCCACATAAGAAAATCTCTGTCTTGCTTCAGACTTGTTTCAGTGTGTTTGTGTTCCAGTAAACAAGCCAAAAAGGCATGCTGGCTGCTGCAAAACACAACAAATTGATGGACGGTGAAGTTAACGTGTTGTAAATGATGTTCTTAAAGACCTATTTAATTTTATGGGAAGTGTAGGATTTGTAATTTTTTGTTGCTGTTTTGCTTTCTCAGGAGCTGGTGTAACAGGGTAATTTATTGCTTTTATATATTGATTATACCTCTTATTTTGAGTATAATTTTTACATTTTTCTGTATAAGAACTACTCTATTTAACTGGTCTTCTAAGTGTGCATAAATTACTACACAGCTCTTGGCATAAACAGATAAAAAGAATGAATCCTGGTTAAAACAGCCATCACTGTGTTTTTTTCCTGCTTAAACATGCACAATATTTTATTGGTGGTGATAGGGTAGTACTTAGCTTGGGCATGCTGAAAGCATTTTAAGACTTCTAGAAAACCTTTTTATGAAAGACCAATTCAGTGCCTCTGTAGGAAAAATGTTGATATTTCTACTTCCTTGTAGAGACACTTCGCTTTGTAAAAGTGAAAGCTAATATCAGTTAAGAAAATCACTACTATCTGAAATAGTTTGCGTAGCTTATAACAGTGATTTTTCAATCTTAAGGTGATGTCCAAAAACCTCCACAGTGTTTTTATTAGTAAAAGTTGTGATGGTACACAGGACATTTTATGGGAAATACTGTGTTTAACAAAGACCCATGATTCCAGAGGGTCAAGAAACTGAATACAATTCTAATTTTAGGAAAAACAACTGCAGTGCTGTTCTCCTACGAGAACGAAGCACGAAGTTGATTAGTCCTTTGAGTTGGCCTACAGTAAACAGCACTTTAGTGATCCTCAGTTGCTGTTTCAAACTTCTTTTTACCCTGTTGCTGTTGAGTCAGCAGGAAAATAATACTTCCAGCTTTCTGATATCTGGCAAAAGTTACCAAAACTAACTGGGGGATTTTGATAAGGATTTCTAAAGATCCCTATGTTATTCCACAGAAAACAAACAGCAAAAACAGTTTGGTTACTAGATTTTGTCAAACATTTTTAACCCATATTGTTTAAATTGTAATTAATATTAAAAGTTTTCAGTCTTAATCATTTTTAGTTAAAAGTCCAATTAAAGATTGAAATAGCTTTTGAGAAAGCATATTTTTTGTGATGAAATTGTAGTATTATCTACTGCTTTTCTTTACATTTATTGAGAAAGGAATATTTAATTTTAAAAATGTTTGTAGGCAACCATCAGTCAGTGAGACACAATGGAAGGAGTTGCTCCAGGATATGTTAGACATGCAGCAGAAAGTATATACATGCTTACAATCAGATACTTGCTATGAGGTGAGTTTTATATCTTCTCATTAATTTATGTCCCAAGTAAGCTACAGATTCTCACTTTTTATTGTTGCTTACAAATGTAAATACATTTTCATGTGTTATTACTTGGTTGTCTACTGAGTTGGTTATTTTTAGTCAGTGCAAACTTACTGTGTTAATACATTTAATCAAAAGCCCCTCTAATAAATATCCTGTAAAATACCTTTTACTAGAATTATTTTGGTTTTCTAAATTGTCAACTTCTTGAACCTTCATAATGTCATTTACAGATGTATTTACAAATACTTTAATGGAAAGTAAGCAGTCTTTAGCTAAATGATATCTTCAAGTAATCATTTCTTAAACGTGAAGTTCTTGTTTGATAATATCACCCAAGACCCATGTATAATTTTGGGCTTTTTACTCTATGCAATTTAAGTAAAACAAAACAAATCAAACAAAAAAAACCATGAGATGGGAAATCTTAATTTCATTAAAGGGGAAAAAAAACACAAACCCACAAACATGCCGTGTACATAAACCCCAAAACTATGTCATTGTTGTTTGCAAAGCAGGAGAGCCATTAAACTGATAAAGAATTTTCTATGGAATGTACTGTTTATTTCTATTGCCACTTCACTGTACTAGTTTATTACAGAAACAGTGCAATACCCACTAAAATCTGTTTAAATCTTGACATGTTTTAAGTTTAATACAAGGTTTTTTTTATTACAGTTTTCAGATTTAATTGCTTATGGCTGCCAATCTGATTAGCCCTTGGGAAGAGTTCTTGAAGCAAATTAGAAAGAAATAATGAAGGAAAAAAGCAAACGGGGTTTAACCTATACATAAAATTTGACTCTTTCTCTGCAGTTTCAAATTTGAAGTTGCACAAAGATCTGCAATGTATTTGACGTTCATTGTTTTGTGATAAGCTAAGGCTTAGTGTACTTAGAATTTTAAAGTGCATTAAAAAAATAGAGTATTACAGCACACTGAAAGTGAAAATATTAGCTTTTCCTTTGCCATGATCTTAATGTATTTTTTTAAATATTTTTTTTAACCTCTGGACCATATGATTAAAAAAAAGGACAATGTAAGTTTTTTCAAAAATGATCTAGGATATTGAAAATGCTTTGAAATGTAGTGTTATATGCAATTGTACTTTGATAACTTTAAAATGGAGAAATTGATTGGGCAGTAAGGGTTTGCTATCACATTGAAGTTTGTATTGGCATCTGTTAGCATGATGATTATCATATTTTAATTGTACGCAGAATGAGTCCTGTACTCTTGAAGAAGGATTTAATATCTAAAAGTCTTGAACTAAATTGTTGTATGTATGTGAACGTTAAGGAAGAAGGAGGATCAACTCTCAATGACATGTTGAATTGCTAGGGAAATAACTTGTAAAAAGTGTTTGGAAATCTAACACTAGATTAAATAAGCCTTTTCTATCTCTGGCAATTTTAATTTCCAAGATTTGAAATTTCAATAATTACTTTTCATCTTTCATTGTTCCTTGAGGATTAAATGGATGCTGATCCAAATTGTGTAATATTTATAAAGCACTGAACTATGTTCCTTTAGTGTTCAAATGTAGAGCGTGAGATAGTTTGGAGAGGTTCATCAAAGCGAAGAAATACTTTAATTTGTTATGAAATTAAAAGCCTTTGGCAAAGGCCATATTGTTGCAGCTGCAGTATTTTCTGAAATGACTAAGTACATATGTTGCTATTCATTAGAACTATATTGAGCAAAAAGAAAAAAAAAAAATGTAGGGAACTGAGATTGAGCCTCTTATAGGGGACAAAACTTTGACCTAAAATTAAATGTTTTGTGGCAGATATAGCAGTGTATTAATATATACGTTATTTGAAGATAGTCTTAATTCAAAATTAAAGACAAGTTATATACTCAGTTCTTAATACTTTGAGTTCCTTCCGGAGTATAGGATTCGTTTCAGTGTCCTAATACTGAACTGCCTTTTCAGCTACTTGCATCCCATTAACACCTCAGAAAATAGGTGTAAATTTCTCATCTCATATTTTCTGAACTCATACTGCAAATAGGCAGTTAATAAGCTTTTTTTTTTCTTTTTTTTTTTCTTTTTTCATGCAGGAAGTAGAACTAACTAGATAATAGTTGTTTTTAGCTTTACTTAATAAACACATAACTTCTACCACGGAGGATGTTTCCATAATTTATTTCCTGCTTGGACTGAATGTATTCTTTGGACTTCAGAGATGCTTTTATTCAAAGGGGTTGGTTCCATACAATGAAAACATGCTTACTTGAAGCTGTTGCTACAGATTATTAAATTACCATTCTTCCTTTTAGATATTCACAGAAAGTCTTTTATGCTCGAGCAGTATAGACAATATCCATCTGGCTGGGCAAATGATGCATTGCAGTATTTGGTCAGTGGATCAACCAGTTTCATCAAAAGGGAAACCACAGTACAAAGTCAGCTATACGAGAAGTGTCGAACTAGTTCTGGCTGCTGGCAGAGAATATTTCAATTCTTCAACCAGTCTGACTGATAGCTGTATGGATTTGGCCAGGTATATTTACAATTATCGTATATGTAAATACATACTTTTCTTTCAGTTGAAACTTGACATTTCTTTTCTCTGAAATATGTTGTGAATCTTACATGGATTTATTTCTCTTTGTTTAAAATTGTGTGGTAAATGGAAACAATATCTTTGGTTTCTGTAAGACTTGGGGGCCGCCCCCCCCCCCCACACACACACTTTGTGTGTGTGCACCGTTGCTGTCCCTTGGTTGCTGGAATGATCTATTACAGAATTAGAATTTAGGTTGAAGAAGCAGCATGCAGGTCTCACAGAGGGTAAAATTGTTGTGTGTCATTGGAACCTTTTCCATGTTACAGCACTGAATTGCTGTTGTGGCCCCAGTTACTACCACAATGGAAAATTACATTTTGTGGATTCTTTAATTTCTTTTATATTGGTCCTTCCCTATGCTGAGACTTCCTCTGAGGCTATGCGTATTTCTTTGTTACATTGGTATTGATCGGTAGCCAGCTGAATATGAGCCAGCAGTGTGCTCAGGGGGCCAAGAAGGCCAACAGCTTCTTTCAGAAATAGTGTGGCCAGCAGGGCTAGGGAAGTGATTGTCCCTCTGTTCTTAGCTCTGGTGAGGCTGCACCTTGAATATTTTGTTCAGTTTTGTGCCTCTCACTACAAGAAGGACATCAAGGTGCTGGAGTGTGTCCAGAGAAGGGGGTATGAAGCTGGTGAAAGTTCTAGAAAACAAGTTTTATGAGAAGTGGCAGAGGGAGCTGGGGTTGTTTAGCTTTGAGAAGAGAAGGCTCAAGGGAGACTTCACGGTACTCTATAATTATCTTAAAGGTGGTTATAGTAAAGTAGAGATAGGGCTGTTCTCCCAAGCACCAAGTGATAAGACAAGGGGAAATGATCTCAAGTTGTGCCAGGGGAAGTTTAGCACTGGAATATGTTAAGGGTTGGACTAGATCATCTTTTAGATCTAAAAGACCATCTTCTTAGATGGTCTTTTCCAACCTGAACGATTCAATGATTCTGTAATCAAGAAATAAGCCAAACAGTAATTCAAAAAAGAATTCAGACAGCTTTCTATGAAGGAGACTGCAGTACTTACAGTTTTACATGTAGAGGATGCAGTATGGGTGTTCATTCTTGTGTTAATTTAGATACGGAAGTATTTAGCAATGTGAATGCAAATAGGTAAAATGGTTAAATATTACCTGTGTCAAAGGTCGATGATGCCTTGGCTTATCCTAAATATTTTAAATAAAGGTATGTCTTAATATTGATAGCCTTTCTCTTTTATTCTAGTAATTTGCTTTTTCATTGATCTTGCTGCTTCACGTTAATCCAAATGAGTTTCTGTTTTTCCTTGAGGCACTTATTTAAAACATACAAGCACATAACCAAACAAAAATATTTATATTTTATTTACGAAGGTAGATGTGTCCTTTAAATACTACTTTCCCTTTGACATGAGTACATTTAAGTAGTAATTGCAAGAAAGATTAAAGTATTTTTCTTCCCCTCAAGATACAAATTCATCTTCTTGACCTTCAATGATATTTATGTATGTGTGTTCAGCAAACCAGCCTTTAACCAAGTAAGGCAGTCAAATAGTTTGTAACTAGTTATCCTTTTTCACACTTGGAAGTTTTCCCCAGTAGAACATTGCTTTATAGATTGACAAATCATTTATTTTCCATTAAGGTTTAAAAGAATGTTTTTGCAGTTTACCTTGAGTTAGAGAGTTATGTTCTGTATAACTTAATCAGAAAGTGACAGAAAATGCATTTTTTCCTATTCATTCGCAACTTGTGCTCTCTCCCATCCCAAATGGACACACGTGAGCACCTACACACAGACTAGTAGTAAAGGTATTATTGCCTTAGGTCCAAGTTGGAAGGCATTCACTTTCACAGTATTAAACATAAACATGTATTACTAAAAACTACATAAAACTACATATAACTATATAAAACTACATATAATACATAAACATGTATTACTAAAAACTACATATGAACATAGTATACCAGTGAAAGTTTTAAATAAAAGATGATTATGCCCATATAATATTCCTAAAGTACATGCATATTTTATTTAGTTTTATTTAAAGTTACATAGCAGTAATAATTGCGTACAGTAATTCATCTTCAAAATAACGTTGTCTATTTTTATCAGCTTTGTTTTCATTTTCTGAATCTAGCTGAGGAAGCTGAATTTGTGACAAAGGACCTTAAATATTGCTTCCAATCAACATTTTACTTTATCTTTTAGGATATGACAAAGCTGAAACCCAGTAATGGTTATGAAATATTTCCCTAAGTAATTCCGTATGTAAATACATGTGTCTCAAATGTCTTTCATTCATTAAATCTGTTACAACTCTAAATTGAAGGGAATTTAGGCATTGATCTTATTACAAATAAGTGCAAAAGAGTACGGCTATCCAAGAGTAGAATTTGTTTAAAATGTTTAATTGGCCATAACATAGTGCCAAATATTTATAATGTGCAGGATCAGCAAGTATTTTGACATTTCATAAGCACAACAAGTTACTCTTCTTTACTCAAGAATGCAGAGGTTATCTTTTTCCAGAAATTTAGACTTTGAACAACTGCTTTTACAAAAATTTGTTTCCTTCCTACTTAGGTCCTGTCTGCAACTTATTGTAGACTGTCCAAGTGCTATTCAGGAGGAGCTAGATCTCATTCGTGCTCTTGGCTACCTTGAAGAATTTGGCGTGAAAATACTACCATTGCAAGGTACTGCATATTTTTATTTTTTATGTGATTGCTTGAATCAAATGCATAAATGTGCATGGCAAATAATTTGTTATTTTGTGATTGTTGTATGAGTAAAATAAGGGGTCATTTCAAACAGCTTACAGATACGTAACTTAAAATTACTAAAATACATAAATTCAGGTGATGTGTGATAAGATGTCTGTGATTGTGGTTGGATATGTTGTAGTGTTATTTAACTTTATGTTTATAGATATGCTTCCAAACTCTCTTTCTTTGTCTACACTGTTGAACAAGAAATACGGCAGTGAGATTCATTTATACAGTCTTTAACACTGGTTCTTCTTCCAACAGTGCGTTTGTGTTCAGATAGACTCAGTCTCATCAAGGACTGTCTTTCTCAGTTGTCAACAAACTATAAGCAGTCCGCTAAGCTCCTGGGACTTGCGAATTTGCTGAGGGTTGCAGGTAAGCTGTTAGAAGGCACTGAGCTGCAATAAAACATAGAGTTGTGTTATGCTCTAGGACATTTGAGCTGATCATTAGAATGTGTTTTCAAGGATACCTCTAAAAAGTAATCTGAAAAAGCAGTCATTGGGTCAGAATGGAATATTTTACATTAATGAAATATTTTGCCTTCAAGCTGATCTTGAAGACAGCTTTTCTGACCTTCTGTTAATACCTAAGAAAAAGCCTTGTCTAATACGGATTTTGAGTAAAAGCTCATTTCAGACTAGAGGAGTTGCAGGTGAGAATATTTTGTTTTATAGACAACTGGTAGTACTACAATTCCAGTAAATCTTCTTGTCTGTCAAATAAAGTAATTTGATTTAATACTAGTCCCATTTAAGTTGGAGGAAAAGTCATCTCTGTCTAACAACTGAAATTTATACATTTGTTTATGCTGTGTGTATATTCTTTGTGCACTAAAGGTAATGTGTTAGCTTAATACTTATTTGAGAAGCTGTACACCTTGAAGGATTACATCTTTAGTATACTTTAATGACTTGCTGCTCCATTTGTTAAATCTTCTAAGATTTTTATTTTCTGTATTTTGGGAATCTTAGCGGTGACAATTATTGCATAGAATTATATATAGGGAGAGTTGGGTGTGATATTATTAGAGATACAGCAGTTAGGACTTTGACCTCCTCTATAACTGGGTCCTAAAGAAAGAAGTCATTGGAGGTGTAACTGTTCCTCTGTGGTAAGCTCCTGCAGTGGAGTCCTCCTACTTGAAGGATGGTATAGGGGAGGGCATAGTACCATATTAAGTAGTTGGATCCAATCTATGTAATTGTTCACTTTACATGTAAATCTCTTGTTCTGGGGAAAAACTAGAAAGACAGTCAGAATTTGTCTTTTTGTTTGTGACTTGTGAGACTGTTAGAAAAAAATATCTCCATAGTGATTCATAAGATAAGATTACTGTACAACTCTTGCCTTCTCTTGCCTGCTTCTACCCACATCAGGTTAAAATCTGTTAATTTTTCCTCTAAATATGTTGGTTTCTTTAGGCTAATGTAGCGGTTTTCTGTTTCACCTTCTTTTTGAATCTAAATGATTTTCTTCTGTATAAGAGAAAGAAAGCAAAACCCAGTGTGATTCTATGAAGCTTAAAAGCACAAGTTTTTGTCCAGTAGTGTTTAGTGTTTTAGTCATGGATAGAACCTCCTGTGCCCTGGTATGCATCTTTGAATATGGAATAAACTTGTAGCTCCCATCTCCAGAGACTGAAGGATGAGGGACGACATAAATTGAGAACTTTAGGGAGTACATGTAGTGCTTGTTGAGATTGCAATGCCTGTGTACCAGCTTTCCTTTTCATTGGTATCTCAGTAAGTTTCTAAATGATTTAGTTTTATAAAAGATTTAAAGCCAGATGGCAAAATAGATCCTGGTTATCTCTGGACTGGAAAAAAATAGAAGCTGAATGTGTGAGGTAGTTAATTTTTACTCAGGTAAATGGTTTAAAAACTACTACTTATGTTACAAATTACATAATTATTCTAAGAATATTGGGTTGTCTGACTTTAACTGTTAATGCTGATGGTTGTTCTTGTAGTAAGTATGGAATTCTACTGGTAAGTGTATATTTCAGGAGTTCATCTTAGTAAGGAAAAAGCTGCTCTGACAACTTGATTTTCTTGAGTCTTAAGCTAAATAAACAATTAGCTCTGTCACTTTCCATGCTTTTTTTAATAGAGAAACATTTCGCTGAAAGCAAAAATAGCAAGAAAACATTTCTAGTAGGGACTTTGTGATGGTAGGTGTGGGTGTTTTTTTTGTGTTGTTAGTTTTGTTTTGTTTTAAATAAGTAGTTTTATGCTTCTGTGATTAGAAAACATTTCACTGTTTCTGAGGAGTAACTAGTCATACTACTTATCTAGAAATACTCTTTTCTATACAGGATATTAATTTATAAGCAAGACAAGGATTCAGCATGAGACTGGCAAAGTTGTGATTGTTATCTGGACTTATTTTTTCTTTGAGATGGGCTATGGAAGACATTGGTTTCTTTCATTTTAAGAAATTCAATATTTCTTTAATCTTTTTTAGTTTTCCTGAGATGTGAAAGCCATAAACTGCATATCACTTATTGCAGAGATATTGTGCTTGGTATTCCATCCCATTGACTGGTATCCAGAAGAGGGTCAAAAGCTCTCAATAAGCATACAAAGGATACGTGACTGTCATTGTTATATATAAAGTCTTGCATACAAATGCAATATTTTTCCATCATATTAAAGAAAGGGGTAGAGCTTTGCTCTACAGTCCTCTGTTGCTTCTGTACATATCTTGTGAGTGCTGAAACAGATAATCTGACACAGGGTTGAAGGCTGCATATGATTTTAATGGCTAGGCTAATAATCCCCTTAAAAACTGATACTAAGTAGAATGCTGACATAGCCTTACTCATAATCTGCAAATGAAGATACTCTTAAAATTTAATAGGCAGTATAAAAAATTAAATAAAGCAAGACATTAAAAAAGGGCATTTCTGTATCTTTCAATTCGTAATTTCAGTTTTACTGAGTTGCAGTTGAAGACTTTATGACTTTAGCTGTAAGACTGATAACGTCCATTAGTATTATTCTATAAATCAGTTTGTTGCCAAAAAAGCAGTTTGCATGCACACAGTTTTTCAGATTTGTGAACCAACAAAATTCTAAGCCTTCCTTGCAGTTTTAAGACACCAGGTTTAAAATAGCTGGGTAAAGGCAACATGATTTTTAACAGGTTCTGATGAAAGGAAGTGGTTTAATGGAGAGATACAAGGATATGTCTGGATACCGGAGATTCAATCTAGAGATTGAACTTTATGGACCTGCTTACTGAAGAATTACGTAAAGCACTGCTGGAAGAAAGAATTGTAAAAATAGTGGAAACCAATTAGGGGCAAAAAAAAATTGCCCTGATTTATGAGCCAACTTTGCTGTGAAAGATGTAATTTTGTCTTGTGGAACATACCTGTATCAGTTACGCTTTCTCAAATCTGTTGTCCCTTCCATTCCCAACCCACCATTGTAGAGTGCTTTCTCTTGCTTTGTCTGCTAATGGGACAGATTTTTTCCCCTTTGCCTCCATCCCACCCCATTATGTATTTTGAAAGACCTGCTCAATACAGCCATTATAGCTATATACATTTTAAATGTGTGTACATAGGGAGTATATATTGCATGGTATATTATGCTACATATATCACATAGCCTAAAAAATACGAGTTTCTGATTTCAACTCAAAGCTCAATATTCAACTCAATATTTTAATTTCAACTCAGAAAGAATGAATCTGCTATGCAGACAAGGATAGAGTGCATGTAGTCATCTGAAGGAGCTTCAGGAGCTGTGTATGGTTTATTTTAGAGAACAGCATTGAAAGCAAGTAATGCTTTGAGAAGTACAAAAATAAATTCTGAAATATTGCTTAGGTAGTGATATATCAACAGTTTTCTTAATTGCTTTAAGGTATTTGATCAATGAGAGTAAACTCTATTTAAGCCTCACATCACTACGTCCTCTAAATTAGGCATACAAGTGTTATCTTAATTTTGCAGATGGGCAAAGTGAGAGAATGAGAATGTGCTCAGCATGACAACCAGCAAACCTGCACCTGGTTAGGGAACTGGAGGTGTCCTAAGTCTCATGCTCCTTTCCTAATCCACACACTTAAGAAAGAGTATGAGAGAATTCATGTTATGTAATTAATTGCTTACAAAATAGAGGAGTGAAAAAAGGGGTAAAAAAAAAAAACATAGCTTATGCATCAGAAATTAGCATCTTCTCTACTGTTACTGCGTATCAAGAAGATCTAGGGAGCATTGCTATTTATTGTGACAATTTTTGATTCAAGATCCCTGGAAATATTTTCTATTCATCTTGCTCTTTTCTCACAGTTTCCTTGTGGTAATGTAGTTCCTTTTAATATCTGTAATATCTAGTAATTTTAAGCTTTGCTTAGATCCTTAAGTCAACTAAAACTGTATTTTTGAAATCCATCTTTCTTAACACTGACTTTCTTGCCTGATGTATGTAGAAGTAACCATACAGATGGTCTGTGGTCTTGTAAATGTACCTCATGTGGAGTTTCTGGAGTATATGTATACCATTTTGATTCCATTTGACTTTTAAGTTTGCTGATGTGGTTAATGTTCTTTGTTTTATCCACTCACAAATACAACACATATCTTATGCAAAATGTCTCAGTTGGCTTTTTAAAATTATACTCAAATTAGATTCATTTTTTTTTTTTTTAAAGTATTTGAACATACTATATTCCCTGCTCCCCACCCAATGATTTTCAGTCATTTCTGAGCTTCCATATTTTTCCTCTCATTTGTAATGCCATCTTTGCTTTTATCTACTTCTATCTGAAAGCTAAATGCTGTAACAAAAGATGTGGAAAAACTTTGTATGTAGAAGAGACCTAAATCTTACTGAGCAAAGTAACCCTTAGAATATAAGTGCGTATTTCTTATGACATAAGGAAGCATTAGTCCTAAGCAGCAGAACACACGCGCACACAGTTTTGCAAATAATAATAGGGAAATAAAAACTAGCACGTCCTTTCCTGTTTCTGAACTTTGAGCCTGGATGTCAGACGTTAACGTTAAGGCTTAATGCAGATTTACTCTGTATTAAAATAATGTTATCACTTTAATGGTTTGCCTTATGTTAGGAACTTTTTTTACATCTTGGATGTCTATCAGAATGGCAAGAGCAACAATTTAGATTCAAAACCTTTCACTTTTATAAGGCTTTATTATTAAAAATCTCTTCAAATGAGGAGTCATGAAGCTGAAGCAGTGAATTTTTTCATGTCTGAATAGATGACTGAGAACATGCTGCTAATCTGTAGTGAGATGTATTTTAAGTGACTGCACTGTTGAGGCAGCGAAAGCCACATGAAAAAGGGTTCGAGCTGTGCGTTGCGGGGTATTCACTAGTCATGGCAGAGCTGACAGTTAATCCCCAGCATAACAGTGTGCATCAAGATAATGGAACTTTAAATGAGAGAAAAATGGAGATGAGATGAAAACGTATAGCCATGGACTGGCAGGAAAACAACCCTTATGTTTTATGCTTGTGCTTTTGTAAAAACACGCAGAGATGCATCTGCTGCATCAAAATTAATTAGCTAAAATGGTGTGGGGGGGACGGGACTTGGCAATATATGACTGCTCAAGCACATCTAAGAAGTAAGCAGTCCCTTGCTCCAAGTGTTCCTTGACTCTTTCCTCCAATCCCACTGATTTTCAAGTAATAATAAATAGCAGTGATTAGTTGGTTTAGCAGAAATCTGACTAACAATAGTTTCATTATTTCTATTGCCTTTTGCTTTTGTCTGCTACTTAGACAAATCTCTCCATAAGTAGTAATGCTGTCAGGGTGAAGTGTTGGGCATCAGAAGGTGAGTGGCAACTACAAATCGTTTGCTTACAAAATGACAGTTCACATCTAGCTTTTGTAGACAGAAACACCTCTTTGTCATCTGTAATTGCTTTTGCCTGGATAAGAAGTTCCCTGGTTCCAGAGGGCAAAATTTGCAGCACAAGAGCCTTGGATGTGATTAATTTGCAACACCATGTGTTTGCAGTATATAGGGCGAGAGGCCAAGAGATGGGAATGATGGGAAGCCAAAGTGCTCTCCCAGCTGAGTTAGTCATGATGGGCTGGGATTAGGGGAATCTTAATTGAGCTAAATAATTAGAGTAACTTCACTTCCTTGAATGTCATTCTAGCACAACTGCTCCATCTTATCTTTCAAGAAGGCTTTAAAAACAAATTTGGTTTGCCTATGTTGATGATTCTGCAAAATAAAAATAACAACTATGTAATTTAAGAACTATTTAAGTGGTTTTTGAAACTGGCTCTGTTTAACCTTCTGAAATATTTGCATTTCATAAGTTGTAGTAATGCAGTTTCATAAACCAGTGCCCTTTTCAAATGACTGTCAGCAGTGACTCCATAAAATCACTTCTAATAGTAGGAGAGAAACGTGAGCAAGAAGTTTGCATTGAAAAACCCACTCACTTTTATTACTTTCTTGCCATCCCTCCATCCTAAATTAAAATCAGTAGTGTGGAATTATTATTCCTGTGTATGTTCAGTCACCTGTTCATATGGTACATGGATATGTGGACTCTGTTTTATCATGAGACTGGACCAACTGGTTTCAATAAAGTAAATAATTCGTAATTTCTTGTGTTCACTCTAAATTGGAAAAAGCTTTTAAAAAATAATAAATATAGATAGCTGATAAAGGGTGACAGGAATAAATGTTATTTGTATTGATTGTAACTGACTTTGAAAAGGAGTTGAGTTGTCTGATTAGATTTTCATTTGCGAATGCTGATTTCTTAAAATTAAGGTCAAGATATTTGTCCACAGAGGTTGTTACTGAAACTTCAGTCAGAAGACATCAGTAGTATCTGATGTGTTACTTCTGACTCATCCTTTGGGGAGTAGACATTGTCCAGGGGATCTGGTGATCAAGATCCATGTATGATGTAAGAAAGTAGTTTGAGTTCTACTCTCTAAGTTTAGCAGGGAAGGGATTTTAAATGCTTGTCTTTAACATCTTGGGAATTTTTGTCTACATGAAGTGGCAGTTTAAGTTAGGGGCTTTGCTTACTGTAACAGTATAATTATAAATATCATTTTTTTTTCTATTGCAATTCACACAAAAAAGTATTTGGTTCTATACATCCCTTGTCTTTAATATCAGTTTTAATCTGTTTAATCTGTTGGCTGTCACATAAATAAGACTGCATATGCTTTTCTTCTAAACTCTTTTTTAACCTAGACTTAACATGTTATGTAATTTCTTTAGCCAGCTATAATGCCACTTTTTTTTTCCTTTTTAAAAAATATTTATCTGTTGTTTCATATTTAGGAAAAATAAAATGATAATTTCATTTCCAGAAGGTGGTATTTTCATGTTGTGGCATATAGTTTTCTTAAGAAATAAAGTAGGAAGCTTATGTTGATTATTTCTTCCAACTAATAAAAATGTTCAATTTTTCGTACAGGAGATGACCAGATGGAGAGAAAAGGTCAAGTTTTAATCCTTTTAGTGGAACAAGCTCTCAGTTTCCAGGACTACAAAGCAGCTAGTATGCATTGCCAAGAGCTCATGACTGCAGGTGAAGTAAATAAATGGGGGCTATGTGGAGTGATGGTGGTTGGAAATCTGAGTTCTGACTCTCAGCTCACTCTGAAGTATGTTACTTCAAATTGGTCCATTTCATTCAAAAATCAACTTCATTGTGCAAGTCAGCAGTATGTCAGCTGTAGAAGGCATGTGGTATGTAATATGGTAACTCCCATGTATGTCACAGACCTACAAAATTAGCCACTGGAGCTGCACTGTCTTTTTAAATTTGTTTTACTGAGATCTCTCAACCGATATCACATAATGTGATTCAGATAATCCCTTATTTTTTGTGCCAGAAGCTCAAAAATATATCCCATTAGGGATTCCATTTTTAATTGTCTTTTCAATGCTTTTTTTCTTGTAAGAAAACAGAGGGAATATAATATAAATATAATTTGTCATGTTGTTTAAATCCCTTACTTTGTGTTCTATTATTATGTTTTTTGTTGATGGTCATGTGAAACACTATTGAGATTAAACGTATATTGGTATGTATGCATTCGGTATCATTTATACACAGTCGTGCCTCTCTATAAACTTCTGTATGGAAATGTATTTCAATATCAAGTTGTGTTTCAGCTTGCAAAAGTTCATTCATATACTATAAAATCTTACTGTGCAGTTACTATCCCACTTGTTTATCTCTTGAAATAATGACAAGAAATAAAAGTTTGTTAGGCAGCTGGGTAGGAATATTGCTGTTAGTGTTCCATCCAAAAGAGGCTTATAGTATTATTGGCTGTAGTAGTAAGTGCTGACTTATGTTTCTTACTAAATTGCACAGAACCCTGGTTGCCTGTTACCTGTGGTCACCATGGTAGTCCCAGCCAGTACCACTGAAAGTCAGTAGGGCAGGCATCCAAAGGCTGCCACAGGGGTATGCGATTGGCTGGAGGTTGTCTGGAGTCACCAAAACTTGCCTTCCAATGAGTCCTCACTAAAGGATTCAAAGTAGGCTAATGTGCAGGTCTTTTAGACTTCTATAAAAGCTCTTAAAATATTTGTGTTGTTTATATAAGTCTTGTATGTGAGGTTATGAATGAAATTAAATGACAATTTTATGTCGAGATGCTAAGGAATGTGGGTTTTGCTTTTCTGGCTCTTTCTGTCTCAGGATTGTGAGGGTACGTGTGGAAACAGATGAATTGAGGTTCTTTTAATGTATTAAGTAATCATATGTATATTAAAACCACCCCTGTAATCTATTTAATATTATGCACTGAAGTACATTCTGATTTTCTTATTGCATTTCTTATATGTATTTCAGTCTAAAGTTGAGTTACATCCATTTTATAGAGCTTTTATGGCCCCTTTCTCACAGGCTGTGTTGGCAGGAATGCCACATGCCATGCTCTTGTCTCATTTAGTGAGAATTATGTGGGTTCCTCCTGTCACCTGCGAAGCTTGCTTAACTGAGAAGTAAGTTTTGTGTTTTCTTGTAGGTTATTCTAAAAGCTGGGAAGTATGCAGTCAGCTTGGGCAGTCAGAAGGCTTCCACGACTTGCGTATGCGTCAGGAACTCATGGCTTTTGCTCTGACACACTGTCCCCCAGATGCCATAGAGGCACTGCTGGGAGTTAGCAGCTCATTGCAAACCCAGGTAGGTATTTTCTTTCATGCAGTTCAATGCTTACCAATGCATTAAAGGGGAATTCTTCTCATTTTTAAGTTTATTTCCTTAAACTTGTCGGCCTGCCGCCCCTAGCCTCAGCAAGTTTGTACTTTTTCTACTCTATTTTCCTACTTTTGCTGTTATATTTCAGCACGAGGTCTTTTTAAACCATTTTTATATGATGGCTTCTCAACTAGAAGTGCAATTATATCCATCCTCAGTACTTTAATGTCTTAATTTATTGCCTTGTTAAATGTTCTATTTGCAAATAGATTTAATTTTTTTTTCTGAAGTTTTCCAGGTTCTGTCACCTGTTTATACCATGTAATCTAACTTAATTAAATGTCCCATTAAAAGTTCATTAAACATCTATTCTTATTTTTGTGATATGTGATGAAATTATTTTCTCACTGATTTAATCATTTGATAATTCTAACAAATATAACACCGTTTTTATCTGAGCCATCTTTATTAACCTTGCAGTGACTGACTCTTAGCAGAATCAGCTCTTAAATGTTCATCAGATCATATTATGTCCATGAGAATGATTACTGTGACATTTAAATGCAAGTTATGGCAAGGTGACATAGCAAACCTATTTAAAGGTCTTATTTTGAAACTGCAGTGCAGTAATTTAGGTTATCAAAAAGTTGAATTTCTGTTCAGTTTAGTTGTGGTTTGGCCTGCATGCTATGTCTAAGTCTGTTTTTTTCTTAAATCACTGTGAACTCTTAGACAGCTTTCTCTGTACAATATAAAAATCTTAGAGGGCTTGTGTTCTGTGTCTCAAGGCACAGAGGAGAGGGTAGTAATAGATACAGTACGTATGCAATCTAATAAATGCAACTCCAAGTGCATATTCTTTTACTTTACAAAATTTCTGCTGTAGAAGAGCACATGAGAAATACGGGAAACATAAAGGCAGTTTTTGCAGCCTCAGTAACAGGATAATGTCAGAATTAATTGCTACAAACATTTTGAAATGAAGTCTAGCTCATGTGAACTATTTGCTTTTATTTACTTGTGTTTTACTATTTATTTTTTTCATTGTGAAAGCACTCCAATTTGAAGCAGGTAGGTATAATTACTACTTTCAACACAAGTGGACTCTTTCCAAAATTGATACCTGTACAATAAAGAAATAAAAGCTTGTTTCCCTCTTATGTACCCATACACAGAATTAGAATTTGAATTTACGTAAACTTCTGGCGTTGTATTAAGCAAAAACGTGTTAAACTTTCTCTCAATTCATTGCCCCTGTATTGCTGTCTTGTTCCTTCTAAAAGCTTCTTTTCCTGTTAGTTGTAATGCAGTACAGCTGCTCATCCACTAGTTATTACCCTCTTGCATCCTACTTTTCCAAGGGAAAAAAAACTATCTTCTTTATTCACAGAGCTTGATATTGAATTGGTTGCTGGGGGTTCTTTGTTAGTACAATATGATTTGTCACAAACATTCAGTGATAATTTATTTGATACTTGCCCGAGGAAGCCAAACCCAAGTCATGATTTCCATGAAAGAATGCATAATCAGTTTCTTCTGCAATTACTTTCTCCAAAAGCTAAGCATAATTTTTTTCAGCACTCATCATAAATGGCCTTGTGTTCTGTTCAGTGTATGTGTCTTACTGAGCAACCTGATACAGTGGGAGGTGTCCCTGCCCATGGCGGGGGGTTGGAATAAGATGATATTTAAGGTCCCTTCTAATCCAAACCATTCCATGTATATAGGTAGATAAATGCAAAAAATCTTTATCAGAAGTTCATGGTAAACAGGTGATACTAAAAGACTGTGACTGTCTTTTGTAGAAGTTCATTAGGCCTGCTGAAATTCTGTTCATGTGACGCTTGTGTCTCTGCTTGCCCATCACCTTAGAGGCACAGTTCCAATAATGAGTATTTTTCATGGAAGTTCTTTGCTGATATGGTACAGAAACTTATAGGTAGTTTAAAACAACCAAACAAAACAACTCTTAACAATCAAACAAAAAAAATGCAATTCTTACGTTGTGTGGAAAAAAATGTTGCACAAAAATCACAGAGAAGGGAAGGTCATTTTGCCTAAGCACTACAGGAGTGAGAGGAAGTTATATATATATATGTTTCCTTCTCCCTCCCTCACTTCTTGTTTTTCTGTTGTGGAATCTTTTGCATCAGAATTTTTTGGCTTTCCTATGACATCGGAATTATGATTCTTAATGATTATTTGTCTGGTAAGGGATTATATTTATTCTGTCTCTAGATTCTTTATCAAGCTGTGAATTACCAGTTGCTTCCTTCAGAAGGAGATGAGAATGTAAATACCTCCATACCTTCTTCGCTGATCAGTAAGGATACAGAGGTAAGCTTTAAAGAGTTTTTAAAGTAATGACTGCGTTCTGTATTATGTTGAAGAGCTGAATCTGACTGTGAGTGTAATCTACCCTTTTACTACAAAAAATGTGCAGCATTAAAGGTTACTAATTAAAGGCTAGTAATTTTCAGTCTTAGATTATTTTAGGTTTACCTTTGCTTACATATTTTTGCATAGTCTGTTCAGATTTTTGTTGCTTCTTCTCAGGCAATTGTAGCAGCACCATTGGGGGGGGGAGGCAAAACATTTGAAAATAAACGCGGGCTATGCATTTAATTCAAAAACATATCGAGTTAAACTTTTTTTCTTTTTTACTGTGCATAATGAGGTATGTGGTTTCTTCACCATTTTTTGACTTTCAGGTATGTGAAATAATTTTATAATGTGCAAGATTAGAAGGTACATCAGCTCTTAAAGCTTTGTGGAGAATAGAGGCAAAGAGGGAAGGAAAACGTCTACTATTCTTTTTTATTTTTCATGTTTATAATTTTAACAAATCTAATTTTGTATATGTATGATTGGGACTACATTTTTCTCCTCAAAGATGACGCTATTTACTGTTTCTGAAAGAAATGAACATCTCTTTCAGCCTCTACAGAGAGTGGGAAATTATAAGTTTAGTTTAAAAAAATATTTTGAAAAAGTAGATTTTTAATGTACTTTAGACTCTTTATTTTTCCCTTTCATCTTTTCTGTTCAAGTTTTCCTGTAGATTATAAACATATCTCAGGGTGGGAGGGGAGAAATGTTAACCTTAAAGCAGGAAGAAGAGTAGGAAGAGGTGGTTCGTGTTGTGTAGCTTGGCTTTTTGAGCAGAATATTTAAATTGCAGCCGATTTCTTGTCATTATTCCGTTAAAGGAGTTTTTACCAATGACAGCTCTAGATGGAACATGTTAGTCTTTGCATTTGGCATATTTAACACCATGTAGCTAAATAATAAATAAGTCCCTGCCATGTTATTGGAATGGGAACACAAGTTCTGAGTATGTATGTATTTTATGTATGCATATTTTTGTGCATACATACATGCATATTTCATATAAATAAATTATGTGTAAACACATACATATACATATTTCCATATATATATAAAAGTAACAAAACGGGCAGGAAAGTGAAACAGCACTGAAAACAGCATTCAAAGTGAGGTAAACCTTTACCTTATGTATCTAGAATCATTGCCATGAAGAAGAGGTCTGTTTATTAGCATAAACACATTTTATTTTCTGGGAATCGGTAAATAAATTTATCTGAGAGCAAGATTGTCAAATAACTGTTAATAAATTTGTGGAGCCTTTTGATTAGGGCATTTTAACAAATTGTAACATATGACAAATTTGTCACACATCATCTGTAATATGCTCTAGTACTATTAAATGTTTGTTGTGACAGAACAATTGTATGCATATAAATGAATTCAGAAATACACATAAGGGTTTATCAGTCTTGAGTAAACTCACTAATTAGCTTCATTATCAGTTCAATTTAGATCTCTGAAGCAATTTTAACTATAGTGAGGAATTTGCATTTAGAAAATTATTCACTCTTATTTCATCCAATATACATTCTTTTTTTTTTTTTCCCCTTTGTTGTGGTTAGCTGTCTACAGTTGGAAGTCTGCACACAGACTGGGCAAATGTGTATGGTGCAGCATTGAGAGTTTTTGTTTTCCAGTCAAAATGTTACACTATGAAATGAGTTCTGTGTATTTGCTAATTTTAACTTATTATCTGCTCCCAGTTGATTTATATGGGAATTATAGCTTCTTTCATTTCTTACGGTATTTTGCAATGACACAATAGGAAACATATCCCATAATATTTAGGCACTGTATAAACTTACCTTTTTTATAGATATATAAAATGTTAGAAGTGCAGTATGTTCAAAAATTCTGTCTCTGACGTAACTGAATCCCGTAACTGCAATTGCTGTAGTTGCACGTCACATAATTCTTCCTGCTTCTTACCTTACCTTCATTGTCTCGCACAGAATTTCAAACTATAACATTTTTTGCCTTTCTTTTTACTCCTTTCTTTACTTATGTTTTGACTTAAAACATCCCTTTCTCAAGGACTTCACAAATGTTCTTCTTCCTCACTTACCAATAACTTTTCAAATTAATGCTCAGAACATAATTTTCCATGGAACTAAGGTTAAATAAGGTATATGTTTTTGGGCATTTCTTTCTCTGTTACTTTGAAAATACCTATCTGTTAATCAACCAACCTTTCTTATAATAGCTTCAGAGATCTTTTTTCTACCTCTTCTTATATTGATCTTTAGTTGCCACTGCCATTTTCCTCTGATACCAGCCCACATCAGCTGCTGGTTATACTTTTCAATTATTCTTTTTTTTTTTTTTTTTGGATGTAGAGGAAGAACTCTCTATTAATGTCTAAACTCATTTATCTTTGTTGTTCTAAGGCTCTTTTGTTTTTTTTTCCAAACCTTTTTTTTTTTTCCCCATGAAACTTGCAGGAATCTTGATAGCAGCTGGCTACGTTTCTTCACAAGTTACGTGCAAATGTGTCACCTAACATAGCTGTCACATTGATTTAAGTAAGTCTTTGTAGGAAATTCCTGACTGCTACAATAAAGATGCACATAATTATTCTGTAGGAACTCATGCATTTACTCTAGAATGTACTTCATGACCAAAGCACCTGGCTTGTCACTTGTGATGGAACTCATTGGAGAAGTTATCCTTTTGAAGCTACAATGACTCCAACATAGCAGAATATTTTGCTTATTAAGTTTCCTTTATGCTTACCATTTGTTCTCTTTGTAGTATGCTGCAAGTGCCTCAACAATTCATCTTGTGCTGCTCAAACTATCTCAGTGAGAAAAATTAAGGTCTTGATTCATTAAAAGCATTTCAAAATATTATTGCTAACATTATTAGATTAAAATACAATTCTTAGTTGTGAGATGCTGTGTTGTATGTAAGCAGTAAAAACAATAACCACTGTAAATCTTGCCTTGTAAATGAGCTCTGACTTTGTGCTTGATCTGCTTAATACTTAAAACATGCATTCTGTCCATTATAAATAAAATCATTATCTTTTACATATCTGAATGTGAAAATTTAATTACTGTATACTGTCACAAGATAAATAAATAGTTTCAAATTTCCTTGGAAAGGAACTTTTTGATAGGAGAGCAGAAATGATTTGAAGATACTCTAGAAATTATAGGAATTTTTTTCTTAAATGTTGCTTAAAAGAAAAAAAAAAGTTCCTACTAACTGAGAATTAGCATCTTTTCTTTTTTGGAACCATGCACTGGATCTGGAATCTTTTTAAATACTCGTGTATATTAAATTGCTGTGTCATGCATCCTTATTGCTGATTAGCAATGATTAGGGAATGTTTTACTTCTGTAGTGTACTCAGGAAAATGTTCTACTTGGAATCTGTGGAACTTAAGGGCAAAAATAGTTACAGTTTCAAATAGTTATGATACATAAATCTTTATATATACACACAATTATATGTATGAGATTAATGGGAGCTGTGTTTTGTGGCATAGTAAATATACTGGTTTTAATTCTGTAACAACTAAATTAGAATGCTCGTAGAAAGAGGTAGCTGTAATTCTTGATGGTATTTTATGCATTAAGTTCATTTATTGTCACTGAACTCTTGTACTGAGGAAGCGAAGATCTCAAGGTGGAACTCCATACTTCTACTGTATAAACTGCTGCTGGCAATTTAATCAATGAGGCACAGAGAATAATGCAACTAACCAGCCATTAGGTGCTTTATTCACTTAATTACAGATACCAACAATTTGAGATGTCCTAAGGCATCTTTCCTGTCCTTTAGCTACTGACCCAAAAAGTCTAGGTCCTCTTGTCAGATCTGTGAGTGTTAGGCAGGTATCTTAATTACTGCCATGTATCTCAGACAGTCATCAAAGCCTGTGTTCAAGTAGCTGAATGTAATCCATTGTCTCTGCTTAAGGCTGCATTACTTTCTAGTTTGCAATGACAGTAATAGACTTAGTGAGACCTTAGAAATCCAGTGACACCGTTATAATCTTGAGCTGAATCCTTTCTGTAGTTTCTCATTTATGTTTTATCTGAACTGGACAGGAGTTTTGATGTAGACAGGTTCATGATAGAGGTGTTGTACAAAAATGGAAAAAAAAACACAACACATTTCAAGACACAAAACAGGAATGTACAGTATACATGGATACATATGTAAAAATACTTAAATTCCTGCTTTCTGATGGGAGTACCAAAAAGCAAAAAATGAAAAGGAAAGCTAAGACTAGATGTTTTGTCTAATAAGTAGAGTCTGTTCCACCTTGCTTTGTGTAATTTCAAAACCTTTTGGTAACCTTTCATGTAGTCAGCCTATGCAGGTTTTCTTTAGCAGATTTTAGTGTTAGCATTTGTTTCCTTTTAATGAGGCAGGGATTGGGCTCTCCTCACAAGCACCGAGTGGTAAGACAATGGGAAATGGCTTCAAGTTGCACTAGGGCTGATTTGGGTTGGATGTTCGGAGACATTTCCTTACTGCAATGGTTGTGCAGCATTGGAGCAGGCTGCCCAGGGGTGTGATTGAGTCCCCATCCCTGGAGGTCTTCAAGAAACATGTAGATGTAGAACTTAATAGCATGGTTTAGTGGTGGACTTCAGCACGATGTTATAGGTTGGACTTCTAGAGGTCTTTTCCAGCCTGAACAAATCTATGGTTCTGTGTTTCTTCACAAGACTGTTAATGCATAAGATGCATTAGTAATATGGTTTCTGCATGTTTTGACCCTTGCACCTTGGCTAACTGTCATTAAAAAACAAAACAAACAAAAACTATGTTGCAGGTCTTTTAATTTATCACTGTTCTGTGGCTTATTTAAAAACAAAACAGTTGGCATTGCTTTTTTGTCCCTGGGTTAGACTGTTTGGAGGTATGTTTTAGTATTTTAGCTGTTATTTTAGCTAATCTTGATAACTTAGAATTTGTTGGCTGAGTCTGTTTTACATAAATTCATAGAATTTTTTTTAGCTGCTGTAAGAAAACTTCCCTCAAAATCCCCAAGCTATAATACATTACTGAAGTCGTAATTAAAGGATATAATTAAAGTTATCCTATTAAACGAGATTTTCAATAATCTTTAAGAAATCACTTAGTTTGTCAGAGGTTTATTCAGGATAGCATGGAGTTGTGGTAAGTGTTGCTGTTCTAAGTATCTGGAGGAATGGCTTTTCAGATTACACAATTCTTATTTGTGCAGAAAATACTGTAATCATGGTTAAAATTTCGTTTAGTAAAATCCATAAATCACTATCAGAGTTTTTCTGATAATGGTAGAACTATACCAGCATACACTCTACTGAAGGAGCTTTATTTTTGAAAATGTTTTTCTCAAATGCAGTTGGAAACTTGGAGGGGAAAATAATTCTATAATAATTCTATTTTTTTATTTTTTTTCCCCCAGTTAATCCACAGAATCAAAGTGACCTAAAGAAACCAGGCAGAGAAATTAGTGTTTTGTGTGTAACATTTAAAGTGCATAATAAAAAACTGTAGTACAAGTAACATTAAACAGTGTTTATTAAAAACAAACAAACCTAACAAAAAACCACAATGTTGACTGTAACAAGAATTGTTAATTGTTGCCCGGCCCCGCCGCCCCCGCCGCCGCAAAAGCCACCAGACCTAGGCTGTTGGGCTGTTGTATTGCTGTTTACTTTTCAGAGGAGTAGAAACTGGTTGCGCTTAGCATGCTCTTTGTTCATTTGGTGAAGAGTTGAAATTTCCAGTCTAGTTGGTTAGTTCGTTAGTGGTATTGCTGTGAAATTCAGAAAATAATTTTAGAGAAAATTGAAAAATGAATAAAATGCTGAAGTCTTAGAGGAAAGAAAGATGTAAAATAGGCCTGCTACTTTAATGATCAGGTTAAGGCAGTGAATAATAGAATTATGGGTACTAAAAATAAGGCTGTCTGCAGTGAAATTTTACCTTGAAGCTAACAGATGTTTTGTCAATTAAGTTCCTGTGGGGCATTGCTCACTTGAGCATAACTCAGTATCCTTTTGCTTTGATGTCTGAAATTTTGTCACAAGTTAGTAAGCTGTGAATTAATACCTCCCGCTCACTTATTAGTTATGCAGGTAGAATTCTACTATTTCTGTAAACTTTGGTGTATGGGGAAATGAATAATTGAACTGTTATGAAGAAGCATTGGAGATAAAGCTGTTGAAATTTACTGTATGGAGGGGAATATTTATATTTTATGTAGCTGAAGGCAGTATTTACATTAGCATGCTAATGATATGGTTCTATTCTAATGTGCAAGTTCTGTAAAGCATGCAATGGACGTGAACCTTCCATGGCTGGAATAGTAAGCACAGATCAACCAAAATGGATATTTTGAGTATTAATTAAATGCTTTACAAGAGGAAGAGCTGATGCAGAAACCTCCATTTGCAGAACGTCCTCTACTTTAACTGATTTTAATGCAAGTCTGCTGAGGCTGAGTGAACACATTTTGCAGGACAACATGCCTATGTTGCAGAAGCAGCTCAGGCTTGAGAATAGGCTAGGTTAGGATCTTGGATTTTTTTTTACAGTCTGTTAGGCTTGCTAGATTTGTACCTTGGAAGTGCTCAGGGCAGAATTTCAGATCTTAATACATACTCACTTGGTCTGGAGATGAGTGTTTACATCTCTTCATCTTTTCCCCACCGAACTGTGAGGATTTTTTGTTGTTATGTGAAGGGACAAGGGGTGGAGTGTGTCTACATTGTCCACCTTTGTCTTGTGATGATGCTATTTTGCCTTCAGTGTGGGGAGCTCTGCTGTTGTAAGTGTAGTTTGTGAAGGTTGTGTGATGAAAACATATCATACTGAGAACTCATCTCAATAAATGCTACCTGTATTAATACAAGATTGTATCTTCTATCAGCTGTCTTGAATTAGTGATGATTCATTTTAGCATGCTCAGTCTCCTCATGTATTATAGATAGATTTTTTATTTTAATAGCAGTACTCAACAGTTATGTAGAACATTATCATTATAAACTTTGGAATTATACACAGCTGATATCTATGGACACGTGATATTATACAAGGGGCACAATGTTCTACTGATAACGCTACTCACTGCAGATTGAGACTTAAATCACTTTTAACTTAATTTTTTTACAACATCTCTTGCCTAAATTAATGAACATTAAAATAAATTATTAACATAGTGTGTGTAAACTAATGTGTTTTGGCTTTTAGGTCTTTAATCAAATTAAAGCATGAGTCTAATGCTTGCCATTGTGTGTTGGATATACTCACAGGATGAAACCATGGTCTCCTCTAGCCAGTCTGCAGATTTGTTGTACTGGACTACAACAAAAACCATGAAGGTGTTGTCTAACACAACTATGACTACAAAAGCCATGCTGCATGCTGTCAGTGACGGACAGTGGTGGAAAAGATCACTAACTTATCTTCGACCGTTACATGTAAGGGATTGCTGATACGTTTTGAGATGCTTACACATTCACTGCTATGTTAGAATAAAAGCAGGGCTCCTTTGTAGACACACGTGACAACTGAAGACCTCAAATTGATAAGTTAACTAGAGACAACAAGGGACTATTTGCAAGCAAATCCCAATGAAAGAATCCATCTAAAGGAGTTTCCTATTTTTTTCTAATATGTATTATTATTATTATTATTATTATTTTTAGCATAGTGTGAGAAAGCATAGTTTAAACTTCACAGAACTTCAGAACTTTGGGGAATAAAGCACAGTGAAGTCAACTCTTTACATACTGTCTATTTATATTCAAAGCTCTAATGCTGCTTTTGAGTGTGATTCTCTCTGAATACTGAACTTGATTCAACATTGCTTTATTTAGGATGACTCTTGTCTTGATCCCAGTTGAATTCAGGGATCTTTCCATTTACATGTGCTTCCCTTCTGAATTGCAGCTAAAGACTTCATAGTGAGCTGCTTTTTTTTTGTTACATCACACCTATACTTTTTTTTCCCAGGGCCAAGAATTTGGAGATGTGTTAAAAAGTGGGCCTGGAGAAAATGCCACTGTGGAAAAGCAAGGCTGTCATCCATTTTATGAGTCTCTAATTGCTGATCCATATGTTGCAGAAGTAAGTTTCAGTTACAGAATTCTGAATTGTTATTTTTTTTCTGTTGAGATCTTCTAGTTAAGTAATGATACGGATTTTATATTGTTTGTTTGCCTTGCAAGGATTTGAAATTTTGTGCAATATTAAGAAAAAAATATGAAACAGAAATGAAAGCAAATGCAGGAACAGAAGTTAATAACTATATCTGATGTAAGTGAACTAAACATAACTGTATACTAATGCTCATGCATCAGTTATCTTATTTTACTTCTAGTCTGAAAGCAGCTATGGCACATACCAGAACAATTCTTTGGAAAGCTTTGCAGAAGTATTGTTGAGAACAGAGAAACTGACAGAGACAAAGAGTGAAGGAAAAAACCTACTTCCAACTACAGAAGGTATGGGTATACGTGTATTCACTTATGTATTTACTTTATGTAGTAACTTCAGGAGAAGCTATAGTTAGGTTTAAGCATTATGTACTGTTCTCCACTTTTAAAATATTCTTATGTTGGTAAGTAGTCTTGATAGAAGTAGCTGTGGTTTTCAAGAAAAGTGGTATTTCTAAAAGGAGTTGCTCAGTAGAGAATAGAAATCTAAACTCTGAAAGTTGGCTTAAAATAAGCAGAAATTGTTATTTGAGGGCCAACAGGGATATGCACATTGTAAAGGAAAAAAATAGTGAAAATTTCCTGTATACTGTAAAATAACATAATTAAAAGGAAATTTGCAACCCAGTGTAAATATCCATTTGTTACTCATTTGTTTAGATCCTGTGCCATTGTTTATACAGGAGTTAGTATTATAGGATCATTAGAGCATTTTGATATGTAACTGCTCACCTTCAGTTTCTGGAATCAGCAGAACTTTGTTTTCTTTCGAAATTTCTAGATTTTATATAGATTATACTTGGTAATTTGTTAACTGAAACACTTTCACTTTTTAGAAGCAAAACAAAACAACTGCAGATGTTTTTTCTTTTTGCTGTCTCCTGCTGGTGTAAGAAATGAAGTATTTAAATATTTACATGCTGTTACTGTCTTTTGAAGAGATCTGTGTTATATTTTACTCTATGGGAAGTTCTGCCATGAAAAATGAATGTATTAAATCACTTGCAAATTTTCAAGTGAGGCTTGCTTTATAATCCATACCATTTTATTTCAACTGTTTAGTGAAAAACAGCGTATCTGTTTTACAGGTATACAATTCTCTATTTTTAGATATATGATGTTTCTACAGATAACTGGTACTGTTTTAATAAAATAACTGTGAATTAGAGGAGGTCAGCATCAGCAAGTTTAAATGAGGATGCATTTATTTATATTTTGTACCTTTCAAACTTTTTCAATGCAAAAATAATTTTAAGTCTCTACAGATGATCTCTTATCTTAAATTCTGAAAGCTTGTGATGCCTGTGTCTTAAAGGGGAGAGGGAGGCAAAGAGTAAAACACATTCATTAGTTTTTTATGGCAAATGATGTTAATTGGCAAATCCTTATTAATGCTTCCTGCTCCAAGCTGAGTAATTGGAACTGCTCGATTACAGTTCAGTGGGTGCCTTTGAGATCAAAATTTCAGGTTTGGGGACTTGAAGAAGAAAAGAAATTTTAGATTCCAGGTTTAGTTTTTGAACTTCTACCTTCCTACTGGAAATTGGACTACTAAACATCAGTTGTATCTCTGAAGATCTATGTGGGAATTTGTGTCAAGGGGAGTGAAGGAAAAAGTTGTTTTAGAAAAGGCATAGAAAAGATGAAATGAACTTGTTCTCTGATTCTCTGAAATACATTCTATTTAGAGGAAGGGTTGTCTGTCAGCTAATATCAATAAGAGAACTTCTAAAGAAAAGCTATATTGTATATTTTGCCAAATAGGCATGATTTCAGTTCTCAGTAGACAAACAAAATATGTAACTTAAAAAAACTGAAGTAGACTTCTGTTCTTCCCAGCTGGTGGTAGCAACTAGGAATGGCTCAGTAGAAAGAAAATGTGTTCTGGTGCTGCTCTTTGTGGTCGTTTCTATAGTTTTAAAATGTAGTAGTTAAGCCTTCAGCAATATAAGCTGTGCTACAACTCACTATAGTGAAGGAGGCAGTGGTCACTTAGAGAACTTGAATGATTGCTGTAATACACTAAATACACGTATTAGTTCAAAACTGTCTTGAATAGGTGAGCAGATTTTATGAATTATTACTAGTACGCATTTTGTGATGATAAGAGAAGCAACTGATCTCTTTTTGTAATCTTGTGAGGCATGCTGTGTGCTTTGAGAGATGTTACTACTACCCTATGAGGTTCTAACCTCCCCCTTAAAGTGTGTAGTTGTACAGGATCATCCATTTTTTTTTTCTGATTTCAGGTTTTCATTTTTTCTTCTAATCACCTTACAGTATATCACTTAGCACATTGTCTTAGGAGAACTTGAAGTACGCATCCAACTCTGTTTCTATTATTATAGCAGTGCATTGCTCCAGTTGTATGAGAAAGGCTGAACGCCTTCCCCAGAGGAAATGTGTGAGATAAAACTCAAGATTAAGTTTGCTGCTGCTTTGTGGACGTAGGATTTGGTATGGTCACAAGCCTTGGACTTTGACCTTCCATATGCTTTTAAGTTTAGTGAGATATTATCACATGCTAAATGAACAATGATAACTTGCATCTTTCAACAAAACTTCTAGGTATTGGTGAGTTAACTTTTACAAAGAAATAATTTTCTTCCCCTGTTTTCTATCCAAACAGGGTTTTTCTGTTCAACTAGTGATGCTTGTAAGAATGTTCAAAATAGCTTAGCTTGTGCTCACAATACAGAATACCAATTTTGCAAACTAACTCATAAAGATTTTAATATTAGATATTTCCAAAGTTCTATTATTTTTGGTTGGACAGCATCCAGGTTGTTTTGAATGCAGCAGAAACAAGCTGTCAGCAGCAAGAAACTATTGGTAGGAGCTATTTGAATCATAGTTCCTGATGGACAGGTTTGTATTTGCAGTAACTTTAATGTTGCCATCCAGACGACCTCTGCGATGCCTTGTCACATAGAAAATTTGCTTGTGTGTGGCTGAGGGTCAGCATGTAAACCACTAAATCAGTCTGGTGGCAAATTAATGATAATCTGAAAATTCTAAGTGATCATTCAAGCCTTTTATAACTTATTCTTTGGAACAAAGAATTAACTGGGGGGTCTGTGTGTGTAAAATAAAAATATTTCTTGCCAGCATGCCCTTAAGAGTAGTTTATGCAAGGTGGAAATAAAGGCATTTGAGACTTTTTTAAACTGTGTGAAGAGCTAAGCTGTGGAAAGAGGGGTTCTGCTGCTTGGAACAGAAAAATGTCCACGAAAAAATGAAAACAATATTTAATTTTTTTCCTTGTATATTTAAAATTCCTTAAGCAATTTCTGATCCAGGTTTCCTACGATTTTTGAAGTTGCTTCTGGAATAATTTGCATTCTGTACCCCTAAACTAAATGTTGAGTGTATCATCAGAATCATTATTTTTGCAGTTGTTTGTTGAAGCTGCCATGATAACCATGGTGACACTTCAAAAAATATATAAATGAGAGATCCTGTTACTAATCAACAAATCTTGGGCACTCGCGTTGTATCTGTGCCAATGTTGATTAGCCTATTTGTGTAAAGTAAAATATAATGGTTTCTATTTTTAAATAAAAAAGCCCTTATTATTTCAAATTTAGGAAAAGCAAATAATTTTTTCAGTTGTACTGGAAGTATATATTTTTTAGAATCATTATTCTTTATATTCATTTCTACTGCATTCTTGTGCTGAAATTTCTGTTTGCAGTATGTGGCAGGAGCTGGGGAGTTATTGTTTGGAGGTGGTTTTGTATGTGTGTGCTTTTCTTTTTTTTTTCCCCTAACTTTTTGTTGAGTTTCAATTGAAATGTAAATATCCTAGAAAATACTAGCTAATCTGATTTGAATCACTGTATAAAAGTTTGTTGTTATTTTTCTTCTTTTTTCCTAAAACCAGAAGTGAAAAGCAGATATAAGAATTACAGTGTCTGCTTCGGTAAAAAGACATGAATTTTCCCATCCTTCCAGGTTTCTTGACTTTGTTCATAATAACTGTTCATTTTCCTCAGCTACTTTCTTTCTAAGCTTAACTTTAGAATTTATTAAAATAAACATGAACATTCAATTAAGGAAACTTCTCATTATCTGTGTGTTATTTACTAAATTAACTCATTCTAGTTAGTGATACCTTTCCATCGACATAGTTATCCAAACTTTAGCTTAACTAACTGTACCAAGTTACTATTTGTGACTTGTCAGTTGGATAATATATTTTAGGTGTACCTATCAGTGGTTTATTTAGATTATTTCTTAGTGATATTTTACAGTATGCATGATCCAGATCGGCTTGTTTCTCTCTAAAGTTTCTGGGAATTCTCTTGCTTATTCTTTTTGCTTAGTTTCAATAATCTTACTTAAAAATGTATGCTACTTGTTGCTCTTTATTCTTTTAAGATGTAGGTTTCTAATGTAGATTCTTGGGTTCAGTGATAAGTGAATTGGAGCTCAGGCTTGACGAGAAGACATTTTGTGATGCTCCTCTGGTTGGTCTTTTGTAATGTTCACAGCATTATACCACTGCCTTGACTTTACAAGCAATGTGTCTACTTGTTTTGAATCATTTCAGATGATATTTCAGTGGCTTTGTTTAGCATCTGTTACTGCACAGTCTCATTCTTGTTTCTTTAATGCATGGAACACTTTGCCAGGAAGTCAAGGTAAAGCTGCACTGCAGTTTAATTACATATTATCAGTTTCTGGATTGCACTGATTAGTGTTTAATTAAGTATGTATAGGGTGCTTCAAGCTAGTGTCTAATAAAATAAAGTTAAACTGAAAACATTTCATTTGCTAACTGTCAAGGCTGGATGGGTCAATAATCAAAGCTTTATTTCTGTTCCCTGTATGTTGCAGTTCTGCTACAACTGGCAAGTGATGCTTTACCAAACGATACGGCTTTGTCTCTTGCCTATCTACTTGCACTGCCACAGGTATGTTGATAGTGATTTTATATATATATATATATATATATATATTTATATTATATAATATATGCTTTTGCCAGAAAAGATTATTCTGGATTTCAGAATTCTCTAAGAAAATGTAATTTCAGTAGGGCTTTAAAATTTGCCTTTGAGATCAATTAAATATAAATAGAAAGGCTTGGGCTGATGCATTTAAAGGTAGCTCTAAACAAATGCTGTTGGACTGCTTTATGAGCATGGTACTGGTGAAATGACACATTTGATAGAAGTTAGACTGCCTGACTGACAATTCCAGCATAGCTCAGAAATGCAGGTAATGCCTTTATTGTGTAGAAGGGAAAGACATAGTTTGGAAATAATTTTGGTTAAATGTTTATGCAAGGGGAGAAGAACACAATACAGAATTATCTTTGTGTGTGGGGGGAGAGGAGGTTAGTGACTTATTTCTGTGCCAAAAAAACATAGTCAGAGTTATTTCTAAATCGCAGCAAGGAGCTTTTAGAAAGTTTGTGCACTTAACATTGTATGCTTGCTAATTCTTTCATCTAAATTAATGCTCTCTTTCTCCTAGGTGGTAGATGCCAACAAATGCTTTGAAAAGCAATTGCATTCTGCATTATCTCTCCAGCTGGCAAGTTATTACTACAGCCTGCAGATCTATGCTCGTTTGGCACCATGTTTCAAGGACAAGTGCCACCCTCTCTACAGGGTTAGTACTTTTTCTTTTTAAAACCATATTCATTAATGTGCAGCATTAAAGCTATTCTAAATATCCAGTACATGAGTTAAGCCTGTTAAGGAGCTGATCTGACTTACACTGTGAACAGCCTGCTAAGTTATGCATAATTATTCTTCCACAGTGCTGTAAACAGGCAAGTACTTGAAATTTTCTGGAAAAGTATATTGTGTGTTCTTGAAGCACAATATCAAGTGTCATTGATAGGTAGTAGCACTAGCCATCTTCAAAGTAGCTTATAAACACTGAGCAATAATGTGTATAGCCTATTCTGTCATCTTGCGGTACTGATAAAGGACTTCCTAGGATGAGTCAAGTGTCCATTTAAGCAAGAACAGGGCTGTTCAAAAGTTTTCCATAGCCTTTCTTGACGTTTATTGTTCTGTATTTTAGTTCATGTATGATGTTTTTAAAGTTCATCCTCGTTCATTGATGAAATTCTTCATTTCCTGTGACAACTGTCTCTCTGTTGCTTTTGAAATGGCACTGCTCTGCTTCTTACTCATCGCCTGTGATTAAGGGAGTTTAATGATAAACTTGAACAAAATATGTGAGGTGACATACACGTTTGTTAAAAACCCAGGTTTCTTAGTAGGAATTAGAATTGGTGCAAAAGTCAGGCTAATGTAAACTCTTTTTTGCCACTCCAAGAGAGCCCTTTTTGTATTCACAGAATTCAGAAAGTTCTTTCCTCCTATCCTGAAACTCTCTGGACTGTTTGGTTTTCTGCTTGTCTCTGCTTTACAGCTGAAAGACCACTCTAAATTTTCTGAAGAGAGAGATCACTAAGCACCATCATATCTGGAAAAGAGGAGGTATTTTCTATATTCAGAACAGCTCATTTTTCCTTTATGTTCAGAAAAAGCCTGTTTTGATACTAGCCCAGTTCTGCAGTTTAGCAACCTTTCATGCTCCTGCAGACGCTTGCATCCTGATATCCTGTTTAGAAACTGAAGGAAAAACTTAGCCCAGAGCTGAAATTTGTGGCACTAGCAAAATATGTTGGTTAGAGGAATTCATTCATGTTTAAATAGCTTTCTTTTGAGCTTGCTGTTAGGCACCTTTGATAGAAAAAAAAATGATACTTTTGTTATCTTAGCTTCTGTCTTACAAGCAAAGATGGACAGTTTTATTCTATGAAAGAAGCTATGAAGCCTTTTGAAAGAATAAGTCAAATGCCCTCATTTTGAAAGAATGAGGACAGATGTTAAAACTTAAGCCATATCTACTCCAGCTGTCATTTAATAAACAAAATCATATCAATAACACCATATAGTTTATCTCTTACTAGTATGATCTTCAGCTAAATCTATTATTCTGAAATAATAATTATTATATAATATATTTCTGAAATAATGTATGTGATTGGATTCTAAGTGTGGATAAACAGTAGCTTCTGAGTTGTTTGCTGAAAAGATTTTTTTTTTTAAAAAAAAAGATTGTCCTTGAGTACTCAGTAAGAAAAGAATCTGGGAGAAGACATTTATTGTTACCAATGCCGAAGTATCCAGTGTGGGACAGTTGCTGAAGTTGAAAAGAAATAGTAACTGATACTTTTGATCAAAAAAAACTTTTTTCCAGGCACACAAAAAGGAAAAAAAAAAAGACAATTTCCACAGCAGAGCAGACATTTGTTTAAATGAGCTGGTAATAGAATGGCTCAGCTTGCAAGTTGTTTTCCTCAATGTCACCAAATGCTATCCATGGGAATAGATATACTCGTGCCTTTTATATTTGTCTTTCCTTTAAAACTAAGGACACAGGAGGAGGAGGATTGTTCTTAAACTTTGTGGTACAAACTTTTATAAAGATGATAAACTCAATTATTTATGTCATCCCGTAGTAGATTGTGTCCCAGCACATGCAGCTGGTATCTTGCATCACCTTAATTTTCTGTTTCTCAAAACAGAAATGCATCCCTAAGTCCTTTAACTATGAAATTCTGAGCTATGGGCTATTCTTGCAAGGTAACTGAGTAGGCTTTGTGGATGAAGTATAACCTGTTTCTCTCTTTCCCCCCATTCTAAGCCTTTATATACAGTAAAGATCTGAATGAATCTGGCACTTGAGCCACATGCAGGGAAGGTGGATCTTCAAGATCACAGAGCACATACTTGTGTGTAACAGCAGCGGAACGATTCCTCTAGTCCACTGAATCTAATATTGTAACAACTCTAGCTAAATTTTTAGGAAGCTATGTAGAAGCATGGAGAAATCTACACCTCCTATGTCTACTTTAAAGTAACATTTTGTAAGTCTTTCAAAACCATACATGGGTATCTCCAGAATAATAGCAGAAATGTTCTCAGAATGAAAATTGTTAAGTTGTTGCAAGAATTGCTAATTAATCAAGAAAACACATTTTGAAGGGATCTGTAGTTCTGCTGGATGAGGGCTTGACGTTTTCCTGAGACCTGAAATACTGTTAATACCTGCACATCAAAACAGAATCAAAGGTTGACAGAAATTCTCATTATCATCTTTATACTGTTGATGTCCAAAAGAAAATCAGATGGAGAAAATCTATTTCTGATGAAGTTACTACTTTGTAATAAGGAAAAACAAAGGAATTTGGGGTAAAGTACTACTGTATTTTTGTACCACAGACAATTAGATTTTGAAGTTTAGTTGTTAATACAATTTAGACATAATAGTCAGAGTTTAAGGCATCTGAGTTATATTAATTTCTTACCCTGAGGGAGACATTAATAGAGTTCTACAACTAAATAAACACACTGATAAAGAACTGTAAGAATAATGCCAGAGAGAGAATAAAATTTTGAAAAATAGACTGGGTGTGAAAAACATTGTGCTGCTGGTGTAACTGTAGAAACCCTTCTCAATATTCTTTATATCCATTTCCAGCTCTGACTTCAGCAGAGTCTTCCTAATTCCAACTCTTCGTCTCTAGGCAAGATTTCTGTATTCTTCTTCTATCCTAATGAAAATCTGTTTGTATGAAATTCATCCTCATCTTCCTTTTTTGTATGTTCTTTTTTGCTTTTTTTGAGCTTAGAATTTGGCAACGTGTCACCATGGCTGAGTAAAGCTGCTCTTGCACCTGCTTTCTGTATGTGCTCTGTGGAAGTTGTCTCTGAGTTACTCTGTGGTTCCAACTTCAATCAGCTCACCTTGGCCAGTTTGACTTTTTAGAAAATTGACAGGTGAAATCTCATGGGAGGCTACCTTAAAGGCAAAGTCCAACCTCATAAAGTCCAGCATCTTTATCTTGCTTCTTGCCTACCCTTAAAATCTGAAACTACTGTGTTTTGGTCCCAGTAGCAAAGTCTGCTACTGAAAATCATTCTCCAACTTTTTTCCTTCACCTGTACCTGACATTCCAGAAATCTCCTGGATTGTTGTATTCTTCCTTGTTGCCTTTCCAGCAGGTTTTATTTTCCAGAGTAATGTTTTCCACGGGAACCAGGACCCTTGATCTTACAGTTCTTTGATGGATTTTGTTAATTTTTTCTCAGTCAAGTCATCTGTAGCCCTTAATTTACTACAATGCTGCTCTTTCTAGAATCCCTCTAATCATGACCCAGATATTTTTCTCTATCACCTCTTGTATAGAAAGGCATGATGCATTCAAGCAGCTTTGTCCTTACATGGATTCACTGTCATCTTTTCTCTTGTTTGTCCTATAGTAGGCCAGCTCTCCTCCAGCCATTGTTCCTTGACTTCTGTTTGGGTTTTGGTCTCCATTCCCTTTGCGATTAATTTCAAACCTTCCTCACTAGGATAGGTTGGATCTAGCTCACCCAGTGTCTTGCCTGACAGAATCTATTCCTCCCTGTCACCAGATGCCTGTTAGCCAGCAGTGCTTCTGAGTCTTGTTAACCAAAATCAGTTTGTTTGGAAAATGCTGCTTGGTTTTGCATCTTTCTTACATTATATGTCAAAAGTTTAGTCTTGTATAGACTAAGATATATTATCTAAGAATACAAAGTTTTATTGAGCATTCCGGCTGCCACTCTAATTTGCCACTCACAAATTCTTGCTCATGATGAGAGGAGAATCTGTAGAACTGAGAAAGAAAATTCCTGGATAATTTTATTTCTGTTAACAGCTTATCTCCTCATTTGTCCTTTTCTGGTGATCTGATAAGTGACCAGCATACATTTATACAGGCATTTATTTTCTCTAAAAAGGAGTGGAAAGTTTAATTACCCTAAGGTTAATTGTTTTATTATGTTCCTGTCTCCATGCTAATAATTTAATATTGAAGTGTTTCTATGGTTTGGGAGATGAGTATTTTCCTGACCTTAGCTGGGAGGCTGTGCTTTTTCTTGGAGCATCAAGCAACTGTTCTGACAAATACTGCTAAATTGCAGAGGAATTCTGCAATTAATGTGAGATGAAGAAAAAATCTTTTACTATATTCTTAGATATTCTTTTAGCAATTCGTAGATATTTGTTTTACTAACTTACCTGTTATTTTCATTCAAGAAAATGCCAGTTGAAATGCACAAAAGGACAGGAGTGAAATTCAACATGTTGAAGTGGTAACCTCAGTGAGTGTAGTGATGCTTTTGATGTAGCCTAGACTTGGCTAAGAAGTTGGGACTTCTGTTCCACAGAAGCTTGATTTAACTGGTTTGTGAGTTACTATGTGAAATATGCATGTATACAATGATAAATGTCCTCTATACACTTAACCTGATCCCTGTTGCTTACTGCTTAGGTAAGCCTCTATCAAACTCTCGATAAAGGGCAGAATTAGGTCTGCTTTCACCTCAGATAAATACACTATCTACAAAACAGCTTTTCTCTAGTTTTGTTTTTTCTGTTTTTTTTTCCTTGTTTGTATAACAACCTTTGTGTACTTTAGTTCCTCTGCTTTTTATTTTTTTCTTTTATTTTTTTCTCCTGTCACTGTCAGACTATTGTTTCTGTCTGCTCACATCTTACTTTGTAGATCTGTGCTCAGGCTCACCATACTGCCCTCATCACCGTGACATCTGTAGTCTTCAAATTCATTGAGTGGCTGTGACAAATATGTCATGTGTGGCTTATTCTCTCTCATCTCCTTTCCCATAGGGAAAAAACAGCACGTGGAGCACTTTTTACATTGTTGCATGCTGATTCGTGTTTACATACACATTTTTTTCATAAATGAAAGCAAGGTCAAAAGGAGCGTGCTTTGAATTTGGCATTGAATGCACAGAAGTTTGTACGGATCTCATGGGAGTTCATACTCCAGGCTTGACCTAGCTCCCAACATGATTTTGTCACTTACTTGTATTAGAGTGACCCTAATTATGGATACACTTGTGTTAATTTAGTGAAGCAGAATTCCTATTTATGGTCCTTACACTACAATTTTAGGTATTATTCTCAGTCTACGATATTGAAAATACAGACTTACTTTGAACTCTAATAAATATAATGTAAGAAAGCTATATAGAGGAGGCAGAGAGGCAGATCTTATGAGCTATGAAATGTACTGCTTGTGTTCTATCAGTTCTAATGGTATAAACTGTATTACATGGCACTGTAGTGCAGCTAGAAGGTAAGTCTGTACAGATAAGGTAACCTTTAATAGGAAATCAAATGATAATGAATGATTTAATGTTTGTGTTTAATGATAATAATAATAATATCCTATCACATTCCTAAATTATGAACTTAACTCAGTAGACATAATATATGCTTTTTTAGTCTCAAACTGGATTACTGTACATGAAGTTTTACTGGAGCTTATAAGCAGTGCATGCAGAACCAACAAACTGAGTCAGACAGTCTCATTTCATTCCTTCTTAACAGAGCTTTTTTTTTTTTTTTTTTCCACAAGCTAGCATGAAGTAGATGGTTAAATGGTTGTGACCTTTATTACTGGCTTAAAACATGCCTTCTTCTATTGCTGTTTTGAGCCCTGATTCAAGACCTTGCCTCCTTTTTGCCCTTCTTCCTGTTCAGTTAGTGATGCTGAAAACTAGAAAATTTCCTTTGGCAATATATCATCTACTGTTTACTTCGCTGCTTGAATTTTCTATTTTATGTTGTGCATCAATTTCAAGTTTCTGTGCACTTCCTTCTCTTGCTGCTGTTTTTGGCCACTTACCTCTTTATATGCTATACTGCTTGCATGTACATTGTAAGTTACTATTACCCATTAATACGTGGGAAGAAAAAATAACTAAGTATCTGTGCATCTATCTATCTCATTTGGCATATGCTCCTGTTTTTAAGTCCAATGTATATCTGATGGTTCTGAAGACAAAATTGGGAGAGACAAGAGTGTAACTCCTTGAATCTACGCTGCTCTATTCTTTCTCCCATTGACCTTCCTGCATATGTGTAGAGTCTGTGTCTGGGAGGAGAGCCAAGGAGAAGGCAAAACATTGAAGGAAGGCATCATGAGTGAGACTTTAACTGGCAGTCTAAGAACTGATCTTGTGTGAGTGTTGTGTTGCTGGTTTTCTGTTTTGTTTTTAATATTAAAGTAGGCAAAGCACCGTATTGACATATTGTATGGCATTTGAATAATTCGAAGAACATAGCATCATTAGAAAACTTAAATGTTTATTGTTCATCCCTTCTCCAGATTGTTAATAAAAGATTCTGGATAAAAGTGCTGTCAGAACCTGCCCTTGGAGGGTTTGCTGCTAGCTCTTCCCTATCCTGAAAAGTGATCACTAAGCTTTCACCTTGCTTTTCACCAGGTTTCAGTTCTTAAAAAGACCTTTGTTCCAATCCCATGACAACTTTTTCTTGACTGGACTTTGGTGGGAAAACTTATCTAAGAATTTTTGAAGGTCTTTATGCTTGTTGTCTACAGGATGTTCTTTATACATGTACTTGTTGACATCCTCGTAGCACTCCAGCAAGTTAATGAGGCAGATTTCTCTTTACAGAGGCCACGCTAACTCTTTCCCACCAAACAGTTTATGCATGTGTTCAATGGCCTTATTCTTTATTATGGAGTCTGTGATCTTAGCAGAGATGGAAATCAGACTCGCTGGTCTGCCATCCCTGTGATGATCCTCTTGAAGTCCATTTTTCAGATGGGTCTTGTACTCGGGCACGGTGGTTATAATGTGTTGATGCACCTAAGCCTGTCATTTAATGTAATTTCACATTTGTGTTTCTTGAACTCTGGGTGAGAATGCCATCTGGTCATACTGGCATGCTAGCTCATTGACTTCCTCTGCTATAGGGTTATCCATTCCTGCTCCTTTCACCTTGTCACCAAGTGGTCCTGCCAATTCCCTAGCTGTTCTCCTGATTTTGAGCTACTTTTCAGAACTCATTGCTATCAGCTTAGCCATTCTTTATAAGAGACTTTTTTTTTTTAGCCCTTTTAATTACCTCTTTGACCTGTCACATTTTGTTAGTTTTCCTGTTTTTTTTTTTTCTTCCTCATTTATTTGTTTATTCCTTAGTGATTTATCAACAAACATGCTTTCTCTTTCCCTGTCTTTCCCTGAGCTCACTAAATGCTACTACATTCAAAGGCTTAAGACTCAGGTAAGCTGTCCTGAACTAGCAGTCCCTGTGGAGGTTTTTTAATGTCTTTTGGTATCATCCCTGAAATAGTAAGCCAGCAATTAGTGACACTGCAGTCACAGCATGACAACTATGTTCCTTTGGTTGAAGTGTGTTTGATATAGATAAGCTAGTGTTTTGCATATCCTCATATTTCGTTGTCTGTTAAGCACAAAACACTACAAAGCATAATTTTATTTCTTCAAGGTAAATTATACTTTAAAAAGAAAAAAGAGATTATTGCAATGTTGCTCATTTCTATTTTGCGAGGACTGTATAAGCTATTCTATTAAATCCCACTTCTGAAAGCAGAGCAAATGTTCTTAAGCCAGCTGTTCAGAAATACTCTTTTAGAACAGAAGATCTTCAAACCTTGAATTTTCATGGAAGTTTGAGTTCTAGCTTGCCTGTGTTCCTCTGGAGAGTTACTTAGGGATTTTCTTGCCAGGGAGTTGGGATAACTTCTGCTTTCTCTCTTGCAAGAGGTTTTGTTCCTTTTTGAGAGAGTATAAAGGTGACTGCCAGTTGTTTGAAGCAGTGTTTTTGTAGTCAGTTCACTTTATCTTCTCTTTTACTTTCCTCTTCAGATGATGCTGTGGTTTTTCAAGTTTGCTTAAAAAATTAGCACTGAACAAACAAACAAAAATTACCATCAACATAAACAGCTAGACAACTATTTCAATGAACTAAAGGGTTTGGCATTTTCTACTTTGAATATGGTACTGCTTCATAATTTACAGATGAATGTAAAGCTGTCAACAAAATTAATTTTTGCAAGCAGCCTGATTGAAATTTTATGTGACATTGTTTTTAGAATATAAAATATTTTAGCAAAGTGTTATTCATCTGGATTGTCAATATAAGTAAGTTTGGAGCTACAGGCAGTCTTCAATTCCTGAGTAAAGAGAGTTACCTATTCTGTCTCTTTCCTTTCCACCTTCCATCCCCAATTTGGAGAGTTGAGGACATGTTGGTTTGGTCTGGTTAAATTTAGCCTAAGAAGCTTTTCAGAAAAGTATCACAAGGAAGGTGGTCACCGAGACACTCACTGAAAAAAATAGGTGTTATGTTATGTAGCTCATGGAATAGTTTTCAACCTTGAAATTAGTAAAATACAGAAATATTTGCATGTACCTAGTCAGGTAACTACAGTTAAAAGGGTATGGTATTACACACAGGAAACTAAAACGATATCATGTTGTACACAGATTTAACCTAGGAATGTATGCTTATTTCAAAGTCTGTGTATGACTGAAGCTGCAGCCATGTAGATCAAGAGTAAAGACATACTCTAAAGGAACATCCATGATGTCATTTATTATTAAAATAAATACATTCTTTTGTAAAGAAAAGGGAGATGGTCAGAAGGTTAGAATAATTACCAAAATTGAGACATTATTTAGTGAGAATAATGCTGACTGCAAATGGGAAAAGAATTATGTACTATGAATTCAGTAGTTGACTCAAAACTATGTAGTAATTTTCTATTTTCAGAGACGTTCTTTTATTTGACATTTTAACCTTGCATTTATCATGTGTTAGTTCCCCTAAAGCAGCTTTCAGTTGAAATGACAAGATGAGTTCTTCTACTTAAGTCTGACTTGTCAGTATCCTACCCAATATGAAAGAGTCTGCAAGAGAACATGAGAGAAGAGAAACTATCAAAACATTTTCTCTTGGGACAGATTATTCTTCACTCTTGCTGGAAGAGCTGATTGAAAACAAAGCAAAAAAAGCATTTAAAACGGCACTAGAGCAATTTGTTTGACTCTTCAGACACAAGTCATTTAACATAACTGTGGAAGAATCTGCCTTAACAACTTTTAAAATTATTTTTATATGTTATTAGCAACAGCAGCCACTTGCATTTTTTTCCTGCAGCAGTACTGGCTTCTGTATTAGAAATTACGTTGATTTAATTTAGAGGTTTTGCTTGCACTTTTAAAATAACTTTTTTGGTCATTATTTTGTCTGCTGCTGGCTCTTAAAGGATCATACGTTACTTCTGTAGCCAAGTTTTATCTGCTAGGAATTTATCATAAAATATATTCAGTGAAAGCTCAAGGCAATAATTACAATGGCATGCAGGTATTTACATTACATTGTCTACAAATACAGTGGTTATCCTTTTTGTCTTCATGACTTCATTTTGTCATGGATAGCTGTTTGACCTTATAATATTATGTATGCATGAAATAAAATTTGTAACGGCATTTTATTCCTTTTTTTTGTATTCTGATAATTCTAATCTGCAATTTTGCTACCTCTGCAAATAGAGCTGGAAAAAATCTTGTAGAACATGATTCCTATTAATAGGTGTTGTGCATTCCTTAGCCCAACTCTAATACCAGCTTTAATGTAACTTCTGAAACAGAAATAAAATCAACAGGTAATATATTTCCAAGGTTGTGTACAAGCAAGATCTGATGCATAATTCAAAGCTAGCAGCTTAACTCTGTTCTTTTTATTCAGTCTCTTCTGGGGGATTTGCCTGCAGAAAAGATTCCTGGGATTCCACTTTTCCACGGCCGTAATCTTTACTCGTACCTAGCATCTTAGGCAACCTTTTCTCCTTGTAAGATCCAGGTAGTTTCCCCACATAGTGATCTTGAAGCAGCAGCGGAGTATACTGTCTGCCTTCCTAATTCGTAGTGTTTCAGCTTTCAAGCGCGACGCTTCAGCATAGCTTACTGCAAACACAACACATTCCTTCTATTAAAACAAAAACTAAAACAACCAAATAATTTGCTCATTTTTTTAGTCTAGTTTTGAAATACTATCATTTCCAAATCTTTTCTAGATTTTGTTTTCACAACTTATTTTTAGCCATAAAATGACAGAGTGTTTATGTTAAATTTCATTCCCTACAATATGTTTGCAATTTGAATTGTTATTGGATGTCCACATTGCCTGATAATGGAAAGAAGCAGGATTTTGGAAATAAAAATTAATTTCTTCCAATTCCTTTGAAAGTGCAGTTGCTTTTTTTTGCAAACTGTTTACCTGTGCTTTTATGTTCCTCTCACAATCCACCAGCTCTTTTGTTTTTTGCTGTTTTTTTTATGAGTTAGTTTACACCAATTTCACTGCAAATGTACATTTTTTTAATAATTTCCCTGGAAATTCAAATAACATCAGGACTGTGTACTTCAAGTGTGTAGTCTACATATTGTACAATGTTATATGAGTTGTAGCCAAGATGTTTGAGAGTTGTTTAAGCTTGGCCATTTTAAAACGAAAGCTTCAAAAAGCACTGGCTTTTAAGCTGTGACCTGGGGACATTTGTTTTATAGAGACATTTATCTTCAGTAAGATTTTAAAATGTTCTATTTCAGTATATGGGGGGAAAAAGAGAAATTTGGATAAAATCTGTTGCAAATGCAAGGAGGGAAATTAGGGAATTTGAGTCCACAGCTCCACTCTCAGATCCATAATAATAACCAGATCCATGTTTTTGAGTACAGTATGAAATAGCAGGTTTGTATCATCCATGTGCAGTACTGTGCCAACAAGCATTTTTTTTAAGAGCATGAACAGGTTTCCAAATCATTGTAAGTAAATACAGCCAAGACATTTAAGTATGCTACGAAAGTGTCTGGATCGCTTAAGATTATAAAAACCTGAAATTGAAATTTAATATTGTCTGCATGTATAAGTAGATGCACCTATGGCTTTGATAATTGAGGATTAATGTCTCATTTCATCTCTACTTCATTTTATGTTAGTTTGTACAGCAAACACATTATTCTGATGCATCTTGTAGCTTATGAAAGGTATTCTAGTAGGTATCCTTGTATGTTGACTTGATGTGGTTTCACGGGTGGACGATGAGATTTGCTGCTTCCTGATCCATGAGTGTTCTGTTGTGTTACCCAACAGCGTATGTAGCTAGAGGACAAAGAAACATGAGGCATCCTTGCATCTGCATTCTGATAGTACAGCTTTTAGTTCTGAAGTGTTTTGGGCTCCCAGTCATGAACTTTAGCTTTTGCTTTGAGCATATCTAATGTGAGACAGCCATGATCTGAAAGACGGGCCACCCCAAATTAATATAATGCTGTGTCATTGTGGTAATATATTCTTGATTCACAGCACAGCAGGCTTCGTTAAAGACAAGTGCTACTGATGTAATTAATGAAAATGCATCCTATGGAGGGATGAATTTTACTTCTTGAGTAAACACGCATGTGTAAACTATTTCCTATAAACCTTTTTTTTTTCTTTATCAGCTTCAGTACTTGAAAAAAAATATCTTTTGCTTGTCTCTTTTTTTTTCTTTTATATTTGCTTGGATCAGATTTGTAGCACATTGAATCTCTTGCTACAGGGATTGTGGCTTTTGCTGCAAGCAAGGATTAAGGAAGAACTCTCCTCTCCTCCCTGAAATATATCAGTGCTTTCCAGAGGTGTGGTTTGCTTAGAAGCATTGCACATTGGCAGCAACTACAGTTAGGATGATGATCAGTGTGCATCAGTGTCTGTAGCAGGAATTTCATACTCTGCACTCTGGTATCTTGTTTTGCTCATGTGCCATCATCTCCTGGGTTTGCTAACTGTTAGGGTTTTGGGTGGTGTACATGGCTTCCTCTGTTGCATGATCTTTTTCTTCAGATCACTTAAAACGTTTTGAAACAAATCTGGTATTACAAGGATCCACCACAACTAAAACATTCTCTGTCTTTCCATTCAGATTCCTATGGCTCACTATATTTGCAGCTTTTGATCATTACCTTTTAATCATTACATTATTCCAGAAAGGTCCGCAAAATCAGTTACGTATTCATGGTGATTATGAGCAGATTAACCTAGCTGATCTTGGCAGCTTTTCTCATCGATGTTCCTAGTTATTTCTGTATTGCAATCTGAAGATCATTTACATTAAAAACAAACAAAAATACTCCTTTTTAGAACAGTTTGAAAGATTATTGGTCTTAAAATAAGTAAACAGGCTACATAGCTTATCATGATCCAGTGTCATCAATGACGTACTTACATTAAAGCTAACCTTTTTTATCATCATTATCATTATTTTTACTGTAGCTGTAAAGTTGTTGCCACTTCAGGAGAGGAACAGGAGAAAGACTGACTCATGTTCCCTTTTCTTTTTTTTTCCTAATGTGTATGGCTGAATGAAGCATTTTAAAGGGATGTGAAAGAAAAAGGAGGTGATAAAGTTGGTGACAGCCAACATGGCTTCACTAAGGGCCGATCATGCCTGACAAATCTGGTGGCCTTCTACAGTGGGGTTACAGTGTTGGTGGAGAGGGGAAGAGCAACTGACATCCTCTACCTGGACCTGTGCAAGGCATTTGACCCTGTCCCCCATGATATCCTTGTCTCTAAATTGGAGAGACATGGATTTGATGGATGGACCACTTGGTGGCTAAGGAATTGGCTGGATGGTCACATTCAAGGAGTTTATGTTACAGAACAGCTGGGGAGGGACTCTTCGTCAGGGGATGTAGTGATAGGACAAGGGGGAATGGTTTTAAACTAAAGAGGGGAGATTTAGATGAGTGGTTAGGAGGAAATCCTTGACTCAGAGGGTGATGAGGCACTGTAACAGGTTGCCCAAAGAAGCTGTGGATGCCCAGTCCCTGGAGGTGTTGAAGACTAGGTTGGATGAGGCTGTGAGTAACCAGTCTAGTGGGTGGCATCCCTGTCCATGGCAGAGGGGTTGGAGTTAGATGATCTTTAAGGTTCCTTTGCCACCCAAGCTGTTCTATGATCTTATGATTCTATGACCTGCGGCAGTCATTGGGCTCTGCTCACAGAGGCCACCCCTACAGCTCTCTGCTACCAAAGCCTTGCCACATAAGCGCAATACAGCATTCTGTCCGTTTGAACTAGGTATCTGATGGATGCAGAAGTATTTGTGCTTTTCTTTTCATAAAGTTATATTATTAAAATGTGGAGATGTTAATGATTATTTAAGACAATGAAATGCAAGTTCTGAATGGTTCGATACCTAATGCTTCAGCTGTGTTTTCTCAGTGAGCTTGTCTCGAATACCGAATAATTGCTGCACAAGCAACATTGTTATTTAAGAAAGCATTTTAAAACCGTGACACAGATGACAAATCAGAGAGAAGAAAATCTGTATGATTCACTTAAACTGTGTGTGAGTTTTGCAAACAACTGCAACTCAGGAAAAAAGTTTTCAAGTTTTCATGGATTTTAAAAAAAAAAAAGGCAAGTAGAAAACCTCACACTGATATCAGTATAGGCTACTGCATGAAGGAGGCTGTGGGATTTCTCTAGTATTTGATTTCACATACTTGGGTAGTTCAGAGTCTAAGTCTTGTAAGGGATGGAAGGGGGCAACACTTGATTGAAAGATCTCTGGTGGAAGAGTTCAACACAGTCCTTGGCAAAGGATCCTAATTAATAAAGAAAACAACAAAAACACTTGTTTTCTTTAGCTCTAATGTGTATATCATAACTTACCAGCTATTAGATTTCATACTTTGATCGCTTAGCTTGAGGAGTGTGATGAATTTTTTTCCAGTACACATGTAAAGGTACATATACATGGGTATTCATGCAGGGTACGTTCATACTGATCTTTAATTATGTAATTTAGAAGTTCAGTCCTTGTAATAGTCTGTCAGTGTTGTTTTGTTTTGTGGTAGTGCTATACCACAAAGTGCTCCTTGATCCAGGTTTTTTATTTTACTTTAGTTACAACTTGATATTGAAACAAGGTAGAAGAGGTTCAGATAAGAAAAACAGTGAAAAAAATATTTACTAGTTTGATATACAGCAGTCTTGGCAGAACTGCAGGCTTATTTGTAGGTATTATTTGGCAAAAGTACTAGCAGGAGAACGGTAAGCTGATTAGATAGCCTTAAGGTGCTCCTTTGAAGCATAAACAGGCGATGTGGAGGATAGCACAAAGATGCCTTTAGGGAGATGTGACACGTGAAGAATGAAGGTTGGCATCAATGACAGATGTCAGATGAGAGAGCTGCAACTTGGTCAGAATAATATGTTTGGAAGTCAGGTGGCAGAATTTGTTTTTAAAAAAGGAATTTCAAATTTATAGCCTGTGTTTGGCCAGTGTGTTGAAGATAAAGGTGGAACAAAAATAAACTGTTTTGAATCTGCCTAAATATTATTTATAAGTTGCTGTTGTAAATACTCAAGTTATATTCAGCCTCACTCTGAAAAACTTGGTGCTGTGCAGGAAACTTTATAAAAAGTGTTGTCTTCTCATCTTCAGAAGCAATTTTTCAAGGAATTGTTCTGACAGATGTGTTTGAAAATATTTTCAAGATCGTTTTTGTGTACTTCATGAATAATCCCGTATGCTGTGCAAAGGAAGAAGACTGCTGACATTGAACTCTGCTTTTTGTCATGGAGAGAGGGGGGAACGTAGCTAAAGAGACCAAACTTACCCACGGAGGTTGTCAGAGGCACCTGCCTTTCTTAGTGGATTGTACAGAGCAATTATGTTAAAACAGTTTTCCTCATCTTTGATTTTCCCTGTCTCCAGTGCTGTTTTCTAATGTATCACCTAAAATTAGATACCAGGGTATATAATAAGCAGCAGTGTATTGGTTTCTAGCCAGTGTAATTGCATTGTAGAGGCACTGCTCTGCCTGCCTGTCTCTTTTCTGAGGTTTTATTATTCTGTTACCAATCTCTTAAACAACCTTGAAAGAACTACTGATGTTGTTTATAAAATCAGTGAGTTTGCGATGTTCAGAAGGCTTCAGAAAAAATACCATGTGGAGAGGAAAAAGGATGCCCTGTAGCATTTAATATGACTTTGTGAGCAGCGTGTCAGCTAAGACTTGAAAAGGGGGGGCGGGGGGAATAAATCAATTTAGAATGACCATCAAGTCACAGAGAAGTTCAAGCATGTCTCAAGGTTCAGATGTTTTATGTTTTTAATTTGTTGTACGCTGTAGTTAATGTTTGTAAGTTTTAGCTTCCAATTTAACAGAACCATTCTGTAGTAATAAAAGCGAAGCATATTGTCCATTATTTTCAAAATATTTATGAGTACAGCAGTTAAATCAGTTATTTTAGAAATTTTTGTAACTACAGTTGGCATCCCAAGGTATTTCTTGCTGGCTGATCGCTGTAAAGCACTGCAGTTCAGTATTAGGTGCTGGGACACTGTAGGCAGCCCTCCATCCTCAGTGGGTTTAACACAGAAGTCGTGGTGCTGCCTTGTGGGCATTGTGCTGCTGGTGGCCTTGTGGAAGAGAGAAGGTGTTGATCATGCTGAGTGATGTATCAGACACAGCTTTGTTCTAGTGAAGGGGCTTAGACATAGCCACTGCCCAGATTTTGATGTAATTGGAAACTCGCTGTGATGCATGTATTCCTTTTCCATTTCAAACATGTTTACTGTATTCAGTTCATGTTCTAATTCACTATGTGGGCTTTTGACTACAGAAGTTAGTGATGGATTAAATATGCACTTGATTCAGAAAAGTAAGTTTTCCTTGTGATGAAAGTTCTTCTGTAAAAAAAAAAAAAGGTTATCCTAACCAGTGGATGATCAATATTTAATTGCTTGAAGATTTCAGTGTTTAATGTACAAAATGAACGTGTGTAATTTGCAGATCTTGCAACACTTTTTGGTCTTTGAAAGTACCAGTGCTTGATATTTAAAATGCTGCCTTTTGTCAATTCTGCAAAATAAAAATATATCAGAAAATCAGCAATTTAAACCAAACCAAACAAAAAATAATCCTATTTTAGAGTATCGCTTCCATTTTTTCTTTTGAGGTAGTCTGTATTTATGAATAAACTTATTTGTAGTTTTGTGACTGAGAGATTTGTAAAGTTTTCTTTATAAATTTTATAAATAAAAATAAACTTTATAAGTTTTATGAATCAGTTGCCTAGCTTAACAGAAATAAAAATGAGTGTTTAAAAAAAAAATCAGTCACAGTGACATACTTCTAATCTTAGTATGTTTAGGTAAGTTTGTGTGAGTTCTTGTAGCATATAGTGTAACTCTTAAAACATTCTGGAAGGCCAGGTTTTAAAGTCATAGCGAATACTCCTTACATATTGCAATATTTATGTACTTAAGATTTCTCAAAAATGGAAAAATATTTCCATTTTGAACACCAGAATCAATTATAAAATGGTAATTTTTTTAAAGGAACATGTAGGATGTTTTCAAATTGGTTTTCCGATTTTTTTTTTTTTTTTTTTTACAGGCTGATCCAAAAGAGCTGATTAAGATGGTCACACAGCATGTTACGCAGTATGGCTATAAAGAGTGGCCTGAAGAAATTGCAACTTTGATAAATCAGTTGCATTACTACAATGAACGACTGCTGGATTTCACTCAAGCTCAGATTCTGCAAGGACTTGGCAAGGGAGTAGATGTGCAGAGGTTCACAGCGGATGGACAGTACAAGAGAGAAACAATACTAGGACTGGCAGAGTAAGTAAGGTCTATTAAGTTTTCATTATTTATTTTTAAATGGAATTACTTTAAGCTTTAAAGCAGGAAAGCAAATTGAAGGTAGGGCTGACCTTTAGAAGCAATGATAAGTTGCAAGTTCCTTCAGGTATTTACACTAACACTGTTACAACTGGGGCCTTTGCAATTCAACTGTTCCACTTAAATGAAACATTACTTAAACATTTGGGTCAATAACTTTTAATGGAAAATAGAACTCTAACTTCAATATTAACAGTTAATAAACATAAGGTAAAATCAGGCATGTATGAAATCAGGGCACAGGTGGAGGTCTGTTCTCTTCCTTTCATATTCTGTATGCCTGCCCTTGAAATCTATTAGGGTATGCACAAGAGTCATTTTATAACAAACTATAGCAAAAAAAATTAATAAATCTCAAAACCCCAGCTTCTTGTTACTGATTTTAAATGGTAAATAAATCTGTATTTTATTTGTTAGTAATTAAGTTAAAACTACTCTGTATTACAATATATTTTTTTGTAATCACTTGGAATGACTGAAGCCTTCACTGTGCCTATTGTTCTGATATTTAGAATGCTTTTCTCTCACCTTTAAGTTATCCAGAATAGGGAAAAAAAAAAGGTAAGGTGTATGATAGTAATGTCTTTTCATTTTAAAAATACATTTTATGAACATTTACATGCAACCACTCTAAGGTGTGAACAAATATATTCAACTCTATATGTTTTGAAGGCAATCCCATTTGAATTGCCATTAGACTGTCAAAGGATTAGTAAAAACGAGACTTCATAGCATGTAGTTGAGTGGTAGTGCTGTATTAGGCAGTTGCAAAGATCCAATTAATTACTTGTTCAGCTCACAGCTTCCTTGTTTTAATCTTCTCAGTTGACTCCTAATCTACATTTCCTGATGAAAACAATGTGCAAATTTAATATAATTATGTGGCATATTTTTTTCTTGCTTGCTTTTGAATTATCATTATATGGCTCATGTTTTGAATCTTTTATGAAGTGCTGTTTGCAGGAACAAAACCTGGAAGAGATGGTATCTTATTTACAAAAAAAGCTTTGTACTAGAATGAAGAATTTGTTTGCTAAAACTACTTAACAATTTATGTCAATATTATCTTCCATATTTTGGCGTATTCGCATTAGAGCTTATTACACATTATTTATCAAACATTTAAAGGTTGAGGTACCTCACAGACTTAATCAAGGCTAGTTCGTAAGCAGTGCTCAGTTTGGGCAAAATAATGCAAGAATATATCTGGAAAGTAATAAAGGAAACTAGAGCAAGACTGAATTGGAATTCCTGAGTTATCAGCCGAAGTTCCATGCAGCTTTAGACCAACTATAGTGTATAAACATTCCAAATTATTTTTCACTTGTGACAAGTTCTGCCCCCTACTCAGCTACTGAGGTTTTCAGCCTATCACTGCTTCAGCTTAAATATTTTAATTGGAAGTTGATTGAAATACTTTTGTTAGATTTTTTGTGTGTGTGTGTGTGCTTGAGTGACCTGGATTAGAAAATTTGTGCAATTACGGTGCAATTGGAATTTCCATAGTTTAGTTGGTGATTATTGGGTTCTCAGAATGATTTTGATGCATATGTAATAGGTCCCTATCCAGAAGACTAAACCAGAATAACCTGTATAAAACCTCTTCCGATGTATGGTAGCTCTTAATAGCGGCATTAGTTTCTGACACTGTGTATGCTTTTGATACACCGCTCTGGTCTTTTTTCTGGTGCAGACATCTCTCTTTCTCCCTGATGCTTTGCAGAACCCAAACAGCTGTAGTATTCCATTTTGTTTTCCTCTTTCAAACATGAGACTTAAAGGCTCTTAGCTTAAATCTTCATTTCCCTTCTCCTTTGTTTTTTTGTTTTGTTTTAAGTCTTCTGATGATGGATGACTGGAAACGTCAATCTTATTTCTTTTCATTATAAATGAAACCAGTCCTGGTTGTAATGCTTTGTAGCTGACTGATAATGTACAACGATTGTTAGTGCACACATGCATTTGTATAATACAAAAAAGGTTTAACAGAACAACACTGGGGGAAAAAAAAACAGCCCTGATTTTCCAAATGCCTGTTTCTGGGAGCTTGGAGGCGATCATCAGAATTCCAGCTGAGCAGCATGGCACAGGCATATTTTCAGGTACTTCAGCAATGCATGCTAGCACGCAGACAAGACATGGCTAAGACCCATTCACAAGAACTGCTCCTTTCTTTGCTTACTTTTGCACCAATCTTTGAGCTGTAGTAGCTTCAGTGGATTAATAGAAAATGAGGTTAACTTCAGGCTTTCATCACTTAACCGATTGTTCTGCTAAAGCGCAGTAACACAAACAGTTTTTACTATTTTTAAGACACTTAGAGGTGTAGCTGGACACTCTCACACTTCCTTTTAGTCTGCAAAGACTAGGAAAGTTTCTGGATGTAAACTTCTAGGAAAAGCTTTGATTATCTACATACCAGACTTCAGGTGTTGCCACTAAATAAGTGCTGCATCAGATAAGTGCTGTGATGCATTGGTTCACATTGGTTATCATTTTGTAACTTAAAAGAAGAATGATTTTTTTTTTGCTGTAGCAAAAAGGTTAAGCAGAAACCCAACTGTTACTGAGAACCAAGGTGTATGCGGAACAGGCATTTGTCTTTTGAAATATCTCTGTACTTTGATTTTATTTCAAAATTTTCCCCAAATGGACCACTGAACATAGAAAATGAAAGAAGGCACACCTTGTATATTTTTATTTAACAGTGGCTTAAAACTGGTGAATTAAATCTAGTTTCTTGGTTTAAGAGAATAAGATTAACAAGAAATCATTGCTCTTCTAATGGTAATACTTACTGTCCTGTCTCTAGGGGCTTAGTGTAACTTTTCCTTGTTCTATTTCATGGCTCTTTTCTACAAGAACACTTGAAGAAAATGTATACAAGATTGCTGCTTCTTTGGCTCAGCGATACAACGTCCCCCTTTGGGAAGTTTATATGACCCATCTGGAATTTTTATTCACTGACAGTGGGTAAGTTTTCTCTGTTGCAAATTCACATTGGATTCTATTACACAGAAATATGTCCTAATCTGAGAGAGAATGGCATTATACTGGGGGCAGATTTAGGTTTGTGTTTTCATATTTCTTGCATGTGGTGTTTTTGTAACCAGCCATGAAAATGTGTTACAAGCAGGCATAAAAGTCCATGTGCATCTTACTGTTCCTGTAAATTTCCAGGGACTTTGGTTCAGTGTTTAGGTTTCCACAGCTTTGAATGTACTTTCCACGGCTATCGAGTCCTTGATAGCAAAGTATCTTTTATTTACTTCTACAGTCCTTTGGAATAGGTTGTGAATTGTGATAATGTTTGTTTATTTTAAAATAAACTTTGGTATTTATTGATGTCTCTTCTAAATAGTAGCAAAGGAAATAACTATATTAGAGCTTCTTAGTTCTGTTATTCATCTGTGTGTGTGTGTTTTTTTTTTGTGGAAGCACTTTTCTACAAGAATTCTTTGAAACTTTTCTAGACTACAGGATTGTGGCAGATCAGACTTGGCATTGATGGCAAGGGGGATTCTTTTTATTTGCATTCCAGAGTTGGTTCAAGAGCCTTTTTTTTTTTTCTTTTCAGACTTTGACATCTTGTCACTCAGACAAGTACTTTTAGCAAATTGAAAGAGAAATAAACTCTTTCAATGAAAGACGAAGCTACTTGCCTGAATAGTGCATTCAGGTGACAGTGATGTAGAGCCCCATGTGTAATATAGCAGCTCTTATCTACTGTTCTGACAGACATGATGAAATTAGTTGGTTTCAAATTTTAAATTGTGAAAGCAGCTGTAGCTTGCAGCAGTACTTCTACCTCTCTTAACATTAACTATTAATTAAAATGTTTTATAGAACATGAGGCATATAAAACAAAGCCTGATAGATTTTGGTACATGGTCTGAGAAGGTGAAATAACATTCTGGGATTCCCTTTGCTTCCTTCAGAAAACAGAGAAGATGCATCTTTGAAGTCTTGATGCTACTAAATGAATTAGTTCTGTAAACAAAATAGACAGTTAGGGTGTAAACCTGGCAATACTAGGGTGAATATGAAAGAACCAGATCAATTCTCTGGGACTAAAATTCTACCGAAGGTGTTTTGCACCAGTTTTCTGTCACTTTTTGTTCTGTCCTCTGTGAGTTAGTATTCATAGAATTCTGAAATCACCAAAGTACGAAGTAACAACCTTTTCCCTAATGAAATTCAAAAAAGTCTTGAAAATTGATATATAATAGCATAATATGCTGCTGAGTATGTTTTTGTTGTATCATAATCTCATTTTAAAGTTGATTGACAGCGTATGGCTATTACAGTATATTTTACTCTTGGGATTATGGCATTAATAATGCATGCCTCGTTATGCATTCATTTTGAAATGAAAAGAAATTTATTTTAAGACTTACTGCATATTTGGTTAAAGAGATTATTTCTATAAGCCACTTTATGTACAGAGAAGCTCAAAAGAAGCACTTACGTGGTTTGTATTAACTGTTTCCTTGATTAGTTGGTAACAAACATGTTTTTCTGTTGTGCTGTGAATTTGAACTTGATGAAAATTGCACATAATTACTGTTTTTTAATTAATTGAAAACTTAATTGTTTCTTTTGGAAGATCTGGTCAAATTTGATTGCCAAAGTGTATAAAATGCTTTTTATAATTTCAGCAACAAGAAATTTTATGTTCATCTCCCATGGATTCTATTCCAGAATCTTTCTGAACAGTATAATGAACCTTTCTTCCTTTTTTGCTTTTTTTTCACCCACCCCACCCCCTTAACAAAACAAAAGAGTAACATAAACCACACAGCAAAACTCTATCAATTTAAAATTCAACATCTCAAAGTTCAAACTACAGGCTGGATGGTATGGAAAGAAAAGTGTATTCAGAACTTGCAGATGTCTTTCTTGATATAAATCAGTTCTAAGTGTCAGTTTTGTCTTACATTAAGAGTATTAAGAGTGAATGACATTTTATTTTCATTAGTAGCAGACATGTTTTTCCCTTAATATGGTAGAACCATTACACTTAGCAAACAGCTAGAATCTAGAGACTTAAATTAAAGCTTACAAGGTTAGGTTTCTAGCCTGTGGGCTAAGTTCTAGCCATAAAGATAACTCAAAAATAACTTCTCCCTTAGAAATCAGAGATTAATTTTAAACTGAGAGAAGGTTGTCTGTAGTATTTGATGTATGAAATTCATCTTTAAGAATGAAACTTAGACTTATTTTACTTGGATATCAAAAAGAAACACTACCTTTATTGTGGCATGTATACTGAGGGAAAAATGATGTCAAAATTCTAAATATATCAATTGTAAAGGTAGAAAAAAATCAAATGTGATTAGAAGGCATCGAATCTCAAATTGAAACATACCTACCTATGGTGGCCTATGGCTGGATGCTGGGAAGAGTCAGTTTGATGCTCCATCCATAGGTGACTTCTTTGCTTAGATTTTAGGTAAAATTTTCTGTTGAGAAATGTATAAACTCGAGATGAGACTTCATTGATATACATCCATTTTTATCCCTGTTGAGGGGGGAAAAAAGGAATGTTTGCATTCAACTGTCTTTTATGTAGTCTGTTGGAAGTGTCTGAATTCATGCTGTGAATGAACTAATGTGTTCATTTCAAAAGGGTCAAGAAAAAAATTTCCAGCAGTGAGACTGGCTGAGGTCAACCTGAGATTTGTTGGTATTTTCATAAGTTTTCATGGATGACAATTTGAAAGGTAGCATAATAAAACTGTCAAATTAAATATGCTAAGTATGACTGATAGTGTAAAATAAATAAACTAGTGGGCACGAGTTTTTAGTGATGTTCTCTCAAAGAATGCACAGGTGCTCATTTTATACAGAAAATAAAATGTAATAGAATGAGAGAACGGATTGGGCTGGAAGATTTTTCTAACATCTCTCAGCCACAAGTGCTGTGTGGATATTTCTGCTTTTTTGTTATTGTTGTTGGCTTTTATTTTGTTTGGTTGGTGTTTTTTTTAGGCAGAAGCTTAAAATTCCTATACACATGCACTGAGCATGTCTACTTTTACATATATCTGTAATTAGGGATTTCAAGTGCAGCTTTGAATCACACTTCAGTATGTCACCCTTAATCCAAGTAAACAAATAATATGATCAGGAAATGAAGGAACTCCTTAGTTTCAGTTCTCCATAAACAGAAGCTATCTAAAAATATATGAATGAATATTTGCTCTTTCAGAATCTCTTACAAAGTTGAACCTTACTGCTCAAACAAAGGAAAGTATTGTTCTTTCTCCATAAGTGTTGAACTGAAAAGGCACTAATGGCATGTCCATGCCTTTAAAGCAGAATTCTTTCTAAATGCAGGTTGTCTACGCTGGAAATAGAAGAAAGAGCGCAAAGTCTTGGTCTTTTTGAGACTTTGAAAACAAGTCCTGAAACCTTACATGAACACATGGTTAAATATGTTTACCCAAGTATTGAAGGTAGAGATCATCAGCGGCTGCTTTATTATTTCACACTCCTTGAAAATTGTGGTTGCTCAGAATTTGTGAAGCATGTTATGAAACCTGAAACTCACATTCGACTCCTGAAAAAATTCAAAGCAGTTGCACCAGGTAGGAGAGTTCATTTTTTTTTCCTAGCTGGATTTATTATTCTGTTACATGAGTGTTGACATGGTTATGTTTATCTAATTTATTCTTGCCAGGCGATTATTATTTTTTTTCAGTGAGCATATCAGATGCCTGCAAGCAATTTGGTGGATTAGTCATGCAGTATAGGAAGAGAGAAGTTCCTTCTCTTTGTATTACCGGAAATTTAAGTTAATTTTTTTTTGCCTACCATGATAGATTAAAAACAGATTTCTGTTGGTGATGCAAGTCAGAATTATTAGCAATGATATATAATGAATTTTTAAAGAAAAAATACTGACATCCTGGAGCATAATTTTTAAGGCTGCAAGTTCAACATCAACTGTCTTAAGTCATTTGAGATTATTAGTTTATCTTTCAAAAGTCTAAGTTACATAATATATCAAGAACTTTAAGCATTTTTGTAAAGAGGGTAATTTTATTTTGTATTTTTTTCTTTGATGTTATTTTTTGCTTTTGCAGAAATACATTATTTATTCCTCTTATATTATTAGACAATACATATGAAAGAGAACTGCTGGAAAGTATTTTGAAACTTTGAATACCATTTTCAGTTTGCTTATAAAGTCAAGTATTGATAAGATACTATTAAGATGAGCTTTTATAGGATTTATATTTAAAAAATTGGTGTCATGATTCCATGTACTAAAAATATCCTTGCATATTTGAAAATCTGTGTGTTTTTTTTTTTGTGTGTGTGTGTGAATCAATATATGAAGTCAAAATATGTTTCAGGGACTGAAAGATCTCATATGGGAGGTCAACATAAAATCCTGGCATTATCTGCATGCAAACCTGTCTTCCTCCCCAGTCTGTCAATATGCATGATTGAAAATGGAAGTGGAGCAAGAGTTTTTCTAGTTCCAACTGAATTGCACAGAAATGTGAGGAGTTTGAGTACATTTAGTTAAATAACTAAATAACTTTGAAAATAATGAATGACTTTTATTTCATTTGCCTTTTTCTCTGTCAATAGGTCTTAATTACAAAAAGCTAATAGATGAAAATGAAAACCCTCTGGAAACACTGGAGCCCATACTTACGAGTCAAAATATCTTATCTATTTCCAAACTGGCTCCCAAAATTCCTAAAAAAGATGGCAGTATGCTGTCACCAAGCTCTCTTTATGCTGTCTGGTTACAAAAACTTTTCTGGAACGGTGATAACCATCTCATTAAAAAAATACCAGAAACCATGGATGAGTGGCTACATGCATATGATATGTGTTCAAAATACTTTGATAGACTTGATCCAGATGATATCATCACTTTTATTGATGAAAGTACCTTTTCTTCAAAAGCTGTCACAAAGGTAAGCAGATGCATTTGAAAAATTTCATACTTCAGGTGAAGCACGGTTGATGTACTGTCAGGGAGAAATTCTCAGCAAATCTTTGCGTTTTTCATTTTACAGTTTTTAAAGATAAACTCATAAAGCTACCTTCCTATAAACCTCTCTTCTCTTTATAACCATCACTGTATAAAATATACATATATATATATACATATATATATATATAAAGGAGTTAGCTCTGAGGATCAGAGAGATTTTCATGGAACCCCAAAGTCCCAGTATTGTGGTTCAGCAGAGAATAAGATATTTTTCTTATGTGTTTGTTTTTCACTTGTGCTGATCCTAAAATTCACTGTGCTGCAGGCTTCTGTTTACTACCAGGCTTTTGCATTCTGAATAGGATATTCCACAGAGAGGTGTTCCGGGCCACTGCGTATGGTTTCTAAGCTCTGTAATAATGTAAATTATAAACTCTGTTGTAATTTCCACCTGGCTGAAAGCCTGTTATTGAAAGGATGTACTTCTGTGTCTATAGCATATACTACCAGATCTACAGTTTCTTGTTGCCCAGTGAAACCTGTTGGTAAAGGTATTTCTAACATAAAGTTACATTAGAAATAAAGTATTATCAGCTGTCTCTTACACCTCTTCAGTGGAACCATCATTGTGATTAGGTTTCTGATCCTTTGTATCTAGTAAACGAGGACAGAAAACTATCAGTGTGTTCAAAGGAGGGCAACAAAGAGGGTGAAAGGTCTGAAGGGAAAGGCATATGAAGAGCAGCTGAGGGCCCTTGGTTTGTCCAGAGCAGAGCAAGGCAAGGGGAGACCTCATGGCAGCCTGCAGCTCCCTCACGAGGGCAGCGGAGGGGCAGGTGCTGAGCTCTGTTCTCAGGGGACAGCGACAGGACCCGAGGGAACGGCATGGAGCTGGGACGGGGGAGGGTCAGGATGGGTGTTAGGAACAGGTTCTTCACCAAGAGAAGAACCCCTTACCTGTGTAGCCTGCTCTAGCAAACCTGCTTTTGCAGGGGGGTTGGACCCAATGATCTCTGGAGGTCCCTTCCAACCCCTACAATTCTGTGAAGAGAGTGGTCAGGCAGTGCAACAGGCTCCCCAGGGTGGTGGTCATAGCACTGAGCCTGCCGGCATTCAATAAGCATTTGCTCTCGAAAATATGGTTTGATTTTGGGATTGTCCTGTGTGGACATAGGAGTTGGACTCAATGATCCTTGTGGGTCCCTTCCAAACAGGGATATTCTGTGATTCTAAATATTCAGATTTGCATGCCTGTCAGGAAAAACTGGCAGTCATGCTGAGGTTTCAGGTGTCAGACATGACCCAGAACTGAGGTAGCCAGGGGATGACTGTGCTCTAATGAGAAAGTAATAATGTCTTCATGTATGATTGCTGCTAATGACTACTTAAAACTTTTTCTGTTAATGTACCTTTCAGGAAAATTTGTCATTAACCGTGTATGAATGATGCAGGGAAAGGTTGGATAGCCTCCCCACTGCATGTGTTTTGAAATGTTTTGCTTATTTCTATTTAGGATTCTAACACAGTTTCTCTAGTCTCTTAAGATGAGTAAGAGTAAAGGGAAGGAGCTGTTGATGGCTCCTTCAAGGTTATTCCGGTTGCTGTCCAAGTAGACCTTTTTAGCAGAAACCGGCCAGCTTTTTGGATGAAACTCAAAGTCATAAAACAAACTCAGTAAGTGTTTGAAGCAGTTGGTCAAATCAGCTGATTTAGTATCTACCACTCACTGGGTTTGGAAATGAAACAGCTATTTGACCAGCTTGCAACTAGCCTTCCCTTAGAATCCAGTTAATGATTTTCAAGTACAAGTGTACAATGAAAAATTATCGTAGTAATTCTTGAAAAAGTATTTCTCAGAGATCTCTCTTCTCTAACTTTCATCTGAAAAGTGCTTCATACATAAAAGCTGCCTTTTTGTTTGCACTTTTTACTTAAAATTTCATCATGTTTTGAAGCAGTGCTGGTCATGCGATCACTATTTAAACTCTCTAAATCAGCACTTTCTTCCCAGCCCAGTTCTATGGCCAAGGACATACTATATAGGTTTCTTGGTCCCCAGACACTTCTGTACATTTCCGTATTTCATGGAGGTATTGATACTTAATATAGGTAAAGGACTGAAAAACAATAATCAAAAACAACAACAACAACAACAACAAAAAAAACAACCATAATGATTACCATGTGTCTGTAATCTCACTGAGACAGAAAAGTTTTTCTTTTTTTTGCTTTTAAGTGAACCTTGAGGGGAAGGTTAAAGTGAGAAGTGAGATAGTAGAAGTAGGATTTTTAGAAACTGGTCCTGGTTGTCCCTGTTTGGGAAGGGGTTGGACCAGATGACCTCCAGTGGTCTCTTCCTACCTCACCCATTCTGTGATTACATTGATGGAATCCCAGGTTTCTGTGGAATTAAAAGGGAAGCTGTTTCTGTCATCTCAGAGTTGATTGTTAATCACTGGCAGTAAGAGTGGCAGGGTCAGGATCTTCATACACGAGTAAATGTTACTTGTACAATACTTTATTGAGAAATACTTAGATATTCTTAAGGAAATGGGCTTCTGCAATGAGTTTTCACCCTAAAGAGTGAAATCTGTTGAGCTTAAATATTGTGTGATACTCCTTCACTTTAAAACTGAAACAGCTTTTTTGGACTTTTTATCACACATAGCCTATAAAATTAAAAATGTTTTTAAACTATAAAAACTTTTTAAAAGGAAAACTTAACTTCACATTCAAACAAAAATTGAACTAGCCCCTAAGCTGTTTTTTGTCACAGGGTATGACACCAAATCTCATTACTGAGCTGACTAGAAATATGGAGGATAGCCATTCATATTTGAGAATAAAATAATCAGAGAAATGAAATGGTAGTAGTGCAGCAGTTCAGCTCTATGCAAATATGAAAGCAAAATTAAAACGGTCTTGGGAAGAACCTGTATTCTTTTTTTTAATGCTTTATAATTGTATATGCTGGTAGTATAATGACTTATAAGCATGCAGTATATTCATACTGTTCTCTAGGATATAACAGTTAGATGGAGTACTTCAACTGTTTGCCTTTTGCATCTCTCTTAATTGCATTTTGAACATTAGAATATACAGTAGAAGAGGAAAAATGGAAAAGGTAAATGTTTTAATCTTTTATGAGGTTTACAAAATGGATACATAAATCCATCTGTAGTCATTAAATTTTAATGTGATATGAAGAGTATCACCTTTTCCCTGCTTATAGTAAAACCTGATGTTGAGAACTTCAAAGTAACGAAATCATACCTAATTTCTATTAATGGGAATGGAAATGATTCATTTTTGAACTGTATCCTGGGCTGCGTAAATAGAAGTGTGGCCAGCAGGTTGAAGGAGGTAATTCTTCTCTGTCCTGATCTCATGAGATCCCACTTGTAGGAGTGCATCCAGTTCTGGGGTCCCCAGTACAAGAAAGACATGGACCACAAGAAAGACATGGACCTATTGGAGAAGGTCTGGAGAAGGGCCACAAAAACAGGCGGAGGGCTGGAGCACCTCTACTGTGAAGAACAGTTGAGAGAATTGGGGTGGTTCAGTCTGGATGAGAGAAGGTTCCAGTTAAAACTTTTTCCAACTTTTCAATATGTAAAGGAGCTTAATTAGAAAGACAGAGAAGGATTTTTTTTAGGATGTGTAGAAACAGGACAAGGGGTAATAGCTTTAATCTGAAAGAGGGATGTTTTAGGTAACATCTTCAGAAGAAATTCTTCATTATGTGGGTGGTGAAACACTGGAATAGGTTGCCACAGAACTTATGGATGCCTCATCATTGCAAATGTCATCATTGCAAATGTTTAATGTCAGGTTTGATGGGGTTTTGAGCAACCTGGTCTAGTAGAAGGTATCCCTGCCCATGGCAGGGGGGTTGGAACTAGATGATCCTTAAGGTGTCTTCCAACCCAAACCATATAATTTTATGATATCCTTTGTATTTACTCTGTTAATACTGGCAAGATTTCCTTAGTTCTTCACAAAATGTCCTCCCATATTGCTTTTAGTATTAAATAGCAGTAGATAATTGCTGTGATTTACAGCAACAGCACTAAAACATGAGAGCAACCCCTACATTTTTCACCATGTATTTTTAGCGAAAAGTAATATGCATGTATATTTAAAGGCTGTAAAATATTCCACTCACTATTCTTTGTAAAGCTTTCTATGGCTTTACAAGTAGATAAGTTAATTCATGATGTAAATATCAAATTGACTTTCCTAAAAAGAATGTTTATAGCAGCTTAATTTCCCTCTTTTTATGGTAAATCAGCCTCTTTCCTATTCAATACCATACAGATTCAAGCTTTGTTTTCTATTTATTGTGTAATTTGACTTGAAAATTAAAGTTGTTTGCATGTCTTTGTCTGGTATACCAGTAATTAAAACAGATGATGTTAAAGTATCTAGTGCTGTGGGTATGGGTAGAGGAAAGAAAGCATACTGCAAGCATCTTTAAAATTGTACTTGAAATTAAAAATTAACAAATTATACATGAATTTAAAAAATCATATTTCAGACTTTGTTTTGGACTTCCAGCTGAGGCGGCTGTGTTAAGAACAAAGTAATCACAGAATCACAGAATAGTCTAGGTTGGAAGAGACCTCCAAGATCACCGAGTCCAACCTCTGACCTAACACTAACAAGTCCTCCACTAAACCATATCCCTAAGCTCTACATCTAAATGTCTTTTAAAGACCTCCAGGGATGGTGACTCCACCACTTCCCTGGGCAGCCTATTCCAGTGCCTAACAACCTTTTCAGTAAAGGAGTTCTTCCTAATATCCAACCTAAACCTCCCCTGGCACAATTTAGGCCATTCCCCCTCGTCCTGTCACGAGGCATGTGGGAGAATAGGCCAACCGCCACCTCGCTACAGCCTCCTTTAAGGTACCTGTAGAGTGTGGTAAGGTCACCCCTGAGCCTCCTCTTCTCCAGGCTAAATAGTCCCAGCTCCCTCAGCCGCTCCTCATAAGACTTGTTCTCCAGACCCTTCACCAGCTTCATAGCCCTTCTCTGGACTCACTCAAGCACCTCCATGTCCTTGTTGTAGTGAGGGGCCCAAAACTGAACACAGTACTCGAGGTGCGGCCTCACCAGAGCTGAGTGCACCGTAATCTGCTGTATGTGTTGTCTGTGTAAAGAGTATTTCCATCTGTATCTGTTCTTAAAGTACTTTTGGTTACTGGAAGCGTAGAAATCTGTAACCATTGCCTGGTTTCTATTATGAAGAGCTCAGTTCCATTCTGACACACAGGAATGACCCCTTCATGCCTGATGGAGGCATAGTGGGAGACTTCATTCAGTGTATATATAACTCCATATCCATAAATTCATTTCCGTGAGAAGTTTTAATGGGAGGAAAAAAAAAAAAAGACTCTTGTTTTGATTTAATTCCTAGATACATGTAGTTGTAAAGGTCTTTCAAAATAGTAGTTTGCTGTTTTAAATAACTTCTGCTTTAAATAAGTTGATTTGAAAGGAGTTTGTATCTCCCTCACATCCAGTCTGTTGTAGCCTGCACTATTTTAAAAGTATGTGAAACTGTAATATGATTCTTTGAGAGACTGAAAAAAAACTTGATAGCTGCCAAATCTTCATTGCACTAGTAGCGTGGTGTAGGTTGTATGTACTGGCATCCCACCTGTGAAGTAGCTGCAATAAATGTGCAAGCAGATCAAAGTATACGTGGCCTAAGTTGTAGACCTCCAAGTGGTCTTTGCTTATGATCATAGTGTTGGAGATGCATTTCAAACCATAAGTTAACCTAACAAAACTAACCTTAAGGTAATTTTCAGTGTTTGGGTCTTTCAGTTCATGTTGTAGAATGATCCCCAGACATCTCTTAATACGAAATTAAAAGAACAAAAACAAAAAACACCACCAAGAAAAAAGTAGCAGTCTGCAAAAATCACAAATGTTATTTGTTAAGGAAAGTTTATGTCCTATTGTGAGTCAGATTCAATGTCAATAACAGAAAGGACAACAGAAGAAAGTACATGGAATACTGGTATTTTTTTTGAATAAATGACTAATAAGAAATAAGGTTGTTTCTCCTAAAATATCTCAGTTTTGTACAATAGTGTAGGAAAGTGGAGCTACCTGAACTCTAGTCACTGCTGTAATACAACTAGTAGCATACTGATAATAATAATGATTAAATATTGAGCAATCTCTTTCAGCTGACAGTTGAAGCCAGGATAGAAGTGACTAAGAAGGCTATTAAGGCGGTCAAACATCTTTCTGAGAAATCAAGAAAAAAACCTTCTGAGAATGGCATGGAAGATGCTGAAAATCCATCTGTTGCTTATGAAAAAACTCTGAATCACTTGCAGCAATCTCTTGCTCATCTGGAAACACTCACTCATAGTTTTATCATTTACTTGAAAAACAGTGAACAGGTAATGGTTACTGATCACATGCTTGTTTTGAGTGTAGCCATAACTAGCAGTGATGCACATCAAGCTGCTGTCATATTTTATTAGTGTTTTATAGCTTTGTTTTTGTTGACCCGGTCTCTTAAAATTCTCTTCCATCAGTCTTTTCTGTTTTGTAGCATATATATTATCTTGGTAGAAATAAAGACCCTGAATGATATGTACCTGTAAATAAAGAGTACCCTGTTTCACGTTCAAAAATTATCTGTTCACAGGATGTACTACAGAAGTATGGCTATTTATATGATTTGTCAAGATCAGAGAGAGAAAAAATCCATGACCAGGCGGTAACTATGTGTATAGATGGTCAACCACTGGACATGATACAACAGTTGATACAAGTTGCAGTTGGAGATCTAGGTCTTTCTCCCAAGGACATTGTCCAATGTGCTATTAAAAAAATTATATGTACCCTAAGGTAAGTCTACTACAACCATTGAATATCTCTGGATTTTTTATTTTTTTTTCAAATACATATATATATATATATATATATGTTGAGCGCTTGCTTGCTTTGCATGTCTGGATTTTATAGAAGATTGGGCAGTGAGAACTGAGTTCTTATGCTCTTTCTGACCTATTCAGATTAGATTTTATTATATTCAGATAAGACAGTTATATTTCTCTGAGTTTGGGAAGCCTGGGCAATCTGAGCAAATCAAGCAACATAGCTCATCCTGTTCACTGAAAAATGTTTTTAAATTGTAAATCTTGGCTTTACAATATTGTTCCATTATGTGTATGTTTGTACATTTATGATTTTTTGGCAAATTTATGATTGGACATAATTCTCGTTTTAAGACCAACAAAATTAAAAACATGTTTGTTGGAGATAGTGTGTACATGCTTCTGCAGGTATTTGGGCAGCAGAGGTCTAGCAACAGCTGTTGCCACAACAGCTAATTCTACAGGAAGTAGTACAATTTCCATCTTTTGAATAACTTGCCAGGGTATCTGGGGGAACATTCTATTTTTTCTTTTTTTTGGTATAATTTTCAAGCTTTTGAGATGTGTGTTACTTTAAAATCATGAATATATAGGCCATAAATTTTTGTTATTTGTTCTCTTAAAGAACACTTCTTTAAGTTTTTGCTCTTCTTCTTCCACCTCCCTCTGTATCACATTCAACTCCCAAATTAAACAGCAAGCCTAATTGTTCTATGCTTCCTGCAGCATTTAAAAGCAGCAATAATTAAAAAGCAAACAAAATACACAATCAGCTGACTTCCTGGACAGAAACAGATTTCTGATGTGAGGAAATACATTTATTTAATCAACTTTATCAATGTTGACACTTACTGTTTATTGCTGCTGATAGTGCTGTCACAGAGGCATTCCCTGCCAGAAGTAAGGCTTTATTTCTATATTTTTCTAGAATTCACAGCTCCAAAACCTCAGCAATTGTCTTTTCCATTGTGTTACGTAAACCAAACCAACCTGTTTATACAACTCCAGCAAGCTGAGTCATCTCTTATTTTAAAAATATGGAGAAAATGCAAAATAACTAATTTCCATACAGTTTATACTTATGCATCCTTGAAGAAGAAATAAGTTGATGGTGGCCCTCTTAATCTCATTATCAGAGAGTTCAGAGTTTATGTCAACTTCACTACAATGATCTTTTTGTTGCATGATTCTTTATAGTGTGGATTCTAAATTCTAACACTTGTGAGAAAGAATCTATAGAACTACTGTAATCACGGTGTGTTTCTTCAGTACTTGTCATGTCTTAAGGAAGGAAGGAAGATTCCTGTATTGAAGAGCATACTGCCTGTTGGGTTAGCAGCAGTCTCTATTTGATATATGTAATGCTTTCTAGCCCTGAAGGGATGTTGCTTTCATTCACAAGTCTGAGGCTGAAACCAGTTTAATTTAACTGGCATTTGAGAGAATGTAATGTCTCTGGGAATACAGAGCTGTTAAAAATACATGTGTGTGAACATAGTGAAAATATGGACACAGGTGAGGGAAAGAAAAGCATGTTTATTGAAAAGCTGTTCAGTGCAATAAGGTGCTTTTTATTCATTGTGTTTAATGCTCAATCCTATCTGAGCTTGCCATTTGTAATACCTCCTGTTGTTTGGTAAGAGATTTGGCAGCTTTTATAGCCATAGTGACTACAAAATTCTTTTGGCACACAGCGTGAGACTTAAGTTAGTATGTTTTTTGAGGTTCAACCGTTTTCCTGCCACAGTGTAAGGCACTATCCTAAGGATAGGTTATTGATTAGGACAGTGAAGTAATAGGGAATGTGGTTTGCGGGCTCAAATGACAATCTACAAGGTGAGTGTACATTGATAATGGTTTGTTAGGATTGAATAAGCCTGTGAAGATGCCCTTATTCTTTAACAAGGTTTAGGATATTTGAAAGTCCGTGCATTTTTGTAGCTACTTAGGAACAACCTGTCCTCTGTCCTGTCAAGGAGTTAGCAGCATTCAGCCCTATGACTTAACATGATTGAATCGGAGTGTCTTTCTGGTTGTTTTCTGACATAACTTAACCGAAGTGTATATTCAGTCTACATTGCTGTTGGTCTAGAGCTGAGATGAGAAATTCTGAAGGAAACAAACAGAGAATGAAGTTCTAGGGTTTTACATCAATATCATTATTCATGTTGCCAGGAAAAAAAAAAAAAGCACAAGTGTGTGTGTGTGGTGGTGTGTTTTGTTTTTTCATCGTTGTTGACAGAATACCAATCAGCTCTTAAAAATCTTTTTGTTGGTTATGTTCTTTCTCCTTCAGATCAGCATAAAAATACTCACTTTGTGTGGGGTTTTTTTTGTTCTTCTGTAGTCCAGTGACAGTAATTCATCAGGGATTTTTATTTGTAGACGGTGTCTTGGATTTGATGTTGCAGAGTGCTACCTCTGCCTGGCTGTGTCTTTGATGTACTGAATATTCCAAGTGAAAGACCACTGTATTGATGACCTAATGAGATCAGTGGAAAACTTATTTTATTTTTTTTTGAGGAAGAGTGGGGATGGGGGATAGGGGAGAAGGTAATTTTATATCATAATAAATGAACAGTTATTTCTCATTTAACTATTTATCTAGAACTCTCTTAAGTATTTCTGTTCCAAAGAGCTGTATGCAACACATACTAAAGAGCATTCTCCTCTGTCACTTTTAAGACCAGCTTAGATAGATAAAGCTTTTGCAATTTATATGATCTTTTTGCATGTAGAAAAATTACACGTGGGTAGGATGATCTGAATGCACATACCAGAAACAAATATAGCATGGGAAATGATCTATAGCTCTACCTATTTTTTTCCTTAGTGATTATGTGTATAATCAGATTGAAGAGCCACAGATAAAAAGAAGGCAGCCTGTCAAAGCATTTGCAGCCCTCTTTGACAGAACATGCATGTCTCCTGTCACTCAGTTTGAGTGTTCATAGCATCCTCAGGGATGGTAGAGTTTTCTGCATAGCAACATTAGTAACATTGTCTTTCTTGTCTGGACATGTCCATTTGGTGAGGAGTAATTTGGCTTTAGATAATCAAGGTCCTGATGTTCCTGGCTATAATAATACATCTGGACTGTGTGATACATCTGGATATAAAGTCTATTTAATTCAACTGTAGTGATTCTCATTAATGTGCAGACTAGGACAGACCTCTTGAATTTCTCCTTTTTACTCTTCTCCATACTAACATATTTGTTTTTTATATGCATTGCAAACCTGGAATGTCTGAAAGTTTATTTAATAAAGTTTTTGCATACAGACCACAACCGATAACTCCTAATCAGTACATAAAGAACAGAAAACCATTAAACAATTCAAGAATGGAAAGTGCATCCCTCCAGTGGAAAAAAATGGAAAGGCAGAGGAATTACTTGGAGGCCTCAAAAGAACTCAAAAATTCACAACTTTTCATCTGGTGTGTGATGTGCATTCTTTTGACAAGTATTCTTCTTTATAAATACAAACCGATGTTTAAAAAAATAAGTAATAAAACAAGATACCCCAGTTAATCTACTTTTCTCTGTTCAACAGGATGAGAGGAAAGTTGTATGGTAGGTAGTAGTCACATAATGAAGTATGGAAAGTTTGCCTACTACAGTGGTAAAAAGCATAAAGTAAAATCCAATGTAGAATAAAAAAATACTTGAAATAATATCATCCTTCTTATGAAATTCAGCAAGATGATAATACTATTAGGTAGAGTCCCTTTAAATATAGCGAGCACTTAAAATAAATGTTGTGACTTGTCATCTCTTAAGCCTGCTGGCTTTGATACCATTGCTGTGAATGAAATTGGATGCATCTCTACCCTATGTTCAGATATTAACTTTCTAGCCAGACCATAACACAAATCAAAACACATAAACCACAGCATTTATGTGCAACACTTTAACTTCAGGGTTCATGGGCAAGAACATGTGTTTAAAGAAAAAGTCTTGCCTGTGAACCTGGAAAGCTGAATTATTCTTCAGTAATTGTAACATTTCAAGGGAAAACTCTTCACATTTTTTTTTCCTGTGCTTTGATATGTTATATAGAGCAGTTATTTTATGTAGTAGTTTTTCAAGAAAGAAATTCCTTCGACAATTAACATTCAGAGTAGTGCTTGTAGGGTTATAACATGGAACTGGAGTTTCCCTGGATTTTCCATAGCTATGGTGACAGGGAATGTAATTAACGTACTGTGACCATAAATGAAGTAGGCCTGTGTGGATGTGAAAAAATGTGATAGTGCCTGTGATTTACCTGAAACTTAAGCAGAGACACACCACTTCTGTGACTGAAAATATGCATCCTTCCTTCCAGTTTCATAACTACAACCCCCCTTCAAACACAGTAGAGTATCTTCTGTTATTAAAGTATTGACTGACTACTGCAGAAGATTCTTCAAGAAAATGTTGCCTTTGTGATAGATTAAACTACTTTTTGTCTTCATGCTGGGTTCTGCACCTGGGATGGAGTAATGTCAGACATGGGTACAGACTGGAGATGAGCTCAGCAGAAGGGGACCTGTGGGTGCTAGTCAGCAGGAGGCTCAACAGGAGCCAGTGGTGTGCCTTGGCAGCCAAGAAGACAAGCTGCATTTTGGGCTGCATCAAACACCATCATAGCCAGCTGGTCAAAGAGGTGATTCTCCTGTGTTTAGCACTGATGCAGCCTTACCTCATTGCTCTTTGCAGCTTCCTGAGGTGGGGAGGCAGAGAGGGAGGTGCTGGTCACCTCTCCCTGATAAGCAATGATAGGACATAAGGGAATGGCACAAAGTTGTGCCAGGGGAGGTTTGGGCTGGACATTAGGAAAATATCTTTACCATGAGGGTGGTCAAACACTGGAACAGGCTTTCTGGAGAGGTGGCTGATGTCCTGTGCCTGTTGGTATTCCAGTGTCATTTGGACAGTGCCCTCAATAGCACACTTATATTTATGGTTAGCCCCAAAGAGGTCAGGCAGTTGGACTAGATGATCTTTGAAGGTCCCTTTCAACTGAACTATTCTATTCATTTTTCAATAGTGTACAATATGACAGGCTTAATGTCTCTCATACCTTCTCAGAAACAGTAACTCTTGTTAAATATAACATAGTTCTTTGTCTAACAGTATAATTTCAGAAGCAGTATTGTCCAGTTCTGTTAACTGTTTTTATGTTTCTTGACTCTGTAATTGTAGTGCACAAAATTTAAAGTAGAAAATCTTGCATTGGTATGTATAAAGTCTCTCTAACAAGGCATATCTGAAAACTTTGTATGAGGACTGTATTTTGTACTTTCTTGTTTGCATATGGAAAAAGCTACTATCAACAGAAATGAGTTACTTCTTCAGAAGAAATCATGGGCTTCTGAAGAAGGTTTTGGTAATGCTAATTAGACTTATCTAAGATTCAATTTATTCCATGACCAAGATCACTCATGTTGTATATTGGAAACTTTCCATGATTCATGACTTTAGGAATGTTCATGGATGATGAAGAGAGGTTTTGTATTGTGAGCGAGGATCTTCTACTTAGGAGTCTATGTAATCAGGGAAGACAGTTTAGCTGTTGAAGACGTTATGGCCTCCTTCATTTGAAACTCTTAAATGTCTTATCTTAGGTGCTCAGATGGTTTTTGTGTTTCGTGAAATTGTGGAAGTATTCACCAGGCAATGAGCAGGACAGGTTTGGTGGAAATTTTGAATTTGTATTTAATAGACTGAGCACCTAACTTAGAAAGAAAGCAGATTTTTCACCATCTCATCTTGTTTGAGCAGGGGTTCTTCAGGGAAATCTTACAACTTGGTATCTTACAATTTGATAATAATTCTGACAGAAATGACTGTTTGACGTTGTGGTTTCTTTTCCCCAGCTTGGAATGATAACACCAACAATGTAGTACTTGCTTATTTTCCTGTTATTTAAAGGAAACACAAAATAGAGAAAAATAAGGCTGGAGAAAGAAAAGGATTATCAAGTATTTATGATGAATATTATAATTAGGTTAAAAGACTTAGATGGATTTAATTTATTCTCCTTTCAAGCATTCTTTGTACTTTGCATTTGAAGAAGTTGATTAAATATGCATCACTTTTTCTGAAACTGAACTGAAATCAAAATAAGCCATTATCAGTGTAATTACACCAGGCTTATACCTAGGAGTTTTGAGGTGAATGCTGAATCGTATGTTGTTTAAAACATGCGTCAAGTAGCGTATAATCTGTATAAAAAATAATCCTTCATTAATTATATTTGATTCTGTTAGTAGCTGTTAATTTTTAAATCATTAAGGACAAAACAAACTTGACACAATATTTGTCTCGTGGACTGTAATCTATTTTTAGTTTCTGTAACAATTCTTGGGAAGTTCTTGAGAAGTACAGGCAATATTAAGCTTTAAAAAAGTGCTAGCTTTAACTTCTTTTACATACATTTGTAGTATAGATAGCTCTATATATGTTTTTATTTACCCACGTTTTTCGAAGTGCTCAGAACCTGGTTGCCATAGGAGCTACAGACTCATGTCTAATTAGAGATTAAGGCCTTTCGTAAAGCAAGTGCTGGGACTGTTCAGAATCAGTCTGCAAAACTGAAGAAACCCAGAAGCTAAGGTTTGCTGGTCATTTTCCTTTCATACGAAATTTACATAGGTACATTAAATGTAATTTGGAGCAAGGAGAACTATTAAGATCTCCATGGCCTGTCCCTAACTGCAGCCTTATTTCTTTTCCATTTCAGATAATTATCATTCTCTTCTTAGTATGTAAGGTTTATAAATATTCCCCTAGTTTTGTTTAGATATGCAATATTCATATGCTTTGTTGATGTCCTTTTAATACAGACTTACTAAAAAAAGAAAAAATAATACAGAGAAATTTAAAGCTGGCCTATAGAGAGGACATTAATGAAGTGACTTACCTCTGGTAACTCTGGGAATATATAGTAAATTTTATTGGCTTTTTTATTTTAAAACAAATTTGAAACCACTTCTTAATGTTACTTGCAATGAATGGTTACTTTAATACTGCTGTTCTTCCTATAATTTCCACATTTGTGCAGTGCTGGTGTAATCTAAACATAGAGGGTTTTGTTTGTTTCATTTTACGGAGCATTCTGATCTGTTGTGTCTCCTCTGTGGAAAAATACAGACTTTTCTGAGACCGAAATATTTGACTGGACAGACATTTTCCCTCTTTGGGAATCTGGAACCCTGGATATTTATTTACCATAACTATAATTTGATTATTTCCAAATATTCTGAAGATGTTTTAAATATATGGATTTAAACTTAACACTTCAAAAATTTTCTGAACTACCATATGACAGTATTGGTATTAACAATAGTACTTCTGTGATGATCCCATCCAAGTAACAGTATTTTTAGAGGAAAAGACTGGTGTTACGAGCTTTTTAGTCTTCATACTTTTGAGTGTGGTATAATAACACAAAATGAAAGGTAAGGTAGAATGAGGTTTAGATTCCATTGTGCAACAACATATCTTGTATCTGTTCTGAATGGAGTCACATGTTTTTTAATCTCGTGCTGTTCACTGACGAGGCTAGTCAAGTTAAAAAAAAAAAAAAATTGCATACAGAAAGACATTAAAGATTTTAAGAATTCAGGTTTGTATGCCATACAGTATAATCACTTTTAGGCAAAATATTTACCTTTCTGAAATAATAAATGACAAAACTATAAAAATTGGTAACTCTTGGCACAAAATCTGTAAAATATGGCTCTTTTTTTTTTTTCACAAATTACAATCAGCTACAGAGTATATTTTTGCTTTAAACAACAATCAGCAGACTCTGGACTTCTTTTTGTTTTAAAGAGATATAGTGAGAGGCTGACATTTTTAGTAGCAGAATAGCTTTGATATGCTGATGAACAGTAGAGAAAATACACTTTATCTCTGGGTTTTGAGTCATCCTTAGTCAACTGACTTTGGAACTATTTGCTTGCTTTCCTTCACTTCAGTGCAGCATTGACAAACTCTTAAGATAGGCAAAACTGTTGTTTTTCTAGTTCAGTATAGTCGTCATTGCTACTGAAGTGAAGCATGAAGAGACACTGTAATTTATTGGCATGCCAGTGTGAAATCTCTTCCTCTCTTAGCACTGAGTTGCATCTCAAATTTGTTTCCCTGAAAATGTTAGCAGAAAAAAAATCACTTCCATTACATTAGTAGTGAAGCTTTTTCTCCTATCAGGATTATTTTTCCATTATTTTTTTTCACCATGGAAGAACATTATAGTTTATCTGGAGCATCTGATGGGCAGTATGATTCACACTCTTCTATTCCTACCCATGCTCAATAAGTCAGCCACGGAACAGCATCCTACTGTTCCATGGCTGGGAACATGTGGGAAAGAACCCTTTCCCACACAGTGTTCTTGACCACGCATTCTCTCCTTTTTCCTTTCGTTGCTTCTGGTAAGCATGAATCAGCAGAAAGGATTATTTTGACATCAGGTTACAATCAAGTTGATTTAAACCAATAATGATACAGTAAGAGAATATTTGGAAAGAAAAGATGGTGATGCTTATATGTCATTTTTTTTTACTTATTATTGATGAGATCTTTAAGGCCATAAGTGTGTTTTGTTAGGCTAATCTGTGTTAGAAATGTTAAATGTTAACTCTGTTTTCTTTCCAATTTCACTGACGTCTCTTCATTGACTTTTCTCTTGTTATTCCCCGTATTGCTTTGACACAAAAATAAGCGTAGTAATCAAGCTGGGAAATTAGAAAACATCCATAATTGCTGAACAATTAATACATATCCTACAGTTGTACAGATTTAGATACAATGTTACGGACTTTTCATGGTGTGTTTTGTCTTACTTTAACAGAGCAAATGGCAGTTCTTCTATGTCAGTGAAAGATCCACTGGGAATCCTAGAAGGCATTGTTTCTGCAGTGCATGCAAGTGTTGAAAAAGGGTAAGAACTTACTGTATGGATTCTTTGGTTAAGGCTTTGAAAGATGCTTCTCATGAAAGCCTTGATGAAGGTACAATACTGAATATGGATCATTTTTTTTTTCCATGGGTGTATATACTGTGTTTGAAATTTATTTTCTAGGATTTTATTTTGAACAGGCTATCACTTACAAGCTTGAAAATCTGGGGCCTGATAGAAGCTTTTGCTTGATCATTAGGAAGAAAGCAACTCTCTGAACATAAAAATTACATAACTGTATTATGGTGATTTGAGGAAATTATATTTCTGCTCTGACTCTTCTAGAAGTAGAGTACTTAATTGCTGTTGTTTCAGTTTATTATATACCATGCAAATAACATTGGTTCACTTCAAATATCTGAATTTAGATATCAAACTTACCAATATTTGTAAAGTATAGTGCAGAAATAATTTGATAAATGCTTATTCCTATTTTTAAATTCTCTTGTGTGGCTGCCCTTATTTCAGCTCATATAATGGTCTGTCTTACTGATGTATTTTCCACTGCATTTCTGTTAAAGGCAAGGAAGAAAAAAAAAAATCAACTTTCTTTCTAGTTGTACAAACTAAGAACTTGTATATAGTAATAACAATAATAATAATAAAATCTCCATGCTCTCTACTAGCCAACAGAAGCAATTAAATTGTAGTGTGGAGGCTCCTTCACTGGCATTGTGTAAGTAGATTCATGTCAAAATCACAGAATATCCCGAGCTGGAAGCGACCCATAAGGATCATCAAGTCCAACTCCTGCCACCGCACAGGTCTACCCAAAATTTTAGACCATGTGACTAAGTGCACAGTCCAATCACACAGTCCAAATTTACAATAAATCTCATTTACAGTATTATAAGATAGAAGGGGAGAATCAGTAGTATTTTATTCCAAGATGCACTTTCTGGAGTCTTTAGATGTATACTTCATCAACATGTAACTGTTAAAACAATAACCTGGAGTGAAAATCAATGTGATTACAAGAAGTTATTTACATTCTTTCGTAAGTTGTTCTTACCTTAAACTTCAGCTATTCAACTTAGAAAATACAAATCTTCCCCTAAGGAAAGCATGTATAAATATCAGGTGTGAGGTCTGCAAAACTCTAGAGATATTCAAACGGTTCCTCTTAATTCCTAAATTTTAATTTACAGTTTGAATGCCACCTGTTTGGCTGAGGCATGGCTAATTTAGCTGAAGTTCTGCATTGAACAACATAATTCAGACAATATAAAAACTAAACAAAATTGAAATCCTTGCAGTCTGAAAATCTAAGCTGTCAATGTTTATTATTTCAGAGCTGCAAGACAGATAAAATTGGTATTTTCCATCTGATATTACTTTCCCATCTGTCTTGTTAAGACAAATAAGAGAACATTAGTTATAAATCACACTCCACCTGGAACCACTTTCTTGATTTTAAATAAATAAATAAATAAGCTTTACTTTGAAATACTACTGAAAAAATATCAGAATAGCATTTACTGATTTGTTACATGGTAGTTTAGAGCCAGTAAAGTACAGAACACGTTATTCTGTCTGCAACTAGCTGGTTGGTTGAGTTCATGGTAATCTGTATGCTCTAAATGCTCTCACATGGTTAGGATGTGTTCAGTATAATACAGTTTTTAAAATTAAAAAACTTTATTAATAGCTTTTTTATTTCTCTAAGTCAGGAAAATAGCAAAAAAATATATATTATTTTTTCTTTTAACATTTTTTCTTACCCTCTAGGGGTTATGGGCATTTTGTAATCATTATCATGTTAGGACATAAAGTAATCCACCTTGCTAAAGATGATATAGGAAAATAAACAAAAAAAAGCTAGAGTCACAGGAGACAGTAATTTGTGTATATAGAAAATAAAAAAAGCATACCTGAAAAGCAAGCAGTCAGGCTGGTTTTACATAAGGTCAGATGGTGTGCAGGTATAGGCATTGATCGGGACCAGTCACAATAAAAAGGCTTTATTTTTAAGTGCTGAAATTTGCCATTATTGTTATAAAATTGGCAGTCAAGGTAGTGTTGGAGATAATATGTTACTGGGTAAATGGAGTAAATGGAGTTCTATAGTCTTTATATGGTTATTTGAATTAAAAAAAAATAAATCTTCTACCACTTAATTTCAGGCACCTGGTTTATGAGAGCTGGTTTCTCTTCTGCCTTGCAAAGGCTAGCACTTCGTGTTAGTGTCCTGCTTCTGTGCAGGCATCTGTAGGGTGTGATCATACTGCTCATGCTGTTCTCTGTATTTCATAAAGTGATTTTGAGGGATCCCACTTTTGCACACGTTCATCTCGGTTCTAATTCTGTGTAACACAAGAATGTTTTATGATTCCTCTGATGAATTCTTTTATATATTGAATGCAGTTGTAATAACTTTGAAAATACATGTGGGTAATATTTTAATTAGGAATACGGAAGTCTGTTTAACACAGTATTGTTTAATTACAGGGAGAAAGTAGTTTCTTCAGATGACCTCCTGGAGTGGTTGAGACCTTTCTGTGGTGATGACTCTTTACCAGTGAAACCTCGCATCAGAGTATTGCAAATACTGGAACAAGCTTTCCATCTCAGTGATGAGGATAGCAAGCTGCTTGTGTACTTCAGGACACAAGCTGTTCTCAGAGCGTGCTGGCTTGAAACAAAGGTATTAAAACTGACTGCTGTAAATAATAGCATGAGACTGTTCTTATGCAGGGATTCTATGTTGAAATGTGGGTTTGTAGTACGTGGTTGGGATGTCAGTATGAGAACTAATCCTACATTCCTTTTGAATCGGGTATCTAATAAATAGTGATTCTTTGAAAAACAGAGTAGTCAATAGAGCCTTCAGCTTTTGTTTGGGATCAGGAGTACATAATAACAAGCTTGATCAAACACCAATGATTTTTCTCTATGGCATGCATTAAATTTTTCAATTTTTAATATTATCATAGAATGATAGAGTCCTTTAGGTTGGAAAAGACCTCTAAGATCAAGTCTAACCATTAACCTAGCACTGCAAAGTCTACCATTAAAACCATGTCCCTAAGCATCACATTTCCATATTTTCAGTCAATTTTGTCACTTTACTTTCCTTTTTATCTATTTCTTATGACATTACAGTCAGAATTAGAGTGAGAATTACTGGCTGCTGTTTCTTTTTTTCTGGGCTCTTCATGTACTATTCTATGAATGTATAGTCAGAACATTAGGGACATGCTCAGCTGGAAAGAGTCAATCTTTAGGGAATGCATTTGGTCATAGTTAGAGGCTGCTATTGTTTCTTTGAGGAGGTAGCACCTAAGGCGGTAGTTTCTTAAAAAAGCTCATACCTTAACGTGTCCAAGTGAGAATTTTAAGTCTTTTTCAGTGTGAAGTAAGGAAAAATAAGGTAAATCATTGTTGAAAAAAGTTGTTCTAATCTGTTTATTATTTGTTCCTCACTCAGAGTGGCAGAGTGCTTCTAGTCCAAACTTTCTAGTCTAAGTCAGATTCATTTTCATTCTGAATTAAAGGGCTAGAAAATGCCAATCTTTGATTTTTTTAGGCATATGTAAAACTTAATCTAAGGCTAGTAAGGATCTTATAGTAAAAGAAACTGAAACTGCTTGAGTTTATGAAGTAGAAAATGGAAATATTAATGAATAACGAAAAAAAAACAACACTTCTTTTATGCATTAAATTTTTTAGCTGCTACATTTCACAACTCATTTTGGTGAAATGATTAATATGAAAATACGTATTACTACAGAGGTTCTACATTTAGTGCTAGATAAGTAATGAGTGATTTAGACAGAATAGTCATATTAGTTTGTTAGGTACCAGTAATTGAAGTTCAGAGCTCTTCACTAATGTCCAAGAAAACAAGACTGATCAACTAAACTATTTTTTTTTTTATCTTCTAGTCAGGTGATGTCAAACACTAGTCTAGAAGATGGTGTTAGAAGGGGGAAAAAATGACCTTATTTGATTGAATTTGTTAATTCCGTGAATTAACAAACGGGAGATAGGATAATAAGATAGCACATTGGAGAAGGCTCTGTATTTTTGCTAGATGCATTTCACAATCCTTCATGATACATTAGCAAAACAATAACACTGCATAATTCAGTGGTTGAATGACTGCTGAAAAGTGAAGAGAGATTTGAATCCCAGCTTTTGGGAAAGCATTAATTAAGTTTCTCATACACGGGTGAGTGCTTCAAGTGTGAGGATGTAAAAGCACCCTTGTGAAGGGGAACTTGAAGCACGGTTTAGAATTTCTATCAAATTGCTGGGTAAATGCAGTTTGACCCGTGGTAAAACAGGGTCAAAAGTAGACATAAGGAATTACATCTTTTAGGAGTGTGCTCAGACATGTTGATCTGTCTGTTTTGTCTGTAGGTATCTGTTTCTCTAACGTAACCACAACTTTGTTAAATTGCTCATCCTTTCTCATCCCACAAAGCAGTAAAACCCTTGATCACATTATGGAAAAAAAAATGGCCGGGGGACAACTGAATGCTATTTTTAACTAGAGGACTGAATTTAAAAGATTTATTAATGAAGTTTAGATGGTAAATGTTTCAAAAATGTGTTCATGATCTTGCTTCCAGACTGTTCTATCTGTACTTGGTTGGCATTTTTGCCATGCTTCTAGAAGATCCCTCTTTTCCTCTACCATTTCTTCATACAGAAAGGGACACCAAATATTGTGAAGGCTGTATGTGGAATCCTATTGAGTAAAGATAAGTTCAATGATATTGCAGTGTTCAATTACCAGAAAATGTGTGAAAGCCACCCTCAGACTGTCTACTAATCCTCTTAGTCAGGCTTTGCATACATCAAAGGGAGACTTAATATTTAATTATGCTGTAGGTGCTGTAAGTAGTGGTCCAACAAATCAATGTGCTGCTGGGAAACAGGCCAGCTCTTACAAAATTAAAAATGTACTTTATGGAAGCAGCTACCTATCAAACGGTCAGAAACACAGCAATTTCCAGTTCTCTAATGATTAGTTAACAAAATTAAAAATTCAGAGGTCCTCATTTTTCAAAGGCTTGAGAGTCTTTAATTCACATTCCAGTAGCATCCCATCCTACTGGAAGGAGGAGGCATGTGTTGTTTTAATACCCTTGATGAATTTTATCTGAGTTCTTCAGGTTCTGTAATTTTCTAGTTAACTGGTGCATGAAAAATATGGGTCAAAATACTGACTTTTTTGTACATTAAAAAAATCTTGGGTGGGAGATGAGAAAAATGTGGTTTAGAATGTTCATATCAAAGTTTAGCTTTCATCCATCTAAGATGAGAAATGCATTTGTTTTCAAATCATGTGTAAAAATCTAGTCTGTAATGACTCGCATCGGTGTCTGACATGTAAAATAACACCAAGCAGGTTACGTGTGTGCATAGTCATTCAGTACAGTGACCAGTTACAGTAACAAGACAGTTTTTTTCCCCAGGAAGTTGCAGTGACATTAGCAAAGGTTCTGTAGGTAAACCAAGGGTCAGTTTAAGACAATAAGTTAGCAATTGTGAAGCTTATATAAGACACATCTTGTCTTTAAAGGATTGTTTAATTATTATGCAAATCGAAAATGTAATTACTATTTGCATACTACTTAAATGCAAATAGCTTTGTCATTTAGAGAAGGTAATCTCATTTAGCCTTTCCCCTCATATTGTTATGGGTTTTTTTGTTGTTTTTTTTTGTGATCTAGAGGGTATAGGAGCTGCTTAAGGGCTAAGCATTTTTTAAAATTCTAAGGGATATCTAATACAAATTTGAGATCGTAACTTCAGGACCCTTACTTATTTGATCTGTTATTTTCAAAATTTAATTTTGAAAAATAACTAGATTAATGTGTGTTTGATATGCACAGCCTCCCCCATTTGCAGTTCCTTCATATAGGCCATTTATGCATGTTGCATGGAAACTGTATGTGTCTCAGAAACCTTTGTAATACCAACATTAACATAATGACTTTATTAGAACTTGTTTATGGCTTTCAAGACTTCATTGGCTTTTTTGTCCCTCTTCCCCAGTGTATGAAAAATATATATGTTTACATTTTTTTTTCCATGACCTCATAAAGAAAGGTTTAAATGGGAATAGTTTTGTCACATGATTTTCAGCTTTTACCTATTGCTTGTACTTGTGTCAGCTAGATGGGAGCACAAGTATATGGAAAGCAAAGAGGCAAGAATTCCCAAGTCATTTTGCTGGAGGCATTTATCAGCTTTCTGATAGCAATGACCTGCATTTAGCTTGATTTGGCTAAATACAGGTGAAGGAACAGTATCTGTTTAATCCTCAGCCATTTTTTGTTGTGAAACATGCTTACTTAGAAGAAAGATTTATGGTCCTATCAACTTTGAGTAAATTTATTAAGATGATGTTTATACTTCTAGAGACATTGTTTCTCCACTGGTAATGCATAAAAATTAAGTTTAAGAAATTAAAAGTAAGTTTTAATTAATATTTTAAAACACTAATTTCCATTTCTTGAAGATGCAATTTATCCATATGAAAACATGTAAATTGTATTTTTTTTTTTTTTGGAAACACAAACTGCTGTAGTGTGTATGATTGATTAAATACTTTAGGATGCAAATGAAAAATTTTCCATTAACTGCACAAGTAAAATGGATAAGACAAAGTGAAGAGAGAAGCAGTATAGCTTGAGTGAACGTGACAGTTTCGAATGCAAGCCTTGGGTAGAACGATACTCCATGGCTAATGCAGTTGCTTTAGAGGAAGATAAATGTGCTCTGGAGAGAATTCATGTGGAATAATTCGCTTTCTGTAATAGGTCTTTTGTAATGAAGGTATAAATGGGGAATGATTTAAACAATTGGATATTGTGCTTTTATCACAGCTTTAGAAAAATTAAGATCTCACTAGTGAGATATTCAGAGTTATTATTATGTTGCAAAGAAATGTGTGGGTAAACGATAACACAACCTTAGGTTATGACTTTATAAATTTGTGGCATTGGTCATACAGCACTTAGGGCAAGACATACTGGCACTGTAGAAGGATTTTTATTTCTTTGTGATTTTGTATATGTTGTTTCTCCATGTTTTATAGGACAGTAAAATCAGAAAATCAGTCTCCTCTGTGTACCTTGCCACTTTTTTTTTCCTGTTGCTTACATAATCCAAGTAAACAATTCCAGTCCTGTTATCTCACCCCAAATTTTTTCTGTTTTCCATTCTCACCTCCATCTGAGCCTACCGTGATGCACAGTATACCTCCTGAAATGAGATAATTGGAGAAGGAATGTGATGTCCTTGTGGAAATTAACAGTACGTGCATCCAAACACCTCGATTGCTCTTTTGACATCAGCTGTACATTAAACATAGGTCTCTGAATTTCAGTCAGTGAGGCTCAGGTTCCTGTTTTGACTTGACAAGGTAATTCTCTAAAAGCATCCATTAATTTGTGTAATCAAAGAAGCAGTCAGAAAATCATCAGAAATTCTACTCTTTACCATTTCATTCTAAACTGTTTTTTCCGTCAAACACTGATGCTATTTTAGAGGTCTGTAAACTCTGTATCATCTAAGGATCCCTTCTCAAGTGTTCATTGAATAGTTGTTACTTCTTAGGCATTTCTAGTAGTTCATATTCATTGAAAGAGATTTTTTTTTTTTTCCATAAGAAAAGCAAGTGCTTCACATTTAACCTCTTTTACAGTATTTATAAACACTAGTCCTTTTAGCTTTTCAAAATGTAAATGTCTGATGTTTGTGAAGGCTTTTTTAAATAAATCCTAGTTTTTGGTAGGTATCACCCCAAAATTCCATGTGAGTATGCCACTTAGAGGTTCTTTTCCATTACTTAGAATTATGAATCTAAATATGTTGTCGCTATTATTACATAGAGACTCATCTGTGACTACCGTTAACTGCTATGACTTTAACTACATCAAATCAAAAAGAAAAGCACCAATTGCTGTGCTTACGTAATGCCATTACGTATGACTGTTGCATTGTGTTGCCTACTTGTTTCTGATTCGTTTTATGATTGTAACAGACTTAGTCATTTATTTAAATTCGTACAGCAACAATAATTTTGTGGTATCCATTCACTTAACACTTTCAGTGCTCCTGGTCCAGGTCTAAATATGGATAAATAATAGAGAAATCTTACATTAAAAATTAAGTCTATCATTTATTTTATTTTATTTTGATAGATACTGAAATATGACATTGAGTTGGAGTCAGTATCAACAACCTCTTGTTTCTAAAGGCAGGTGTTTCAGTTTAATGTGTGTTGTTCTTTATAAAAATGCCTCTTAATTTGTCATTTTACCCTATATGCAGAACAACATTTTGGAACGATTAATTTTGACAAGTTTTCATTTACACGAAAATGTTTTTTAATATCATTTTTCCTTTATTAGCAAGAATTGCAGACTTTGATCATCAAGACAGCAGTTACGCATACTGTTGAATACTGGGAACTTGTGTGTACATTGCTCTCTTAATGGTAGTGATAATCAAAAAAGGTAAACTGAAGAGCCACTTGCATAATGGGGAAAAATACTGATGCTAATTTAACAGCTTATATTTAAAAGTATTATTTAAGGATTAAAATCTTGTTATTTTCAGGCTGGATCTTCTATCACCTTTTCAGTTTTAAATGTAGAGTATCTTTACCATACATAGACTGTGAGGTATGAAACAATGATTAATAGCTGGTGCATGCAAGTAAAATGGCTTACATGTTTTTAAGTTCCTTGTGTTGCATAGCTGTTATTTTTAGTGATAATTTACACAGATCCATTTTTTCATATTAACTGACACTTCGATAATGTACATTTTAAGTTATATGTATGTTAATCTTGTGTCTTTCAATTCTAGCCAGCTAGCTATATATATCTTTTAAATGCATTTTTTTCTTTATTCACCCTTATCTATCTGTCTCTCAATATCTCTGTACGGTCTTCAGAGGTTTTCTCTGTGCAGATTACAACAGAGTCTCCTGTAGAATATAAATGAAAGGATTTTATTTTCTGTGCAATGCATTTTTATGCATTAGGCAACGCATTTGTGTTTACTGAATCTATATGCATTTCTTAGAAGTTAGTGAGCTGCATGTCAAGCAGATAAGGAATTAAGCAATATATAAATCAGTTTGGAAGAAAAAGGTTCTTGGGTATTTCTACAAGACAGGGAGCTCAACATGTGGCTAAGCCTTTGTTTAAGTCCTCACCATTAGGCTTTTTGGTTGGCTTATTTTTAAACTTGAATCCCGTAACTTGCTTATCCTGATCAGTGACTTTAGTTTGAGCAGGATTTGGCCTGTGACATAGTGCACATCCCTTCAGTATCTGTGTGCAGCAGGCTTTCAGATGTGCTCACCACTCATAATCCTATTTTAATATGTACAGTCTGTGGAGTCCAGCTTTGGGGGAAAATACAAAATGTCTGACCTCAGTTCTCCCACCTCTGGGGTAGGAGACATGGTTTGTGAACACTGAGTTTGTCAAACAAAACTCTTGACTTTGGCTTTAATTTAACGTTGATTGCTCTAGCAAGATTAATGTTTTGACAGCATACACTCCAGTCTTTCAGATAGTGGCTGTTTATCCAAAGTCTAGGTCCTAAGTTGTCATTGTTCTTTTTTTTTTTTTTTTGTGAGTTCAGAATTCAGAACATGGGTAATACTGCAGCAAGAGCTCTTGTCTACATGCTGTCTTAAACTGAAATGAAGGGGAGATCGTGAAGTAGGCCTTGCTTTGAATTGCTAGCTCAAGTTATATTCTCATTAGTAATGGAAATTAAAAGTACTTTGAATGGGGGAGTGCGAGTTGGTGGTTTTTTTTGTTTGTTCTTAAGTGGAGAACATGGACTATACAACATAATAACACAGATTTACTGATCTTCCTTAGTAAGTACATTGTGTTTTGCTAAATGGGATGACTCCATAGGCATGTCTTCAAAAATGTTTCCTTCAAATAACAGAATTTTTATCCACAACATTGTACAGGCTCCAAATGAGATCACGTTTTCTTTCTACAGTGTTTTTTCATAAAATCCTGTCATTACGTGGGGGCATCTGTGAGCCCAATAGAACAGATTTTAAAAAACTACCCATCTCTCAGCTGTGACTCATTACCTTATAATATGGTTCCATTTATCAAAACCCAAAATGGATTGGGTGTAGGATTATCTACATATGAACTTGGCAGATGGAAAAATCACATTTAAAACTGGCATGTTCCTTTGCAACGAAGGTAATATATCTGGAATACGTTTCTGAGAAGGTAAAGCTCATCTATGCAAAAGGAAAGATGGACTTCTCAAATGACATACCTATGAATATTTTTTGTATATATTTTTTTCTTCTACAGTGGTATGGATAAACTACACATTTTATAATCTAAACCACAGCGTTTTGTGGGCATTTTCAAAAGTAAAAGTTGTCTTTGTCCTTCCAAAAAAATAGGAAGTAACTATAGTACAAAGTCTGGAAGCTCAGTGAGGAAGCTGACATGGTTTATGTTAGTGCTTCACATTAGTCATTTGGTAGTATTCCTTGTTCTAGGAAGTCTTTTGAATTTAATTCTAATAAAGTGTGTGAATATTTATATTATACAAAGCATGATGCCTTATAATTTTTCTTTAAACTGTGTTTCTTAACTGCCTTTAACTCTGTATGTGGCAGTATTGTGCTAGGACATAGAGCAAAAGGTACTATATCAAATTATTGTTCAAAGTTTTGATAAATACTGGGAAAATAACTTTATGGATATATGAGGTTTAAGATGAAATCTATAATATACATAAACAGAACTTTAACCTCATTATCTGCAAATAACTTGGAATTGTTTATACATATTTTAATACATAATTGTTTATCACCTGTGAGTTTTACTACAAAAGCAAATACTGGCTTAGCAAATGTGATTGAGATTGACTCATCCTTTCTCTCCCAAGGACAGATTTCTGTTCAGTTTAAGATGGAATTCTGCATTATGAAAGTAGTTGGGTTCAACCGTCTTTTTACTGTGAATCTTTTCTATTCTTGAGGTCTCTGAGCATTGTATTTCTGCTGACTTTTGTCTCCAATTCTATTGTTAGAGAAGAAGAGTTAAGTACTTTGGGCCTTATTGTATAAGAAATGAAGGATGTAGAAATAAAAGCAGATGCAGATTAAAAAGTATCTAATTTCAACTCCATTTTGCTTTTCAGTTCAGGTAGAGAATTAAAAGATCTGGGTTTTGTTTCGTTCAGTTGCCAATAGTTACTAATAGGTGAGGGACCAAAGTGTTAGAAATCATGGCCATTTCAATGCTAACTTATTATTTAGAGTTCAATAGCACTGAATTTTGTTAGGTATGAGAGAAGTCAGTAGAATCAGAGCAGATGAAATGTCTCAGTTTAGAACAAACAAGTATGAAAATTAACAAAAACAAAAGAATAATTAGAGGAAACATGAGAGGTTCTTATGTGCAGAATGAATAGAGAGAAAGGGTAACAGAAGTGATTATATTACTAATGGAAGTATTAAGACTCTTCCTTTAAGTAGAATTACCCACTGTTTTATTCACAGAATAAGAGTGTTTTACACAGCTATGAAATTACTGATATATGGAAATGTTGGGCCTTTGCTTTCTTTGTAACGTCTCAGGATTTTACTTCTATTCAGCTACCTTGTGAGAGTACACAGTTCATGTAATGAAAATGGTAGGCTTACGTGAGTCCCTGTCTTCCCTCAATTTCACTTTGAAACTGCAGATAAAATTTTGTTGGCCCAGTGTTTTCATAACAAAAAATTTAATTAATATGTGAGTACATAAAGATGTTAGTGCTGGTTCATAACGAAGTCCAATCTAGCCCAATATTCTGTGTCTAACAGTGGTCAAAAAATGGATGTGGAAGGAAAAATAAGAAAAGGAGGAGTATGTATGAAACTTACCTGATCATTGTCCTCATCTCTGGGAAGTCATAGAATCACAGAATGGTTTGGGTTGGAAAGGACCTTAAAGATCATCTAATCCCACCCCCCCCCACCAGAGGCTGGGACACCTCACACTAGACCAAGTTGCTCACAGCCCCATCCAACGTGGCCTTAAACAAGTCAGAGTCACAGGAATTTAATTAGGAGTGGGAAGTGGAAATGGTTGTGTGTATCAACAAGCTCTAAATTCAAGTATTACCACAGCAAGATCTAGTGAGTGGAATCTTAAAGCGAAATGAGGAAGAGCTACCTTTTGAGTGGTAGGTGGGGATAACCAGGATAACTGAAGATACTAATCTTATGCTTCTATGTTAACTTTAAGTTGTAAACAAGTCAACAATTTTTAACTTGCTTACTTAGGTCAGAAGAGTAAGTCTATCAGGAAGCATTCTAGTTCAAACAGAAGGTAGTATTGTATTGCAAATTTATTGGATAAAATTGTGCATAGTATGTTGTGCATAAGTAGGTCCACATTTCTCCTCCTCCTAGGTGTCTCTGAATTCTAGTATATGTCTTGCAAAACAGATGACTAATTTACTCTTTTTTATTTTATTTTATTTTTTTAACTCTTTGTCTGACTGTGGGTGAGATCTGTTCATAACCTGCCTTTAATCAGGTACCTCAAACTATTCATGCGCAGCTCTGCTCTCCTGGTTGATCATGACTTATGTGTGTGCACGTTCACGTGCACTCTTGCCCCTGGAGAGGAAGGCAGAATAATTGTGGATTATTCTTTTTCACCTTGTTCTACTTTTTCCAGCCTGACTCTGCTGTGTCTCTGAAGATTTCACTCGCAATCACAACCTAAAAGGTTTCTTTTTAGAGACACCCTGGTTTAGAAGTAATGGAATGCTGATAGTGTGCTGGCAACAATATTACTTGTGGTTTTGCCCTTGAAAGAATTTAATGTTGCTCTGGTACATGAAGGTTTTTGAATAAGATGTTTCAATATGTGCTTTTGTTTTTGCCTTATTTTACAAGTATGTAATGGGTCTAGCATCAAGGTTGATGGGATGTCTAGCATCTTCAAACAGTCTGAAGAGAGTGAAATAAAAAATAGTGTTTAAAAGCCCTTAATCTTATCTTGGCAGGGTCAGCAGTTGTACAGTTTCAGGAAGAGTTGTACATGTCTGCCCTTTTTTATAGCTGATGATTTTTAACATTTGTTTTCATAGTCTTATATGAATATATATGATTTATATGTTATATCTCTAGAATATCTTAATTTGTAATATTATGTCCTTTGTAACAAGCTTTTAACTATGCAGCCCTGATGATTTACCTATTTAGATTATATTGTCTTTAAAGTAAGACTTTTATTTTTGTGCTGTCAACTGTACACAGAGATGCCAATTACAGAATTCAAGTCAAGTTGTTATTAATCCTTTCAGTCATCGCTTATAAATCATATTAAGCCCTGTCTAATGACTGGAAGAAGCCTTAGGATCAGCATTCCCTATCTTGAATCCAAGTAAAATCCTTCATGTCAGATCTGCCTATTATTTTAAAATGTAATGTGGATAAGGTCTCTACCACCGGAGCCTGTGGTGGGGTGAATAAATAAAAACTTAATGCATTCTACAAGGGAGTCCAAACAAATTGAGAATGTATTGTAGCAGTAAGGGGCTACTCAAACGCCGGTTTATTGTTTCTGTTTTTGATGCCTTATTAATTCAAACTTACACTGCAGTGATGAACATGAACATATTTTGAGATACTTACATTTACAATCTGGCATATGTAACAAAATGAATTTTATAATCACGTAAAGCAATAGGCTGTTGGCTGCATCTCTTGGAAACCAAAAATATATACTTTTAATATCAGGAATTGGTTTTAAGCACAAATGTAGGTTTTCTCAATATACAATCAGTTAAAACAAAAATATTTTTTCTGATTTTTATGTCCCATATTCTTTGGTTACCAACACCCTTATCAATTATTTCCTTAGAACATTAGTACTGAACAAAATCTACTGATGAAAACCATGGCTCTGCCATGCTTACTGAGAGTAAAAGATATATGCTGAACCGATTTGGTTGGGCAGAGGGAGGTAGGGTGTGTGTGTTTCCTTTAGTTTTCCTAGTCACCACTCTCATATGTAAGCAGACATTTTGTATTTTATCTCAGGGGAAGGATTGGATGATTCTTTTCCTGGATCTTTCTATCAGCACTTCTGTTTGCTTAAAACACTCTCTAGGTCATCAGCCAAATTGTTTGGTGTCAGATTCTCAAATAAAATGCTTTGTTGCTTAAACTACATTGCAATTCTATCAGACGTCTGTCCTCCTAATGTAGGAAAACATTATATAGGGGATAGTTATGCCTCTGGGGCACAATTTAGATACAGCAATATATCACTGTTGCTGTAAATACAGATTTGAACTAACTTCAAGAGTGAGATAATGTACTGAACTAAACTGAACACATGGCTCAGTTATCGAGTTATTCAGTTACAAACACAAGAGTTATCTTTACCAGTCATATAAGATGTCCCACAGCTTTATTTAACCTTATTCTTCAAGTGTACCATCTTTGTTTGTTTGTTTTTACAAAATACCAGTTTTCAAAAGCTGATAGAACCCAACTTTGAGGGAACTCTTCATATTTGGTCTCTTTCATGTGTGTTGCACTTGGGTCTCTAGAAAGCAGTAACTAATCTGTGCAGTAAGATGATGAGTCAAAACTTAGTGCGCTGAAAGTGGGTAAAAGTTTCAACATTTTGGACAGCTAATAGATTTAATCTATAGGGGAAGAGAACTATATATAAGTCTTTGAAAGATTTTATTGTCAGGCAGAATACTTTGATGTTTTATTAGAGGAGGGATTGTAAGTGCATTAAGGTGGTTGTTGCTTTTTTTTTCCATACTGGATATGAAGAATGTGCATTCCAGGATTGTTCGGAATGCCTGAAGGGTATGTTTGTGTCCAGATAATGTACTGTTGAAGAGATTACACATACCTCCACCAACTGCAAGACACCTCTTATTTTTTATACTTCAGCAGTAAAAGCACCCATGCCCCTATACTTCATATTTGGTATATAAAACAAAATGTTTTAAAAAGCTTGTAGGAAACTTGTTTGATATAATGCCCTAGTAATAAAGTGATGTGAGAACTAAGGTATTGTGGCCGGTTGATAAATAACTGGACTCCAGAAAATAAATAAATTAAATAAATCATAAAGTGTTTTGGTTTTCTTAAGGTTTGCAGGTTACAGCAAGTTCAGTGTAAGACTTTCTCTGTAGGAAAATGGATGATTGAAGATACACTGTGTTGAATCTCATGAATCTGCTGTTAACAAGCAGACTGTAGCTACTTGAGGAAAAAAATAATAGTGCTTTTGATGGCTAAAGTCATGCAAAGTCATCTTAAAACTTGAAGTCCTGCTTTTCCTTTTCCATTTTTGCTCTTTCATAGGCCTTTCAGATCATCTGAAGTTCAAGTGTACTCCTTGCTAGCTTGCTGTAGGCCTCATTAACCTGGTTAGTGACAGATTCTTCTTTTCAGGCCCTTCTACCAGGGGTCTGAGCAGTTTGTGGCAGGTTATCTGTGCATAGCCTTGAATATTTTAGAAGGATGTTTTTGATTTAATTAAGAAAAATAAAGGGAGGGGCAGGGGTGCAGGAGGGATTTATAGTATGCTACTACCATGGTTTTAAAGATGAGCATATTACTAGAAATGCAGTGCCTTGTTGTGCTGCACCCTTTAGAGTCATCTGAATCAATCATTCAGAGTCGCTACAAAGAGTATGTTCAGTTAAAATGGGATTTTTAATGTCTCTGCTCTTTTGCTGTAGTACTACAACACGGTGACAGGCTTAACTATAACCTTGTTGACTTCAGCTCGGCTAGCTTTTGGTTCTTCTAAGATGAAATGTCTATCTTTTAACACAGACCATGCCCTGTTTCTGTTGCATTAGATGACTGCTTCCTCTCCATGCTCTCTCTTAGCCTTGGAAAGAGAAGAGAATACAGAGGAAAACCAATGCTCCTAGTATAAATTTATACACGTGTATATTTTTATACACCTATGTTTATTTTAAAGCTTATTAAAATTAATATTATATATTAACATAATTATTAAGTCAGTTCACTGCCTTGCTTCAAGATTGTGCTTTCTTGTAGTAAGGAGCTATCAGTTCATTTGTGGCTTTTTTTGATGGTTTGATAATAACTTTTATTTTTATAGAACTGTAAGGAAAGAATTAGAGATAGGAATAAGTTACCATGTCAAAGTGGAAAGCTGTGTGGAAAATATTTAGAGAAACTGCCTTGATTTACTACATAACAGATAGTATGTAGTCCATTTAACTTAAAGAGTCCATTTAACTTAAAATGGACTTAAAGTAGTCCATTTAACTTAAAGAGTCCATTTAACTTAAAATGGACTCTTCACTTTTAGAAAAATAACAATATATTGAAAGTAAGTTTTTAAGTGTTATCTGTGTTTCCGTTGCACAGTGGTGATCTGCTTAGGATTTTTCTAGGCATGCTAGTGGGTAAATCATATATAGATTTCAATCATCTCGATTGTAAAGACATACACACCAGTTGAATGCAGCTGCTTCACAGAAAGTACCATTTTAGACATTGTGCAATCTTGTTGAAACCAGTGGGACTACGTATCAACATGTGATGTGAAGTGTGTGCACAACCCTTGCAGAATCAGCATGTATGTGATGATGTTTTCAACTCAGGAATACTTTTGAAAATATTCCTGATGCAGTTGACTGTGTGGCCATTGTCGGAAATGCTCATGCATTCTTGCTGCTAAAATTTAGGTTTACCTCTGAATCTTAGCTTTTCTTTTACAAAAAGAAGTTCTAGTAACCATATTGTCAAAGGAATAAAGTAATGCTTAAAACTTCCTTGAAACACAGGTGTTTATAGAATACAGAGTGGTGCATCTATATTCTCTATAATAAGATGATGTAAAGCAGGGAAAAAAGATGAGGTATAAAAAGATGAAAGAGTGGGAAGTTTAAGGTAGGATAAAGCTAGTCTTTTGGGGGTGGGGGAAGAAGGTAAATATACTTGTCATCTGCCCTTCAACACTTACGTATTTTCCATTTTCACTCCTTCATTAATCTTCCTTTAGATTCCCCACATGTAGATTTTAGATCCCCACATTCAACTTTAAAAGTACACATGCTTGCTGCTGCCTGTGTTGCTACCTTTTAATCTCACCTAGTTCACAATAAATGGAAGCAATGTGCATTTAAAATGCCATATGAAAAGTTAATTTTGAATAGTTCTTTCTTAAAAACTATGAATAACACTGTGGAACATTTACTTTATTTTTACTACTTGTAGTGTTAAATGCAGGCGATTTTAAAGAGGCCATTGTAGAAAGAAACATTTCAGAAATACACACCATGTTTAAGAATAGAAAGTTAATTCTCCTTGATCACATTAATGTGTTTTGTTATAAGCAATTATGTTGCAAGGGTCCAGCTGTCCAAAACAGTACCTTATAATGTTAGATTAATTAGCGTCATAAAAATGTAAACCAGTCTTTAAAGCTACATTATTATGTCATGTTACTGAAATTCAGTTCACGTTGAATAGGATATCTGATCTACTGTCATCTACTCTTTACTGCCAATAACTCAATTTCTGTGGCAACTCTTCTCATCTTTTAATACTAATAGTATTAAACACTCGTGCCATTTCTCGCCCTTTTTATGTCTATCATTAGAAAGGGTTAAACAGTCAGTCTGTGTTTTGAAGTAACATGCTGTTCGTGCAGATATCCTAAAATGTACTTAATGGACCATCCATAATGCTAGCTGTTTGGTCTAAAAACTTAGAAATAGTTGTCTGAGAAAGGAGTTTGGGGACAGATGAAGTCATCTAAATGCTAGATTTGCTAGATTGCTAAATATTTTTGATCCCTAAAGGGACATAAGACATCCTAACTTTTTACCTTTTCCTGTTCTTCTCCCTTCTCTTTTCAGCTGTGTGATTTTAATAGTGAAGATAATCATATTTCATCTCAGCAAGTATAGGTGGAATTTAGGGATATTACAAGTGGGTGGGTAATTGATATCTGCCGTGTGACATTACAGTACAGGGAAGTATTTTAAATGGAGAGATCTCAGAAAGGTTTCTTCTCTATCTAAAATGATCTAGTATGTGGTATTTTCAGATGTACCCTGGAGAAAGAAGTAAACTTTTCAACACTAAATATTTTAAAGTCACAAATGATGTAGGCAACTCAATAAATCCATCAGTAATCTGTTTTCCACCCTCTTTTGAAAAACTTGCCCTTGATGTATCAGAGTCACTTTGAGAAGATGGGAATACAATCTCTAATCTTTTAAAGTAGCTGTAGAACTAAGGAAAACTTTGTCCATGTTTGAAGTCTTAGAACTACTTGAGCTTAAACAAAAATGTTAACATTTAATGCTGTGTATCTTCAGCTGAATTATAAGATGTAACTGAAGTGTTTGATATCCTGGAAGTTTTCGAAGTTTGGAGGAAAAATTCAGTGTTAGAATGTGTTAGTAACAGAAAGGAAGCTACCTTGTTACTGTAACAAATTATTTTTAAACTACAAGAACTTTTATATGTCAGGCAGACAAGGAATAGCTATTTCATTTGCGAAAGCCCTCCTAGTGTGATACCCAAACTTTTAAACAGAAGCTGCTTCTCATTTAGCAGAAAGTTGGTTTTCATTTATAGCAACCTTCCTTCAATAGTCAGACTTCACACTTTTTTACCATGCAAACTGCAGGCAGTAATTATCTGTAATAGAACCTGTCATCAGCTGAAGTGTATTCAAGTTCTTACAGCAGCTGTGTGTTTTGAACTTAGATGGACACTTTTCCTGAGACAGAGTTGTCTGGAAGCTTGCTGATGGGTTTTTTCTTTTTCATAAGCTCAAATACCTATACAGAGAAACACTACAATGCTTGTCAGCAAATGTTCTTCATTGAGTAAATGAATTTAAATTAACTTCCAGTACTTTTTCCACTGGGAGAAAAGATTAGATGATACAAATTCAGGTAAAACTATTGAATTCTCAGAGGTAAGTGAGAGTAGTATATATATTACAGAACTAATACATATATAAAGTTGGAGAGCAACTTTTTGCTCAGTCAGATAATAGGATCATATCATAGAATGTCTTGGGTTGGAAGAGACCTTAAAGATCACCTAGTTCCAACCCCCTGCCATGGGCAGGGATGTCACCCACTGGATGTGGTTGCTCAGGGCCTCATCTAACCTGGTCTTGAACACCATCAGGGATATAATGGCAGGACAAGGGGGAATGATTTTAAACTAAGAGAGATTTAGATGTTAGGTGGAAATTCGTGACTCAGAGTGGTGAGGCACTGGAACAGTTTGCCCAGAGAAGCTGTGGATGCTCCATCCCTGGAGTTGTTCAAGGCCAGTTTGGACGAGGCCATGGGCAACCTGATCTATTGGGTAGCATCCCTGCCTGCGGGGGGGTTAGAACTAGGTGATCTTTAAGGTCCCTTCCAACCCAAGCTGTTCTAAGATTGGTACTATATATGCCCATTATTTAAAAGTATTTATTTATATGAAGAAAAGTAACTGTAAAGATTTTTTGTATGTTTGAAGAATATAGATGTAAGACTCAACTAATCAATGTTCTTTTGTGGAGGTATATTATTTTGGGAACATACACCTAAGTCATTTCCCATTGTTTGTGTGCTTTCCTGTTTTATTTGCATGTAATTGAAAATGAGAGGTAAGAAAATGGCTTTCTGGGAAAATTACATTGGCTGTGTTCCTGCACTGTTTTACAACAGTGATGTCCTTTACCGATAGCTTGTTGCTTTTAAAATCGTAATTTTAAAATGTTTGTTTTTCTTTCAGGTAGAGATAACAGATATTGAAAATGAAGAAAAAAGGTACAATCTCTTCCTGGGACTTCTGGAATCTAGTCACAGACTGTCTGAGTTTCAGCACTTGGTTTTACTCCTTCAAGCATGGCCACCTATGGAAATGAGCAACAGGTGAGCATTTCTTCAAGCAAAAAAAAAGTTTTATTGATTGATCATATCACGTAACTTTCAGTCAGTGAGTTCAAACATGGTTAAGAGGAGTATGATCTTTCAAAAAGATCATTCGGGGAAAATAAATGGCTTATTAAAAGTAGAATTGAATCAGGTTCTGGTAGAAGGTATATAGTATGCATCATGCAGAAGACAGGACAATTTTATTGTCTGAATTATTGCACAGGAGGTTTTTCCAAATACTTGAATTTAGAGTTACATATTTTACTCTCACTTTTGCCAGTATGTAGAAAATCCAATAAGAAGTTATGACTTTTTTTTTTTTAATTCTACTTCAAGTTACGCTTTACAGAAAAGTCTTTGAAAGCTAATGTTCATATGTGGCAGACAAGCTGCAGAAGGTCTGTGTAGGTAATGGTACCAAGCAGTGGTGCTTTTATTTTCTTGATCCAATACCTATCATTTCTGTTTCTAGATGAAATATCTGAAAGCGAAGAATTTATACTATGGCATGACACATACAGAAGATTCTAGCCCAACAATTTAAAATGAAAATAATTGTTTCAAATTTCAGCATGGCACCCATCAGAATGGGTATTTATTGAAACTGTTTATTGAAAATCTTGATTTGGGACTGTACTGGGTTTGGCTGGGATGTTAACTTTCCCTGCAGCAGCCCGTACAGTGCTGCGCTCTGTACTTGTAGCTAGAACAGCAGTGGTACCACGCCAGTGTTGTGTCCGCTGCTGAGAAGTGCTGGCACAGCATCAGGACCTTCTCTAACCCTCCTAGGGGGTGGGCAAAAAAGTGAGAAAGAAACATCACCAGGGCAGCTGACCTAAACCAACCAAAGGGATATTCCATACCATATGATGTCACACTCAGCAATAAAAGGTGGAAAAAGGAAGAAGAGGGGAGGGGTGGGCTCTCGTTGCGAAAACGTCTGTCCTCCTCCCGAACACCGGCTACATGCGTTGAGGCCCTGTTTCAAGGACGTGGTCAAGCATCGCTCATTTGTGGGAAGTAGAGAGTAATTTCTTTCCTCTGCACTTCCACATAGCCCTTACTTGTTTTGTTTTGTTATTCTCTTTCCCCCTCCCTTTTCCCCTTTCCCTTTTTCCCCTTTTGTTAAATTGTTTAATTAATAATTTTTCCTTAATAATTATTTTTTTTCCTTTAATTAAATTATGATTATCTCAACCCGTGAGTTGTTCTTTCCTTTACTTCTTCCCCTCCTTACCTAACGAGGGGGAGTGAGGGAGCGGTTGTGGTGTTCAGCTGCCTAGCATGGAAAAACCACCACAGGGACATCTTGACTACAATTTTACTTATCATTTCTTTTGTTTTTATCTGTGACTTCCTGAACACACTTAAAGGTAACAATTTCAGTTGTTCCATTCTGTAACAGTCTCTGATTTCTAAGATAAAAGGATTCATACAATCTTACATTAAGGCAAAAGTCACACGTCCTTCAAGGAGAGCAGTAATATTAGTATACTTTCTGGCTAGCCAGTGCAATGTAGCATGTTCTGTCTGACCATATGAAGGTTAGAAACATTAAATTATACGTTCTTTGGATTGCTTTGAGGGCATTGATTGCAACCTGTTTGAATTTGGGGACTACACTCCCCAAAGTGTTTACGTACATTGATTTGTCAAAAAAGTTCGGGCATACCTTTTTATGAACGATAATTTCTTTTTTTTGTACTTGTAGAGAACCGGTCCATTAGAATCTAATCTATAAAGGTTATTCACCTTCAGGCCTGCATTTTGTTTGTGATTTCTGGATGAAAATTAATCTAAATCCTGTATGACAGTTCTATGAACTAAATTATTTTCTTCAGTGCATTGTGAAATACAAGCATTGCTGTATGATCTGTCACAAATTCATATTCCAATTTTCCTTTTTATTTTTTTTAATTGTATCTGAAAAAATTTATGCCTTCTGCTGTGTGGGGAACTGTCAAACTTTGTTCAAGGTAGTGTTTAGATTTAAAAAAAAAAGTTATGGAGCACAGGGTAAAGTGAAATATTACTGCAAACGATTAGCAACATTTTTTCTCCTTGGGCTGAACAGACTGAAGATTTTGTGAAAGCAGAACACTTATAAATAGACAGTTCTTGTTTACTGTTCTGTGACAGGAAAAAAACATAATTATTTAATTTTCTCTCCCACTTGATGTTGTGTTTCTTCTGACTCTTTGTCAAGTGAAAAAGAGAAAACAAAATAATGATTAAATGTTATTTGTATTCACAACTAACAGTGGATTAAATTTCAGAGGTAGGATGCATCTTAGTTCCGAGATCTTGGAAGTCTGAAAACTTGTACAAAATACTTTGAACACCTATATTGTAAGTTATTTAGGATCTAAAGCAGTGTAGCCACTAGACATATGCATAATCTCAATTCTGACATAAAGAAATCAGCGTAGCTAAGATAAAGGTCAAGATAACTTAAATTATCTGTCTCGACTGTGCTCATGTCACTGTTGTACAATGGAGCCCACAACTAAATGCAGCACTTCAGGTTTGTCTCACTAAATGCTGAGTGGAGAGGAAGGAGCGCTTTCCTTGACCTGATGGCAATGCTTATGCAGCCCAGGTTGCTGGTGGCCTTCTTTGGTATGAGGGTGTGTTTCTGGCTTGTCCATCAGGGCCCTCAAGTCCTTTTCTGCCAAGCTCCCTTCCAGCTGGTTGGCCCAGCCTGTACTGCTGGTTATTTTCCTCCCCAGGTACTGGACTTTGGATTTCCCTTTGCTGGACAGAGATAAACGACAGAAAGCTCGTTACTCCTCTTAAGGTCCTTTTGAATGGCAGCACAACCAACCTGTGTATTGCCCAATATTTTCTAGTTTTGTATCATCTGCAAACTTTCAGAGGGTTCAGTCTGTCTCGTCATCATCCTGGTCTTCAATGACGAAGTTAGAATATTGGCCCCAATACCAACCCCAGGGGTGCACTGGTCTCCAACAGGACTTTGTGCCACTGATAACAATCCTTTGATCCTGGATGATCGAAACCAGTTTTGAGTCTACTTCTATGTCCATTTATCTAGCCCATACTTCATCAGTTTGTCAGTCAGGGTATTATGAGTGTTGTAAATGTTGCTGAGTGAAGGTATGTAACATCAACTATCATCCAGTCATTTCACTGTAGAAGGCTAATCAGGTTGGTCAGGCATGATTTCAACATTTTAAATCCATGCTGACTAATCTCAGTCACCTGCTTACCTTCATAGGCTTGGAAATGCTTCTAGAAAGATTTGCTTCATCTCTTTACCAGAGATCAAGGAGAGACTGACTGCCTTAGCATAAAGTCTTAAGGAACAAACTGAAAACTTATCCTGTGATTTGATTTTCATTTTTATTTTTACTTTTTTTTTTATTAAGTAATTTCTGTTATCAGTTGAACTTTGGTGTCTTTCTTCACTGCTTTGTCTTTGCTACAAGGCATTGGAAATCCTTCAGGAGAAATTGCCCCCTTGTCTTTTACTAGTAGTAGCTACCTTTACTGATTTCATGGAGAATCTCTGACTCATGATTCCATAACATGATTTACAGTGCAGGCTCAGGAAGTTTTCCTGAGCTCAGCATTAAATTCGCTTCCACTGTTCACGGGGAAACAAAGAGTAGTTCAGATTTCCAGATTTCATTGAGTTTGCCTAAAACTCTAGACAACCAAAAATTAAAATAAATTTTATTATGTTAATAGTAACGAAAGCATTTTTCTTGTTTGGTTGTTGTGGTTTTCATTGTTGTTTTTAAAGGTGGGAGGTCACAGGTTGCAGTTCTCACTGTTGCTTTATTCTTCATCTCTCTCTGCTAGCTAGAGGAGTAGGAAAGACCTTGCAGTCTGTTCTCTTCCCTGCTTTACCAGTGTTTGGCTTGAGGAGAAGAAAATTCAGGTTACATCTTAAAAGAAGAGACAGAGATGTTGTTTTCCTGCCCACTCCTCCCCTCCTAACCCTCCTCGTTCTTTTCTCATTAGAAATGATGCATCTCTAGTTTCTTTGTGTTACTTTGTGGTGGTGTTTTGTTCAGTTTTCCCTCTCCTACTAGAATTTGTCCCAGTAGAAAAATTTATCAAAGGTGGGACAGTTCGCTCTCTCCTGAGGTCTTTGTGTTTATGCTCTCATTCCTTTTCTGTTAATATCTGTTTTGTTTCTGTTATTAACAATACTTGAAAGGCTAAGTGCTTTATAAATCCTGTATCTGCAGGCTTCGAAGTCCTCCTTTTTTACGCATTTCTAGTGCTTTCAAGGAACGTGCCTGCTATTTTAATAGTAGTCAGCATTATCATAATTATGATTGTTGTAAATTATTTTTCCTCCCACTTAGTTGTATAGGCTCAGTCATCTATGTTTTGGAGTTTTGTGTTTTTGGGGGGGAAGTGTTTTTGTTTATTTGTATTGTTTTTTAATAAGTCTAATGGACAAACAGTACATTACAAGAACTTAAATTAAAATCTAGGCTAAAAAATAAATTACTTTTTAAAAATAAAAGTATAAAATGTGTATCTTTTTGTCTAAAGGAGTAACATATTTGGTGTGCAGAAACATTCTGAAATGGATTTTTGGCATTCATACTAAGTGTGCTGTCATCAGAATGAATTTGCGTGAACTCAAAACATCAATAGTTAATAATGCTCCAGAAATGAAGTGTCGTCCTCATTCCACCCTCAGTCTTCCTACCTCAAGCATGATTGGCTTTAAAAAGTCAGCTACAGCTCTCTTCAATATGAGAGAGCATTCATTTTCTAAATTCTTACCAAGCTGATAGTTAGATCTTTGCAACTCCTCATTCTTAGAGTTGGCTGGGAATAGCTTACATTTCATTTTCATTATTTTGAATTTTATTTATTAATTTGAATTATTTTGCCTTGTAAATCCTGGAGTAATTCATGCCAGCCAAGAAACAGAGGGTATTTTGTAAGTATGATGCTCCGCAGCAATCAAAACCAGCAACAACAAAATCTTTACTTCCTGCCTTTTTTTTTTATCTGAGCCCTCTCTCCTCTCTCTGTCATTGACAGTCATTATCATATGCTTATCTCTGCATTTTTGGCAAGGCTGCTAGCAATCTCTGCTCTGTTCTGGTGTCTTCTCTTCTTGCATTACTCATAAATTCTCTCTTTTGTCTCTGTTGCATATTTCATGTCAGTAGTGTTCAGGTACCCTTACAAGATTTTCTTTTTGTAAGTGTTCCTGAAACTGTTGCTGTAAAACCTACCTTGGGTAGCTCAGCTGGAATAAAACAGGAACTCTTTTGATAGTGGGTTATTCAGCCATCCCATTTTTTTAAAGCAAATTGTATGAAGAAATTGTTGAGTAAAGAAGAGAACTATAAGCAATTAAGCCAATTGTTTAGCTGTACATATTAGGGTTTTGTTCAATCTTTACTTATTTGTTCTTACTTTGCTGCAAAAAAAGGCCTTTGATGCTAACTGGTTGTTTATTTGAAATGTAATGATATGTGCAGGAACTAGGGAGTTTTACTCTTAGTCATCTGAATACTTAAAATTTTGTTTTTCAGCCTAGCAGTAAATATCTAATACTTAAAATTGAATATCAAACTAGAAAAATAAAACTTACATTTTGTAAAGGCTCAAAAGGAAGGAGGAATAAAAGAACCGAAGCTTGGGATTTTTCCTTAGTAGCCTTTACTTTTTTTTTTTTAACTTCTAATTAAAAAAAAAAAAACTTCTCTGACAAAGATCAGTCTAAGGGTGTTTTTGAATTTCAAAACACTGACAAAAGAATGGCCATGTTGAGGAACCGCTGAAGGTATATACAGAAATGTATACATTTTTAAAAAATTGGTGTTTAAACCCATGTGATACATGCATGCTTTTCCATCTGGGTGTCTCACAGTCTCATATTCAGATGTCATTTTAAGCGCTTCATAAAGACTTCACAAGGCTTCATTAAAAAAAAGGGGGATGAAAAAGATTGACAGTACCTGAAGCTCTGCAGACCTCTGGAACTGGCTGCCTACATTCAAAAAATTATATTCATTTTCAATATTGTTAAGGTGTTTTGGAACTCAAAAAGACATGATTTTAGGGGCTCAATAGCTTAGTTCACTTTATTTTTCTTAATGCAAAATGTCCCCCTAAAGATACTTTTGGTTTGGTGCAGGAAATAATGCCTTCATTGCAAAACTGAATTCTGCCTACAGTTGTCAGATTTTTTGGTGACTGAATCTTGTTTTTATGTAGAAATGGCAGATGATGTCTATTTGTTAGCAGACCACAGAAGGTCAAATAAGTATAAGGAAAATTATAATTTTCAGAAATCACAATTACATGTCAGAAAAGATTTATATATGTAAAGTATATATCCGATGCTTAACTTAAGTCACGCCATCTGCAGGTTTATTTATTGGATGGCCTTGCATCTTTCTGGTTATATCTAACTTTTCTAACTGTTCTATTTCTTCGTAACTATTTCTAAATGTGCTTTGAGGTGTGATTTTTTGTTTGCTTCTTCTAATGGAAAATTCTTCTAGGTTTTCTTAATGTACTCTGGAGGCAGCAGCTATAAAAATGGAAATTTGTGATGACTCTCCATGCCTCTAAGCAAAAGATGGATCACATAGCAGGAGCTATTAATTTAGCTAGTGGCAAAGATGGAGTTGCATGTTGTTTTTTTTTTTGTTTGTTTGTTTGTTTTTTTCCTTCCCCTGACCTTACTGGGGGTTCATAGATCAAGCGTATCATGTATTGCCGGTCAGATAAGTTGGCTTCTTTGGGTCCAACCCATCAGGTTGGAAGGAGAGGAGAAGGAGCTGTGCTGCTCCCAGCCAGACTTCTGGCAGCAGTTTGTTCAGTGACTGTGACGGATGGAAAGGCTCAATTAAGTTGTCAAAAAGAATGAAAATCACGACTTCTACTTAGTCTGCATTCAAACTTACCTGCTCTTAGCATTTCTGTCTGGTGTTTGTGTTAAAGTATGTCAGCTTCCAGTGGAGCTGGTTTTATTTACAGTATGTACTTTCGAAAGTGGAAGCTGAACAGGAGAGAGCTTATATATGTATGAAATAGTAGGTATTAGCAGTTGTCCTCTACTAAATTGTCAGACCTATTCTTATGTGTCAGCCCAACTGATTTTTTTAACAGACGCCATTTGCTGCTGTAGTTATTATGTTACTTTCAACAATTGGTGCTAAATAATACCATTGAAAAGCAGCACTTTCAAAGCACTTTACTGTTCCTTTCCACTTGTGCTGGACAAGTATCTTAATTTACAGTGCACGGTAAGACCAACCTGCCAGATCTGCTCTTCCAGTGATTTTTTTCCCCTCTTGAAACCAACTAAAATAAAAATATATCCCGCTTTTTTGGGATGTTGATTAATGACCAGAAATTGATGGAGGTTTTTTTTTAAACCACCTTTTGTGCCTTCCTTTAGGTATGCAGAGATGAACATAGTGGATGTGTTACTGTGGCTTTATGTGGTCTTGATTTACACTGTTAAGTGTGATTTGAGCCCATTGTGGAAATGTATTGTAATTCATTACCTTAATTCACATTAGCAAAACGGCAGCGTGTATGTGTTCCAGTGTTACACTTCACGCTCGCATTTAAAAGCTCCAGTCTGCTGCCCATTACTGTCAGTACGTCCAGACCTAGCAAGTACACCTATCACTACCAGAAGTAGCCAGGCATCTCCATGATCTAGCAAATAGCAGCTGTGGGCCAAGAAATGTTCCAGCAATGAAATTTTATAGTAAATGTCGCCTTTGCCAGCATGCATGGTATAATTTACGTATGCCTACTCTCTGCCTTCTGTTTAAGGCTGACCACGTAATGGTGATAGCAGATGAAGTTGTATTCATTTTTGTGTCCCTTGCTACAAGGATATTATGTTGATCGAGCATGTGAATTGATGAGAAATGAAGCTGAGGGAACTGGGACTGTTTAGTCTGGAGAAGAGGAGGCTGAGGGGAGAGCTCATTGCTCTCTATGACTACCTGAAAGGAAGTTGCAGCAAGGATGGGATTCTCTTTTCTCACATGATGAGTGATAGGACGTGAGGAAGTGATCTCAAGTTGTGCCAGGAGAGGTTTAGATTGGATTTAGGAAGGATTTCTTCATGCAGAGAGTGACCAAGCATTGGAATAGGATTCCCAGGGGATGTGGTGAGGTCTTCATCCCTGGAGGTATTTGTGACATGTAGACATGACACTAAGGGACATGGTTTAGTGATGGGACTCAGTAGGTCGTGGTAGCTGAACTTGGTGGTCTTAAAGGCCTTTTCCAACCCAGGTGATTCTAGGATTCTAACTTCTATATGTAATAGAAAGGACACTTTAAATATAATAATAATAATGTTCATAATAATAAAGTATCTACATCTGTATCTACTAATGGAGAAGTACAGTTGCATATAATTTCTCTCTACAGAACTGTTTGTATGGGCTATAAAATGGGTTTTACAGAAAAAGATATATTTTTAGATATTTATTTTTGTTTGCGCTTGTTGGACCTGAAAATTGAAATTTGAGTCTTGTAAGTTTTTTCTCCACAAAGGAACTAGACAGGTACTTGAGAGACAGATGCTGTTAGAATATGATCAAAGCTAAGAAAATTAGGAATTCTGGATTCATGTCACCACTCCCTCAATACTACTTTGCTTGGGAAATTAGCTGGTACAAAGAAAGGAGATGCTTTTCCTATGTTCCAATTTAATCAGTCTTTATCTGGTGTGTGATTCTTCAGATAACATTATGTCATAATTCAAAATACTTCTAATAACTTTGCATTGAAAGAAGGATGGCATCAGCATAGTAACTCGTCTCAAAACTTTTTCCTCTCTATTTCATGAGATCATACTTTAATTCTCATACATGTGCACAAACTTCAGAAAATTATGTGTGTGTGTATTTATATGTATATATGTGTGTGTATATGTATAAACAAAATCGGTTTGTTTTTGTTTTTTTTTTTGTGGGCAGATTGTGCACAGATGGTAATCCCTGGGTGAAACTGGGGACTGCTATGCTACAGAGATGCCCAGCTGAGGAAAAGGAGAGCACAGGAAATGAAATTTTGAAACTCTGCCGTTCTTTGTATGACACTAAGCACATGCTCCCTGTTGAGGTAAGTTTTAATGTTGGCTTTTGTGGATATGAGTCTTGTTTTGGGGTCCCAGTGCAAGACAATGTTGCCATACTGGATCAAGTCCAGTGGAGAGCCAGCAAGATGATTAGGGTGCTGTTACACAATACATATAGAGAGGCTGAGAGAATTGGGTTAATCCCATCTTTAGAAGAGATGGCAGAGGGAGATCGTATTGTTTTTAAATATGTGAAGAGAAAACATGTAGAGGAGACAGAGCCGGTTTCTTAGTGATTAAACAAAAGGCAAGAGAGACAAGTTGCAACATCAAAACTGTTTATCTACAAGGAAAGATTTTTCTCCCGTAAAGTGGTAAAACACTGAAATATGTGATTGCCTAGAGAAGACGTGGATTCTTCATCCTTGGAAGTATTCAGAAGGTATTCAGAACTTGGCTGGATCACGTCATGGGCAATTTGATCTTGTCAGGCTGGCTTTGAATTAGGAGCTAGCTAGATTATCTGACCTTTAGAGGTCTGTTCCAGTGTAAATTCTTTGAAGTATTTGTAGAAAGGCTTTAATAATGCATTGCCATTGAAATCAGTATGGCTAAAGTTGTTCATTAAATAGTCAGTAATTTTCTCTCTTATAAATGTATAAAGGTTTAGTGAGGAATCCTTGAAAATGTGTTCGCGATAAAAATTTATATACAAGCAATTACTTTGTAATAACCGTGTGATACTCTGTCTTGCTCTACTGTGTAAGCATACTTCCATACAAGCATCTCTACAATTATTGAAGCATTTTGTACATAAATATTGTATACTAATCAAGACAGGCTTGAGAAATGCTTAATAAACATCACACAACTTTAGAGTAGTCCTGTGCATATTTTACTAGGCTCATTAATCTCTTATAATCTTCTTCACACAGTCACAATCTTTGCTATAGAAAACAGTTGATGTTAAGACCAGAAGCAGAACAGAAAAGATACATTCTGTTTAAAATAGATGGGTGGGGGTGGACTGATTTCAGTTCAAAATCTGTGTAAAACACGACTCCATAAAGTGTCAGTAATCTGAAAGGGTGGATACATTTATTAAGTCACTCACTCCACCAAAACTTTTGGTTGAAGACAGGTTTCTATAATTTTGGGACTAGCATTAACTGTATATAGCTTTTCTTTACAGGACTGAGTGCTGCATCATAGCATGATCTTACATGTGCATAGGAGTAGTGAAACCTTGCCAAAGTAGGCTAACTGACATTAGTGAACAAGGAAGACAAATCCCACTGAAGGTCATCATTTTATAGCAGTCAGTTTACCAAGAGTTCTGCTCAAGAATGGGTTGTGATTTTCTCACCTTTCTTAATTAAGTGAACTTTTTCTTGAATTCCATAACAAGACCATTATTTACTGACTGCTTTGATATTGTTTTGCAGCTTTAGTTGGAGGTGCCTTGTTTTTTAAAGGTACAGAATGTTGGAAGAACCCTACTTCTGGGTGTGAATATACAGATGCAGTATAAAGATTTATTACTAGTAGAAGTTATTTAATGTTTGAGGACCAGACTAGCTTTACCAATTTAACATAACCTTTTTTGGCTAGCATGTTGTACAGCAATCGAAGTTGCACCATGTTGTTTGGTTATACTGTTACCTACAAATACAGGCTGTACTGTTTTAAGTCTCTTCTTGGGAAGAAGGAGAATGACATGGGTAAATTTAAGTAACTTAGTTATACAGACAGCTACCGTGCTTAAGCACCATACACTTAAGTGTACAAATTAGAGAGATGAGCTTGCATGGCTAAATAAGATGAAAACCTGATTGCTGACAAATAACCAATTTAGATTAAAAGAAGAGACCTATAATGATGGAATTCTAAAAACATTTTATCACTATGAATAACATTTGCCATTCTGAAATGCAAAAGTTTTGATGGAAATTAACATTTAACTTCAAGTCGTGATGGTCTTAGAAAAACTTTCTTTAGATGCAGATTTCATCAGAAAGCATTCTCTTTTTCTCTATCCTTACTCCTGCTGGTCTTTTTAGTTTATTTACAGACAAGATCTTTTTTAATGTCTTCTGGGGAGTTGCATAGCTTTAATCTTTGTATCTATATATGTGGAATTTTTGTTTGGTTAGTTTTATTTGCATTATTCAATGGATAGAGTTTTTCATTCCTCTTCGTTGAAATAAGCATTGTTTTACTTGCTTGGAATGCACATCTGTTTGGACTATCTGACATCTCCTGCACTGCCTGATAAATCTCTTTAGAAAGGGGCAAATTCTTCGCCCCCCTAGTAAGTGTTAAAGCGCAACTCCTCTGAATATCTCATGTTTTTCTATCAACCTATAGGTCAAGTGTCAGTTAACATAAACACTTAAATAGGAGAATGCATCTCGTCTCTTACTTGTAATCTCTGGGGTCCTGGTCGCCATAAGATGCTTATCATGTAGAGTAATACAGCAGTCAGTTGATTTCCTTTTGTTCTATTTTTGTAGCTAGTTATTCATGCTTTTTATATATGAATTTACTTTGTATGTTTTTCTTTATTCATAGTTGTCTGTGATCATTTTGTTCAGGTAATTTTGAATTTAAATGCTACCCTTTGAGTCTTCTGACACAATACTGTTTGTACTCATTATCCAGCCATTTGAGTTATCCATGAAAACACTGAATAATAGTGGACCCAAAGCAGACTCCTATGAAATTCATTTGATATGCTTCACTGGTGTTACAGTGAACCATCAATAGCTGCATAACTGGTTAGGAAGCAAATGTTTCTTTACAAAAGTTTCAGCGACATCATGGTAATCTGGATTTTGATTTAGGACTTTCCTTGTCCCTCTGCACAGGCAACATTATGTCACCTCAAAGCACAGCCTCTCATGGCAGGCATACAGATACTACAGTGCTTTCCAGTACTATTGCAGAGAGAAAAGTTGCTTGTGTTGCTTTTCAGAAGTGCTCAGAATGTTGGCTTGCTGCATAGGTTGGATTTCCAATTCCTGCCCAAAGCAGCAGTGCAGTCATTTGTGAGACATAGGAGGAGATGGTTTTAGTATTTGGACAGTTTTCTGTGTTTGGCACATTGTCCTGTCACTTCAGTTGGAAAAAGGGATGAAGGCCACTGCAAGGGTTTGCAAATTGGACCACACAGTCCTGCACCTTATTTCCCCAGTTTCTCTGACAGTGTTTCATGTGACGTTTTTGAAGTCTTGCTGAGTTCAAAGTACACCATAGTGATTGCTTTATTCCTAACTATGATACCTGTTGCTAGGACCTGTAGGAAGATTTTCCTGTATTTTTTTATTTATTTATTTTTCATTGCATGTTTTGATGGTTTTCAGACTTGATGTCTGAGAGGTCTACAGGTCCTTTTCCTCTTGTACATCTTTATCTAAAGGACAGGCTGCATTTCTCTTTTTCAATTTTCTGAAACTAGTCTTCTTCTCAAGAGTGGTATCTCTTAACTTGTTTTATTATATCTGTAGGTCCTTTGGGATGAATTCTTCAGTCCCAGACTGAATTTTCAGTGCTGAAGTTTCACCCGTTGTAATTGTCAACTATTATTGTTCATTTGGTTGAGATCTTTTGATAAGAATTAAAGCAAATTACTGTCTTTGCATAGCAGTATGTCATTAATCATGATGTCATATCATAAGAGAACCAGGAAAACAGAGGCAGTGCAGTCTTACCAGAAGGTTAGAGATATCAAGTGCTGATTAGTGGATAAGAAGTTCAAGTCTCCATAAACCACTAGTGGACTAGTGAGAATATAATACCATGTTAGCATATCTGCATTTTGAGAGGATGCTGGAAAAAGGGGCAAGAAAGAGAGCCTTACAAAAGTTAGTGTACAGATGAACATGAAAGGGGAAGACTGAAAGAGTGCAGTATATTACCTTATCAGAGATTAAGTGGTTGACTTGATTGTGTTCTGTGGGTAGTTTTAGAGGGAACAGAAGCTAATAAAATGCTCTTTTGATTTACAAAGAAATGCGTAAAAAGGAGCATAACAATTGTTGGAATATACTTCTCCTTAGAGAGAAACGATGGATTATCTATATTTGAACATTTTTTGTAGGTAAGACTGGATATCTGCTGTCTCCTAGACTCGTAATGAGGCACAGAGTTACTCAAGTCGTATGACTGGTAACTACCTGAAATCTAACGACCTTTGGCTTAAAAATCTGCTAGTGTAAGGTAAACCGAAGTTAATTGAATAGCTAAGCATTTTTTTCTGTTGAGGCCTTTATGCCTCTGTTAAAAGCAAAGCAGATTGCTTTAGAAAATATCCCATTAGAATGTATAACCAGTACTAGGGCATAATCTTGAAGCATCTAAGAAGCAAACAAAACAGTGGCATGTCATCTGAGTTAAATGTTATTGCTTTGAAAATAAGAAAGTTAATATCTGTATTATTGCATTTGCTTGCTGAGTGATAGAATTTTCTTTATTTTAAAGAAGTGTAATGAGATAGCAAATAAATTCAACATCTGCACCATTGGTCTCCCCGACCTGTTGTTTTAAACTTGTACTGTACCTAGTTTCCTTTCCTTCCTCACACAACCAAAAAATATGACTTGGGGTTCTTTTAGAGCCTTTTTATAGTTACGGATTATTTCTTATGGCACTGCTTCTCCATTTAGTTTTGAGAGGCTTTCAGGCAGAAAACGTTACCAAGTATGGTAAAATTGCTGTTTTGTTCAGGTTCTGTATCTTATGACTCAGAAATTATTTTTCTGAACATAAGCTGCATTTATTGCCATGGATACACCTCTTCAAGAAAAGGAGACTTGTAGAGTGAGTGAATCTCTTAACTTTGCATTCAGTAGGTTTGCTGGTATGTCAAGCATACTGCTCAAAAGAAATATAGTACAATATGAAATTATCAGAAGTTTGAATGTATGACTGATCAGACAATTTTTTAGTGTATTTATTTAATCTTATTCCTTGTTCTTATGTTCTTATTCCTTGATCCCTTACTGAAAACATTAATCATCAGTAGCAGCAGAATGTAGGTTTAAAGGAACAAGTCTGGGTAAGAGAACAAGTATTGCATGAGTGACACAGAGCTCAGTGCAGTGTAATTTATCCTGCTCACTGCTATTTCTTGAAGGTATACATTTAGAAGAGGCTGAGCAAAGTGCAGCTAGGTAGCTTCCTATACCAGGTGAGGCCAGGTGATTGTGCATTACATGACTGTCGAAACCTTTAACATCTTTGTCTTTGAATAGTAGCTGTGACTCTAAAAGCCTGGAAATTAAAACCATGCTGCTAAAAGTGTGGTTGTATTTCAGTCATCAAATTGTACTTACCATTTTGTACCAAATTGTACATTACCAATTATACTTACCATTAAACTTCAAAAGATTTCTAAAAATGGTTTGCATTCCCTCAAAGTAATATTTAGCTGATGAGATCCTTTGGCAATTGATGTTTTTCTAAACGTTGTGGTGCAACAAAGAGCCCCTGGAAGATTTGGATGCCATTTGCAAGGTGACAGTGCTATGTAATAACCAAAGCACTCGGTGTGAGTTGTCCCGAACACAGGACATGTCGGCTGGATCTCAGTGGAAAGTGGCTGTTAGAACAAAATCCTTGGGAAAACACCCGCGGGGCCCGAAGTCATCATCTGATGTATAACAGTTTGTTAGTCTAAATACTTTTTGATGTATAAATAAATAATTGCCATGTTAAGGAAAAACAAAGCCACAAGTTACTTGTAGGGTTTTTGTTTGAGTTTTTGTTTTGTTTTTAAACTAAAGTTCAAGTTAAAGATTTGGAAACACATAGTTTTTTTTGTTTTTTGTTTTTTAAAAAAAAGTCCTTTTTTACTGCATCAACTTCATGATGCTAAATTTGTGCTCTATTATAAAAATGAGAAGTTATATGAAAGAGGGAAAGGTAAATTACTATGCTCTCATCACATGTAAAAGTTTGTATAAAGTTTGAAATGGTTTTGAAACAGAGCTTTATGGTGTTGCAGTTCGGTATGTACTGTTATTTCCTCTTTGTTTTGTTCCACATTTACGATTGTATAATTGAGTTACAGAAGTATCACAGGTGTCTGTTAAACTTCTTTCTGTGCTTTGCAGTATTTCACTAAGCACAAATATATGAGTCCCAGAGAGGGCTGTGATTGCTTTGTTACTCTTTCAGTGAAGCTCTGGGTTGTAATGGTGATTCAGTGCCTCATCTTAATGTAACAAAGACTCAACTTATAACCCTGTATTGCACATTTTTTAAAATTTATCTGTTCAAGTTTCCAAAGATTTATTTCCATCAGGAACTTCATTTGTTTTAGAAGTTAGGTTTTCATTCTTCATTTGACACAGAATTTTCATAAATTTTAGCTTGAGTGATGATGTTAATATCTCCAGAGATCTTGCTGAATGAGTTTACTTTTATTTTCAGTGTATAAAAGAATTATGTTTGTTGCTGCTTAACCAGTCCCTCTTGCTGCCATCCCTGAAGCTGCTGGTGGAAAGCAAAGATCAAGATCTTCATGCTGTGGCACTGGAGCAGATAACAACTGTTGCTAAGGTATGAGCAGTTGAATTAATCAGCTTTCAGAGTTTAAGGTAATAAATTAGCTCTTTTATCTTCATATTAGTAAGCAGAGACTATCGAGACCCTTATCATTATTAAGATTTTCCACAGCTATTGTGTACACTGAGCAGTAACACAGGGCTTGTAAGATCTTTTCTATATACTTGAGGTGATTAAAACTGACAGCATTTTCTTTAAATTACCTAGTGTGCTATTGTAAGTCAATGTGATGGAAAAGAAACGATGTGTTATATGAAATAGATTGTTATCTCAGTGTGTCTATTCTTGCACTTTATCATTTTTCTGTAAGTGATAAAAGTACAAATGAGCGTGTTTCTGACAAACCTGGCATTGTTCATATACACATTGTAAGCTGCTAACAATTTTTTTTGTTTTGTAGAAGGGATGAAATGCATCCATGTTTGGGGATTTTAGGCGATTCTAAACATGTTATTACTTGATACTGCAACAGAGTTTGTGGAGGAAAAAAAGCTCAATACTACCTCTTCTTTGGACAAGAACTGCTATACATTACTACATATTTTCAGTTGTAGAAAGTTACACTTTTTTTTTTCCCCACGTACTTACTTGTCAGTTAAAAAGTAAGGCCTAAAATCATGAAAGCTATCCTCCTAGAAAGAAAAATCACTTGTTTGTTTGTTTGCATGTTTTGTGTGTGTTTTGTTTTTGTTTTTGGTCTCCTGAAAACCGAGATGGGTTTAAAACTTCTAACTTTTAAATGCACTTTTGTGCATTTACAAGCTGAAAGAAAGACTTTCTTGGATTTTGTTAGGCATGGTTGTGCAGTATAGCTGTCTACGTAATGCAAAAGAGAAGGAATGGCTTTTCTTTCTTGCTGGAAAACTGCATTGAAGGTCCACATATAATATTTATTTATTTGGGGGTTGGACCTGATGATCTTTAGAGGTCCCTCCCAACCCCTTCAATTCTGTGATTCTGTGATTTAGGAAAACCACATCTCTAATATTTTTGAATTCTGTATTGTCTCTTAGGGAGCTCCTAGTTGCATATTGCAATACAAAATAATAATTGAGGTTAAATTTCCAGTATGCTACTTCAAAATAAAATTGCCTTTACAGAAACAGAAATGAAAACTTGTACGTGTTTTTAAAATAAGCATCCTCAAAACGCAAAAGCTATAAAAATGCGATATATTGGAATGTAAATTGAAAATGTAACTTTTTTCTGAGATTAAAAGTATGCAAACTTTCCTCCGTTTCTGAAGAAGCCTTCTCCAGCAGGCTCTCCATTCCAGTTATGTGTTGCAACAAGTTTTTCAGATTCTCTGGTTACAACAAACAGTGCAGTCCAATCCCATAGTTTGACACCATCCCCTGTTTCCTAGGAAAGATATGAAAACAAAAGCAATCCTGCTTTTCCCAGGATTCTACTGTAAGTCTCTCATCCTCACTTGGTTTTATCTGCTTCCCCTTCAGGGGGCCTCCAGAACTTGTCAGAGAAGCAGTGAATCTGGAAGTATTGGCTTCATCTCAGTTGTTGCTAATTTACCTTCAAAAGTACTGTTATTGAAACGGATGGAGCACTAGCTTTGTGGAACATAAATGGACATTTAAAGTGTTTGCAGGGAAGGTAGCAGGGCGTTACATGTATTACACGTGTGCTTGTATCAAAATCTGAATATCATAATTACCATCCAGTATGAATTGGAAGTATTTCCTAGTTGAGGCTGTCGTTCTAAGGAAAGAACCACACGTTTTTATGAAGCTGGTCCTATTCCCAGTTCTTTATACAAATGAAACACAACATTTCTGATTTTTCCACAAAAGATACCTTTCTAAATATTAACCACCAAAACAGTGGATTATCGTTAGTATATCAGTAGTTTCATTTTCACACCTACAGTTGTAGATTTTGGTCTGCAAAGCAATTTTTGTAACTGTTTTTAAACAAGATGATCTTATAGAAAAGGAGCTGGAGATCTTACATATGCATGCACTTTCTCATCTATATGTTCTGTTAACCTTTTAAAATTGACTTTTTTGTTAACAAATGAAAGCTGCTGAGTTAGTGATTAGCTCTCAAGCTTCCCAGCAGGAATTTATGTCCGAGTACATTTTATTTAACTACTTTTAAAGCCCAGTGCTGTGCAGTAGCACTTTCTGAATGGCTGCTAATTGTATTGCTATCTTAACTGGCCTTTTCTTTCCGGTGTGCTGCGGCTTTTCATTTCCTACAGTCTAGGTTGATTATATTCTATTGAACTTTTAGGGCCAGGAACTATATTAACTTCTTACTAATATAAAACACTTACTACACCTATGCATTCCTAAAATAGTGTTCTTTTTGGCCTTCTTATATGAGAGGCAGTTTGAAAAACTGTTCCTATTTTATCTTCCAAAATCAGTATTAATTTGAGCATATACTTCTACACCAGTGCTCCATAACCTAGAATTTTCAGTGCATTTAGCTTTAGTCTAGTATTTCATCTTAAGTCAATGAAAATGCAACTTGATTTCTTTCCATCAGACATAGTGTTTAGCCAGTACCTTGAATGTGAGATTCACCACTAGTGTTAGAAAAGCAACTAGCACAGAAGAGTGCCATGCTAAATTTGAGAGCATGGTGGTCGGTTTAGAAACTAACTCTTATTCCTTGATTTATATGTATCTCTTATGATTGCAATAGTTGGTATTTTACCAACTAAAAGTACGTATACTGCTTAGCTATGTCAATGTTTATTCAGTATAATTTTGTATGCATACTTCTGGCTTTTTAGCAACAATAATAGAACTGTTAATGCTTCTTGTAGAATTTTTAATTAATTTTTCATAGGAAGCCCATTTCTGGTTACATTAAACAGGAAAAGGACAAATAACATCTGGCAAAGGGAAATCATAACTATTGATTCCCCGACATAGTGTTAACACAACTCTCAGATATGGCTGTGAGAAAAATACAGCACTTGCTTGCTGATACAATGTATTAGTTAGCCATTTATTGTATGTTGCTGACAGCTTTATGGATGTTTACAGTTAAAAGGATGATGCTGAAGTGCTGATACTAAGAATTGTATAGCTTTTGCCTGTAATAAAACAACCAGGATTTTGTGTAAGCTTTTTTGAAATTGCAGACATCTCTTTTTATTGTGCATCTTCTTATAAACTACTATTTACCTCTTTTGAATTACAGAAATATCTGTTTTTTCTCTGTGGTGTGTGTAGAATTAAAAAAATGTAAAAAGTTTACTTAAATAAGCTTATTATTGCCAGTGGGATTTAGACTTTGCCCTCAAGAGTCAGCTTATTTTGTATTTTTGAGAAGGGTTGGTAGTTCACATGATTATCTTTCATAGATCAAGACTGATATTTTTACTTCTGACAGAGAAACTAAGTGTTCTGCTACCTGTTGGTAGGTAAAATGGAAGTTGACATAATCAATAAATACTACTTTAACAGAAAGTAGGACTAGAAAATGTTTTTAGTTAATCTAAAATAATATTTCAGTTTATATCCTGTATTTTCAATGTTGAAGTGCTAAGACTACCTTTACAAAATGATTTATTGAAAAATGTAGTATGAAAAATCATGAAGAATGTGTGAAATTAATTTCCAGTTATTTCTTCCCAGTTTGGTTCCATACACTGCTCAGTTTGTGTGGCTTACCTTTTAGAAGAAACCTTGTAAAATTATGCATTTATAACCTAACAGTAATCTCTCTCTCCTTTACTTGTCTAGTTGTTTTCAAATCTCTTCATTTTCTTGCCCCCTTACTTGTTTGTCTTGTAGCCATACAGACTCTGTCCAGGAACAAGATGAAAAGCATTTTTACCTCCACTAGTAGTGTAGAGCTAATACTCAAGCAAATGGCCGGTTCAGTTCTTTTTAGCTGTTACCAACAGCTCTTATTTTTCCATTAGTATCCATATTTCATAGTGCATGGGTTTGGTAATGCCTAAGTTATGGATGACACATTTCCTGTTGCTAGTAGCAGATTCTCTAGACATAAAAAATACTAACAGGGAATTGTCCAGACTATGACTTGTCCTTTACTGAAGCAGGCAAAGGGAACCTTCTGACCTGCTCTTGCTTATCTGAAGTCATCACTACAGAGAGATTTCTTTCAAATATGCTATGTACTATCAAATATAGGTACAATATCCATGTAGGCTGTAATAGCAACCAGTAGAAAAACTGGATACTTATATGAGATGTAGTGTTGGTCCTGGAGAGTGGAGCCACATTATTTCTTTCACTTGAATTTTCAGAATACTCAGTGATTTACCAGTAAAGCTTCTTTAGATGGCTCAAGTTGCTATTCCTAGTACGTCAAAAGAGCTGTCACCTCTGGTAAAGCTGATTTTCACCTACTTGTTTAGCACAAAAGGTTGTTTAAAACATGCAGACTCCCAGCCTTTGCTTGCCCAGGGGAGCTGCTGTCTTGGTGGAGCTGAGGGCTTCAAGCCTGAGCCCATTTGCAGTTGGTAACATCATTTGTGCTGATGGCAAAGCCCCAGGCAGGCACACTTAAACCTTCCTAATTATACACTGACAACACCAAGTTCAGCATAAGACACAAACTGACATTCTGATTCAGAAATACTGCAGTCAATGTAGGGGGTAAATACAGGTTGTACAACTGCTTCTTTTTCAGATCATTTGCCAAGGGTGTTTCAGAAACAGCTTGAATGTGTCCTCCTTAAGAGTCTGGGATGAGGCTCCTCCCGCTCCTGCTGAGGATATGCAGAAAGAAATTAAGACTTGTGGAGACAGGAGCGCACGTGGTCCTCGCTTCTGTGCTTGTTGAGGGGAGCCCTGCTGGGATGTGATTTTTCATCAGCAGATGCAGACTCTTTTATAAATTTTGCATTAAAGAGACATTTGATAAAATGTACAAACCCTGTTTGAAGCAGATTGCTGTAGCACTGCAGTGGCAGAAATGACGAGTGCATCTGTTGCAATCATCTTTCTATGTGGTCTCTGGCTTCTTAGATGAATATGCACCTCTGTAGCTGGGAACTGCATTGATCGTCAGTTTAAAGTGATCTAGTCATCAGAGGTAGCACTTGAATTCCTACATCTTTAATGTAGATATCAGCCAATATCTAAATAGGTACCCATGTCAAGGAAAAAAGTCAGGATTTCCTCTCCTTAGCATAAGTATCCCCATTAGTTCTTTTCCTTGTACATATGCACAGTGTGTGTGTGGGCATCACACTAAGTCGGCACTGTCAAATCCTGCTGAAGAAGAAGTGAATACAAAAAAGTAAAACATCTCCAATTTAAGCCTTCCAAAAGTAAAAGGTTTTACACTAATGAAAAATTTAGCACCCTCAGCATGAAAGTCTAGATAGATGGAGTGATTTTTCTCTATCATATATACTGTGAGTTTGTCATCGTTGCTGTTTATGGTTTATTCACATGTTCACACAAGATGGAAAGTGGCTGTGAATTCATTTTGCAGAAGATGCCTGCACCTGTGAGACTTACTTAAACTGCAGTCAGCTGCATTCCACATCACTGGAATAGTGTTTATGGGGAGTTGGTTATAACCTGCTGGAACCAGTGTTTTAAGACTCATGATGTAGGATGTTGGGATGGTAAGGGCATGCATATGCAGGAAGATCAGAGGCGATTCATTAATAAGACCCTCCTTTGCTTGCTGTCCAGAAAAATAACAACATCTTATTAACACTAGGTTGGCAAGGTTGCTTTTTACTAATTGTCTTAACTGAGTTTACTCTCTTGTTTACAAGTCATGTCAAAAGGGTTAGTTTGAAAAAGAAAAGACAGTAAAAAACTTAAGACTGTGTTTACCATAGACAAATATTTGGTATGTGTGCTATGCGTACATTTTTGCAGCCAGTGTGTGCCAATCCATAGAACATTTTCAAGTATCGTCAAAATGGTTAGCAAACAAAAATAACCTCTAAAATTGTTATGAATTTATATGTAAAAATGTAAAATTTTGAGAATCCAAAGTCCATAGGGACTAGTGTCCTGGCTCCAACAGGGAGAATAATCACAAGTCTAGTGAAGAGTAAGAATAGGGGAAACGTACATCATCTTGTTCTGGGTTGTTCTCGCAGCTTCCAGTTATTTTTGGCTCTATGTATTTATGTACTAAGTAACTGCTAGTGGTTTTCTTTTTCAGTTTTGTCCAGTTTCCTCTTTAAACATGAATGAGCTTTTACATTGTGCAGTATCATTTGCCAAAGAATTCAACAGTGTAATAAAAAGCTATTTTATTTACTCTGAATCTGATTCTGTTAGCTTCGCTTGATGCTTGGTACTTCTTGTTTTATGAGAGAATGTTTAATCAGCCACCATATACTCTAATGATGTTGATATCTGCTTGTACCCTCTAAGCTGCTGCTTTTTTAGGTGGAGGAGTCCTAGATTTTTGAGTTCTTGAGCAAACACCATATTATAAACTCTGTAGAGGGAACGGCCTCAAATTGTGCCAGGCAAGGTTCAGACTGGAAATCAGGAGACTGGAAATCAGGAGACACTTCTTCTCAGAAAGAGCGGTCAGGCATTGGAACAGGCCTAGGGACGTGGTGGAGTCACCATCCCTGGAGGTGTTTAAGGAAGGGTTGGACGTGGTGCTTAGGGACATGGGTTAGTGGGTGATACTGGTGGTAGGAGGTGATTGGACCAGATGATCTTGGAGGTCTTTTCCAACCTTAATGATTCTATGATTCTATAATATATTTTTACTTTTAAATATATGTTGTGTCTATATTTTAAAGCAATGCTTGCATTAGTGTTTGCTCTAATTTAAAATAATTTTAAATATAGTTACAGAGTGCATTTAAATTGTTTTTTTAAAAATCTTATTTTAATAGTTTTATCAAAGTATGGCTGCTCAGTATATAAGCTGTATTAATTGAGATTTTAAAATACACGTTAATTGACAGTCTTCACATAGGTTCGGGTAAGTAACTTCCACGAGTGCTTTTTTTTTTTTTAATTTAAATACTGGCATGATCTGGAGTTGTAAAAGTGATAAAAACATATAGTCAAGTTTTTGGTGCCTATTTTTATACAAATTTCTCATTAAACCTTGGCTTCTCTGCATTCCTCCCACTCCTGTCAGGCACCACTTAGATTTACCAAAACAGTGCAGAACAGGCAGTGGCCTTGGCCCCACGAAGTGTGTTCAAAGGTTCTGATTTTACAGAACCATAAAGTCATGGAATGGTGTGGGTTGAAAGGGACTTTAAAGACCACCTAATTCCAGACTCCTGCCATGGGCAGGGACACCTCAGAATCACAGAATAGTCTAGGTTGGAAGAGACCTCCAAGATCACAGAGTCCAACCTCTGACCTAATGCTAACAAGTCCTCCACTAAACCTTATCCCTAAGCTCTACATCTAAACATCTTTTAATGACCTCCAGGGATGGTGACTCAACCACTTCCTTGGGCAGCCTATTCCAGTGACTAACAACCCTTTCAGTAAAGGAGTTCTTCCTAATACCCAACCTAAACCTCCCCTGGCGCATTTTTAGCCCATTCCCCCTCGTCCTGTCACCAGGCACGTGGCAGAATAGACCAACCGCCACCTCGCTACAGCCTCCTTTAAGGTACCTGTAGAGTGCGATAAGGTCACCCCTGAGCCTCCTTTTCTCCAGGCTAAATAGTCCCAGCTCCCTCAGCCGCTCCTTGTAGGACTTGTTCTCCAGACCCTTCACCAGCTTCATAGCCCTTCTCTGGACTCACTCAAGCACCTCCATGTCCTTGTTGTAGTGAGGGGCCCAAAACTGAACACAGTACTCGAGGTGAGGCCTCACCAGAGCTGAGTACAGGGGGACAATCACTTCCCTGGACCTGCTGGCCACACTCTTTCTTATGCAAGCCAGGATGCTGTTGGCCTTCTTGGCCGCCTGAGCACACTGCTGGCTCATATTCAGCTGACTATCAACCAACACTCCCAGGTCCTTCTCTGCCAGGCAGTTTTCTAACCACCCATCTCCTAGCCTGTATCTCTGTTTGGGGTGGTTGTGCCCCAGGTGGAGGACCCGACACTTGGCCTTGTTGAACTTCATACAGTTGGCCTCAGTCCATCGGTGCAACCTATCCAGATCTTCCTGCAGAGCCTTCCTACCCTCGAGCAGATCGACACACGCACCTAACTTGGTGTCATCTGCAAACTTCCTGAGGGTGCACTCGATCCCCTCATCCAGATCATCAATAAAGATGTTAAAGAGGACCGGCCCCAGTACCAAGCCCTGGGGGACTCCACTAGTGACCGGCCTCCAACTGGATTTGACTCCATTCACTACAACTCTCTGGGCCTGGCCATCCAGCCAGCTCTTAACCCAACGAAGCGTATGCCAGTCCAAGCCAAGAGCAGCCAGTTTCCTGAGGAGAATGCTGTGGGGAATGGTGTCAAAAGCCTTACTGAAGTCAAGGTAGACCACATCCACAGCCTTTCCCTCATCCACTAAGCATGTCACCTTGTCATAGGAGATGAGGTTTGTCAAGCAGGACTTGCCCTTCATAAACCCATGCTGACTGGGCCTGATGGCCTGCTTGCCCTGCAAGTGCTGCGTGATGATGTTCAAGATAATCTGCTCCATGAGCTTCCCTGGCACTGAGGTCACCTCCCACCAGACCAGGTTGCCCAAAGCCCTATCCAGCATGGCCTTGAACACACTTCCAGGGATGGGACATCCACAGCTTCTCTGGGCAACATATGCTAGTGCCTCACCACCCTTACAGTGAAGAATTTACTCCTAATACCTAATCTGAATCTCCATTCTTTTAGTTTATAGCCATTGCCCTTGTCCTATCACTACATTCCGTGAGAGTCTCTCCTCATCTTTCTTGTAGCCCCCCTTTAGGTATTGGAAGGTCTCCCCAGAGCCTTCTCTTCTCCAAGCTGAACAACCCCAACTCCCTCAGCCTGTCTTCGTAGGAGAGGGGCTCCAGCCCTCTGACCATCCTCATGGCTCTACTCTGGACTTGTTCTAGTATGTCCACGTCCTTCTTGTGCTGGGGGCCCCAGAGCCAAACACTCCAGGTGGGGTCTCACGAGAACAGAGTAGAGGAGGAGAATCACCTCCCTCGCCCTGCTGGCCACGCTGCTTTTGATGCAGCCTGGGTTATGGCTGGCTTTCTGGGCTGTTGCCTTCTTGTGTTTACAGTCACCTGGAGACAAATACATTGCAAAGGCTTCCCCTTTCAGACCAGATTTTCAGATAGCCTTGAAGAGTCAGACGATTGTAAATGTTAATCAGTTTAAACCTACTGGACTATTCAATCTTAAGTGTGGGCTGCCAGACACAACCAAGAGTGTTTTATATGCTCTTTTGTTGTGTATAAAGGCACAATGATCTTGGTCATGTGTGAGTATAGATGCATTGTTCTGCTTCTTTATTGCACGTGGACATCTTTATATCCATAGCGTAGCTCAACGATTAATGGTTTTATGCTGAAAAAGGTACATTAGTTTCAGACTTCTCTCTCTCCAATTTGCAGGTTTTTGGCATATGAAATTGCACTAATCTATAGGACTTTTCATTAACTGAATAATAGCCTAAAAAAAAACTAATTTAAATCAGACCTCCCATCTGCTGTTAATCTCATTACTGTAATTATTGTTTGTGGTTTATGTCCATAAAATTAAATACTAAAGGGCTGGGTAAAGTTGCATCCTACACGTTGGTCAAGAATAGAGCATATGGAGCTCAGAAGTGGGGCAGAATACCCCTCCAGCCTCCTGTTTCAGAAGAGATGAGAGCTGTTTTGATAATGGCTTATTGCACTGTATGGTATGCTACACGATGCCAGCGCCAGGAATTTTATTATCTTCAGAAGGAAAGCATCTCAGTAATTAACATGGAACAATTTTGAGGAACTTTTAAATAATGAAAGACTTAGAGTGAATCCTGCACAACCCTACAATTGTTAGAACCATTCAGAATACTGGGTCTAGAACTGCTGTGCACCGTTGCAGTTTAGCTTTGTAAACCATAAGGAGTTTACTTAACTAATTGTGAAAATGCTGAAGACTTGGAGGAAATTGTTTAAGATTTCAGCCATGATAAAGCCATTCTGTTTTTCTGGAAAACTTCTGAAGTTTGAAAGGAAGTGAAAATTGTAAACTATAAGGAATAATCATGTATTAATTAATTAAATTAATTAAAGGTGATAAACAGTTGTTGGGAGAATAGATTCACCTGGCATCTTTTATCTGAGGCTTTGTGCTGGATAGAGTATTTTTTTTATGCTATGATATTTCATGTTTTGTCTTTTTCCTTTTATAATTATATTTGATGTTGTGTGGATTGTGCCTTTTCCAAAACGGAGCAACACATAATTTTCTTATCACATGTATGCTTTCAGTCATCATACTTTCACAGAAGAGAGACATATATTCATTAGTCTAAAATGATTTAGATACAATAAAGGCCTTTCTTCTAAAAGAATTTGTCATTACTTCAAAGGAAGGTCTTTCTTCTGAAGCTAGGGGCAGATTTCTCATTCTCAGATTCAGATCCACTTCCATACAAAGAGCTACCTGATAGTTCCTTATGGACCTATTCTTCTGTATGCAAATGTAATATCGATTTCTCCAAATAAGTGCCAAAACTTGGGAGTCTTGTAATGCCAATCATTTGAGGAAAGTTACATACCTGTTCTCGCTTATGCCTTAAGGATCCTGTTTCTTTGACTACGTGTATAGGGAAACTGGAGAGAGAGTAGTTTCCCACGTTAGATGGTCCATGTTAACTGGTGTGCATGATCATGCAGTGTATGCATCTGAATAAGAAAGATATTTACCAGGAAGATTGGTTTTCTGAACTGGTAGATCATAGTGATGTTTAATCTTTCTAATAAATAAATACTGCAAAATGTACTGCAAACTGATAGTTACATCTCACTGAGCAATGCTAGTGAAAACTTTATGGAAGCAAGAACTGGGTTATAAGCAAGAAGTGTGTGTTACAGTGTGCTCATGGTAAAGGTTGGGGCAAGGGTTGGATGCTGCCTGTTACACATCAACAAGAGGAAGCAAAGCTCTGTGCGGTTTCAGCTTAGACTGAAACAGAGGCAAGGAAACTTTACATGTCTAAAAAGCATCAGGATTAAGTGCTTTGTGATGATAATTAGATCAAAAAATGCTTAAATTCAACTGTCAAATGTCAGTGTTGTGTCCTGTGGTTAGTCAACAGTTGTAGCTGAATTAGTCTTCAAGTGGTACCAAATCACAGGATTTTTATTACTTGCTGGCACGTGAGTATGAGACATGTAAGACGGTACTTCATTGTTACAGAAAATGAAACAAAAAAAAGGCTAGACAGACAGACTTTTTTAAAACAGAAGAGTTGCTTTGTAAATACGGGGATTTAATTACTTTATTTGTAAGTTGATAGGATGCAGTCATATTGACTGTTGTCCACCATTTCTTTGGTCCTTTTTGTATTACATGTATTGTTTTATTGCACTTCTTGAAGTGATGTGACACCTAAACTGAGCAAAACACTGCATTTCAAGGAACCTAGAAAAGACTTATATAAGACTTCTAAAATGAACTGAAGTAGAATTTAATGTGTTCTGCAATGTAATTTGTAAAGCGATAGACCAGATTTTCAAGAGAATGTGTGCTCTCATGTATCAAATAGCCTCCTTTTTTTCTGAGGCATCTAGGGTGTCTCACAGAAATAGCAATTGTGTACACCAAATCTTCTTAAAAATAGATTGTATTCTGAAAATCTAGTCCTTGTTGTGAGTGCTGAAACTGTGGAAAATCTGTTTGAGTCCGGGAATGTTGTCAGTATGGAATGTACTATAGCATATTAATGAAAATGACCAAAATGTAATGTATTCAGCTGTGACCTTCCTCAGGGTGTCCTTTTTAATATGGAGGTAAGTGGTGTGGTCCATTCAGCACTGGGAACTGAGAACCTGTGAAAACTTGATAAACCTTTTCATGTAATCCTAGCTCCGTTATTAAACGTTCTTATTCCTTAATTTTTTGCAGGTCAAGTATTTATGCTAAAGCAATAGAGAATGCTAAAGATGCATCTTTACATATTCTGAAATATAGCAAGTATGTATCACTGTTATTAATCCATTCAAAGTACTCTGTCATCTTGCTTTCAAGGTCTCACTGTGCAGATAGAGCAGTCATGGCATGTTCTGGTTGATGGATGTATCGAGTAATTCACTTTTAATTACTATGGATTTTTCATTCTTCATAGGTTGATGATTCCAGTTGTGATGCTGAACTACTTTCCTTGCTCCTCAATGCCAAGTTAGTGGTAAAGTGCATATCCACTGCATTCTATCCTCACCTTATTGACCACTTGCTGGCTAACCAGGAAGAAGGAGGCTGGGATGTAGAGGAAATAGCAAAACAACTTAAAGAAGCAGGGTTCGGTGCAGAGGCAGGGTCTCTCTTGATGTCTCATCGAGGAACTCATCCTGCACTCAGGACTTTTACTACTGCTCTCCAGGCTATTCAGCATTGGATCTAAAAACATTGGATTTATAGATTTCTCAGTCTTTCTTCTGGAGATCATCTATAAAAGGGAGAATTTGTTGTTCCAGTGAAGTAACAAAGTTAGCTATCATTACCTACATTTTGCAGAAAATTCAAACAGCACACTAACAGTGGATTCCTATATACTTGTAATGTTTAAAAATATATATATTGGAATGGACAGTGTAATTCTGTTACATACTAGCAAAACATTGAATATGATTAAAGTTTTCATAAAGGAGAAGAATGTTAAATGATTACACTGACATGTAAATGAAAAGTTAGTAATCTGACAGGTTATATACAATTTGTCTTAATTTCTGTAAGTAATTTACTTTTTGTCATAATGTAAAACTAATGTAAAAATACAAATAATATGGAATCACAATGAAAATTAATTTCTGAGAATTTCAAAACCTTAAAATTTAGTATTGTGCAATGTTGTTGCCACAGCTTTTGTTTGCAATAAGTAAAATACTTTGCATTTATTGTCTCTCTTTTTCTCCTTCTTTTAGATAGCTAAATATTTTCTTTAGCCACTTTTTTTGAAATTCCTTTCTCTTCTTAGTGATGTTTATTCATAGGGACAAGAAAAAATTATCTGTGCTTGTGGACTGTTTTAGTCTTAGAGATATTTTTCTCTACAATTGGGAAGCCCCATCTCAAATTTTCAGCGTTTATTTATACTTATTATGAATGTACTTTTCAAATATTTCCAAGACATGACAATTTCCAAATGCCTTTCTGTCTTAGTAAGTCAAAGGATTTCTGATTTGTTTTCTGTGTTTTTTTATCAAGGGCATTGTCTGTTTATTACATTGTCTGTACTATCAGAAGGTTTTGAAGTTCCATGTGTTAATAGAAATTTCTTGTTATAATGAATCTGTAAATCTTTTCCCTAATTTTGTGTCCAGATCTAATTTTGATGTAATAATGCACAGAAACTTTAAACACTGTAGGATCATAGTATAACACACGTTGGAAGTGATATCTAGGGGTTCGACCTCCTCACTGAAAGAGTGTTAGTTTAATATCAGAGCAGGTCGCTCAGGGCTTTATTCAGTCAAGTCTGAAAACCTCTAAGGATGGAAACTGTGCAACTCTACCCCAGGCAGGCTGTGTCCCCACCTTGAAAAGCTTTTTACGTAGTACTTTCTTGTTTGAACCTGTCTTGTTTCAGCACCTGCCGGTTGTCTCTCCTTCTCCCACCATGCACGTTGTGAAGAGCCTGGCTCCATTGGCTTGATAGCCTTCTTGTAGTTATTGGAATGCCACTGTGGGGTCCTCCATAGCCTGCTCCCCTAAAAACAAACAAAATTCAAAAGAAGAACTGGAAGAAAAAAAAAAAAAAAAACACCTTTTACTGCAGTGATTGCAGTTCATAGGTGACTTAAATGGATGTACCACACCTGCACTACAGACACTAGTGATGAATGTAGTTAATACTTGTAGCAGTCCAAATTCAGTGTAGATGCAAAGTGCCAGTATATTTTACTGTTTCCAAGCCTAGCTCAGGTCCAAGCCTTCACAGGACATGGAGATATGTGCTGAGAGTTCAACCCAGCAGAGGGATCTAAACTCAGAACTAAAATTTGAGCATTATGGCCAGTGCCCAGCTGCCTGGCACTGCCTGGCTCTCAGGTAGGACTGAATTAATCTCCTCCGGTGCTGTCCGGGGCTGACATTCAGCTAATGACCTGGGTGTCTCCATGCTTAGTGCTGTGGAAAGATTTAAATCCTGGCAAATAGGACTGTAGTAATCTGCAAAGGGAGCTCAGGGTCAGGTTGCCACCCTGCTAATAAATAATCTCTATTGGGTTCCAGAACACTCTGCAGGAGTTTAAGCAAATCCTAATGGCAATGCATCTGATTCTGAACTTTCGGGTTTTTGGAGTAGCCAGGCCCTTCATTGTGCAATGTAGTAATGAGCTGATTATACTGAGTAGTTTCTAAATCTCTTTTCCCAAAATGTCAGCTTGAATCATAAAGAAAGGAGAGAAGTGGGTTAAGAGCTTGAAGTAACTGTTTTGTAACAAATTTATATTACTGAGTTCTCTCCTAGGCTTCGGGATTTAGTAATGGATAATGATATATTTGTGGAACCACAACAGGCACTTATTAACATCATCTTTAACTTGGGATCTGTTTTGTTGCATCAGCTTGTACAGACTGAAAATTGCTCAGATGTTTGCCTTGCCACCTTACTTTAGCATTCCTAACGAGATATTTAATAGTGCTTTAATTCTTGAGATTGTTAACTTTTTTTGTACTTGCTGGTCACAGCTGTCCTTCAGTGTTTTAAGGAAGGTTATCTCATCCATGTACCTAATATATATATATATATATTAAATTTAAATGTATATAATTCAGGTATATTGCTTTAATTTTGTTCTCTTACACTAACAGTCCCAAGAGCCTCAAAATAACACAGCAAAGAATTGCAGAGAAAAGAAAGGAAAAACTTAGAAAATGAAGTGTAACTGGAAATCAGCAGATGCAGACAAACTGCAAGACATACCTCCAGCAACAAAACCTTGAATTATTCCATAGAAGATATTTCTATATTTAATGATGTTTTCTTTTTTGTTCTGTTTTGTTTTCAGGTTAGTCGGTAAATTTGTATCTGGATTTTCTGACTATTCTCTTTCAGGATCATGAAAAGTTAGTGTTTAGTGTCACTTCAGAGCTGAGCTGTAGATAAAGCTCTAATGAGTGTTATTGATCTTCTGTCTGTGTTCTGTTTTGCTGGTGTTAAAAATCCATGATAAATGTTTTCCTTCTAGCCACAGCTACTCCTGATTTATTCTGTATTCAAAACTTGCATCGGTAATGAACAGTTTTAGTATATACATCCAAAACTGATTAGCCCATATTAGTATATCTTCCAAAATAAAATAGAAATTAAAAGATAGATTAAAGAAGAGGCACATAACAAGGATACGTGTATCCCAGTGCTAGCTTTTTATATCTTCTGGAAGATAGAGCAAATGTTTTTACATTTGAGGCTCTGGGATTGACCAAGATACACTAGCAAATGCTGTTGTGTTTGGGGGATTTTTTTTTCTTTTAGTTAAGAAAATCACTTTGGTATTATTAACAGTATTTAACACAAAGTAAAACCAACACAACACAAAAGAGCTGGACTGGCACTTGGGAGTCAGTTTTTTTTTTGTAATTTTTATTTATTTTTGTGTAAATATAAACTCGGAGATGCTTATGTTGACAGAAGTATGTGAATAAAGAGTTCAGTTGTATCTCTAGGAGCAATGCTCTCTAGGGCAATTAATCCTTTTTTGCTTGAAAAGCACTGATGGTGTTTGCATCTTCTAGGAGCTTTATGCTGCCTGGTATGTGCACCAAAGCAGCAAAATCTATCACCTTCCGTGTGGATAAGTAGAACTAGATTCAAGAGATTCAAGAAGAAAGATCACAGTTCACAATTTCTTTCTCCGCTGGAAGTCATAAGTGGAGCCAGTATGTCACTGCAACCAGCTACAGAGCGGTCACTTCTGTATTTATAAACACAATTCAGTGGCTGAGGTGGCCACGTTTGATTCATTTAGTTTCCTTGTATAGGGATCCCTTCTGTGATTTATTGTTTTTGGCATTTTGCACTGTGAAAAGATGTTGAGAAGATGGCCATAGAATATGAATACCTTCATCACAGGGGTAAAACTCCTACACTTGAAAAACATGGTCATTTTTCAAGCTTGCTTTATTTATCTCTACTTTCCCTTCAAAACACAGCAGTCTGGGCAAGTACGCTGTGCAAGGTCAAGTTTCACATAGGGGCACGCAGTTAACTATTACAACAAAACAGGGCTCTAGGTGACACCTTGGGCCATTTCCTTCTGGGAATGAAGGCAGGTTTCTGCCCTGCCAGGTCTACCAAAGAATGTGTGAATGTATTGATTTTGCAGAAGCACAGGATGATGGTAAACCACATAGGAAATGAAGATTTTGCCTTCTTTCACCTGTCAGTGGGTAGGACCTGCGCAAGAAAACTGTAGCTGGAGAACACATCAGGAGCAGGGCAATATCAATGGGGCCACAACAATTGAAGGAAGTGGAAATGGGAGCCAAGGCAAGGATTTTGCTAGCGTTACATTTCACTGCAAAACACAGCAAATAACATCTACCAGCTTATTGGTTTATCATACTGACCAACGATAGATTCTGAAGGAAGGAATGAACACAAAACTAGAATTTTCATCTGTAAAAACAGATTTATTATTGCATCATTGCCCACCATGTGTGTCACACTTGCTGCTTAAAAATTTGCAGGTTTCTACATTCTCGCATTTTAAAGAACGTACACAGTTTTAGTAAAGCCCTTAAGCTTGTCTCATTTCCATGGTGGTATGTTATTATTTTTTATTTTTTCCAAAACTGTCTCATGATGTCTATACTTGTCATAAACCTCTCTAGTGGAAGAGCCACCTCCTTTTATACACTTTCATTTGTTTCAAACAACGCCTCTAATAAAAAATGTTTTTCAATCTGATTATTTGACTGTTACTGAACACCTGAGGTAGAGTTTGCATAGGATTGTTCATTATGGCCCTGAGCTCTCATTCTACAGTCATCTGAGATTACTTTATATGTTTTTACATATTACTTTAAGATTATTTTTTACTTGTATACATTATCCTGCAGTTACAAACTGGGGACCATTTACCACTGTATTACTCAACCAGCAGGTTTCATAAAGACTTTCGACAGGTTTTCACCCAGCTGTCATTCTTACTCAAAAACATGTCTTCATCAGCACACTTTGACACCTTTACTATTAGTCCCCTTTTATAGGCACAAAATAGTAAACCTAATTCTCTTCAAATACAGGCAGTTTTTGAAAGCAGCTGGCTCATTTGGCTGAAGATGAGGCACATGTATAAAAGCAGGAGTGGAGATGAAGGTCCTACCGATGGCCAGAGGCAAGCTCTTTTAGCTTGTTTAAATGGCTTCATTCTCCACAAGAGCTCATTTCCCTAAACTTTCATACGCCTGTCCTTGGTGGTTCTGTTGCCCTTGGTGGAGATAAAGTGCAGAGTTTACAGTCAATGAGCTTTAAGCCTTTAGCAACATAGCTGCTGGGCCTCATCTTTCCTTAGAACTCAGTAGAGTTGTTTTTCTTATCTGCAACTAGTATCTTCAGTAGGTAATTAAAACAGCAAAGAACTCATAGAAAAAAATCCTTCTCTAAATCTCTCTGACTACTGTGACCTTCAGAAACATGAAAATCTTATTTACTTTGATTTCTTCTTATAGTGATAAATTTTATCAGTCTTTTTTCTTCAGTAGCTTTGTGATCAGCTAACAAAGAGGATGGCTTGGTCTTCATGCTAATGACTGTGCTATTTTTCCTTATTGACTGAACCTTCTTAGGATACACTAAGCTGTGCAAACAGAAGATAAACTCTGAGGTATGTCCAGCTCAGTCATAGCTAGATCCGGCAACCTGGTCAGCATTTCTAACTAAAAAGAGTGTGTATGTACTTTCTGAAGCTGCCTGACAGTGGGTGACAGCGACCCTAACAGCTTCCCTGTTGCACAGCCAATTCATCACCAAACACCGCTTCCTTTATCACGTATCAATAGCAGATGACTGATTTTTTTTTTTTTTTTTAATGTACAATCAATTTATATGTGGTTGTTACTGAAATAGCCTTAGAAGCAGAAATATCTGTTTCAGTCATTGGTCAGCATGCCTAGCTCCAGCAAAGCTGGATATTGAGCAGATTCGTTCTTCTGAAGGCACAAAATGCTGAAATGTTCTTGGCAGTAGTTGGTGCAAGCCAGACTCTTTTCTCAAAACAGAGGTCATTAAAAAAAAAAAAAAAATAGTCCTGGTGCACTATTTATAAGGAAATAGAAGGAAATGATTAGTGGCGATATCTGAGGAAATTATTAGTATAAAAAATGTGATTACATTAAAACTGCATTGTCCACTTCCTTTATATTCCTCTCCCTCTGAAATCAGCATCTTCTGCCAGGCTGTGCTGATACCATGGCACTGGATGTTCTCCTGGCCTACCCTCACTTACGAGGCACAGGAGCGGTGCAACCAGCCTCACACGAGCTCTGATTTATAGCCCAACATCATTTGCAACCCAGATACAGAAAACTGCTTGGCAGTATCTTTCTGCAAGAGTCTATCTGCATAATGTGCATGTAAAATATTTATTCTAATGAGCAAAGCAGATGTATGCTGTTTAAAAATAAAAAGTAATGCTTGAAAACAAATAAGCAGAAGGAGTTTAGTCTAAATGGGAGAACAATACAGAATGCAAACTGCGCATGAAACCGGGGGGTGATTTTAATTAATCTGGTAGTACCATCTGCGCTGGTTCTGGCAGCAGAGGAAACAAGGCACAACAGTATCTGAATGCAGCTTTCAACAGTATGCATGTGATATATAGGCAGTATCCCGTGTAATTGTCAAAATGGACTGGGACTGCAGTTTAAGTCACAATTCTGCAAGTGATGATGTGACTGGTTCCATTCATTTAAGTGCTTAATGAATGTTTCTCACAGTGCTGTTTTAAATGTTATTCCTAATAAAGACATTTTAGGGAAAAGCAAAACCTAACCTAGGCCAATTTGGACTTTGGAGCTATAATCGCTGCAGCTGTTCCTTAGCAAAACCATCCCTCTTTAAGATGCATTTTGTCAGTCTTTGGCAATTTCTTAAACTATTGGACATAAGTGCCAAAAAAAATACCAAGTGATTGTGAGAGATGACTTCATGCATGAAGTAAGGTCCAGTTTGAGATGGTTCACGATTTGAGATGGTTGAAGATTTAAGCATTGGGTTGTTTTTCGCTTCATATCCAGGTGTAACCTGCATCTCTTCAATGACTTGGTAGATCTCCAGAGGAAGGAAACTCCCAGGTAAATATTTAAATTGTTTGTTTAGATCTCTCTTGTTCGTAATGATGGAAGAACAATGGGTATGACCACAACAAACAGATCATGCTCTAGCTGTGGGATTTTCTAAATACTATATTTAACACACAATTCAGGAGTTTAAAGAGTTTGGTCTGGAGAGGAATGAGAGTAGTATCCTGCTAATAGAGAAGAGCAATTCAGGTATGAATGAAAGGGGCTGTAAGTCACCAACTGTTTGTAATTACAGCTTTATAAATAAGCTGTTGGTTCCTTCAGATCAGTTGACATGTACAGGGCAATACTTATTATGGCAGTAGTCTTTGGACTACCCAGAAAAGACTCAAACTGGGAAGCACTGTACCTGTGTGACCCTGCAACATAATTTTAACACTATGGGTTAAAGACAGTGTGCTTAGAGAAAGTAAGTAATGACCACATCACAGTAACATATGCATCATATTTGCATAGATTCTGCCCAACGTTTGCCTGGCCTTACCAACAGGTACCATACCAAGCTGAAGATGTCCTTTTAATTTTGTTTGTCAAATTGTGTTTCTTTCACCACTTTTAGCTAATGATTCTTTGCTCAAACAAAAGATTGGTTTTAAGTGCTAATTAGCAGGGGAAAATACTACAGCCTAGGGAGAACGGACCATATCTGATTAAATGTCAGTGCTCTCCTTATGTCCTGGATCTGAGCAATCTGACTCTTTCATCCAAAGGAAATTGAGGCTTTAAGGTTAGCTTTAAGCATATATCTATAAATGGGTATTTAGCTTTGGCTTTCTCAATGTCTTTCTAGAGGGGGTGTGGAAAACAGGGTATTTCCTAAGATTTTGGTAAATGTCAATCAATGTTTTATTTGGCACTGATTTTTACCTTTGTTATTTCACTCCTGATCTGGACAAAAGAGTAGGGGAAAAAAAAAAAAAAAAAAAGAGGGAGAGACTTATCTCTGAATCATGGGAGTAGTTTTCAGAGGTCCATTAAAGCCAGAAAGACTAGTTCCATATTTATTTTTTTCTTCTTCTTAACATTCTGTAATCATATTTATGCATAAAATTGGTAGCATTGAATAAAAGAAGGGTAAAGAAAAAATAACTTTTGCATGTACCACTTTTCTAACTGCAGGAACTTTTAAAGACAACATGTTTACATCTAATTCCATGAAAGGCTAATAAAATACGATTTAGTTGCCCACACAAGGCCTCTAAAAATAGTTCGTGTTTGTGATAACTTCGTACAGCGAGATCCTGCTTTAAATGTGTTGGGCATTTTTCACTTTTAAAATTTTTTTTTTTTTTTTTTTTTTTTTTTTCTCCATACACTTAAGTAAAAATGTCAGAGATATAAGGAAAGAGATTACAGGTTTTGCTTGTGCCAATGTTTCAGTTTTGGCTTTACTGTAGAGTAATGCCTCTGAAGACTGAATGGCTCTTATATACCCAGAGCTGCAGCTCAACCTGTTAAATTTCAGACCTGAAATACAGGGATCACTTTCCAAAGTGTTCCCTTGTTCATTCAGGTGCTCACTGATCTCAGTATATCCAACACCTTTTGGAAAAGGCTCAAGGTCTGGAGGATTATTAACAGTGGAATGAAACAGAGAGCAGAATCAACTCTCAGTGTTAAATTCTCTTCTATTGCTGTGACCTAAAACACTGACAATGCTCTGCATCCTTCTTTTCACTTTTTCATGCCATTTTATGGCATATGATTTTTAGCAAGGGTTTAAATACTGTTCTATGCAGTTGGGAGAGGCCTTTGACAGCATGGAGTAAGTATTCTTTCTGGCTTGCAATACCACTCTGATCTATTGTCCTATAGATGATAGAGAAAGCCAATTGGTACCAACATCTCATTTATTTGAGAAGGCCTCCTTTCATTACTATGTTAGTTATTGCAGCTACTAGTTTCAGCTTCTGGTTTTAATCACAATTCGATAATTAAGGATTAATTCTGTAGAAGAATAAAAATCAGTAAACTGGATTTTGTAATCCTGAACACCTCTCTAGCTCCACCAAATTTAAAATCTACAAAGGCTTAATCAGAGGAACATGCCTTGATAAAGCATCACCATAACTGCAGGGAAAAGAGTAGTATAATTCCTGGCATCCTTAGGATAAGTCTGAATAACACATCCTCTGGTGCTTACAGAGCTGCCACTGCAGATTACTGAGAAGAGTTGCCCAACCTTGCATGGGAGGTGGTGGTGGGCAGCCAACATCTCAAAGCTCTACTTTACTGTTAAGATTGATTTAACCTGAGAGCTCTCCCTTCTACCAGAGACTAACATTGTTGTGGGAAATAACATTTTGGGGGGTGTTTGATGCCAAGAGTTTTAGCTTTCAGTTCTTGGAGCTGTCAGCTTTTCTAGCTCTTAAAAACTGCAAATCAGTTTGCATTGCTCACTACATTTGTAACTTTGAGATGTTGACCTTATGGGATGAAATTTCACTTACCTGTTCTTTGCAGTTAGTGGATCGTGTGGTGAACTTTAAAAAACAAACTGTGGGGCAAATGAAGGAGGACATTATGGTTGCTTATTCTCTTTCAGTCTAATTTTTCCTTACTGGGTTGAAGAATGTTAACACTTGTTACCACTCCTCTATCCACAGAGATGAACAGTCACAATTTCTAACATTTCAGATTGCTTAATTTTTGGTAGTAAACTAGAGTCACTGTCTCAAAACTGTAACTGTAAATTTATTGATGTATTTTTACTAGTCACTTTTTGAAATGTCATCTGAGAAAGGACTTAATCCTACACTCCAGTGAAGGGGATATGTAGCTTTAACAAATATAGCAGAACTAACCAAGATATGAATCATATTCTTTTTCTCCAAGGACTCTGGAAGATGCAATATCATTTTTTTTTTAAGACTATATTTATGCATGCATCTTCCTATTTGTGGAGTTTATAAGTAAATATAAGGTGGCTGTCCAGAGGTGTTCATGGACTTTGATGCTGGGCCAACCTGCTGCTCTCTTTTAGAGCAGCCACTAGGAAATGTGCCTTCAGCCAGGTTGTAGCTGCTCCCTTCAGAGATGTGCTAGAACAGCCCCTTTGGCTGGTCTTTCTACCACTTTTAAAGAATTTAGTTCATAAAGCATAGAGAAGATGCATTGGAGAGAATTAAGTTATTTTTGTGTAAAAATTGCCTTTAATTTCAGACTAGTTGTGTGGTTACGTTGTTTTTTGGCTGCCTACCCTAATTCTGCTTTGTCTTCTAACCATAGCATCCAAGTAAACTGGCTGAGGGCTTCAAATATTTTGTGACTGAAAAAAAAATGTAATATAGTGCCCTTGTTAGAGCTATTCCAGCCACTTGTAATGAAAACTTAAATGGATGATTGTAGCTTGGATTTCCTGTTTCAGATACTTCCATGTATCAGACATGTTCAGATTTTTACTGATTTTGCTTATTTGGAATGTTTCAGTGAGTATTTTTACACATGAGTTTTATTCTCCTCATTCCAGACTGCTTATGAAATCCTGTTACTTTTTTAGGCTGCCAGATTTTGTTGTTGTTGTTGTTGTGTTTTGTTTTATTTTTTAATTAAAAAGTAAGGATAATCTGACTAAAGCTGGTTTTTCTTTTTCTTTTTTTCTTTCCTTTTTTTCTTTTTTCTGAAAAACATCAGAATCTGGGATACGTAAGTAGATATCCCTGTGAACAGCAGCAAAAAATGCCATGTACAGATATTTAGAATAAACTTACTGAAAAGGAGCTTCAAACCCCACTGACATGAATTCATGGCTTGTATTCTAAAGGGTACTTGTGAATACTTTTTGAATCAGCTTGAGAGAATGTTGTGAAATAATCTGCCAATAATTAGATGATGTTACATGGGTTCATTAGGTCTGTGTTTTGATTTGGCAGTGATTTCTTTCTGGCCTGGAACTAACTCTTACAGTGATTTTCCTTGACCTGTTTGAAGTGACGGGGCCTGCCCAGACGTGTTTACATAGGTTGCCAATGTTAAAAAAGATGAGGTAAAGCTCATTCCCTTAAAAGGGTGGGCATAGTGTTCACTGTTCCTGTGGGTAGGTAGAAGTTAACAAAATGTCATCCTGACTTGTTCTTTCTCACCAAGATCTGATGATTTTTTCGAGTTTCTGAATTTTCTGATTTTTTCGAGATCTGAATGGTCCAATGCAAAGAGTATGGCCTCAGCAAGGCCTTCTCCATTTGGACCACCTGAGAATCCACAACTGAGGCTCAGCCTAGGCTTGGGTATGCTGGTGGTCAAGAGCATGGTTAGGAGAGAGACAAAGCCTGGAGCTTGGTAACAGTGAGGCTCCAGGGAGCTTTCGAAGGAACATGCTGATGGCTGGGAGATTTCTCCACTGAGATTTTTCAGGTGGGCCAACAGATTCTTTGGACAGAGGATCAGTTAAGGTTTGGGTTCAGGCTGGGAGAGAGAAAAACCTAGGTCTGCAGCTAGCCTGTGGCTGGAGAATGTCTTCCAAAAGAAAGGGTGGGCTCCAAAACTTCTCCTCTTACAATTTTTTGACCTTGGACCTTCCTCTGGATTCCGGGATGAAGGATATCAGCCCATGCTTAGGTATAGGATTTTTTGTAGGGCCACTGTTGTGGTTTATTGGTTAAAGTCAGTTCCTGCTTAGCTCTGCAGTATCATGATTAGGCAGCCTCTTACCTGGTTGATTTTCTAAAAAGGAGGCAGAAAGCATATCCACCTTCAGCTTGTGCCCCATCTTTGACTATCCCATGCCAATTTTCTTCACTATGACACACGTACCTATTTTTCAAGGCCTCTTATCTCACACCAGGCCTGCATTCCTCCACACTACCTCCTTGTCTTGGTCATAAATGTATCACTTCACACAGAAGAAAAACCACTTGTTACTACCATCTGTTTAAAACTATGGTTATACAGTACAGAGATAAGCAAAGCAAAACAAAACAAAACAACAAAATTAGATAAAGGTATGCTGCTTGTTATAAAAATGCTGTTACAGCTAAGCAAATTTAAACAAAGCTCTATGCAGGTCAAGCTAAGTTCAAACAAAGGAAATGAAAAAGTCTCAGTCCTGAAATCTTGAAAAGTCAGAGCAAAACATGTGGGCTGTTACTAGAAATGGCAATAGTGGGCTAGAGATTATGTTGCTTATGTACAAACTGTTACTCAGTAAAGGAATGCATTAATCTCACTTTAACTACTACTGATATAAAAACAATTTTTATGTGTCTTTCATCTCTTCAATTGTTAATTCTTTCCAAAATAGAAATGTTATAAAGCCCTGTACTCTATGAAAGCCAAAACTGACATGCTTGATTTTTATTTTTCTTTTTAACCCGTTCTCAGTTGTTTTTGTAGACAGCTAAGAGCTTATCCCTAAGAAGGAATTAATTTACATGGGAGAAATGATTGAAAAACCTTGATACTGAATATAAAAGCCCATTCTAGCTCTGTCACGTTTCTGCAATGTAGAATGTAAAGCCCCTTGGTATGAGGGCAGGGCAGGGACTTCACTGCATTTTTGTCCTGGTTCAAATGCATATATCTCCATTTTTCTAATCTTATTAGGTATCCTACATTCCCTGCATATTCTTCATCATCATCTTGCTGGAAACACTGTAGCCCTATTTCAAGTACAAAGTTTCATCTGTTTGCTTTGGTTGCTTTTATAAAATGTGAGAAAAATCTTTTTTAATATCTTTTACAAATTTTAATCAGCACAAGTTTTGTCAAGTATCAGTTTATGCTTATGCATCCTGAACTCTAAGATTCATCCATCTCTGCTAACTGAGCCTTTTCTTCATAGCTGCTCCTGGACTTTGAGACATTATTTTCTGTGACTTCGAATCCAAGTTTTCATGGATATCCTGGTGTACTTATTCAACCTAACAACACAGAACACTTAGTTGAGGTAACAAAAACTGCTATCTAAAATGAAAACTTTGGAATTAAACAATGCTCTTTTTATCTCCAAAACAAGTGATGCACAGTATCTGTTGCCACCCTTCTGCTGTGCTATTTTCAGAGTTAATGTGGGAAGAACTCAAAGTCTGATGCATTTAGCAAATAGGCAATTCTTGCTCTTAAAGATCATTATTTTAAGAATATCTACCAGCCTCTTGTGAGTAAGACATTGCAAATATATTGAATAAATAGATTCCCTGCAGAAATTAATCCATGTTTATCTCAATAGTTACCTGAAGCAGAAAACCAGGTCAAACATCTTCAATACCAAGAAAGTCAAACCCGTCACAACAGACAGAAAACTGTCTCTGCATTAAAGGATATTTACCTTGCCATTCTGTTTCAAGTAGTGATTTGACAATAATAGTGGTGGCCAAATTATAAGCTGTAGCAGGTTCTAAGATGCAGCCATCCACAAGTTAATATCAAAAGCTATATTTGCTTCAGACTGACATTTCGTATCTTCTTTACTTCAGCCTCTTTCCAGTGACACCAGCACTGGAAAACATGAGTAGCCAGCATGGAATAAAAGAAAGTGTTGCAAGGAAGATCTTTTTGAATGTGGAGATGCTGCAATGTCATGCTATTGATCACATAATTCCTATTTATTTTGTAGATGATTTCAATGACTGAGCATCCATGGAATCCTGTACATATTTTAAGAATATGTAAAGCACAAAATAAAGACAAATATAATAATTTTGTCTTTTTATCTTGACACTCTCCACAGAAAATCAGTCCTACTACTTCAACTGTCATTTTATTGAAAAGTTTTGTTTTATGTAATTTTCCTAAAAATGTAATAGCAAAATATCCCTTTCTCAAATTAACTCTTAGCATCTTGGAGAATATCACAATATTGTTTCCTTATGATCTTTTACATTTTGAAAAAGATTTAAAAAGATCTCCAGCTTAAGAAAATATTGTTTTCTCAGATCTTTTATCTTTTTTTCCTTTTTGGAACACCCTCTTTGGATTTTGTCAATTTTCATTTGAAATATTATACCATAGTTAGGGCCTTGTCAGTACTTTGCAGAATGGAATAGTTACTTTTCATGGCCTTCATTCAATGTTCCTCTACCTTCATTCCAGAATTACTTTTGCTCTTTTGACAACCATCTCATGTTCTCAACTTATTTTGTTTGTGGTTTATTGTAGCCCCAGCTACATTTCTGCAATAGTGTTGTGTAAACAGTTATTCTCATTTTTGTATTTGCACCTTTTTTTTTTTTTTCTCAAATGAACCTATTTTTTCTTTTTTTTTTTTCTTTAAAAAAACAAAGCAAAACAAAACAAACAAAAAACATTTCAAGGCACTTCTTCGATAAGAGGCTTTAAGATAATGTCCTTGAAAATCTTTAAGGCATTTGTAGCATTGTAGCATTCACAATTTTTTTCTGGTCTATCAACCATATCGCTACTGGAAAGTCAGAATGTAATTCAAGACCTATGATAGATCTTCCATTTCATCTCCTACCTTTCCAGGCTAAAAGTAACTACTGATAACTATTCTCCGAATATGTTCTTTTCTTATTATTTTTAATTGGTTGTGCAAGCACCTATTATTAACTTAACCTAAATGATATTTTCCTAGTTTTTCTATGTAAATGTTAAGTGTCAGAAGCGTTCCTAAAGGCAAGGCATATATGTCAAAGTACTTCACACTAGTCCAATAGCCCTGTCAGGGAAGTAAATTTGATTAGTGCAATGACGTGTTTTGGACAATCCATTTTTATATTTCTTCCCATGTTAATATCAAGTAGCTTACAAAATAATTTAATATTTTTTTCAGCTTTCTTTCACACACCAGAGTTTAATCTTCACTTCCCTGGTGATTGCTGGATTTTTTTTTCTTTTTTCTTTTAAAGCTAGTTACTGTGATAACTTTTTCTCTGGAAAATCTCTTATCTTTCTTGGGCTCTTGAATATAGATTTGGAGGTTACTTTGGCTTGTTTCTTAAATACCTAATATAAATTTTCATGAGGCTTAGCTGTCTTGACTGTATCTCACTTTCTCACTTATCTTTAATGAAGTCTTTCATTGTTTTGGCCTGTTTTACTATTGTCACTTAGAAATGCTAATTGTGTTGAGTATCTAGTCATGTTTAATCGTAGGAAAATTGGAGCAAAATGACACTAAATATTTCAGTTCTTTTCATCATCTGTGGTTTTCTGTCCTTTGGTAATGAATGTTATCATTGTTTTCTTTCTTTCCTTTTTTTTACTTTTTTCTATTTTATTTTTTTGGTATCACAAAATTACTTCTCTTGCTTTTTTTGCTCACCACCTCCCCACTTCCCTTTTCATTACTTTCTTACTGATCTTTTTTTTTTTTTTTTTTTTTTTTTCCCCGTGTCACACAAATAATCCACAGCTCTGCCCTTGGGTTATCTCTGATTGTCTTTTTTTCTCTCTCTTTTTTTTTTTTTTCCTTTATTTTTTCTTTTTCTTGTTTTTCCTTCTCTTTCTTTTTCTCCTTTTCTTTCTTATTTTTCTCTTTTTTCTTTTTCTCTCTTTTTTTTTTCTTTTTCCTTTTCTTTTCATATTGACACTTCTGCTGCTTCCTAATTTAATCTTTTTCCTCTTTAGTAACATCTAACTTAAATTCCATCACTATGAGTGGACAAATTGCTTTACATTTCTCAAAACTCATTTTTACATGCCATTATATCAGCAATTGCTCAATATAATGATGTTCTTATGCAGCTTTTAACATTCATAATATTAGTACTCTGAATCAGATTATTTGGTTATAATTATCAGAATTATAATTATTATGATCTTGCTTAGATCATTCAGGAAAAATAAACATCCTATCATAAGTTCCTAAACTGCAAAGATGAGCCCCTGTGTTGAGAAGCTAATCAATGAGAAAATTTGTTTCTTTTTTTTTTTTTTTTTTTTTTTTTTAAGAACTGTCTGTGGATGATCTAGCTAAATGCTTTTAGGGAATCTGAATTGTCCATATCAGCCAGATCTCTCTGTCCATACACTTTCTGACTCTTGCAAACAACCCTGATCTGTGGAGGTCAATTTATCACAAACCAGTATGTGGGTATCTGGTAGAGAGGCCATCACCATGCATGGCATTAGATCTCCTTTGCAAATGTCATGATCTTCTGAGAATTCTCCTCCTCTTTTGCATGAGTATTGTGAGCCTGGAGTGGGATTGCTCTACATCTCTGGACAGCATTTTTCTTTTTATTCATAAAATCTACAAATAGGAAACTACATGTATAAACAGAGTCTTAATAAAAATGGCATTGATATTGCACCCTATAGAGCCACTTGAGAGACAGAAACCAATTCAAATCTTGTTTGGCTCTGTCTTAGAACTACAAGTCCCCTTCACTAGACTGTAAAGAAAATGTAGGGTGCCAGTAGTCCTCAGACAGGCAAGTGGAATATGAGGTGCCTTGGTTCCACTGATATGAATGTGAACTAAGTGCTCATCCTGCTCAGAAGCTGAGCAAATTCAATGAGCTACAGTTTCAGGACTTTAAGTATCTTTGAAAATTGGATCCATCAACACATGTTGAGATGAATGGATCTCAACATGTTGAAATGTGGAGATCAATGAGCGCTAATTCTGGGAAAGGATTCTCTATGTGTTATATGAGGGAGAGACTTGATGTTCAAGTGATTTGGGGCACAAAATAACTAGAACTAGATTATGAAATCCAAGAGGTCCTGATTCCCACACCAATTTTTGAACTGTTCTTTTCCTTCTGTTGTTTCTTCTAAACTCAGTGACCTGTAATGGATTTTACTTCTGTTTCAGTGAACTCTGGTGTTTGTATTCTTTTGTTTAGTTCTGTTCCTTTCTTCCTTTTTCTGGAATATTTTGTACACCAAGGTATCCTTTAGCTAAATCCCTTTGTCTCCTGTAATGTTCTTCCTGACAGATCACATTTAACAATGCTGTTCTGTCCTCCTATCAAAAATGCTTGCAATGCCCTTGATTTGTGGTATTTATTTCAGTCTGTCTTCTTTTCCTTTCTTCCTTTTTTTTTTAAAAATATATATATATATAAATTCTAAAAATCTGGGGTTTATTATTCCTTGAACCACACACCTGCAGTGGTTTCCATGGCAACATGATTCTGCAGCCCCCAGATGTTTCAGTCCTGATTCTTATTAGCGGTTTGCTGGATGCTTGTAAAAGCGCTGCTGGTTTGGGGAGGTGACCTTGCAGCTGATATCACAAGCATTTAATTGCTTTGAAAGTGCTTGTCTGGTTGCAAGTCCAGTCCCTTTGCCTGGGAAGAAAACAGAAGTCAACTATGACTATTTAGTAATCTCATCTCATTAGTTGTGCTTGGCTGTTATCTTTGCAATTACAGGCTTTAGTTGGTAGCTCTTACATAATCCAATTATTTCTTATGATCTAAGCACATTCACATTTCTTTGGTTCTTCCTCTGCCTTTCAGGAAACTTGATAAATAACTGTATTCCTGTAAATAAAAAGTTTAAATAGCTAAGAGTAGACAAATAGAGGGTGGTCTGTTAAACCTCTTAATTACTTTCATTAAAATACTTCCATTATTTCCCTGAAAGTAAAGTCCTTATTACTTTGAGATGGGGTTTTGAGCAGAGATTTTATTGAATTATGCAGTTATCTTTGTCTGCTCATCTGTCTTAGTTTTATGCCTCTCATCACAGAGGAATCTGAATGTCTAATGAAGAGAAATAATCAGTAAGAATTCAAGGAGAAAATAAATCTTCTGCTTAGGTCCCTTCATTTCTAGAGGTAAAAATCCAGTGGATTAAGGCCCATATTGTTGCCAACAAAACCATAGTATTGTAAGGACATTGATGACCATATGTATTTGTTTCATTATTTTTCACAGACAAAATAGAAAAGAAAAGCTGACACTATTAAAATATAAGTAACCTATTCTACATTTTATTTGTAACCAGTTTTGTAATTTCAAAAAGTGAAATATATAAAATTATGTGACTAAAGAAACATAAATGCACATACGATTTGTAGCCCCAATAACATCAAAAGTAGATTTTAGCTAGAGGGAACATTTCTGCCAGTCAAACAAAAAGGAAAAAATACAACACAACAAAACAACAAAAAATATCATAAAACCTGGTGTCAGAATATGAAGAATCAAGTTATAAGAGAAAGCCATAGAGACAAACTCCATGGGAAACTGTGAATTTTAAGATGACTTAGTAGGAGATTTTTGAAATCTAAACAGAACTTTATGTGGGCATAAAGCTAACTGAACCACATTTTCAACCTAGCACAAAATATGAATTAATTGAAACTAAAAATTTTTCATTGAAAAGGGTTGTTTGGATGATTTAAATCATTATAATCCTTTAAAAAGAATATAAGCTTTACTTAAAAATTACTTTCCAAAATGAATTATGTTGATTGTATTTACAGCAACATTAAACTGTAAGAATTCTTCAAATGAAATATTATCATTAAGACAAACAGCTTTACAAAAACTTTTGTTTTGTTTTCTTTTGTTTAAAATTTGTCTCCTGTTTAGCTTCACAAAACCATATGGGACAGAGCAGAACACTAGTCTCCAGTATTTGAATATGCTTATAGATTTCTAGATTTTTTTTCTCTTATGAACTGTAAATATACTGAATTTATTTGTGTTGTACATGAAGGAATGAGAGTCTGTGTACTTTAAAAGAAAGTGAGTGAAACTGAATGATCAATTTTGATCACTCTTAATATGAAAGTAACATTTAGTAAAGTTTCTGGTGTTTTCCAATTTGCTTTTCTCCACCTGTTGGAATGAGGCCATGATTTTGAATTAAGAATTTTTCCCTTCACTTTTTACTGAGGTTTTTGATGACCAGTACATTGATTTTTATTAGGTCTGATAAGACCATTAAAAATTGTTCTTTACTGTCACCCATGCATTTCATTGTATAGTCATCATGCCTTGGGCTTTCCTTAGGGAAAAAAATAGAAAAAAAGACAACACACACACACACACACAAAAAAAAAAGGCAAAAAAAAAAAAAGCAACAACAACAACAACAATAAAACAAAACAACAACAATAACAACAAAAAGATAAAACCAACACCCTTTAATTCCTTTGCCTTCTCTGGAGATAATCTTGGCATTTGTGAACATTCAGTATGTTACTATTCGTAGTAAGGTATGTTTCTGTATTTGTGCAAACACTGAAAAGAAAGACTGGAATTGACTGAAGCAGGTAGTGTTAACAGCTTTAGCATCACTCAGTTTTTTTGAGATGCCATGAAAGTGTGTGAGGGCAGGTATCTCTTTAGTAACCAACAGAAATTTTCACTAAGCAAAGAGAAAAAAAAACATTACTGCTCTCCTCTAAGAAAACAAAACAAAACAAAACAAAACAAAACAAAACAGCAAAAACCACCACCACCACCAACAACAAAACCAGCCTTGTATCCACAAATTAAACTTGATTCTCCTCTCATGTTACCCAGTGACCTAAAAAAATATTCAGTAACTCAATCGTACAAATCTGTGTGCTTTTATGGTTTTAGTTGTGTGTTTCCAACACACAGTTTTGTAGTCAGAGGCTCTTTGAGGGAATCCTCAGATGTATCTGCTTAACGCAACAGAAAACCAATTGGTGTGAACAAGTCTTGCTAAACAAATTGTATGAGCTGCTCTGTGGACAGGAGTTTAAAGGAGAAAACCTGAAAACTGTCTAAAAAATGCTACCAATTTAGGAGTTTTCCAGGCTTGAGGTAGACTGAAAACTTCTGTCAGGTTGGGTGGCTATAAGTAACCAAGACTGAGGACATGAGCATGGCTTAGCTCAAGGAGTGCAAAGAACTCTGCAGCTAGTGACGGGTGGCCGTTACCCAAGGGGGAGTGATCACAGACCGGAGAAGAGGAAATGTGGCACAAATACATCCTGCTGTATTTTGGGGGATTTCCTTACTATTCCTCTGAACGCCATTTTGATTGGAAAGTTGTAGTTGTGTGCAATTCTGATGAGACAGATCTGTCTGGCTGCTTTTTGAATCAATGTTTATTCACTGAAATTAATTTCCATTTTCAGAAAGATGTAGTGTGAGATTTGCTTCCCCCCAGCAATAGCTTAGTATTGCCAACTTGAATCCACTAGAGTTTTCTCAGCTTCTACAACATCCTATTTCTTTTTTTTTTGTTTTTTTTTTTTTTTTTTTTCTTAAGGGATTATGCAGTAGAGGGGATACATGAATGACCTGGACATAGGCTCCTTTAATTCTAATTCTTGCTCTACTTATGTGGAGCTCTGTAAGTTTTTGCATATTGCCTCTATTTCTGCCCCCCTATAGAACAATATAGTTGAAAATTGCATTGAAATTGCATAGCATTGAAAATCATTTAGTTAATTTAAACATAGTATTTTGAAGACAGACTGAAGCCCTTACTAATTATGGACAGTCATGGTTTGTATATATATTCCAATGTCGATTATGATAGTTTATTATCTGAGCAACTCCATGCAATGTGGAAAATATGGGATTCAAAAGTTCAGCACTTGCAAGAGAAAACAGTACATCTATTCAATATCCCCTTTTCCATCCTCAAAAATCCATAAGCATTAGATAAGCAGATATTGCAGGGGAGCATACCTTTGATTTCATTTATTTATTTATTTATTTATTTGTTTATTTATTTATTTTTGCCTGTCAACAGATTGGAAAGAGTCAGAGGAGGCAGAAGAGATTGGTATGGTCAACCCTCTATAAATACCACCTTCTCTCCTGGTTCCCCCTACAACCTCAGCTTGCTTTTGATGAACAAATTGCATCTTCCAAGAAGGAGCAATTAGAATTTGTGTGGCCAAGAAGTCACAGTTCAGCTTTTGGCTTCTTACAGGTGAATTTTGATTGAAAAAGGATCCTTTTGGTGGTGCTTGCAGAATCCAGGCCTTCTGCTGGAAATTAGAGTAATTATAATTTTAAGCGAGTCATGGTTTTGCCTTGTATGAACATGTTTCTACTTTTTTTTCAATATGATCAGAAACATAAAATTGTGGCAAGAAGGACTTTGGTGTTGACAATGTCAGAGATGAAACTACCTAAAAGAGTTCACAGGCGTCTTTGGGGATCTTTGTGACTATTGGATACAAACACACCTCTTCCTGCACTCTGAACTTATGTATACTACCAAGTTATCTGTGGTTACTTCTTTTTTATTATGCTGAAATAAGTGTCACCTGTTGTGTGTATAGAACATTGGAAGGAAATACTCTGCCACAGGGGGAATGATGCTCTGCATGCTGTGTGCACACTTCGCACAACATGGAGACATCGCGTGTCTGATGTGCTGCTGGGTCTCATCGCAGGCAGGCTGTGACAGAGCCTTACAACCAAAATAATTTTTAAAAAAATAGCAAAAAAGAAAACCCCGGAGACTCACTGAGTATTGTGGAATAGTTGTAGAACCATATGTATGTTTCGAGAGGAACAAAAGCAGTTACTAGTTAATTGGTTTGGTGGAATAGGAAGAAAATGCTGAGTAGCACAGCAGATTGTGCTGAATGTCTGCAAGTGGCAGGTTCACATCTGGGGGTAAGGAGGCAGCGGCCTCAGATATCTATGTGTCTCCTTGGCATGACACTCTCCAGCTTTTCTCTCCAGTCAGCTGGGCACCTCAGCACAACAGCTAGTTCAACTTTGCACCTCTTTGATGGTTAGTACAGGAGAAAATTCCAAGCCAGGGTGAGAATGTTAATGGATAGGATGGCTGTGTAGTGAGTGTCCACACTCAGAGAGGTTTTCCTGGTAGAAACAAGAGGTTTGCATAAGTTAGCTTTGGAAACACAGTGAGTGTTTTCTTAAACCTTTCCCCAGCCTTGTTTATAACATAAGTTCACGAACATCCAAGAGAACTTTTCAGACTTACTGGGACAACTCAATTATCCCAGTAGATAGGAGGGCTGCATTAAGCAGGAGACACTTACCTTGATTTCAGACTTGGATGAGTGTCAGTTTTATTCAAGTATGTGCTGTATTGACAGGATGGCTTTTAAAACCAGAGCTTTTAAAATCTGATGCCAGAGCCCTCATGTCCTCACACCCAGAACTGTGTCCCATGCAGGGAATAACCTGCCTTAGTTCTTCTGAATTAGAAGCTATTTTTCTTATCAGATTGCTGTGGTCTTGATTTACATGACTTTGGACAGGTTGTTAGGGAAGTAAAGAAGGGTTGTGAGGAACACGTTTAATTTAATGAAGTAGTTAGAAGTGCTGATGCTTATGGAAAAAAAAAAAAAAAAGTTTATTTTTATTGTCCATCAAATGCCTACAAAGATTCAGGACAACAACTACTCTTATGAAAGAGAATATGAAATAAAAGATGATTTTATTACCTGAGAAACAGTCTTACTTCAGTCTTACCTTTCCATAGTGGCATATAAACCTTCTGTATGTTTTGGCACCAGAAATGTATAACAATGAATAGTTGTTGTTGTGTTTTTTGCAGAGACCATCTGTACAACGAAATGTAGATCTACAGGAATTCTTACACTGTGGAAAATGGAGCTGGGAAATGGAGTTGAACTTTCCAAACAGTTGGGTTTAATCTGCATACAGCAATTACTTTTGCTGTCAGTAGGAGTTTAAATTTACCAGTTCAGAAAAGTTTCAGAGTTTCTGGTTACTTCTTTTAAAATAAAGCATAAGCTACACGTAAATGAGGCTGTGCTGCCCAGAAGCTCCCCTTTAGTTCTACCACATAAGGGACTTTTTATTAATTACCTGACTGTGGCTGTGGTGGGACGTCCCAGCAGAGCCTGGAGGTCCATTTTTCTGCCTTTATGTACAAAGACATCATCTGCTGCTGTGTGCACCATGAGGAATTATTCAAGGTAGGCAGGACAGACAGAGAAGGGAAGTAAATCCCAAGGATCCTTTTTTTCAGGAGAAAACAAAATGTATTCAGTGATGTGTGATGCACGTGTACTATTTAATCCTTATGTGTATTTACTAGTGATAGTGCCCAGAGTGCTTGGCTGATAAATTATGACAGAAGGAGCAGGGATGCACCCTTTTGACAGAACACTCAGAGAGGGAATGTGGCCATTTTACATGTAATATTGTCCAGTGACTTCTGGACCTCAGACTTCTGAAATCTGGGCCTTAAGATTTAAAATGTATTTAATTGTCACTAAGCACAGTGCTCTTCAATAAAAAGAAAGCATTACTTTACCACAAATGATATATGAGATATAAAATTGAGCACTGTTCACATTTGGAATGCACAATACATGCATAATAGAAAAGATCTCTGCCACCATTCAAAATTTCTGCTGTATGTGCCTGAAAAATCATCCCTTATATTTCTATAAGGTGGACAAGGTATCTACCTAAAGATTCTCTCGGTAGAGTGAGAAGAGAAAGTCTATTCCCTATAAAGAGAACACAGTGGAAAAGTATGCAGCTTGAATCTGGTTTACTGTTGTACTGCACATTTGTCTTGTGTGTAGTGCAATGCAAACGGTGCAATGGACCTTTGTAAGGTGAAGTTGCCATCTGTAGTAGGAAGAAACTATTGTGCTGGAACTACATGAACTACATTGTGATGGAATTACATGACTTCAAGGGATCTGCAAAAGCAATATCCAAGGGATCCTCTTGGTGATCTGTTATTTCCCATAGATCAGAGAAAGAGAAGAAAAGAAAATCCTGGAGCCAAGCCAGTGGCTATGCCAATGATTTAAAACTAAAAGTCTCATTTCTGAAGAAAGCAATGCCCTGGTCTGCTGCTACAGCCAAAAGTGGTTGTAAAATTGGAATTGTTCATCTCCCCTCGAGGGGACTAATCCTGTCAGCCAGCAACTATCTGAGACAGCCACAAGTGGCTTAAAATAGCAGAATGAAAAGAGACAACGTAAGTAGTAGACCAATTTAGTCTTCCATAAATAAGTTGAACAAAGAATCATTTGGCTGGAAATTCCTCTTTCCAGGGCTCAGGAGTTGATAATATGTAATAAAGTCAAGCAAGGCAGCAGTGTTTCCTTATACATAGTTAGAATATATATTTGCTATGGTTATAGCAGCTCTGAAATAGATGTAGAAGTCTTCATTTTTAAAGTTTCTAACAACATGTTTTGTCACATGAAATGTTCAATTTTTCACTAGATGAAATGTTTTCTCCTCAGACACTTTTAAGAGCAACAATTGAAATGAAAGGCTTGATTCACAAAACAGAGCTTCTCCCCAGCTTCATACAATAGTGGAGTGGTAACTGCTCTCACTGGAGGAGTGGTGGGTCAAAGCCCTCCTCTTTCTAGATTGCGAAAAAATGTTTTACGACAAATATGTTTGAATAATATCTTTGAAAGAAGTGGGGGCAGGATTGAAGTCATTTACATCACCAGTTATTTGGAAGGGCTTGGGGAGGTAAATCCACTATCGCATTTCTTTTTCTACACAACAGTATTTGAAAACATTGACCCAAATTTTAACAGGCTTTTGAAAGTTGGTAAATATATTATCTCAGTAAATATAATACTTGCTAAATCAACTAACTTCCTAGTGCCGTTATGCATATCTATGTGCTAGCATCTGAACAAAGGTATCTTAGTCTTTAACTGAAACCTGATTCTAGCTTGCATATATTCATCTCTATGTAAGGATAAATGTTTAGGTGTCCCAATTTAGAGCTGAATGCCACCTATAAGGTCAAACTAAAAGATGATCTCAGAAATCAGTAATGATGAAGTGACAGCAGTTGACTAGCATACTGATAAGAGCTTATTGTTCAATGTGCTGGTGGAAAGGCTAATTAATCCTTGGGAACTGGGTAAGGGAAGTAGCAAAGAGCATAAGGAGGCAATTTTTGTCTCTGCGTCTAGTATTGCTGAGTCAATGGAGTGTCACTTAGGTTTTCACACCTACAATAAAATTTTGGAGAATGTAGAACTGATTCATAACTGGAGAAAAGATTGGCTAGATGGTCGCACTCAAAGAGTTGCGGTCAATGGCTTAATGTCCGGGTGGAGAGTAACAGGTGGTGTTCCTCAGGGGTCAGTTTGGGACCGGCACTGTTTAACATCTTTGTTGGTGACATGGACAGAGAAATTGAATGCACTCTCAGCAAGTTTGCCAACAACACCAAGCTGTGTGGTGCAGTCGACATGTTGGAGGGAAGGGATGCCATTCAGAGAGATATGGACAGGCTTGAGAGGTGGGCCCATGCAAACCTTATGAAGTTCAACAAGGCAAAGGTCTTCACAGTCTACGTGGAGGATGGACTGAAAGCAGCCCTGATGAGAAGGACGTAGGGGTTTTGGTTGACAAGAAGCTCAATGTGAGCTAGAAATCTGTACTTGCAGCCCAGAAAGCCTCCTGGCTGCATCAAAACAAGCATGGCCAGCAGGGCAAGGGAGGTGATTCTCCCCCTCTGCTCTGCTTTCAAGAGACCCCACCTGGAGCACTGTGCTCAGCTCTGGGGCCCCCAGCACAAGAAGGTCATGGAAGTATTAGAACAAGTCCAGAGGAGGGCCACAAAGATGGTTAAGGGGCTGGAGCACCTCTCCTGTGAAGACAGGCTGAGGGAGCTGGGGTTCATCCTGGAGAAGAGAAGACTCCAGGGAGACCTTCTAGAGGCCTTCCAATATCTAAATGGGGCCTACAAAGAAGATGAGGAGGGACTCTATCTCAGGACGTGTAGCAATAGGACAAGAGGTAACATTTTAAAACTAAAAAAAAATATGTAGATTTAGATTCGATAAAAGGAAGAAATTCTTTACTCTGAGGGTGGTGAAGCACTGGGACAGGTTGTTCCCAGAGAAGCTGTGGATGCCCCATCTCTGCAAGTGTTTGAGGCCAAATTGCATGGGGTTTTGAGCAACCTGGTCTGGTGGGAGGTGTCCCTGCCTGTCCCTGCAGGTGGTTTGGAACTAGATGATCTTTAAAGTCCCTCCCAACCTAAACCATTCTATGATTCCATACCCTGTACTGTTACCCATGTGTACAGTCAAAAATTTGATCATCCTTCAAGCACCACATTTCTTCTATCTTATGGACAGTTCCAAAGCTATTTAAAATTATTTTGTCTTCTTTCTATGATTTTATCAGCTGAAATAAAAATCATGACACTTTCAGATTATATTACCTGTACTCATACAATTTATTTACATACTTGTTTCCATTTAGAGATGTCATTGCTCACTAAAATCAGGATGTATTATTACAGTTTTACAGCTGAGGGAGGTTCAAAATATAAAATTTATTTTGGAATGTGACACAGAAAAAGATTATTACCACCATAATTTCAAGAATAGCCCTTTTCTTTGACACTGTAGCAATTCTGTAGCGTTAGACTAATGCTCTTATGTCTGAGCATGGAGAATCCTTGCATATTGCTGGGCTATTTAGGAAAGGCTTTTGTGTCCCTTGAGGCTGATTTCTATTTTGTTCTTTACAGCTGTGACCCTGGGTCACCTAGTAAGACTATCCTGGAGGAAAAAGCCTGACTGTCACAGGGGAGCAGAGTTTTAAGCATCATAAGTCATCCCTGAGAAACTGAATGAGGAGGAATAACGAAAGCCCTGGCTCCTTTCATTTCATATATTTGAGGTCCAGACATATTGTGTAATATGCATCTTGAAAGTTACAAAAGGCAATCATTGATCCAGAGGTTAAGAAGACAAGAGAAATGAGAAGAAAGATGAGATTGAATGGTTCACCTGCTCAGAAACCTGCTGGAAGGAGTGCTGCCTCTCCCCTGCCCCCAGGACTTCTGTCAGGGCAGAGGCATGGGGGTAGTAAGCAGTGTACTGGCATCTCAATGGAAGTGAGAAGATATGACCAGTTTGATTTCAATGTCTGTTTTATCACATTTGTGTGTATTTCTGTTAAAGATATGGGATGTAAAGGTGAAAGAGCTGTAATAATTATAAATTTGTTGGGAAGAGCTTTTAAAACCCAGCTAGTCTACTCAAATTTACCTGACCTTGCAAGGCAACAGATTTGGAGGGAAGAGCACACAAGCAAGAAAGATAAAGGTTGTTTCAAAAGAAAGAGAATTTATCTAGATAGCTTTTCCTTTTATCTTTCTTTCTTTCCTTTTTTTTTTTCTTTTTTTCTCTCTTTTCCTTTTCCTTTTCCTGTATCTCTTTTTCTCTTTCTTTTTCATGACATTCACTTTATAAATACCTGAAGGGAGGGTACAATGAAGATGGAGCCAGGCTCTTTCCAGTGCCAGGACAAGAGGCAATGGGCACAAACTAGAACACAAGGGGTTCTGTCTAAATATCAGGAATCATTTCCTCATTGTACAGGTGACAGATCTTGCCCAGAGAGGTTGCGGAGTCTCCCTCCTTTGAGATCTTCAAAAGCCACCAGGACGTGGTGCTGGGCAGCCTGCTCTTGAGCAGGGAGTTGGACCAGGTGGCCTCCAGAGGGCCATTCTCACCTTCTGTGATTCTGTGATGAGACATAGGTATATACGTTAATTTGCCCTCCTCCTGCTGATGCCTTTCATCTACTGTATAGGCTCCAGGGATGATACCATACCTACAGGCACACCCGCTCTCATCCAGGTTCAGATAGATGTTGAACTGAACAACTCATATTCCAGGCTGGCCAGACTCCCTTGCAGATTGGGTGTGCAAGGACTTTGATCATTTCTGAATGGTACAGTTCCTTTGTTAATGTATCAGACCCTTAATGGGGCAATTTAACCTGGTCATAGTGCTGTGCCTTGCTAACCTGAAGCAGATGGATTTGGAGTTCAGGCAGAGCAAGGGTAGACCTGCAAGAATAAATAAGTCCCTGTTCTTGGGCTGTACTTTAACCTCTAATGGCTACTAGATGTATAATAGATCTTAGCTACTTGTGTGTGGTGGTGGTTCCCCTGAGCAGTGCAGGGGAATGGGGGAATGGGTGCTATGGTCAGTCTAAAGCACTTCGTCTCCACCGAGACAAGCTCCTTCTTGATCACTCTGATCTCCTGTGCTGTGGGGTCCCTCCCAGGGGATGCAGTCCTTGCTGAACTGATCCGGCGTGGGCTGCCCACAGGCAGCAGCTCTTCAAGAACTGCTCCAGATATGGGTCTGTACCACGGGGTCCATCCCTCAGGAGCAAACTGCTCTGACCTGGGTCCCCCAGGGGCAGCAGCTCCTGCCAGGTCACCTGCTCCTGCATGGGCTCCTCTCCACGGGCTGCGGCTCCAGCCCGGAATCTGCTCCAGAGGGGGTCCTCTACAGGTCGCAGCCTCCATCGGTGCAGGTCCACCTGCTCCACCGTGGTCTCCTTCATGGGCTGCAGCATGGAACCCTGCTCCACCGTGGTACTCCATGGGCTGCAGGGGGACAGCCTGCTTCGCCATCGTCCTTATCACAAGCCGCAGGGGACTTCTGCTCTGGCACCTGGAGCACCTCCCCCCATCCTTCTTCACTGACCTTGGTGCCTGCAAGGCTGTTCCTCACTCCTCTCACTCTCCCAGCTGCTGTGAGGCATAGTGTTTTATGTTTTGTTTGTTTGTTTCTTTGTTTGTTTCCCTGTCCTAAATATGCTCTCACAGATGTGCAAACAACATCATTTATTGGCTCAGCTCTGTTCAGCAGTGGGGCCCTTACCTAACATGGGGCAGCTTCTAGATCCTTCTCACAGAAGCCACACCTGTGGCCCCCTGCTACCAAGACCTTGCCACGTGAACCCACTACATGTGTGAAATTCATTCATTTTTGAAGTGAGAAATTTCTTCAAAGCACCTTTAAAACTAATGTTATGCTTAAAAACTAATAAATAAATAAAAGAAACACTAAAGAAAAAAAAGGAAAAAAAAAAAAGAAAGAAAAACATGAGGATTTTGCTATTGGAAGATTATTCTGTAGCTGAAAGGAAATTATCCACTGCATGTATGCTTAACCTGTATGCTTATGGTCCTGAAAATAAAGTAAAATGCCCCTTTTCTGTATGGAAAGCACTTCAGTAAAGCCAGACAGCACCACTATTATGATTTTATTGGGATTCTAGCAAATGTCTTTTCATGCTAAAAAGTTATTTTTGGCAGTATTTGAAAAATGACAAAGGAACCAGTGTTTAAAATGCAGCATCACAGGAGATGAGAGTTTGAAAAGAAAAGTAGTTGGTCTCCTCCTCCCCTTTGCTTGTCTAGCTCTGTTGTGTTCCATGTAAGTAATAACGATAATATTGGCTCCCTGGTAAAATGACTATACTCAATTTTGGTGGATCAATAATAAACAATATACTATATATCAAACGTGTGATAACATAAGTGTGCAGGCATTATTTAGACTCAAGAGAATTAAATTCAAGGTCTTGGTTCTAGCAAGTTGCTTTGTAAACTGAAGCTGTTAAAAAGAATCTTTTCAAATGTTTTTAAGAACCTCAGATGAGAAGTACTATAAGATCTAAATATTTTTATTTGTTTCATCTTCAAACTTGTTTTTAGGGTAGATTTGAAAAAAGATTTATGAAATACTATTGCCAATTAATTCCACTTTGCAGTTAATTTTGATCTGTGCATGAACAAGTAACTATTCAATGATTTCTGTTAATAATCCTTAATCTGCACATTTCTGAAAAACAGTGAATTTGCAGTCAGAGGTGAGTCTTTTTATTTTAATTTATCAAATATTTTGAATCTTACTAGATATTTCGTTATTCTTTTTTTTTTTTTTTTTTTCAAAAAAATTGCTTTCTCCAATGTTGCCTTCCTACAAACTTGTTTACACTACAGATATTAGAAAGGTTAGCATACCAAATCAATACCAATGATGTAGGGTTATAAAAGTTAAGACAATAATTTACTTTTCTTTTTAATTGGAGCCAGTATTCAAAGAGAGTGTTATAACTGCAGTTTCCATTTTCCTGTTTGCCTAAACTGAATTTTGGTCTGTTGAGCACACAATCTTCATACTGTTGTGCATTTTTATTCTCATAATCTACTCCATTGGCAATTCTGCAAACTCCCAGGGAAGTTTTGTACTTTTTAAAGAACTGAATGGGTTCCACTTTGGCTGTAAAATAAGGCAGAGTTACATATTCATATCTGAATCAATTGGAGAAGAAAAGTTAGAAACCTTAACCCCCTAATATTGTCATAAATTACTAACGTAAAGTAAACTTGCCAGCAAAACTACAAAATATTATCAGCTGTCTTCCCAAAATGTTGACTATCCAGGAATCTTAAATATTTCATGCAGTGTTTCATATGTAAACAATTTGTACTGTAAATAATGGCAGCTTTCTCTGACAGTGGGACTTCTACAGACTGAAACCTGTGTTGTACCAGGTAACGCTGCATATTTGTATATTATAGCTTATACACATATCATTAGAGATATAATTCTGAAGTTATCAATATGATACACAATAATGACTATCTTCTTATTTCATGTCTTCATTTCAATTTTTTTTTCCTTCTGTTTTTATTGTGGCAAGAATGATGTCAAGGAACAAAACTAAACTCACTAATAATGTGAGGATATGTTTAAAGAAACATGGACACTGGAAGTCATATTGTAAGCTTAGCTGTTTCACAGATAATTTGGTATATTTATTTCTGACTTTAATCTTAGATGGATAAACATAAATAAAATGGGATGGATGATTACCTTTGGAGAAGTACGCAACTGCTGCAAAAACACACTTTAGAGCAATGTTGTTGAACTTCCCCATGTGCTCAGATCTGTTTTCCCTCTGTCAGTACATCAAGATTTCACTGGAATAGGCGCAGAGAAGCCATGACTTGGGGCAAGGTACAAACTATGACCGTCAGTTCATGTATCTTCCCAAGCATGTGATTTTTTTTTTTTTTTAATGTCATCATTGAGCAGAACTAATAATATATGGCTGCCAAAGCTGTCTGAAAATTAAAGTTCCTTTCTCTTGGTTTTGTGGCTTGGTGATCTCAGAGAAAGCCTTTGTTTTCCCACACAAAAATGAATAATGAATTGCCTTAGCTGACCTGAAACTGCCTGTGATCAGTGAACCTCCAGGGATGCCCAATCCCTGGAGGTGTTCAAGGTCAGGCTGGATAGGGCCTTAGACAACCTGATCTAGTGGGTGGCAATCTTGCCTATGCCAGTGAGGTTGGAGTTAGATGATCTTTAAAGTCCCTTCCAACTCAAGCCATTCTATGATTTTATGTTGACAAATGCATTCACAGCTGTGAATACACAATTTCGTTGTGTATGAAAAATATGAACTTTGAAAATTGTAAGCACAAAGCAGTTCTGCACTGCAGGCAAGCCCCATACTACTAGAGAAACACTGCATCTTCCTAGCAAGCTGCAATCCTTCCTCATCTTTCCCAAGACATGAGCACAACTTTCTGCAACACATCTCTCAGCTCTGGGTAACTCCTTTTCTGGACTCCATATCAAATGCTTGTCTCATTCAGGCACTGCAACAAGGTTGGTTCTGGTCCTGCTTTTAGTGTTCTTTGAAATATTGGTAATGCCAAACCCAGGTGCATTACTGGAATGTATGTTTATAACAGAATATATTTGGGATCTTCAGATGCACAAAATGAACTTTCTCCTGCTCTATTCAGTCTGGCACATCCTCAGTTTCCTTCCTAGTGTAAAAAGATCAGCCTTATCACTTGCCCTGGAAGTCATGGTATGAATTTTCTTTAAGGCAGAGGGAGAAGCTATGAATTCTGTAGAGTTTCTGTAATTTAGCATGCCCGTAATAACCTCTGGCTGTTGGGAAATGATGTATGCCTTGCAAATTCTTGATAATAATGGCAGGCAGGCAACATAATTTTTCATCTAGCATATTCTATATTACTTCTGAGATAGTTATTTCTCCTATGACATGCTAGGATAATTGGAATGCTTGCTTATTCTCCCGGTTATCATCCACTTACAACAATTATTTAGTAGCTGTGGTCATTTCATGTAATTTTATTAGAATAAATATCATTTTACTGTCTTCACTTCTGTGTGATTGGGAAGTTTTGGTCTTCAAGAGCAAGTTATGTCCTTTGTGGATGGGATGTGTATACACACATAATGATATTCATCTTTGCTATTGCTTTGAACAGAAAATTATATTCAATGAAAAAAAATTAGCCAAAGACAACTCAGAAATGCTATAGAACATTTTATCCTTTCTTTGTCCATAGACAGAAGTGCCATAACCAAATCTCAGACATTACTTCAAAAGAGATCAGAAAGCCATTGGTAATACCAATAAATGGATGATTTTCAGTATGAACTCTGGTAGAAAGAGGCAGAGGGACAGTCTTTTTTTTTTTTTTTTTTTTTTTTTTTTTGAGTGCAGATCAGAACTCTATTTTCATATTATTTTAACAAGATGATTTGATCAACTTCCTGCTTTTTCTTCAGAAGCTGCCAGAGTTGTTAACTGAACTGAAAGTCTGTCAGAGAAATTCTGAAAACAAAACTGAAAATGAAGAACTTTAAATGGAAGCTGCTGCTAAATTGTATATCCTCATTAGTTTTGCACCTTTCAAAGGCACCTTTGCTATGGAATATTAAGGCAAAGCCATTTGAGTAAAAGAACAGAAAAATATGCCTCTGCTGAAAATATCAAGGAGTGAATTCAGACAGCAGAAAAGGAAAGTAATGTTTTCCTAAATCAAAACACCTTCCACACCTACCCTCCCTGAGTGGAACAAGGCTCCCTTTAGTATTATTTTTTTCTTTACAAAGTCAAAGAAGAATTTCCCCCACACGAAACTAGGGCATCCAGATTGAAATCCTTTGTTGTTGTTGTTGAAAAAAATGAAATTAAACAAAATGTCTGCTACTAAAAACATTTGATAGTCAAAGAATTTGGCTAAAGGACAATGCAATTCCTACTCCCACAAAACTTTGAAGAACTAAATTCAGTTTATTAGTATTCCTCTGTACAGGCTATCGTGAAATCCGAAAGGAATTTAAAGTCTGTTATGGTCTAACAATGTTGCTTCTAGAACATAATCTGCTTTTTCTAGCAAGCATCTGTTTTATTTCTATTAGCATATGTAGATTTCCTGCTGGTCACAGATATGTTGATAGGGGTTGAACCAATTACCACAATAGTGTCAAGGACTGGGTGTAATTCACAAGTTAGTATATATGAAATATATCTGTCCTCTTCCCATCACAGATGATATAAATCTTTTACATCTTCTTCATGTACAGCCTGATTTGTTAGCTCAGAATGCTCATGTTCTCTCCTCTCAGACTCTAATGTCAGTGAAGTGGGCAATCATCCCATGAACAATGTCATTCATTACTATTTAAGAGGATCTAATATTTCTTTTCTCTGTGAGATTTTTGTTCTTGCTGAGAAATAATCCACCAGGCTAGTTTTTCCCAAGAGGATTAATATTTGCCTGGAAGATCAATACTAAACTGTAAAGAAGTAATTCTTGCCCATGTCATATATAGTGCTCATAGACTTTTAATTTTCTGTTGCTCAAGGACTTGAAAATGAACAACTTTTTCTGAATCTAATTTCAGAGAATTTGCATGTTACATACAGAAACATATGTATCAAATAATGAAAAATACTCTGCATTCTCTGCATTATCCATGTCTTGTTTTTAAGACTGACTAGATAAACAACCAGTGTTATACAGAAATTACATAATCTAGACTGCGAGGAACTATAGCCTGAGATTAGGGTTTTAAAATGTTATTGGACTGTAAATTTACCTCAAAACTGAACTATAGTTTGTTCTAATACACAATTTGACTGAATTTGTCAGAGGCTATTTGTTAGCTTCCAGTCCACTTATATCTACCAATCCCTTCTTTGCCCTCTCCTCCACTAAATTAAGTCTTCTAGCTAGGTCCTGTCTTTCTCCTCCAATGAAACACAATGCAGAGAGGAAGAGATGGAGCCATATCACTAAAGAAAGTGATCAAGCTGTCTGTTGTTTTGGAATGAGTTACCAGATTTATAATCAAATGAGAAGATGAAAAGTGAAGAGTGGATGGCTAACCAGCCACAGCATACACTGATTTGAACGTTGCAGTTATAAAAGCTGAAGATGGGAGAACGTGAGAAGGAGAAAGTGAGCTGGGGAGAAATGCCAGAAAGATTAAACAGAGAAAAATAATCACGAGGTTTAGTACTTTGGTCTTGTCACATAGAATCATAAAACATATATATATACACTTGAATTCATAAATAGATAGTTTCACTTTTTGTAGCACATTCTATAATAAACAAGAGGTGCTTTCACATACAGTCAGAAAAGTTTTAAATACAAATACAAAGAATGTAGCATTGAGGCACTTTAAATACATGACTTTGAAATTGTGATTCTGACAAATGCGAGAAATATAAATCTTCATGCAGCATGCCATATTATAATCCAAATATTTTGGCTTAAATGGGATATATGCCTCCATCTTTCTGCTGCAACATTAAGTGTTACTTAAAGTGTAGTATGTTATTTATTTGACTTTCTTCCTGACCATGGTATGTTATTGTTTTCACTAGATCTCTAGCATTACTTGTATAGCCAAGCACCACTGTGTATCTTGGAAAAGTGATGCCAAAATAAAGAATAATGTTTGAAATAGAGTTACAAAATGAGGCTTATGATAATCCTTGAAAAAATTACAGGTGATGATGAAATTTTCCATATTTTGACTTAAAAACAGTATGTACTGTAAACTCTTTTATCTCTCAGGAAAAAAAAAAAAAAAAAGCAGTAAATTGTGAAGCAAAAGAGAAGCAGAGGAAAAATGTCTTTAAAATAGAAGAAAAAAATAGGAAAAAATAGGAAAAAGAAAACAGTATTGGCATCATTTTCCAGTTGAAATATTATAGTCTTGATTCAGTATCTAAATCTTTTATTTTTATTTTTATTTTTATTATTCATTATGAGTTTGTTTGGAAACTATTATACCTGTAAATTCTAATAGAAGTTATCATGGAAGTCTGAGTTATTTCTTAGCCAAATGTTTATTGACTATAAACAAAATGTAAAGAAATTAAAATTGTTTTTATCAGTGCTAGGGAGACATTAAAAATCCTCTCCATTTATGTTTTTGTGTAATGTGAAAACAAGTACATACATTTATAAAAATGAACAACAGGTGCTCATCATTTCTTTGGAAGAGAGTTATTCTATTTTTACCTTTTTATAATTTTGGATCTTTAATTGAATTATTTTCTGACAAAGCTCTTCTGTAGAAAGTGGGAATATTCAGACCCTAGGCTTTCCTTTCATTTTAGAATGTATTTTTTCAGTATGTTTAATTGAGAAATAATAATGGCTGTATCACATAGAAACACAGTCTGCTTACAGATGGTGAAGATTTCCATAGTTATTTATAGTAAAATATGTTAAGTGGTTCCTGAGTAGGAAATGACCTTTAAAATTTTATATCATTTTGAGGAAGATGATAGAGAAATAGCTTCACCTCTGCCTGGTGAAGTCAGGTAACATTTTACTTATGCATGATGAATATCATGCTAACTGGAAAGAGCAAAAAAATGAATTTTTGGACCTCTGAGTTTTGAGGCTGCCTTTTAGTGGTATTGGTTCCTTGGCCATCTTTTCTAAATTTTTTATCTAAGAGAATTTTATGAGTATCTGTCTATGTATTTCTTCACTAGAAATTCAATAATAGGTCTTCATTTAAATTATGAATATATTTTACTATGTAAATATAATTATAAATTATACAATTTTTCCATTTGCACAAATTTTCCAAGCGTTTCTATTTATAATTTTAGCTGTGTTACAATTTGTTGTCAGAAAATACAGATGAGTTCTTAAGTTGATATATATATATTCTGTCACTGTGTACACATTATTAAGCAAAACAGACTGAAAAAAAAAAAAAAGATCATCTAACGTCAGTCTAATGCTAAAAAAAAGAATTTGGAAACAGTTTTCTTCTGTGCTTTACTGCATCCTTCTGGCTTACATATGATTTAGTTACAGTTGCATACACTTTATCCACCTATAAGATTTGACCTAGCCTGGCATATGGATTTGCAAGTATTTGCAAGAAAATACAAATATTATTAAATATTTAATTGTGGAAGTTAATAAAAGGGTGCTTCCACAGTTCAGGAGAAATTTCACATGGAACTGAAGGTCTTGCAATTCTCATCTGCTGCAATAGTGCACACAACACTATGTCAGCATATCTTCTATTTCCTTGTGAACTTCAATCCCAAAATTCTGCTGTCACAGTATAAGCTACCTGAGCTCAGCTTCCATGCTACCTACCGCTGCCCAGAACGGACTTATTTATTTATTTATTTACTTATTTATTTTAAAGGAGAAATGAGTATATAAGACCTCTAATGTCAGCTGTGGAAAAAAATCTCATTAATTTATCCATGAGGATGTACTATGTTGTGCCATCTTTACAGCCAACGGGGTTTACATGAGGATGACAGCATGTCTTTCACAGTAGGAATATCAATACAAGGGTTTCACCATTTGGGACTGCAGAGCTTCCCCTTTCACGTGAACCACGAGCCTCCATGGACCAATGACCTGCAGGCAGCTGGGTTTGAACTGGTGACCTGGAGGTAACACCTTATAGAACTGAACACGAATCTCCAGATTCAGCTGGTTCTTGACAAATCTGTTCTTTAAGCCCCTGTCCTTTCCTCTGCTGAGAACACACCGGGTATTTGGCTCCCAGTAAACCCGAGTTCCACGCACGCAGTTCCCACACGTTTCAGCTGAGCTTTTACAGCCCCTTGCCGGCTTTGTCATGCTGCCTACTCATCTGCAGGTGGCAGCAGGACAACTCCGTGTGGCTCCTGTGAGGGCCCAGGGGCTGTTCCTGCAGCTCCAGGTGAGGTGCACAGCTCCACAGCTCCATTCAGTGAGTGGCACTTTTGCCTTCAAATGTTAATCCCAATCTTTGTAAGCATGAAAACTGTTTCAGTATCTCATTCATGGACAGGTGAATTTTTGCTTATTTAGGTATTATTAGTATATTATTAGTAGTTTTACAGTATTAATTCTGTGGTAGTGTCTTGTAGTCTTTACAGAATATAGTAAATTTAATTTGTGCCCCTGCAAATGCAGTGGCTTGGAAGAGTGAGGCTTCATTCTTTCCCTCCACACTGTCTGTGGTGGTACAAACATCTGCAGGTTTGGGATTTGTCAGAGCATATTTTCAATGTCACACTCATCTGATTTAGGATGAAATATAGTTTTATAGGTATTTTCTGAGTGTTAGGTAAACATAAAGCATTTGAGATAATGCACGTGCAACGTGACAGTCTAAAAAGAAAATGAACGCTGCAATCTTACGTATTAAGCATACAGCTCAATGGTCCTGCTTCTGTTCTGACTTTCCCAGAATGTCTCCTCTTGGGTCTTGTAGGTTTGAGGAAATCATGCCTTTTCTATGTCCCAAGAAAAAATTCTGCTGGAATCCTGCTATCCATCACATTTTCCCATCTGTTTTGGTCTAGAAACTAATGGTTGTAGCCAGACGGATAAATAAAATGAGGGTCTGTTCTCTGACCTGAGGCCAACTGACACAACATCATTCATTCAGCTGAATTCTCTTACACCCCCAAAGCAGGATGAATGCATAAAAAGAGTCTTCGGGGCTGTGCTGACTCCAGACTATGCCCAGACACCGTGGAGAAGCCTGCATGAATGTTTTGACATGGAGCTCACTAAATATCAAAAAGGGTCGGGACAACTGCACTCCAACACTAGGGTCTGGGCCTTCACCCTTTTATTTCCTGGAATAGATGTGGCTTATAGTTTGGCTTATCACACCCATCTCTCCTCACAGGCTCCCTTTTAATGTAAAATGTTATATAATAAAAACTATATTGCTTCAGTCCTAGGCTAAGGACTAAATACATACTCTGCCAATTAGTCCACTTCAGAGAGACTTCAGTTAAAAGGTGTATTTAATTTCAGTGTGACTCTCTTCTTCATACTCTCAGGGAAAAGGGCAGATATATATGTTCCTGAATTAGGCTTTGAAAAAAAAGCAACCACCAGCTCTGTTACGTAGTTGTCTGTGTGATTGAAAGGCAATCCTGCTGAGGCTGATGCAAAGAGAGTTTCTGTGACTGACTAGTGTGTGTGTGTTAGAACAAAGAGATGGAAATCACTGAAACACTAATTAGCTCATATGAATGTTTTTCTTTTAAAATTACCTCTTGTGAAAAAAAAATATATATTTCCCAGATTATAATCAAGATCAAGAATAAACACATCTCATTTCAGTTGTTGAGGAATTTGTAGTTAATATCTGTCTCATAAGCAAATATCAATAATGTTTGTGCCTGTATGCATGGGCAAGGATTTGAGCAATCACATTTTGCGAGTAACTGTCTAGGCAGCTGTTCATATGATACAGCATGTAGATGAAGTCATTTAAGATTTCTTCAGTATGCCAGACAGGCTATAAATATAAAACTTAATATGTTTATATTTACAGCAGAAACATATAACTAAAGAGGAAATAAAGGAAAAAAATAGAAAACATGGCTTTAATGTTATTTTCTACATGCCTACCCATCTTTGAGCTTAAATATTAGTGAAGCCATTTTACATAAGTAAAATATTAAAGCTTTCAGACCTAGTGACAACAAAGAGATGTCAAAGATAGGTTTTGATTTGAAATGTTGTCAGTTTTGAATGTAACATTCAGATTTTGTTCTATGTCATTAGTCAATTTTAGCATAGATTCTCCATCAGAAAATTCACTGGTGCTACTTACCTCCTGTAAAACAGATTTTGGTCCTCATTCCCTAGCTGAGGCTTGTTTACTGAGAGAATTAGGATACGGTAAGGGAGGCTATGAAATCACAGTACCCAGCTGGACTGCATTAACTTCTCATTAGGCTGTGCCTGGCTTTATAGCAGTAAACCAAACATAGTCAGGGGACAGACCTTGAGCACTGGTGTCTGATAATATTGGTAAACTGTTATCATTATCCCTAGCATATTTTTGTCTGTTGTCAATCAGAAATATCCCAATGTTTATTCACAATGTAGCAGTTTGCAGAGGAGAGGGGCAATTCCCATAGATAGTCCTTTTATGACCCCATCATTTGGGTGGGAACAAGTTCACCTTTACCCTGCAATCCTTAGAGCATGAGAACGCTTGCTTAATTTTTAAATTTTCTTGCATAGATGTAGCCTGATATATTTCACAAAACAGGACTTTCAAGTGTTGTGAGTATTTGCAGGAGGAACTAAGGTTGCATAGTGACTGATGTAAAAATCACGTTCCAAATTGCATCAAAAGAACTTTCAGGTAAAGGCAAGACTTTAACAGGTAAAAGAAAAAGAATCATCTTCTCAAATGTAAGAAGGCTACTTTATCAGCCAGTTAAAAAGAACAAGATATTATACTTTTTTTTTTTTTTTTTGATGTTTTAATGACAAGGTTGCATCATAAGTAATAACCCATTACCATTATAAATTGTTCTTACAGGCAGCATAAATTTTATATTTCACTACTTCATTGAGAGTTCTCTCTCTCTTTCTCTCTCTCTTTCTCTTTCTTTTTCTCTCTTTCTCTCTCTTTCTTTCTTTCCTTTTTCTCTCCTTTTTCTGTCTTTCTTTCTTTGAAACTCAGTGAAAAGTGAATTCCATATCAGTTCCCCATTTGTGCACAGTTTTCTGCAGAGCTCTTTCTGATATTATCATTTGGAGATCTGATATCCCATGTACCTGAATCTGTGTTTCCCTTCCATGCATGATAGATGGCAAATGTCTGTGAGCTGTGGCTGATTTTCTAACTCTCTATCTTGCATTTCCAAATCTTGTACTCAGTAACAAACTCTGCTGAATGTCTTATCTTGTTGTGTTAACTCACTGCTGTGTTATCCACTGTCTTGCTGTGTTAACACATTGCTGTGTTATCCCAGCTTTGCCTCTCTGTGCACAACTTTGTTCCTGGTATTTCCCACAGACCATGTTATTAATTCACAGAAGGAACTGATTGAATTTAGTTTGAAGATTTTGAGCTGACAAGTCCTCAGGTGTCCACATCTTTTCTTTCTCTCTGTTTCCTGACACTGAAGGTGAAAGCTAGGGCAAGGAAAAAACATCTCTGCTAAGATGTGAGATTTTTTGCTTTATAGCCATCTTTGAGTTTTGTGTCAGAAAGCCTTTTCCTATTAAAATACCCTTCATGATTAGGGGAGAAAATCTAGGAATTATTCAAAAAAATATCAAACCATCTTGATCCATTATAAATATATTATAGTGGTTGGATCACCTTTCTTTACTACAGAATTCACTCTCTCTTAGTTAATGAGAGCAGAATGATCTGATTTAGTCTTTTAGTGGGAAAAGAATTCCTGAAGTCACAAAAATCCTGTGAAAACTGTGGGCAGGAAAAAAATGCCAAGAATCTTGCCCACTGCTGGGGCTGTAATGTGGACTTTGACAGTGGGCAGTAGAGCATTCACACGTGAGACAACCCCAACTTTGAGAAAAGATGCAATCGCAACATTAGTTAACTAAAGACATGAATACAGACAAACCTGGCATCATCAACTCCTGTGATTGTGGAACAATTTGTTATATGTAGCAAAGTCTGTGATTCGGGTGAACAAAAAGCAAAAAGTTACAAATTAAACAAACTGGTTTAAAGATATGGTTATTCAGGCCTGCTATCAGGTTTGCAATAGTTCAGGATATAATCTTAAAAATGCAACACTTCGTTCAATATATTTTTTTTTCTGATTTTTTTTTGTCTTCCATCATATTTCTATGTAGCCCAATTTGCATGTGGGTAGCTCTAAGTGAGTCATTGTGGTCATGACTTGCTATTAATGATCAGTGCCAGACCCTATCACAAAGTAGAAATTAAGCTAATCTGTCAGTTAATGTAGTGATACAGGACTGGGGCATTCGCCCTGCCCTGCCCTGCCCTGCCCTGCCCCGCCCTTTTTTGCCTTGCCTTTCCCTGCCTTGCCTTTTTATAATTTCTCATACTGTCCATACCATAACATTTAGGACCTTATAGAACTCTTTCATCTCAGGATTTTTAATGCACTGGCTGAGGCAATTTCAGAGTTCTCCTTTGTAAGTTCTGAAAGGTACATGGAATACCAGAATGTTAGAAAAAGGCAAATATAGTGTCCATCTTTGAAGAGGTAAAAAAGGGAAAAGGAGATGGGGATTATAAACCAGATAAACCAGATGCTTATCTTCAATTTCTTTAAAAATTCTGGAAGGAAAGAGATCTTTCTGCAGAGATGAACTGTAGTTATCTTAGCATCAAAAGTCTTTTAGTACTTTTTCACTCAGCTTACATAGAAGTATGCTACTGAAACATGTTCTTGAGTAACGTACTATATATGGATTCAAAAGTGGTTAGACAAATATACAGACAGTAGTTTTCAGCATTTTTTTTTTCCAAAATGGAAATGTGTGAGCATCCTGATCTTGTGGTGTTAAAAATCATTTGAAATATGGAACAGTGCATGCTATTGATGTTTCAGACTACCTGGAACCAGTAAAGTTATTTTGGAGAAAAGATTAGAATTAAGCATGTCTTAACAGATTGGGGATACAATATGAAAATAATACAGAGCTCTTCAACACAGAACAAGGAAGTAGTTCCTATAGATTAGCAGAAACGATAAAATATTCATATGGGATCTGTAAAGTGATATCAGTGCACTATAAAGTACTGGACAGTCTGTCACAGGAATGCTTTATCTTCTGGACACTGAATGAACTTCAGGAATGATACAGACCAATACGAGATGGTTGAGATAACATGACATAAAAAATTGATTGAGATGGTGAATGTTTAGTGGAATGAAGAGGTATTTAATAGAGATTTGATTACTGACCAGAGTTACACATAATTTGTTGTAAAGAAGAGGTGTTTTTTTTAGCATATTCGTGGTATACAAGACAAGTAATCTATTTTGAAAAGAAAATGAAAGAAAAAAAAAGAAATAAAAAAATCTGCTGAAATATCTGGAAAAATATTTGAACTGTAAGCAAAACATTGTACTGGAAAAAATATCCTGGGAACACTGTAGAGTTTTTAATACTGATTAACATTAATAGGAGAAGATATCTGAGAGTTATCAGCTGAAAATAAATGTTGAGGTCCATGTTTGCAACCCAGTGTCCTGAGGGAACTGGGTGATGTAGTGGCTAAGCCTCTCTCTAGCCTGTTTGAAAACTCACACAGTCAGGTCAAGTTCTTGGTGACTGGAAAAATGGAAACATCACTCCCATTTTTAAAAAGGGTAGAAAGAAAGAAAGACACAGGGAGCTACAGACCAGTGAGCATGACCTCTGTGCCTGGGAATAACATAGAACAGGTCTTTCTGAAAGCAATGTCACAGCACATGCAGGACAAGGAACTGATCCGAGACAGCCAGCATGGCTTCACCAAGGGCAAATCATACCTGACCAATCTGGTGGCCTTCTGTGATTGAGTGACTGAATCAGCTGAGAAAGGAAGACTGACTAGTATCACCTACCTGGATGTCTGTAAGGTCTTTGACACTGTCCCACATGATATTTTGATCTCCAAATTGCAGAGAGATGGATTTGAAGGGTGGACCATTCAGTGGATAAGGAATTGGCTTGAAGGCTGCACCTAGAGAGTTTTGGTCAATGGCTCTATGTCCAGGTGGAGGCTGGGGATGAGTGGTGTTCCTCACAGGTCCATCTTGGGACTGGTACTGTTTAATGTCTTTATCAGTGACACAGCCAGTGGGACTGAGTACACCCTCAGCAAGTTTGCAGATGACACTGAGCTCAGTTGTGCAGTTGATACAACAGAAGGAAGGTTTGCCATCCAAAGGGACCTAAACGAGCTTGATAATTAGAATCATAGAATCACAGAAAAATTAAGGTTGGAAAAGACCTTCAAGATCATCTGGTCCAACCATTCCCCTACCACCAATGTCACCCACTAAACCATATCCCTAAGCACCATGTCCAACCTTTCCTTGAACATCCCCAGGGACAGTGACTCACCACTTCCCTAGGCAACCTGTCCCAATGCCTGACCGCTCTTTCTAAGAAGGAATGTGTCCTAATTGTTTTAACTGTTTAAGAGTAGTGCTCTTTGTCCAATTCTTTGTTATCATTGTTGAAGAGTAGTGGCATGACGTTTCCATTTTTTCCACTCACCACGGACATCGCCTGACTGCCAGGACTTTTCAGCTATGAAGGAGAGAGGCTTGGCAACTCCATCAGCCAGTTCCCTCAGGACCCTGGGATTCATGTCATCAGGTCCCACAGACTTGTACCTGTTTAGATTCATCAGGTGGTCTCGAATGTGCTCTTCACGTACAGTGGGTGGGACTCTGATCCCTGAGCCTCCATCTATGGGTTCAGGGAAATGAAAGACTTGGAGAGCCCGTCTGCCTGTGCAGACGGAGGCAAAGAAGTTGCTGAGTACCTCAGCCTTCTCCATGTCTGTAGTTACCAATTACTCAGGTAGAGAAACTCATTCCTAATGTGAGAAATTAGCCACCTATAATCACTTACACACTAGTATTTTCACCCTTCGGTCTATTTTAACAAATGTTAAAGGCGCATGGTGGCCCTTGGGGACTCCTCCTGTCACCCCAATGCAGCAGCCCAAAGGAAGCTGGGTCCCCTCTTGTGCTCTTCCTCGAGGCTCTGTGCAGAAGGGCTGCCACCTCTCGTCAAGGGCTGGCGGATGGGAAAGAGACACTCACACAACCCCCAAGAATCGGCAAGAGTTCTTTATTGCCGGGTGTTTGGGGGCTCCAAGCTAATGCTTGGGATGGAGCCTGAGCGACGACGAGTAGGGAACTTGCCAGGCCCTGCTGCGAAGCTGTTGGTTGTCTCTGATGGCACAGAGCAAAGACCTGCTGGGGTAGTCCCAGGTCTCATGTGGCTGAGGTGGATCCACTTACATGGGTTCCTCCGCCTCTTCTTGTGGACCCACCTCCATGGGCTCCACGGTGTTAGGCAGGAGGACGAGCCAGTCCTTGCCTGGGACTGCCCACACGAGATGCCTTCCATCAGGAATATTTTCAGGCCAGGGTGCCGAACCAGGGGGTCACCCAGTTCCACGTTTAGGCCCCATGCCGCTATCCAGTTCATTTCCAGGCATGGATTCAATGCTGCCGTCTGTTTTATGGCCATGGCTGGGTCCCACGCTGTATTCTGGCCGATAGGCACACCTCTGCTCCCCACGGCTGTCCGCCTCACGCCCCCACCTTCACTCCACACCACCACTGCACCACTGCTTCGGCCCAGGCCCCCTGTCGCTGTATGTCTGAAGGGCCGGCCTGTTCCCTGCATTGCTGCGGTGCCAGTGATATTGCTGATACGTGTCTGTGGGCTGGGCACCAGACGTCCTGCAGGCACTGGTGTCTTTTGTGCCGGAGGTGCTTTTCCTCTGCCCATGACACATCTTCCTCTCGTTAGCTGCCATCCTTCTCAGTGCTTCCTCAGACCGCTTTGCTGTCCTCACACCGAGGAGGGCTGCTGCTCACCTTGCTCCTTATCTAGCCTTCTTCCTGCCGCGTACGCTGGCTCTCAGAGGACTGAGTAGCTGAGCAAGTGGTGGGCCAGCTGCAGGGGGTCCTGTTTTATAGGGCCCGGGGCAAAGGCGGGGCAGCGGTGGCCACTGTGACCTCAGCAAGCCTCTGTGATGCCCAACATGAGTGGCCCAAAGGCAGCTGTGCTGGGAGCAGCCTGGAAGATGCCCTCACGTGGAGGAAGGAGGAGGGTTGGGGGGGATGAGGGCCCCTTTTCTGGGGCTGGCTCCCCCAGGCCATTTGGCTTGCCAGAGAGAAAGGCTGCCCCAGTGCAATACATCCTGCTTCAACCCATTTTTCTTCTGATCTCCAAGGGTGAGAATCTCTTGTTAACAAAAGAAATTACATGTACTGGATTATTTTGTGTATTCTTTACATGCATACATAATACTTAATGAGTTCACCATTACTATAAAACTATAATCAAACTGAAAAATAATATTGTTAATATTGTCCGAATAAATGATTTAGAAGGAGGTGTGCTGAATATGGGATAGATAAGCTTCTACTGAAACAAGTTAATGATTGGAGTTGCTACTGACTAGAAACCTGATTTAGCCTTTTCATAATACCAAACACAACAGTGTGGATAGCTGATACTCAGATCAGCTCTGACGAGAAGGACCTGGGGGGTGCTGGTTGACAAGCAGCTCAACATGTGCCAGCAATGTGTGGTTGCAGCCCAAAAAGCCAACCTGGCTTTTCCTGGGCAGCGTGGCCAGCAAGGCAAGGGAGGTGATTATCCTCTGCTTTTGTGAGACCCCATATGGAGTGCTGCATTCAGCTCTGGGGGCCCTAGAACAAGAAGGTCATGGACCTATTAGACCAAGTCCAGAGGAGGACCACAAGGTTGATCAGAGGGCTGGAGCACCTCTCCTATGAAGACAGGCTGAGGGAGTTGGGCTTGTTCAGCCTCGAGAAGAGAAGGCTAGAGGGAGACCCTCCAGTGAACCTCCATTACCCAAAGGGGGCCCACAGGAAATCTGGGGAGGGATTCCTTGTCAGGGGGTGTAATGAAAAATGAGTAAAGCCATTAAAAGGGGGAATGGCTTTAAACTAAAAAAAAAAAAAAAAAAAAAGGTTTAGATTAGATATTGGGAAGAAGTTCTTCACTCTGAGGCTGGTGAGGCCACCCAAAGAAGCCGCGGATGCCCCATCCCTGAAGGTGTCCAAGGCCAGGCTGGACGGGGCTCCGAGCAACCCGGTCCGGTCCGGTGGGAGGTGTCTCCGCCTGAACCATATGAAGTTCAATGAGTCCAAGTGCAAGGTGTTGCACCTGGGTCAGGACATTCCCAGACATGAGAACAGACTGGGAGAAGAACTCATTGAGAGCAGCCCTGCAGAGAATGACTTGGGGGGTTCTGGTGGACAAAAAGCTTGGCATGAGCCAGCGGTGTGCACTTGCAGCCCAGAACGCCAGCTCCATCCTGGGTTACATCAACAGAGGTGTGGCCAGCAGGTCAAGGGAGGTGATGGCCCCTCTCTACTCTGCCCCTGTGAGGCCCCACTTGGAGTGTTGCATCCAGGTCTGTGGCCCCCAACACAATAAGGTTGTCAATCTGTTAGAATGGGTCCAGAGGAGGGCCATGAAGATGATCAGAGGGCTGGAGCACCTCTCCTATGAAAAAAAGGCTGAGAGAGCTGGGGCTGTTCAGCTTGGAGAAGAGAAGGCTCTGGGGACACCTCATTGTGGCCTTGTTCAGTACCCCAAAAGATTTTTTCTTATAAAAAATATGGAGAGCAACTTTTTGCTTAGTCAGATGATAGGAAAAGGGGGAATGTTTTTAAACTAAAAGGAGAATTATATTAGATGTTAGGAGGCAATTCTTCAGTCAGCAGGTGGTGAAGCACTGGAACCAGTTGCCCAGAGAAGCTGTGGATGTCCCATCCCTGGAGGTAGGTTGCATGAAGCCCTGGGAAACCTGATCTAGTGGTGGCATCCCTGACTATGGGTGGGGTTGAAAGCAGGTGATCTTTAAGGTTCCTTCCAACCCAAGCCATTCTATGATTTTATGATGATTCTATGTTTGCATGAGTTTTCCTAAGGCCTGTAATGTATGTGGATTGTGCTTTTTGGGAAGCACAACTTGAATATTTTCTGAGTATGTGTGTGAATTGTATGGCTTAATGACTGACTCAGCATAACCTTTGGCCACTTTCTCTTTGTGTTAGCAAACAGAGGAGACAAGACAGCAATAGCTATGCTCTTTCTCCAAAAACATTTAATCTTTCTTTTTTATTATTATTATTATCTAGTATTAAAAATTAAAAAAAATAAAAAAATATACAGTGGCTGTGATACATACAGTGTGATACTATCACACATAGTTCCAATTAAGCCCTTATGTTTCTTAATCCGAGCCAATGATTTCCATTAGTTGAATAGCACACAGGGTTTTGACAATGCTTATTTGTTGCATGCAAGGTATCAGGTGGTTGACCTGCTTCTAGCCTCTTCCCTCACTTTAAGTTCCAGTGTCATCACTTACATCCTGCTATCTTCTCTAATACAGTATTTTTTATCAGCTCCTTGTAGTCTGGAAATAACCTATGGCTTAATAGTTTCTTCGGAGAAAGTAAATGTTTCTATTACTCAGTATTTTTTCACTTAAGAAACTTTTGATTGCTTCACTAGCACAAGGATTAAATAAAATGAAATATGAAGAATGCAGGATGGAAGAAATACAGCTCAAAATTAATAAAATAAATGATACATGGCTGACATTTAATGGAATAAGAACGATCTATTTGTTGAAAGAGTTATAGCTGTTTTTTATAGAACTGTCTGCCTGTGTTCATCTGCTCACAGACACATCCTCGTTATTCTTTCATGCCAAACCTCTGCATGGCTACAATTGTTCCAGTATAGGATACTGGTGTTACCTATTGAAAGTGAGACTGTCCATAACAGACAGTTTGTCTAATTGTCTCTTCTAATATAGGTTGCAACAGGATGGTTATTTTATTTTAACAGAAAATTTAAAATAAAAAGAACTGGAGTGGTCTCAGTATGTGTTTTCTTTTTCACAGGTCCTTCAGTTGTTCGTAAAGCTTTTCTAGATGTGGAACCGATTTATTTATTTATTGTCTGTGGAAGATACAGCTGCTCAGCACCTCATCACAGGCAATGCAATCAAGTCATTATGCAAGGCAGACAACCTGATTTTCATAATGAAATTGAAATGTGTTTTGAAGTTTAATCTAATTTCAATCTTTAAAGCAGCAACAAGAAAACTTAGTACTTAACCCTATTTATTTATTTATTTATTTATCAATTTACATTAACTTTGTATTCATTTTTATTTCTATTTTCTGTATATACTTTTGGTGATTCTCTAGAGCCTTTCATCATTATTTGAACTTTAGACATTTAGAAAGTAAAAGCTCTCAAGCTTGAGAAATGCCTTTTTTCATATGTATTTTCATTGATTTTGGTTATGCACTTTAAAAATCAGTTTCCATGCTGAGTTACATTTCCCAGGAAAGTTTTAGCTTCCTAATGAAACAATAGTGAACCAAGGAAAAAAAAAAAAAAAAAAAAGTAAACTTGAAATGCAAAAATTACTGCAACGATTCTTGTCAGAACATCTGGCATGGGGTTGGGTTTGGAAAGGACAAGGGTAGGACAAGACAGGTCAGTTTACCTTCTTGAATCTGTTCCAGAAGTTCTTGTGCAGGTCTAGCTTCTCTTCTGGAGGTAGCATGGGAGTGATCTGTATCACAGCAGAACACCTTTGAAACTGGATCTGGCTTCACAAATTAAATGTGGAACCAGAACCACATCCTCTCTGTAGGTTAATAACCTCCTTGCCACAGATCAAAGGCATATAAATTGTAAAGAAAAAAAGTCAAAAATCAGAAAAAAAATCATATCTATATGGCCATTTCCCACTTTCAGTTCAGAAACTTTGGGCATATATGGTGCTATTGACTCTAAATATGCACTTATATTTATTTATTTCCCACAGAATTCCTGCCTCACTCAATGAAATGAACATAAAGGCAAGGGACTTGCACAGAGCTGAAATGGTGCAAGGTGATACAAATCTAACATTTGCTTTTTACTGACTTGGAATCCAAAATAATACTGACTTTCAATGGCATTAATTTTAGGTCTGTAATCAAACATATACTCAAGCTAAGCAGGAATTGTGTACAATAAGAAGTCTGTGCAGAAGACATTAAGATACAAGGTATTTATTGGTTACCTTTGACAGCTGTTGTAGCTTTCTCTGGGACTCCTTGTGTAGGTGACCCAAAAGTGAAACACATTTATCTTTCCTGCTTCTTAGTTTATTTACCCTATTCCCATCAAAGAAAGCAACTATACTTGTGTCTCATATTTCTTTGCCTTTAGGTTGTGTGGCTCTGGGGATTGATTTTTTCCATCTTATGTACAGTGTAAAAAGAACAACATAAAGGAGAAAATGGGCACCTTGTGTGACTCATAAGATAAATATTTATGAGTTTAGTAAATGATCGAGCTTAGGGTTTGGCACGTCACCCATAACTATGTGAAAGAATGAAACTGAACATGGTAAGCTACTGATATTAGAAGTGTATCTGTTTAAAAAGCAAAAGTTTTGAAAGATGAGGTGTGCTTTTGGATGAGAGAGGGAATTCCACCTGACTTTTTCACACATTTTCTACTTCACACATTTTCTACTTGTTATGATTTAAAAGTCCATTGGGGAATGAACTGAGACTCCAGCTCTATTCACATAAGTGAACTGGATGTTTTTAATAAAGATCTTTAGTTGCTGATGAGATAGTCCAGCTCTGAAAACAGTGATGTCAGAGAGAAAGGGTTCATGTCCCATTAATCTCCTTATACTATATCTATTCTGTGGCACAATGGGAGTTTTGCTGAGTTTTTATGATCATTAATTTTATTTAGAAGAGCACAACTGCATTGTCTTGCATGCTGTGGGCTTTGTGTATTGAAAATTTACTCTTTTGACAAAGTTTAAATAAAGTCAATTCCACGTATACTTGAATGTTTTACAGTTTCCTAACAAACAGTATCACTACAAGTGGCTGCAATTTGTATCATGTAATTGCTTTATGATGTCACAAACAGGAGATTATGACTTCCTATTAAGGGCCAGGAGGAGGAAGAGGTACAAATTTGATTATATGACAGATGGAGGAAACTTTATATTCTGAAAATGCCATCTTAGTACCCAACAAACTTTGGACAAGAAGTAGATGAAAACCTATTCACAAACCATTTGAATGATTATGAAATCAGTATTTTATTTGATACTTTTATCTCTTTCAAAAGTGAAATTTTTATTAATTTTATTTTATTTACTTATTTTAGTGGATACCAGTTGTTAAAGATGTGTATGTGTATCAAAATATCTGCCAACATTTACCCAGTAGCATTCCTAAATGTCTGCTTTGGTTAGGACCACACTAGAGTCTGACTTCATGGCTGAATTGAAAGAATATTATATCCCCAATGTGGCAAAGGTTACTGACTAATTTCAGAGCTAAATGAAAAAATTGTAATGGATTTTAATTAATCTTTCTGACAGGGTAACATCAGCTCTAATTTAATATTTATAAGAGCTATTGTTTTCAGTGTTGGGACCCTTCTTTTTTTTGTTTGTGTGTGTGTTTGTTTGTGTGTGTGTGTGTGTTATTACTTGGGTGATCCTCCCAGCAACTGCTGCTGCAGCCCATCATCCCATCACTATTCGTGCTGCCATCCAGTCTCCTTTGGATCCCACTTCTCCACTATTATGTCCACTGCTTTGCCACCCAAACTTTTTCCACGATATGTCTAGTACAGGTTAAGAGAGGATGAACATTTTCCTTCCACTTACATGCACTTCCTCTGCAGCACCATTTCCAGCAATTCCCCTGATTCCTGCTGCCACTTAAAGTCTTGCTTCCAAACAGTTTTTCCTTAACCAGTGAGACTACTGCTTACAACAGACTACACCAGAAAAGGAGAAGTAGCCTTTCTGATATCTTGTCATCTCACCATGGCGGAGGCTGGAGGGAGGTGCTGGTGATGAATCAGAGCTGCTTCTGTCCCTAACCACATCCTTTTTCCCTGGAACTCTAGGTAAATATTGGGCTCTTGGGGCAGTTATAGGGCAGAGAACTTCCAGTTAACAGAAATAACAAGTGACACAGAGACAACACAAAAAACAGCAGAGGTGCTTGTTGGATCGAGTTTTCTTGGGGTTTCTCACAGTTTGGAGAAGAATCACCTCCCACTTTCACAAGTTGGAAATATTCATATGGAAACATGATCTATCTAGATGCTAGCTGTCCTAGCTTAGCAGAATCAGAAGGACTGTTCAAGCTACACAGAGCCCATTCAGTGGGGAGTGAATTTTGCTGCATAATACATTTCTTTTCCTATGCAGCCAGTCTGGAATGTGACTTGAGCTTTTGAGATAATTATCTCAAATAATAAACAAGGTGACATGACATGAAGCCTACCAGACTGCAGTAGTCTGGTTTGTAACTATGAGTTCTGTGCCAGAATGAAAATGTCACAGAAGATTAAAATCTAGAACAGAAATATTTTTTCTAATTTTCATTAGTGATTAAATGACTTCAAACTTTCTGGTTAGTCCCCATTTAAAGATAACTCCAAAGGCTTCAATATTTATCAGTCTGAAAAAAAAAATATTATATGTGTATAATAGAAGGTGTTTCTGGTCTGTTGATACTTGTTGGTAACAAGTAACTTCATATTAAGTCAATCTACAGAGATTACAGAAATATCAAGAACATAGTGGATATCACAGAATAACATTTCATTTTCACATTTCTAAATCTCAAAATCATTTGAGAAAATAATGGGTGTTATTTTTCTTCTTTTTACACCTGCAGAAAATAAGCTGCAGTGAATCCTACACAGATTTCACTAACTGTCAAGCCAATGCTGTGAGGAGAATCAGTTTTCAACTCCTGTCATATATATGCTGGTCTATGGATCCCTCATTTCAAAGACATGTAGGCTGTACAAATAGGATAAAATTTTATATTACTTGAAAATTCAATATTTGTACTGAAATAACTCAAAGCAGAAGGGGAAGGATGGCAGTAGAGGCTTGTAGCTGAATACAAATTGCAGGGTAAAATCTTTTAATTGGTATTTGAGATTCTTTCCTGATTTAAAGGATAAGACCTATTAAATACAATGTATAAATGTTAAAAAATAATAAGCATTTGTAGCTACCCAATATAATTTAAAATATAAATTCTGGCTAACACAAAAGCCAAACCATAACTCATTTGCTCAACATCAAACAAATTAGTTATGATGCAACAACAACAACAAAACAAACAAGGAAATGATACTTACTCTACTGCTGAAGTGAAGGTGTCCTTTTCCATTGCCATGATTATTGTCTTGATTGACAATTTGCTATATCTGAGAAAAGTCTCAAATATGTTAGTCCCAAGAAATACAGAGACCCTTCAAATAATGATGCATCATCCTTTGAAGAGAATATCTGAATTGAAAGTGTAATAAATTTTTTGTGAGTTATAGTTTTCTATCCTACATTGTCCACTTTGCAAAACAGGATTTGCACATACAAAATTATATTTTAAGAAGTTGTAATTATTCATATTGGACTACTTAATGAATGTGTACCATTGCTTGACACTGAAAAACAAGAGACTATATTCTAAGAACATGGATCTTTAAACTTCATAGCAGTGAAGCCAGAAGGAAAGCAAAGAATTGTGATATATTTGCAGACTAAAACATAAAGTTGAATAGACTAATTTCCTTTGACAAATGGCAAAATTTAAATCTCTGCCTTGAATTATACAGAGTTTTCTGTCTTTGTTCTTTGCCCAGAATTTTTGGGCATTTGCTCATATAATGTGCATTTCCCTTTAATCAGTGATGTAATAAATTATTCTGTCATGCTCAAAACTGCTCTTTTCAGGTATGTTTATTGAAATACACAGACACACAAAAAACCCCTTCCTATAAGATAAACTATTCAGGCCTTAATGATATGTAGAAATGAAGTGAAAATAGTTAAAACTTGTTAATAAATAATATTTTCTATTTATAACAGTGGGCCTCAAGCATAAAAGCATAAAAGAAAACTTTTAAATCTTTACATTTCTTATATGAAAAAAATCAATAGAAATAACATAAAACTCAAGGGATTTCTGCATTGTACATGCATTTAGAAATGTGAATCTGATGACTTAATGACAAAAAAAAAAAACATATGTTTTTCTAACTATCCTTGATTGTATTGGAGTCTCCTAACAGTAATGATGGAGTAGGAAGCCAACAATCCTATATAATAAACAGAAATATTGGTGAAGTGTCAAACCCAGGTCATCACAGGAACCTTTAGAGCCAAAAAACGGTGTTACTAAGGAAATTAATGCTAAATATTAATGCAGTGAATTTAAAGCTTTATTTTATGTATTCATTTATTTTGTTATAAATATAGAAGCTACATCTATATTGTTAAGCTGAACAAAGCCAGGAAAATGGCCAAGCATTGGCAGGCTCATACATTAATCATTAGTGTACATCCTTGGCACATTTTTGATTGTTGTTGATTAGCACTAGCCTAAACAATGCCATTTTTGGAGTTAATGTAAGTGATAGAGCATTCCTAAAAGACCATCCTAAAATGGATTATGACATCTTATTTTAGGAAGATGTTAGCTGAGCTGTATAGGATGAGCTAAACTGTTATGCTTGGTCTCAGGATGAAAATACAACCATTGTGAATTATATTTACTGGTGCAGATATAGCCAAGATCACTCATCATATCCCCAAAGAACCCCAAGCTCTTCAATGTACAGACTATGCAAGAGAGAAGATTTTGTCTTTCTTAATTCTAGCTCCAATCCATGCAAAACAGCTTCTACTCTCACAAAATCCTACTTTTCTAAACTTCAAATCCTCAACATTCATTATTCTCCAAGGGCACCTCTATTTTGAAAACTATAAGGTAGGTTTTGACATTTATCTAATTCATGATTCAGCTTAAAGATAGTGTTTTCTCTCTAGAGATAGACAGAGCTAGTGTTTTCCATGAGATATTCTGCCACTAGCTGGTTTTCTGCTCTGGCACTGTTGATATATATATATATACATATATATATATTTGGTATGAAGAAACTGATGAATGATAACTTAGGTTTCTTCTGCTTGCACTGTAATCCAAACCTAATCAACACCAAAATGTTGGTTTCCTGAACAACAGGTGGGAAGAAAATTTCTGTTTTAGACTGCATTCCACAAAACGTGGCAGAATGTGCAGCATCCTGCAGAGGGCTGCTGAATAAATCCCAAAGCCTGCTCCTTTTTTCATTCAGATGACTTGGTCATTGGTACTGGCAGGTTCTTTCCAGTGGGGAACTGCTGCCTGACTTCATCTCTTTAAAAAATATTGCAGAGAACCAGCCTATGATAAAAAAAAAATAAAAAAAAAAATCAGTTAAGAATCTGTACTTTCAGAAGGCATAACAATAGTGTGCTGCTCAGATTTTTGTGTATGCAAAGAGATGCAAAATATTCCCTTAGCTAGGAGGAAAAGAGTGTCATGAGAACCAGGGACATTTGGCATGATGTGATCACCAGACTCCTACTGGAACTTGAGGTGGTCCATTTAAAGCCTTGGCTCAGGACCGTCTTTGTGGGACCTATCTAAATGTTACGTGTCTGTCTAAACTTGTCATCTGGACTCTGCAGTTCTGTCGAGAGAAAAAAAGAAACACCTCTGGAGAGCAATCATTTCCTCATTGATGAGGAAACGATGACTAGTTTAATTTAGACCTTAATTAACAATCTTGCCAAGTTCTCTGTTTCCCACCAGGGAAAGCAACAGATATATTTACAGTCCAATTTAGCCAAACACAGCACATATTTAAGGGAATCCCTATTGCTTAAATCCACATGCTTCAGCCACACTAAATATAATTAAATCTATAGATATGTATGAAGCTAAGAAAATACTTAAAGATACTTCTGAAGACTGACTTGGTTAGGAACCTTTTGAGATTCAATTCGCTGATTTTTTTTTGCCACAGATAGAAAAATGAGCTGAACAGATATAGGATTTTGTCAAGAGTCTTGCTGTATTTCATCAAAATTTACCCATTTAAGATGTTACTTTATTTATTATTTTTGTGTTGGTTTCCTACACAAAATGCACTGGTCTCCAATTTTCTAGAACTTTCTATTTATTTATTTATTTATTTATAACAAGCTGGTTTCTTTCTGCAAGGCATATAACCAATAATAACTGTAACATATCCATTCAAATTTCACTTCAAAAAAATATTCAGGCTTTAACAGTATACTCCTTCACATCTGTTTTTTAAGGTCAAGTTGCTTCAAACGGTTCCATAGCAGAAACTCTTATTTCTCTGACTGCTTTCTCATTGACTTAAACTTATCTGAAATGCAGTTAGCTCAAACTTAGATGCAGGTAATGAATAATGTAACCTTGCACATCCTAATTCTGCCCTTTCTTCACATTAGATGTTGCCATCAATTATTTTATATATAGTTATACTATTACCCTCACAACCCATTTTCCTGCTTGCTTCTCAAGCAAATCAATTTGCTAATATATTTCTATAAATGCCAATTCAGAATTACGTAGCTCAAGTCTCTGCTCATGAGCCAAACTTCTTTAATGGATCAGTCCTTTAATTTTCTTTTTATTATAATAATTTTGTCTTTTTCAGGGCCAGACAGTTTAAAGGAAACCATCATTTTTTTTTGGCTGCCAGGAGTATTTTGGCTGTCAGTAGAAACCTAATCAAACCTAGAAAAGTACTATACTTATTTGGCTTAGATCTCAGCAGCAGAAATGCATGTTCAGTTCCTGGTCTCTGTCTGCCCTTCACAGAAAATGTCAGATACTTCAGAAGATCTACTAGGAATCTTTGATAATTTTTTTCAAAAATGCTTGCTCATACTTAGTGTTTCTAATTTTATATTTGAACACTAGATAAAAATATGTGGAAAAAGTTTTGTTTTGTTTTTAAATAAATTGCTTGCGTCATTTATGTGTATAAATTTTCAACATTAGGTAACCTTTAATTTTCAAGATTTATAAAAATCTAGATGTAAAGATGAATTCATCACAGTAATTCATCACATTGCATTTTTAAGTCATCTCACAGGCAACAACAGTGTATTATCCTGAAAGAGTATCAAGTCTGCAAGCTAAGAAGCAGGGTGGTGGTAGTGGCAGGGATTGTTAATCAATGTTTATGATAAATTCAGCAAGCTTATCCCATGGAGGAGTCAAGACTGGATCTTCTGGCATAAGTTTCCTAAAACCAAGCTATTGCAGAGAGTGAGAAATGAAATTGAATTTACCTTCATTTAATTTTCTGTGGCATCAGATTTGGTCAATATATGGAAGCTCACTGAAAAAAATCTAAAAATAATGTATGTACTGTCTCTCAAAACTAATTTTAACCTTTGCATCTTGAGCAGACTATATTAAGCAGGCAGAGGCCAAGACTAGTGCTAGTAAAGACACAGAGTAGTTTCTTAAAAAGGAGGAGAAAACTTTCTGGATCGCCATCTGCTTTACTAAATCATATTACAATGCAGAAGAACAGGGAATGAGAAAATAAAATTTCATGAGTGGAAAGTGAGGAAAAGAAGGTCTTTTGGGTTTACAAAGTCACAGAGAGGGTGTCATATCTTTGTGGGCTCCCCTTTCCACTGGAAGAAGGGGAAAGGACAGCACAGTAACAAACTTATCTGGGAAAGAATCACAGAATCATCACAGAATCATACAATCATAGAATAGCTTGGGTTGTAAGGGACCTTAGAGATCACCTAGTTCCAACCCCCCTGCCATAGTCAGGGATGCCACCCACCAGATCAGGCTTCCCAGGGCAACCTGGTCTTTAACACCTTCAGGGATGGGCCATCCACAGTTTCTATGGGCATCCTGTGCCAGTGCCTCACTACCTTCTGAGTGAAGAATTGCCTACTAACATCTAATCTAAATCTCCCTTCTTTTAGTTTGAAAACATTCCCCTTTGTCCTATTACCTAACCCAGTACAAAATTGCTCTCCTTTTTCATAAGCCTCCTTTGAGTACTGGAAAGCTGCAATAAGGTGTCCCCAGAGCCTTTTCTTCTCCAGGCTGAACAGCCCGAGCTCTCTCAGCCTTTCTTTAGTCACTGCACCAAGCCTGTCGGAATTTAAGAAGCATTTGGACTGTGCACTTAGTCACATGGTCTAAAATTTTGGGTAGACCTGTGTGGTGCCAGGAGTTGGACTCAATGATTCTTATAGGTTCCTTCCAACTCGGGATATTCTATGATTCTATGATTCTTCACAGGAGAGGTGCTTATCTTTGTGGCACTCCCCTGGACCCTTTCTAATAGCACCACATCCTACTTGTGCTGTGGGCACCAGATTTGGATGCAGCACTCCAAGTGCGGCCTCACAAGGGCAAAGCAGAGGGCAACAATTACCTCCCTCCTTTGCTGGCCACTCCTCTGTTGATGCAGCCCAGGATGCAGTTCTTCTGGGCTGCAAGCACACACTGCTGGCTCAAGTCAAACTTTTAGTCCACCAGAACCCCCAAGTCATTCTCTGCAGGGCTGCTCTCAATTAGTTCTTCTTCCAGTCTGGGAATATCCTGACCCAGGTGCAGAACCGTGCATTCGGACTCAAACCTCATATGGTTCACATGGGCCCAATTATCAAGCTTGTTTAGGTCCCTTTGGATGGCAAACCTTCCTTCTGTTGTATTAGCTGCACAACTGAGCTCAGTGTCATCTGCAAACTTGCTGAGGGTGTACTCAGTCCCACTGGCTGTGTCACTGATAAAGACATTAAACAATACCAGTCCCAAGATGGACCTGTGAGGAACACCACTCATCCCCAGCCTCCACCTGGACATAGAGCCATTGACCAAAACTCTCTGGGTGCAGCCTTCAAGCCAATTCCTTATCCACTGAATGGTCCACCCTTCAAATCCATCTCTCTGCAATTTGGAGATCAAAATATCATGTGGGACCGTGTCAAAGACCTTACAGACATCCAGGTAGGTGATACTGGTCAGTCTTCCTTTCTCAACTGATTCAGTCACTCAATCACAGAAGGCCACCAGATTGGTCAGGTATGATTTGCCCTTGGTGAAGCCATGCTGGCTGTCTCAGATCACCTTCTTGCCTTGCATGTGTCTTAGTATTGCTTCTAGGAGGATGTGTTCCATGTTATTCCCAGGCACAGAGGTCAGGCTCACCAGTCTGCAGCTTCCCAGTCTTTCTTTCTACCCTTTTTAAAAATGGGAGTGATGTTTCCCTTTTTCCAGTCACCATGAACTTCAGCTGACTGCCAAGAGTTTTCCAATCAAATGGAGAGTGGCTTGGCAACTCCGTCAGTCAGTTCCCTCAAGACCCTGGGATGCATGTAATTGGGCCCCATAGACTTGTACATGTTTGGTTTCATCAGGTAGTATCAAACCTTCTCTTTTCTCACAGTGGGTGGGATTTTGATCCCTCAGAGGGAACCTCCTTAGAGGTTCATGGACTCAGGAGGTGTAGGAAGCCTGACTGGCAATGAGGACTGAGGCAAAGAACTTGATGAGTAACTCAACCTTCTCCATGTCTGTTGTTTCCAGTCCTGCCTTTTCATTTATCAGAGGGGGTACACTCTCCTTGGCCTTTCTTTTCTGGACATTGTATGTATAGAATTTCTTCTTGTTATTCTTTGCATCCCTTGCCGAGGTCAGTTGCATCTGTTACTTGGCTTTCCTGATCCCATCCCTATACATTTGGATGGCAACCCTGTACTCCTCCCATGCCACATTGTGTCTGCTCCCACTGCCTGTCCATTTCCTTCTTACTCCTCAGTTTCACCATCAGGTCTTTTCTCAGTCATGTCTGTTTTCTGCTTTCCCTGCTTGATTTCTTAAATGTGGGAATGGAGTGCTCTTGTGCTCTAAGAAAAGTGCCCTTGAAGAGTTGTCATTTCTAATCAGTTCCTCTGGCCCTAAGGACAGTGTCCAGGGGGATTTCATCCACTAGGGTTTAAAAAAGCTGGAAGTTTGTTCTTGTAATCCTCGGGGTATTGCCTTCGCTCTTTGCCAGGGCCATATAGGTCACAAACAGCCAAGCTACGGTCTCTGCAGCTCAGACTGCCTCCAATCTTCACCTCTTTAATGAATCCATCCACACTGGTGAGCACCAGGTCCAGTAACACTTCTCTGCTTGTTATGTCTAATACCTAGACCAGGAAGTTATCCCCAATGCGCTCTGGGAGTCTGCTGGATTGCTCACAGCTGCTGTGTGGCTTTCCCAGCAAACATTCAGGTGACTGAAATCCCCCATCAGGGTGAGAGCCTGTGAGTGCAATGCTTCCTGTAGCTGAAGCAGCAAGGCCTCGTCTCCCCTTGATCAGGTGGTCTGTAGTAGAAAGCCATGAAAAAGTTCATTTTAAGTTTAGAAAGAGCAGCCAGGGAGAAGGAGAGGCAGAAGATACCAAGCTGCAAAACAGAGTTTTTTGCAGTTTTAGCAGCTTGTTACTTTGTCAAATGGTAACAGCCTACTTCCAGAGCAGCAGGGCCTGCACCTGCTCATCTAAGGGTTTGCATTGAAGGCATGAGGAGAAACAGGTGAAGTCCTACTACACTGAAACCCAAGCGCAGTACATCCGGACTGGCTGTTGGAGGCCCGTCCGGAAACATACACCTCTTATGGTGGAAATGGATGACTGTTCTGAGGAAACTCAACTTTATTCAGGGGCCTATATGCACAGAATATGTAAGTTCTTGATACAGTCATGGACCTGGTAATGCTCCCTCACTGTTTTACTGTTTGGGTAAAAAAAAAAAAATACAAAGCATTTATTTATTTGCCAATACAGAGAACACATCCTTGTGCTGCTTCTTGGAACAAGCTGGTCAATGGTGCTGGGTTGCCCTCCACTCCTCTGCCTTCTTTCCCTTAGGAATTCATCCCTCCTCACATCAGTATTTTCCCACATTGAGAAGAGCTCTTACTGTCTTAGCAACTACCCTGTGTGTTTTCACATATTCTGTTTTGCAAAGTTCCATCTCCCATACTTTCTTGCAACTTAGCAACATTTTTTTTTTTTTTTCCTTAGCAAAGCTGAACAAAAGTCACACAACCGTATTGCACCACTGCAACCTCAGACTGCTCACCCCCTGGACTGAGCCACCAGCTCATCCTCCAGTGTATCTGCAATAGCTGATCAGCTGAATCGTCTTTAGGCACCATGGGTTGTACTGACCAAATATTCTTTAACTATAATAGGTGCTGCCACATTAAAGGGTACTTATCAGAGTCAAACATTTGCCTGTTTCAGAGTCCTGCTAAAGACTTTCACTGAGACAGTTTCATAAAGTTGAAGGTATTTAATAGTGTGACAGACATAACAGATTTGGAATAGCCATTGAAAAATACATGTATTGTGATAGCTAAGATATAATAATAGTGCTAGCAAAATTCTATCTTTGGTATTCCTCACCAAAAGGTGAAGTCACAGAGCTTACCAAGAAAGTGTCCCTGTCTTGGTGGAGGAGAAGGAGCACAGCCCATTGACTGCCTCTTCTAGGTTCCCAACTTCTTCTTTCTCTCCACTGCTCTTCTTTTTTTCTCACTCTCTCTTTTTTTTTTTTTTTTTTTTTTTTTTTTTTCTTTCCCTAACACTAACTTTTTATACTAACTCCTAACACTCTTTTATATACTAATATTATCTGTTCCTCCCCTGGGGTAATCCTTAGCATGACTTGGGTGAAGAGTCGAATGCTATAATCATATCTGTTTAACATGTACTCATAAGCTCATTATCAGATTCAGAGATATTAACTTTCATATTCATTTTACAAATAATGAAGCAACTCCAGGCATCATGGCCTTCAAGATTCTGTTCTGCTGCCAAAACAGGTCTGTCCTGCTAACACAAGACTTCCTCCTTCAGATATCCTGACCTATAATAGCATCTCACTTAGCTTGTCTGTTCAGTCTCTTTCTACCCAGTTCTTAACCGCAATCGAATCCCAGCTGTTTCTGTCTGGTGCTCTTTAGTACTGTGCTAGGGTTATTTATGTAGAATGTGTTGTCACCAGAATGTCAGCATTTCAAACAAGGACATTATGCACCATTAACAATGGAGTTTTATTGTTGCTGACTTCCCTATTAAGGGCTTTCTTGAAAAATGCTAACATTTTCTTTGGCTAGAATAAGTTCATTCTCCTCTCCAGTTTACCTGTTCAATTTCCCTCCTGGTATTTCCAGATGTTTCTACAAAGGTATTCTGAGCATTGTATGTGGGCACTGTAATTTGTATTTTTAGTATCTGTCTAATTTCACTGACTGATATATTTTACCATTTTAATGCATTTAATTTAGTTTTAATTTAATGCTATAATGATCAGAAGAGGTCCTCAATGACCCAAGAGGGTGTTTGGGAATGGCCAGCATGTCTTTACCATGGGCAGATTTACCTGGCTAATCTCTTTTCTGATGAACTGACAGGCTAGTGGTCCTTTTGATGTGATCTCTCATGTCATCTCTAAAGCCACATTGGTGAGATGTAGTTTGGGTATATAGACTGTAAAGTAGGTGGAAGACTGGCTGGTGAGTGCTGGAGAGGGTGAAACAGCAGGTGTTGCACTTTGAGGACTTCAGTTGTAGTTAATTATCTCCTGATCTAGAGACCATATGCCTCCTAATGACAGGAGCATGGTCAGCACTCATGCAAATACATCTTCCGGTTATTATTCGTCTGAGAAAAATGAAGTTTCCTTGCTCAGGTCTGCACCTTAACAAAAAAATAAAGCACAGTAAGTGGGGAGAACTTGGAAATTAGCTTGAAAAAGCTCACTTTTGATTTGAGCTAAAACAATAACATAGAGTTATGTCATGCTAGGCGGAAACTGGAGAGGTTTTTTTTTTTTTGTATTGGAAGGATTTTTTTTTTTTTCTGAAGACACTGTTCATATTTGCATGGGTTATCAATCAGGTTTGAAAAAGAATGTCAGTTTTGTTTCTCATCCATTAATTTCTTCTCCAGGGTTTTATTTATTTATTTATTTATTTATTTATTTATTTATTTTTAAACCTGGAGTTGTGTCTGCAAGGTTTTGGATTTGTTCTTGTTTTGTTTTCCAAAGGTAACAAAAATTTGTTTACCTACTATTAGTCACATCACAAGCAGCTTTTTACATGGATTGAATGCAACTCTGTAACTTCCCTGAGATGTATTGATGGACTGATATATTGGAAAAGGTTGTAAGAATCATTTAGCATTGCAGCTCAGGACACAGGTATTTGTAAACCATTATAATTTGAGGGGAAAAGAAGGAGGACAAGTTAGTTGCTAGGTAAGTGTTAAATGTGGCATTGATGCTAATACAGAACCTTGTTTCCTCCTCCCCTCAATGTGAATATTTGACCACTTTTTCCTAATACTTTCTTTCAGTCCTGGAAACACTTAATTACAAGAATTCTTAAACTATTCTTTTTCTTTAGCAATGAGGATTATTGCCAATGATTAACTGAACGCTCGAAGTAATAAATTAAAGTTCAAACAATTCCCCTTGTGCCTATATTTGATACCTAAAAAAAAAAAAGATTTATCAAAGAAACAGGATTTTTCATTTTAGAAACCAGGCTGGTTGTGCCTGTTATACTATGTTAATTTAGAAATCTTTCTACTTTTACCGATTATTTTAATCAGTGCTCCTGGTACTCAGTAAAGTGTAATTCACAGATCAGCTATATTCCCTCACTTTTAGAACGGCCCTCGTTAAATTAAAATATTGGCTCCAGTTTTGACAGCTATGAGCTGTTCATGACCTTCACAAGCACTTTTGAGTATTATATATCTATACCCTCTAAATATTGAAAATCAGAATTTGTTTAGCTTGTTACTTCTTTTGAGTTTATGCAGAAGCTACAGCACTGGATTCCTGCTGGAATCTGAATCTCTCCTGTTTGAGTGATGATGATTCTTTTCATAAAATTGAGGTATTCTCAGAAAATATTCTTACATTTAGTATTTAATAAACCCTGATGATAGAACTTAAATTACTTTAATTGGTTTTTATATATATATATTTACATATGAATAAAGTATGCATATAAATTATATATAAATTTACATCCACATGGCGCACTGTATCAGGATCTTTAAATGATTAAAATATGTTGAATGAATAATATATCTACTGGCTGCTCATGGCTTGGACTGGCATACGCTTCATTGGGTTAAAAACTGGCTGGATAGCTGGGCCAACAGAGTTCTGGTGAATGGAGTCAAATCCAGTTGGAGGCCGGTCACTAGTGGAGTCCCCCAGGGCTCAGTACTGGGGCCAGTCCTCTTTAATATCTTTATCAATTATCTGGATGAGGGGATCGAGTGCACCCTCAGGAAGTTTGCAGATGACACCAAGTTAGGTGCGTGGGTCGATCTGCTGGAGGGTAAGAAGGCTCTGCAGGAAGATCTGGATAGACTGGACCGATGGGCTGAGGCCAACTGTATGAAGTTCAACAAGGCCAAGTGTCGGGTCCTCCACCTGGGGCACAACAACCCCAAACAGAGATACAGGCTAGGAGATGAGTGGTTGGAAAGCTGCCTGACAGAGAAGGACCTGGGGGTTTTGGTTGATAGTCGGCTGAATATGAGCCAGTAATATGCTCAGGTGGCCAAGAAGGCCAACAGCATCCTGGCTTGCATAAGAAAGAGTGTGGCCAGCAGGGCTAGGGAAGTGATTGTCCCCCTGTACTCAGCTCTGGTTAGGCCTCACCTCGAGTACTGTGTTCAGTTTTGGGTCGCTCACTACAAGAAGGACATGGAGGTGCTTGAGCGAGTCCAGAGAAGGGCTACGAAGCTGGTGAAGGGTCTGGAGAACAAGTCTTATGAGGAGCTGCTGAGGGAGCTGGGACTGTTCAGCCTGGAGAAAAGGAGGCTCAGGGGCGACCTTATCGCACTCTACAGGTACCTTACAGGTACCTTAGGCTGTAGCGTGGTGGGGATTGGTCTATTCTCCTACATGCCTCGTGACAGGATGAAAGGAAATGGGCTAAAATTGTGCCAGGGGAGGTTTAGGTTGGGTATTAGGAAGAACTCCTTTACTGAAAGGGTTGTTAGGCACTGGAATAGGCTGCCCAGGGAAGTGGTTGAGTCACCATCCCTGGAGGTCATTAAAAGACGTTTAGATGTAGAGCTTAGGGATATGGTTTAGTGGAGGACTTGTTAGTGTTAGGTCAGAGGTTGGACTCAATGGTCTTGGAGGTCTCTTCCAACCTAGACGATTCTGTGATATTTCTTCTCCTTATTGGCCAGGTTACCTCTGTGATCACTGACAGATACTTCACCAAAAAGTGAATGGAGTTTTTGTTTTTATTGCACAAACTAGACAGCACTATGTAAGCAAGGGGGAATGTGGGGAGAAAAAAAAAAAAAAAGAGGTATAGGAATGTCTATCTTGCAAATGAAAAATGAAATATAAAAGCAAAAAAAACAGGCTCAATATCACAGGAAATGCGTCTTGCACATCTGAGAATAGAATCATTCAGTCTAGTTCCTTAAATGCAAAGCTATCAATCCCTGCACTTTCAAAACTGTACGGTATGTTTCTTGGATGATCATTAGAAGAGTATCATAATGTTTAATTGTAAAAATAAAGTGTTGAGTGTTGTGTTTTCTCACAAATAAACAAAACAATAAAAAGGAAATTATCAGAATGAAATCTGTAGATTCATATTTTTCTTAATGTGTGCAATACTGCACCTTCAAATTTATTGATTTATGTTCCATTGTGCAATATTAGGAGAGTTTATAGTTATGGAAGGAACATTTTTTTAATTTTATGAGGATTTTGTTTTTCTTTATTTAAGATGTAAAATAAGATTGTGTTTCAGAAAAATGTAGTAGGAATTAAAATGTCACTGAAGAGGACTAACTAGCTTAGTCTAAGAATTTTATGAACACTGATACATAGATATTCTGAGCAAGTAATCAGAAATGTTGAGCAGTTATTTCTGTCTACAATTGTGGGAATCAAGAACCTAAGAAAAAAAGAAATAGCAGCAAACACAAAGTAAGCAGTCTTCTCTCAAATGTCCTCTCAAGATGTTATTTAAACTAGAGACAAATTGCTTTCAATATGACAAAATAATAGATTTTTAAAAATAAAAGGATGAAAAAACATGGATGTGTAAAAAACAAGACAATGAAAAGCAGTTGTCTTTTGACACCATGTGTTCAATAAAGACTTTTCATTCTCGCTGAATGGAATGGAGGAAACTATGCTGCCTGAGCAATTGTTTGGAGCACCACTCAGCACTTAGAAAAAATGATGATCCAGCACCATCCAGTACTATCCAATACTGTCATTCTCTGAGTTATTGAAACTCAAGCAATCTCATTTTTTTGGGATATGTTTTATGGGAAGTTAGGATATAGTGACTTTGAGTCACTATAAGAAGCACCATGTCCTCAGCAGAATGGTGACCATCACTACTGTAGGATCTGCTTTCCAGTCCAGTGGTCTGGTAACTGGGAAATACAGAAAAAACTCAGTGGCTGTATTTTATGTCTCTTTTTCTTTTATTTTCCATGGTTATCCTAATGCTCATGCTCCTCAGCCATTGTTGTTATTGTGCTGTCTTAGCAAAATGGAGGGGAGGGATACTGTGATTCAGGTAGCTGATTCTACCTCCCCTGAACCACAGATATATCATCACATTACACTACAAGACCATTACTGTTCCATTAAAATGTGTAATTTTTTTTTTTTCTTCATGCATGCTACATATTTAACTGAATCACTACTCAACAGAAATACTTGGAAGAGGTCCTCTACGAGGTTTGTGTATACTTTCAACAGCCTCTACTATACTCAATTCATCAAAAAATTAAATATATATAGGATATATATATTTATATAGATCCTTTTCCCCCTTTCCTGATGCATTTAAAAATATTTGAAGTTACAGCTGGAAGCTTGATCTGGTCTTTTGTCTTTGCTCATTAGTACGTAATAAATCCCTGTAACTACAGTGATGCTTCTGGTGAATCATCTCATCATCTTCATATGTTGTACCACTACCTACTTCTTGCAATATAGGTGGGGTTGCACATTTTGTCTGTACGGTAGTACCCTAAGCATAATGTCTGTTCCTCTGATGATGGACAAGGTGGAAGAAAATCTGCTTTACTGTCCCTGTTGTTTACTACAGTGGAGAGGTTAAGAGAAATAAGATTTAGTTTTCTCTCTTGAAATCAGGAAGCCTGATTCCCAAAGGAAATAAAGCATGCGATGACCACATTTTATTGTGTTAACTTTAACCACTATAGTTGTCAGTGCTACTTCTCTGCTCCAAAATAAACATGTATTCAGAATCATTCCTGAACATGGGTTCAAATCTTTGATCTTGCCTATATATACCTGTAGAAACAAATGGCTTTTGACATATGACATACTGAAAGAGTATGTCTCTTACTTAAAGAAAATTTAGATGCAGTTCACTATTGCAGGACCAGATTTCTGCCCCTTAGCCACTATTTCTGTGTTTTATCTAATCAATGTTTCATTTCAAAAGTATAAAAAGATGTGGTAACTAGAGCTCCAGTTCAAATACCTAGTCCCTGGACTGTAGTTGAATAGCCTAATCACTAAGTTTAATGAAATATTCTGATACTATAGCTCATGTGTCACTGGGACCATGTACTGCTTAAACAGGATGAGGAAATGCACTTCTATTCAGAGTACTGTCTGGCTTGCTGGTATAGACCCGTGTTCCACTGGAAAATGGGAGTATAGATTTGAATTCCCTTATGCTGATGAACGGATTACTCATAAAAATAAGTACCCTCTATATTGTTTCTGAATGGTAATGGCAAAGTGTAGTGCTTTTTGATAGATTCAGTGCTGCATTTTTGATTTAGTATTCACCCAGTATGCTTGCCATTGTCTGTAGGTTACAAAGAAGTTTAGAAGAGAAAGGAGGGTATAAAATGTTTGCCTGTGAATTATTAGAACATTAGACAGAGTAACAATCCTAAAGTTTGTTGTATGAAAGCAGAGAAAATGGGACTTTTTTTTTTCCCTGTCTTGTTCTTATGTTTCAGTTTTTGATCTGTTTCTTTTTCATCTTGACTGAAACTACAATAAGTAGTTGTAGTTGAACTATAACCCTTGGGTCATACCTCCCAAGATCAGTGAACTGAGAGGAGAAAAAAAAAAGAAAAAAGAAAAAAGAAAAATATATATATTAAAATTAGTCCAGAGTTCTTTCTATGCTGAAAAGATGGGTTACTGAGAAAGGGGGGTAGGGCTCTAAGAAGGGAGAAGAAAAGTGTTTTGTACAGGACTAAGGAAAACCTGAATCAAATATGGGTGACTTGGCAAATTTGGATTAAGTGTTACTGCCAAGCATTGTGACTGTAAAACAATTTTAGGGATTTCTGCATTTTCTACAGTAAGTGGTATGAAAAATAAATGCATAAAGAAATTCATTCTGAGTGTTCCAACATTTTGTCACTGATGGTAAATAAAGAACTGCTCTTTGTAAGACTGACAGTCTTATACATTTACTGTGGACTGATTTAATGCTCTATAATTAAGTGTAAAATCAGAAAAGAGGAAAATGTAATGATGAGCAAAATTTCATAGCTAGATTTTTGATTTGCCAAATGTTTCAGAAGGCTGCAATTTCACAGCAGGATTGGTTCCAGAAGTGGAAATTGGACATAAATATTTCCAGAGAGTGGAAATGTAAATTAAAAAAAATAATTAAGAAACACATTTTGTCCTAATAAATTCTCTATTAATAACTATGAACTAATCATAGAGCCATGGTTTAGAAATCAACTTATGAAAAAAAAAATCTTTAATGAATTAACCTCAATTGTAAATCTGTGCCTAAGTATATTTCAAACAGTTGGTCAGTTTTGGTGCATTATTTCATGATAATTGCACATAAAATGTTCTGGGTGTGTTGGCTGCTGAACAAGAAACAATATGACTATTACAAATCAGTATTTTTCAAGTATTACATAAATACTCTAGCACCATAAAACATCTATTGTCACTAACCAATAGTTCATTAACTTTTATTTATTTATTTATTTATTTTTTCTTTTTAACCCATGGGCTGCATTTTTCTTTAGGGATCATTAGATCCTATTTATTAAAGAAAGATACACAATAGAATGTCTGACTCTTCTTTTGTTCCTGGGGAACATAATGGATACCATGGTTGCAAAAGAAAATCACTATTCTACAGTTATATGATTGGTTTGAAGACATTCTTAAAGCCTTGGAATGGCTTTGGGGAGAAGTAGGGTTATTATAGCACTGAACCTGCACTATTCATGTTAACATTAATGTATATTTCTTATAAGATATAATTTCTTATAAGATATAACTTGCCTTTAAGACAAGTAGCAAAATTAATAGTGATTTTAACACAGATAAGACAATCTGCTAGAGCCAGTTACTGACTCACCATGAAAGCAGGAGCCCTTTCTTTAGGGAATTTCTGTCGATAACAGGTGTACCGTGTATTTGAAACTCTTGTCAAACAAAAAGGCTTTGGCACAGAAAAGTGCTGATTATAGGTGGTAGTGATTGACCCAACTCTGTGCTATTTGTGTTTGATTAAATGTCTGTTATTGATGAACAGAATAATGGCCTTGCTTCACTGTTGGACTGAATAACAGCTAGTTTTAGGAGCCAATCTTATTATCTAGTAGTTAAGTGCCATCAACATGTCTGAGATTGGAAGCATGCAAGAATGAAAACTGTACATGTGGTAAAGAGAACTATTTGAGCATGCCAGTATATCATGAAAAATAAGTCCAGAGAAGATAAAGAGTGCCAAAAGGTGAGCAAGTTTATAAATTAAATTGTTGCAGTTGGACAAGTTTCTACAAAGTTTTAGAAAAAAATAATTTATACTTAAATGGGAGTCTTTTATGATTCATTTGGAGGTTTTTATGGAACAGTTTAGGATTTTTTTGAAAAAAAAAGGATCAAAATTACTTTTTTTTTGGGGGGGGGGCGGCAGGGAGGATAGGGGGAAAGATGAATGGAAATAGAGTGGACCAAAAGTAGAAATTCAGGTAATGTTTTCGTGGAGAGCTTTGTAAAATCTCTAGATAATACTGTTTTTATTGTTATTTATTTTTATTTTATTTATTTTTATTCAATTTATTTATTTTTTTTTTTCAGTGGAGGAGTATTTTGGTAAAACCAAATAAAGGAAGTTGAATTTAGTTTTTAGTTCTCACTATTCCACTGTGTTATTAAATGGCAATAAAATAATTAACCTTCCCCAATTTGTGTCTGTTCTGACTGTGACAGTGATCTCCCTGTCCTTATCTTGATTCACGAGATTTTTCACTGTATTTTCTCTCCCATCTTGCTGAGGAGGAAGAGTGAGAGAGTGGCTTGGTGGGAACCTGTCAGCTAACCAGGGCTAACTCAACACATACATTTAAGAGAACGTCAAACTGCCTGATGATCAGTGGCTCACAAAACAGCTGATGTGAAAACTCACTGCAAACACTGCCTTTTTTGTTTGTTTGTTTGTTTGTTTTGTTTTGACACTTAGAATTCATGCAATCGTGCCATGTATATAAATATCATTAGGGCATGTGCCCATATCTGTATTACAATAGACATTCATGCAACTGCACAGGGTAGTCCATTATTCATCTCTGGTTATGGCTGTAATCTTGTTGTGGCTCATTTCATAATGGAACATATAAAAGTGCCTCAAAAATATGCTTCAAATGCTAATACAGAATGCTAAAGGCTTCACAAATATTCCATATTCGGATATATCTATGAAATGTTTTATTTATTCATAACTGTGTGTGTGTATTTACATGCATATAGATAGATGGGTAGATCCTATTTAAGTAAAAGTATCTCAGTTCAGAGATTTTTGAGTGAATTTCCTGCCTCTCAAGTTTATTTAATACACTAGGGATTATTCTGGAAAAATTACTGTGTACAAAATAATGACTGAGCAGTTAGTCATAACAGCTTCTGTCTCACATTAGCTAATGTATATCTCTAAATTCAAAGTTGCAGCAGTTATTATAGTTATTATAATTGATGTTTTGTTTTATTAAAACAATTAGGCATACCATTCCTTTGTAATAAGCCTGTGTTTAGCAAATATAAACTGAATTCTGTTTTAATATCTTATCTGATATTGAACACCTCCTCTCTTATAAATAGAGAAAAGAGAGCAATCTGGGGGCTGTTTCATGAAGATGGAGAATTCAATGTTAGGGTCTGAATTAAATTACAGAGCTGAACTATTAGAAGAAGTTTAAGATAAAAACTGCTCACAAGTATTTGCAAAGTCTACAGGCAAACATCTGGCCATTTTTTTTTGTCCTTCAGGTATGATAGATATCGCTAAGAACAGCGCTATCAAAAATCCCATAAGAGCAAATTGGCCTGAGAGAAAATTAGAATGTCAGAGAAAAACATCTTTATTTGTTCATCTTACCATGACTTTTTCTGCCACTAGGTTTGCTTGCAGTAAAGTAATATTTCACAAGTGAATTCTGCTTACTTTATAAAACAAACAACCCTTCAAAAAAAAAAAAAATTCTATTCTTTTTAGTTTCTTAATATTTTCTGCTAAAAGGAAAATATATTTTCCAATAGTTGTCAGTTAACTTTCAATGTACTAGGACTGTGAATAGTGATCCCCTTTAAAAAAAAAAAAAAAGCCAACAAAATTTACATCAGCTGACAGGTATTTTTCTTACTTTCAAAAAGGAATGGTTGTAGTACTTCATCTCTCAGAGGCTAGTAACTGTTAATTGTTGCAAACAGTTTAATGGAGACCAATCTAGCATCCAAAATCCATTTAACCCCTCCTTTTGGTGCACTGTTTACTTCTGTTGTATTTACCTTCTATGAAACACAAAATGACTCATGCCATTAATTGAACTTCATGGCTGGATAGGATATTTCAATCTTTTTATTATTACTTTTTAAATTTTTATTATTTTTTCCAGGAATGAAAATCAGTAATGCTATGTCATCCACTTTAGCATGCACAAATAAAAATGTGACCATCCACCTGTATTGTCCTGAATACCATAGACAAATAGAACAACACATTCAGCCTATAAACTGTTCAGAGAGAGCTTGTACAAACTGAACAGATCAATTAGGTACCCATTTCCTTTGAAAGATTTACATTTTTTTTTACTTAAATATTTGAACATTTATTTTATTATATTAATGATCAAGGTACTTAAAGGTTTGGACACATTCTTAAATTTGATTACATAACTGAATTACTTCTTGGTTTTAAGAGTATGAGAATAATATCAACATTCATGTAGGAATTAAGTTTTCTCATCAGAGTATGGTGTACTTTGTTTTTTGTAGATTGCTGTGGAATAATTGCTGGAGGTGACTTATTGAGACTGAAGGTATGTCCACATCTTAAGAGAAGGTTCGGTGATGAAAATTCCAGGGTGAAATGCAGCAGATATGCAAGGGATATGTTAGATGATAGTCCCCTTGGCAACATAAACTGCAGCATTAGATATTGGCTAAACCAGGGGAGCTTGGTGTGCTGACTAAGAGAAATAGCATGGAGCGCATGAAGAGGAGCGAAGACACAGACCAGGCTCTGTGATATCACCTCAGGGATGGGAAACTTGATGGTATTGTAGAATTGATAGTCTGTTTGGCCAGCCCTTAGCCAAACTGATAACAAAATCATGTCGTGTGGGTGAACTTTGCTCATTACAATCTCATTATAATCCCTAAACACACCTGCATCCCAAAGGCTACCTGCCTCCAAGGTGTGGCCACCCCTCACTGAGCATGCATTCTGAATTTCTCAAAGATATCTATGACCAGAGTTACTCAGGCTCTACCTAAAAGAAAGAAAATGCTATAAAAATGGCCCAAGAGAGGAAAAATGTTAGGGAAGATACCATCGCAGACAACTCTGGAAGGTATTGATGACTTCTGAGATCAGTCAGTCAATGGGCTGAACCTCTTCGGGGCGCCCCCCCCCCCATAAGGATGACTATTTGGTGAGATTCGAACCATTGGTTATACTGAGTGCTTCTTCAGGAAACCTAACATTCTCTATAGGGCTGTTTCATAAGTTAACTTATTTCTGGTTGGTTGTGTTAGTCATATTCTTTGTATTTGCACATGCTTTGCAGACAGTGTATTTATCACTGGCAATCCCAAAGAACGTGTATTCCTGTTGCTTCCATAAACTACACCGGTCATTAATCTACTAGACTGAAGGTGTATTGCACCATTTGTGTACCTGTGACTGTGGTAATTCAATATATTGAATGTGATTGGACTTTATGGCTGAATTGGGCATCACTCAGAATCCAAGCCCAGCCACGCCGTGTCCCTCTGATATCTGAGGACAAACCGGAACACAAGGGGGGTTAGGTCCTGCCAAACTGCTTACCCTTTGATGCAACAGCTGCATTCACCTATGTCCAGCATAGAAATCAAAATGATCAATTTATAGGGTCTACAAACAAGAATGTGGTATCATTATTGATTTAGCACTGATCAGTAAATTAAAGATTGTAACATAACATATGAACAGAATAAGGCTCTGTTAAACTGCATAAAATTGCCCTGATACCTCAATTTTCTTTGCAGGTTTCAGTGGGAAATGTTTCTATCCTGTATAGTTCTTTTTGCACAGTCTACCTAGTCCTTCCAGTGTGTCCATGCCTCTCCCAAATACTCATGTTTCCAGAAAGTTTCAGCCAGCTGCTTCTAATGCCTCCCTGCTCTAATACAAGTCCATGTTATTTCTAAATTTACTGTGTATTGTGTGTTTTATGTAGCTTAGACACTGCTCCTTGTTCTGCTTTTTACTTCCGAAACAGTTTTGCTCAGCTCTGCATTTCTTTAACTGACCACAGGGGAGTTTTTTTTTTTATAGTTGTGGGGTCTCATTTGTAAACCTGGTCCCATTTCCTTATCATCTCATGCCTGTACTCTGCTACAATGCACCCTGTGGCCTGACTTTTCAAGTCACTTGCTGTCATACCAAGCTTGTATGCAAGTACAGTGCATCATTATGTTAGTCACAAATACTGCTCTCCACACAATAGAGCTCCTATAGCTATAGTGAAAACCTAGTTCAGGACATGAAAATCTGAAACAGATAATAAACAACAGACAAAATATGTGAAACTAAGCTCCAGGAAGCATCTACAGAGCATGTAGAAGTCAAGATGAAATTCAGACATTGCATTATAGATCTAAGTTTAATAGCTGAAGGGTTATTGCTCTGTGATAATATTTGCTGGCTGGGGGTTACTGACCCCTTCCATGGAAGGACTGTTTGAGCTCTCTAAAGCAGTGCTGTACCACACTATCTGGTGTACCTACCTGGCTTATTTTGTGTGAAATATAGTATGCTATAATTATACTTTTTCACCAGAATAGGAAACCAATAAAGTGGTAACACATGGCTAAGGGAGGACACTATCTTTGACAGATACTTTTTGTAAAGTTAATGCTTCAAAATTTGCAAGAAAAGTCTATTTTGAGCCAAAATCTAGGTGATTTTTTAAAAGTTAAAATGGAATGTTTCAGACATCCTTCAATCAACTCACAAATTTTCAGTTCTCCAAATCAGAGGTACCAATGTTTCTTTAAAAACTTGTCATTCTCTGTCATCCCTCTGTCTAATTGTTCCAGTTTTAGTGTTAAATGAATTAGTAAGTGCCTGCTTGTGGCAGACACCCAGAATACAAACTTGCACCTTTACTGGTTAAAAGCAGTATTAGCAAAGGAGATCAGCATGTGGAAACATTGACTCACAATTGGAAATGATGGGTAAACAGCTATAATTTCAATAGCTTTGGCAATTAGGTATAGTAATAGTATTGGGTATACTTGTACTCCACAGATCTGTTTTAAAATCATTATTTTTCTATACCTAGATTTGAACACAAAAGACGAAATAAGTAATTTCATATGATGTCTTCTGTAAAGGCTAATGAGAGAAATACAAAACCTGGAATGTTTAGGTTGTTTATCAGGAATACATCTTTGGACACTGAAATGCATTATGCTGCAGGATTGTCCCAGAAGGCAAATAGCATAGGCCTAACTTCTTGGTCATGCTGTTAAGTAGATGAAGGTCAAGAAAATATTCTCTGAATCATCCCTGCAAAGCAGGAAAATGAGGTGATGATCTGAGAATCCTGTTCATCTGTAAATTCTGTGATCATGTGAATTCTGCACTATCAAGGCAGGATGAGAGGCACTAACTCAAGGGAAGAAAAGGGCAGCAGCAAGAAAAAAAATCTCATACTACTAATTAATCATAGTGTGAATTTTCTTCCAAAGGCTCCTTCTTTCCAACCACAGACATATGGTACTCATATAACCAGCTGACTGCAATAGCACATCCGTACATCTGCATGTCAGGTAGGTGTTTTACTTTTGTAAGCTTGTGGCCAAGATACTGTGAGAGGCTGTTCGAGATAAAGGTCACCCAGAGGTACCACACAGGTTTAAGGTGAGGGAAAGCAGAGGAGAGAAAGAGTTCACTTAATCCTCCCTTCTCCTATTCAGTCCATTATTTGCAAGTTTTAGAGGCAGATGTGCAATCTGGGAAGTTTTCCAAATTCATTTTTTCAGAACATTAGGTGTTCTCAACATTAGGCACACTAAGCAAATTCCTCTTTGTAACAATTTTGCCACCAGCATTGAAGATGAGCTGTTTTCAGGATGAAAATAGATAGCTAAGAACTTGGGCCAAACCAAGCAATTTTGGGATAAAATTACTTAGAAAATGTTTTAGCTGGTTTTCACACTCCCTCTTTCTGTTCTACTTAGAGTTCTCCAAGCCTTTGAGCACTTAAATAAAAAGTCTCCTTACAGGGAATGTTTCTGGAAGAAGAAGAAAAAAAAGATAATGTATGACAAGAAAGCTATGAAAGGTTTCCAGAAATGCATATAGGACTGTGAATCACCTACCCCAAGCTATTGATCTGATCAAAGAGGTTCTAAATATCTGGTCTTGCTGCTACTTATGCTTGTTATTTTTCTATTTCACCAGGGTTCTTTCTACATTTTTTTTTTTTTATGCCTTAGAAGGGTGGTTTCTTTTCTTTCTTTACGAAGAGGGGCAGAATCTTGAAACACTTAGAAATACTGAAATAGAATTCTGCCTTGTGCTTAGCAGCCTCATCTTTTGTTTTCCTTTGCTACTCCTTTAATGAGAATCCGTAGTGGAGTTTAGGCTTTTTGCTGCAGAGTCCTTGAGTTTGGAGTGGACTCACTCAGTTCCATCTGCATGTAGTACAGTTCAGCTGTTTTCCTGTTATTATAACTGGTTGTAGAGGCTGGTGTCCTCAGTTGTGTATCATCCAATTGTTTGGATTTGTGTTATTTATTGTTCTATGTGTCTACAGGGGAGCAATACGGAAGACACTGACTAGCTACACGGATAATGTTTTGTTAGCTTTGATTTAATTTGAAAAGGATTTTAAAAGGTAAGACTTACAGTGAATGTGAGGGGAGGAAATAGAGAATGACAAGTTTGCAGTTAAGGCTTAACACTGCTCCTGAGCCATTCAGAGTATGAACACTCCCAGGTGGAGAACAGACTGTTTGTACTGTTGTCCTTTATGGGTTAGCAGAACATTGATTTACTTGATTCCTCCAGTACTTGTTGTGCACATCATTTGGCCTCAATGCAATCATTTTTGTCCATCATTTTAACAAAAGCGGGAAAGTTAATTCTTAAAACAGAACCATGAATGTCAGCAATTTCCTAATGGTGCTGAATTGTCATATATCTGAAGGGGCGTATGGAAACTCTCAGTCAGCTTGATTCCCCATAGATGTAGACAATGTTTTCTACCACAGCTTTTTGAAAATTTTCTCTTATCAGAGAAAATTATCAAGGGGTACAACAACTTCTAGCATGCATTTGCCAATAGTAGAAACATAAAGTAAATTGAAAATGCCACCCTTCTTAGGCTCTATCACTTGTTTTCTCTTTTTCTCCTTGTAATTGTGTTGAAAGATTACGAAGTGTTTATGCAATATGAAACCACATCTTCTTTCTACATAATGGTTCATCTTTAACACACATCATCTTGACAAATTGCATTTAATCACCGGCATATCATAACGTTTCCAAGAATGTTAGTGGCAGGTACTTCTCCATTTTTTGTCTGTTTAGAATAGAATATAATAGTTCAGTTGGAAGGAACCTTCAAAGATCATCTAGTCCAACTGCCTGACCTCTTCAGGGATAATAAAAAATTTAAGTGTGTTATAGAGGGCATCGTCCAAATTACACTTGAACACTGACAGGCATGGGGCATCACCACCTCTCTAGAAAGCCTGTTCCAGTTTTGGTAAAGACGTTATTCCTAATGTCCAGCCCAAAACTCTCCTGGCACAGCTTTGTGCTGTGAAATGTGTTCATTTGATTTGTGTCAGTATGAAACAATGCTAGGGCCGCATGATGAAATGTAACTTTCTATCTAAGAAAAACAGAGTGATTAATGTACATAGTTCTTGTATCATGCAAAAGAAGGGTCCAGCAATTTGTGTAAATAGAGGGTTTGAAGGACGAACACTGAGACTCGAGTCTGAGAGATAAGAGGACCAAGGAGGTTTTTTTGGGAACTGCTGACTTCTGCATGAGACGCTGCCCAAGCCTCTGATATCTGGCAAAGAGATCCACCAAATAAGGAGAAAGGGAGAGTTGAAGGATGACCGAAAGACAAAACCTGGAAGGAAGACTACAAGTCTTCAGCACAAGAGACCCCCAGAAAGACCACCAGAGACTGATATGCATGTGCCCGGAGAGGGTTCAGATTCCGGAAAATAATTATAATAACCCTGCCTTTTCTAGGAATAGTGATAAATATGTATTAGTTTAGTAACATAAAAATCAGCCACCTGATGTAATAGGTGTGGGTCCTGGTGGAGCAGAGACTCCCGGTGCACCCAGCGCTGTTTGCTTGCCTCTATTTGCTTAATAAATCACAAACTTTGATTAAAATCCTATATGGGACTTAATCATTTATCTCAGTGCCATTTCCTCATGTTCTATCAATGATTACCATAGAGAAGAAACCTGAACTTCCTTCTATGCTTCTCTTCCTCAACAAGTTGTAGAGAGCAATGAGATCACATCTGAGTCTTCTTTTCTCCAGACTAGACAACCCAAGTGTCTTCAGCTTCTCCTGATAGAACATGCCTTCCAGCCCTTTTATCTTTTATCTTTTTGTTTGTTTGTTTGTTTGTTTGTTTTTCCTTCTTCTGGATGCTTTCAAGTATGCCTAAGACCCTTTTTATATTGTAGAACCCAGAACTGTACATAACATTCAAGGTGAGGTCACACCAGTGCTAAATACAGGGCAGTAATCATCTCTTTGGAATAGCTGATGATGCACGGGTTTAACGTACTCTAAAATGCAGTTTGTCCTCTTGGCTGCTAAGGCAGTAGCTGAATCATATTGAGCCTCCTGTTGACTGGCATCCCCTGATCCCTTTCTAGCCACTCATGTCCCAATCTGTACCCATGTTCAGTCTGTCCCAATGTGCAATGTGCATTGTCCCAAGTGCAGAACTCGGCATTTACCTTTGCTGAACTTCATGCTGTTGATGATTACCCAATGCTGCAGTGTACCCCTCCAGTTTAGTATCATCAACAAACTTTCTGAGGATGCATTCCATCTATCATTGATAAAAATGTTGAACAGAACTGGTCCTAGAATTGAGCCCTGGGGATCACCACTAATGACTGGGCACCAGCCAGACATAACTCCATTCACTACAACACTTTGAGACCTACCATTGAGCCAGTTCATCATCCAGCATAGCACGAACCTCTTTATCTCACAGTGGGACAATTTTGTTCAGAAGGATTTGTCAAAGGCCTTACTGGAATCCAGAAATATTATGTTCACTTCCTTCCCTTCACCCATCAAGTGAGTGACCTTATCATAGAAAGACATTAAATTACTAAGGCAGGATTTTTCCTTGATGAACCCATTTTGACTATGCCTGATAATAGCTTTGTTCTTCAAGTGCTTTTCAATATCACCCAGGAAAATCTCCATAAATCTTCCAAGGGATGAGCTTAGATTAACAGATTTGTTCTACCATCACATCACATCATAGCAAGGCCTTTCCTATTCTCAAACAACATATCTAGGATGGCACCTTTCCTAGTTGGATCACTTAGTACTTGTGACAGGAGGTTATCTTCAACATGTTTTAGGAATTTCCCAAACTTATTTGTCATATTAGTATGATATTCCCAGTTTATGGGAAGTCTCCCGTAAGGGCAAGAACAACTAATCTACAGATTTCCCCTAATTGCCTGCAGAATAGCTCATCCATGCCATCATCCTACGTGGGCAGTAAATAGTAGACACCCCTGATGATATTTGTTTTGCTCTCTGTCCCCTTAATTCTCACCCAGAGACTCTCTATTGTGTCATCGATAATGGAACAGGCCATACATACAGCACAACACTTCCAGCTCACCTGCCCTGCCTGAACAGCTGAGAGCCCTCCATCCCACTAAGTCTCACTAATACCTATGATATCATAACTCTGAGAAAGGACCAAAGTTTCCACTTCATTCCATTATTTCCTCATACTGCATGCATTAATATACAAGCATTTCAGATGTGCTCTGAACCCACAGTGCTCCCTAGAGCAGCATAGGTGCTCCCACTAGCCTTACCACCCTCAGAAGGTGCCATACAGTGTTTGTCTTTAAGGAATCATGAAACTAGTATCAAGCAATAACACAAAGGCAGTCCACTGACATCTTTACTTGGAATTGTATAAATTTCCTTTTTGGCTGAAAGATCTAGTTTTTAGCTATTGCCCCCGCCCCCCCCCCCCTTTTTTTTTTTTCTTCTTTTTTCCTTTTTTTTTTTTTTTCTTGATTTTGGTAATTATGGATCATGTTTATACTTGAAGTTTGCTAACTGCAACACAATGAACAACCTACCTCTTGTTGAAACTGGAAATTGAAACTAGAGAAACAAAGAGGAGAAATTCTCTGGAAAAAATGACTAAATTACTATGATAGAATGAAGTATTTTGAAACTGAGTAATCATTTTAATAAATTTACATTTTTATTTTGCTGTTGTTTCTGTGTAATACATGATGTAATTAACTGCTGTAGCATTTATGATACAAGTTTACAAGTTGCAGTACTATATCAAGTGACAGGTAAGTAAGAAAATGGCTATAAACTTACCCACAGAAGGACAAGTGTTTCCATTAAAGAGCTTTTTTTTTTTTTTTTTTTTTTTTTTTAATTTGAGAACCGTACCACTCTAGCAAAGAAGCTAAACATCTTTACATCGATAACCTCAGTAACACCCAGAAGTAGTTGATTTAATCATGTGCTCTCAAGTTAAGTGCATGAATAAACACCCTCTTAAATTGAAGCAGCATTCAGCAGAGGGAACAACAGTATTGTATTCAAATCGTTACCCATAACAAATTTTAGCCCATATTGGCTTCTTGATACTGACCACTGTATAACATAATTAAGAGAGGACTCAGCAGAAGTCTCAACAGTAATGAAAAGAGTTACCTGAGTTTTATAAATGGATCACATTAATTACTTGAGCTTATAGCATCTCTAATCATTCCCAGAGCAGAAACATGTCCATTCTAATAACTCTAAGGGAAATTCTATGTTTACAACACTGGATACACAAAAAAACTAAAACTCTAAGGCTCTTTAACTAATTAATAAGTGACTTTGCTGCTTGTGTCAGAAAATGGCTTGTTCCTCATGGATAAGGCAGTTATGGTAAAATCTTCTAACTATCCAACTGCCTTTAGTTCAAAACTATAGAATGTGTTCCTCCAGAGCCTGAGGATAGCCTCAAACTTCATCGTTTTCTGTTTCAAGCATGTGGCACATCTCTTTGACCTTACCATTTCTAACACAGTGGCATGGGACTCTGCATGCATTTGTTATTTAAAAAACGAAAAACAAAAAGGCAAATTAAAGAAACCAAAAGAACACACTACACAGTCATTTTCCTCCAGTGGGAAGATAGTATGAGGAGGAGTGAGCCATATCTATCAGATATGAAACATTGCTTTCAAGTAGTAGAAAAGGCAAAATTGAACATGCTCCACTTTGCGTTAAAAAAAAATGCAAGAGATGGGCAAGGATGTACATGTCAGTGTAGATTATCTGTGGCCAAAACTAGTTTTCAATGTATTTATTTTCACAACACTGTGTCTAGTGCACACATAGGTTTAAAACTGAGGTCCAAAATATTATTTGTACTTCTTAAGTGACATGCTTCTCCATGAAGATGGAGAAGTCTTCATAGATGCCCAGTTTTTCTATAATACACGGAGGGAGAATGGATCACTACAGATGCATATTTTCAGTAGCCAGGTTGGATGAGAATTACTGTAGCCATCCAAAAGGGAACAATGCAAGAAGAGTTTTGTGTGATGTCTAGATACTAGCCTAACTCAGAACAGTTATTACTTTCTCTCCCTTTCAATGGGTATCCTAAATGTGAACCTGTTCCTAATGCTAATATCAGGTAATTTCTAATTGTGTGTGTGTGAGAGAGAAAGCACCACTGCTTCACTGCTTTAGAATAGTCTATTAGTCCAGTGGCTAAATTATTCTAATATGGAAAAACAAATTCAAATTCCTTATCCAGAATAAGGGCTTGAATTATATTACTTATAACATCAGGAGGTTATTCATCTGACTGCTAACCTATTTGACTGCATCTGGCAACTTTGGGCAGGTTTCACCTCATTTAGCTTTATAAATTTAAAATTTAGGCAACTATTTCACCTCATTTAGCTTTATAAATTTAAAATCTAGGCAACTATTATTATTATTATTATTATTATTTTTTAAAGTACCTGAAGAGTGACTTTAAGTGACTCATTTTAGAAGCAGGTAAGATAGTAAGACAAATAAGTTTTTGGCACTCTTAGGGTGGTCAAGCCCTGGCACAGACTTCCCTGTAGAGTGTGCATTCTTGTAAGCACTCAAAACCCAAGTGGAATGCTGCTTTGCAAGTACTTCATCGCTAGAGCACTCACTTTAGCTTTAGATTCCTAGCATAGATGAGATGAATCTCAGCTGATATCAGCTGTACCTAAAAGCCAGACTGGCATGCTGAAAGATAGCTAGAGGTGGGCTAGAGCTAGAGCTATAGGAGGTAAATGGTGAATTGAAGAACACAGAACAACTCAGAACAACTGTGTTAGACAGCAAATTAAACTAGTCTTCTGAGATCCATGTTAGAGTACTCTAAATGGTGAACTTCCCATACGTATTATGTCAACACAAGATTCTCAGAAGCCTTAATGGGAATATTATATAAAGGAATAAAATACCTGCACTTGTGAAATGTCACAAGGCAAGATGTACAGCAAAATGACTCACAGTTGTTTCAGTACTGAAGCACAATAATTACATATTCATGATCATGACAGATACATCATATTGAAACTTTTTATCTTCTTCCCTCCTTGGTATTCTAGTTAGATAAGATTTAATAACTAAGATACCTTTCTCATACCTGACAGTTTTTATAACTTTCTTTTACAAGGCAATTAATTCAGGCAGAAATTGGAACAAAAATAAAAATTTGAAGTTTAAAAACAAACATAAAAAACAATGCTGCTAACTCTATATTATATTTAATGTTTATTTTCACTTTAGCAAGGTATAATTTATGCCTGAGTGATGAGTGAAAAGGATTACCAGCATTTGTGTTTACACTTCTAAGGATGTCCAAGAACAGATTTAGTAGAAAATACCAGATTATTATCTTCTTAAGGTTTTTATTTATTTATTTAATGACTTCCCTGAATTATAGTAAGTATAAATGAATTTGGGAAGTACATTTTGATCATGTTTCTGCATTAATGCAAATATAATGTATTATTTGAAAGAATCAAAGATAAATGATATTAGGATATTGTTGCTGCTGAATGATAAAAGAAAATAGCCTGAATCTTTAGAGAACAAATATGTTGATCAGACAAATTTAGATATGCTTTGGTATTGAAGCAATTTGAAAAGGCCAGATATTTTGCTTAGTTGCTTGAGATCTCTCATTAAAATTTAAATTTGAGTATGAAAATATTTTTTTTATTTTTTTCTCCAGTGGAAGCTTACACTTCTGCACAGCAAATCCATAGTTTTCTGATCTTTTTTTCGTCTTAAGCCCTGTTATCATGTGAAGTTGCCTAATGGCCCTAAATACTTTCCATTTTTATTTTGATCCCCCCCAAAAAAAATCTAACATATTTTGCTTTTCTACAAGGCTCATTTCCCATGAATAATAAATAATAAATAAATAATAAATAAATAAATAATAAATAATAAATAAATAATAAATAGTGCAGTTGGTTAGCTTCACTGAAAAGGAAGATAATTGTTTGATGACTTTCTTTAGTATTTTGGGTTACAGCAGGAAACTGGCACTTGGAGACACAGCTATTTGGTTCAGTTCTTGATTCTCCACTGACTGTGTTACTTGAGGCATCTCACTTGGCCCTTTCTGGGCTCTAAAATAGTCAGCCAGTCTCATAAGAGTTTTGTGTGGCTTCCTTTATTGAGATGAAAGGAAATGAAGAACATTACAATATTGCAGAGGTCTATTACCATCACAATAAAACAGACAAATATTGCTTTAGGGATTCTGTACTCCGTGCTCCTCTTTTTTTTCTAGGGAAGCCTGAAAAAACACACCATTTCGCTGCATAGCTATCCATGCACTCTGAAGAATATCTTGTCAGTGACTGCATTCAGCATTCTATTGTTGACCTTTACTATATCCTTTCACTAGTGCTTGGTATTTAAGCTTTTATTTTTAAAAGATAACCCAATTTTGATGCCTTTTATAGCAATAAACTATACCCTTTCAGGCATACTAACAAGCCCTGGAGAAATTAAGTGTTTTTCTATCTTGCAGTCCTACAGTTCTCTGCTCTGAGCAACAAGGAGGGTGAAAGGAACTGAATATGTCTGTGCTGCTTTGAAGCACATTTCCAGATGCTGCTGGTGAAGTTTTTGGAATTCTACTAAGGATTACAGAGACTTGATAGTGAGAAGTTTGTTATTCTTAACCTCACAGAAAGTTTGTGGCTTTATTCATGTTATGACTGGAGATGGTTGACATCAGATTTTTTGAGAGATGGTACAGTAAATATATAACGAAAAATGTCATGGCTTTCATTCAGAGTTATGGGGTAGATCTGGATTAGCCACAATGGTTCTATGCCTGAGATTAGCCCAGTGGATCCCCGTGATGTGCAAGCAATGAAGATAAATAGTGTTGCAGTTGAGAAGCACAGTACTGATCCAGTTCTCACAGCTGTATTTCAAAAAGAAGATGAGATGAGTCACTGCTGTGAATAGAAATCATTGATATCACCACATGCACCTCCACATGTATAGGATTTAAACTGTCATTTAATTTGCTCTCCATTTAGGCTCATGTACTTCCTCAGCAATGGTAACAAACTTCTGAGTGCTGGGGCAGAGGAATGGATTCCACCTAGTACCATTTTGTTTGCTTAGGAAAGGGGATTCTTCATAGCACATATCAATTCATGGCTATTTAGATTGCTTTTCAAGATTCAGAACATCCGTATCTCTTTCCTTTTGAGTATAATGTACCTCAATAAATTATAGTGTTATCTGTATGGATGTGTGGCACAGTTAGTACTACATGAATGGCTATAGAAATGGCTAAAAAACAAACAAACAAACAAGCAAAAAACACAAAAAACACCCCAAAACCTAAACAATCTGCTTCAGAAATTCTGCTTCAGAAATGTTGTAATAAGAGGGCATGTACTGTTATCCAAGGGACGCCTCCTTGGAACAACTTTTTTTTTTTTTTTTTTTTTTTCAAAAGAAAATTTTATTTATCATAACTGTCTTTTTATGGCACAAATGAAAATTGGCTTTGAATATCCAATATCCTCTAATATTCCTTACTCCATATGGCAACAACATAAGCCTGAGGGGAAAAAATAGAGTACATCATTCACAGTCTTTGATTGTGTGTTTTAGTGAATAATATGATACATACCAAACCTGGGATCCTCAATGATATAAGTAGTAACTCACAGCATGAAGAAAATACTGAATCATGAACTGAGTATGTCATTTTTCTCTATGGTTAACTGGGCAGGTCCCATTTCCTATCAGCAGCTTGTAAATTTCCAGTTCTTATACAAAAATGAAAAGCCACAAATTTCATACCAACCTGTGGTCTACTAAATGGATTGTAGTGATACCACATAACGATGGGACAAGTGATCTTCCTGTTTGTGTCTTTCCCAGGACAAGTGCTGTTTTCAAGGTCCTGTTGAGGGATGATGCTAGTGTGAGCTTCCACACAAAGTTTCCTCAGCAACCTATGCTGAAGTGCTCATTTAGTGACACTTTGTCCTGGTTTCAGCTGGGATAGAGTTAGTTTTCTTCCTAGTAGCTGGTATGGTTCTGTGTTTTGGTTTTAGGATATGAATTGTGCTGATAACACACCTATGTTTTAGTTGCTGCAGAGCAGTGCTTACATTAAGTCAAGGACTTTTCAACTTCTCATACCACTCTGCCAGCAAGGAAGTTGGGCGTGCACAAGGAGCTGGGAGGGGACAGAACTAGGACAGCTGATCCAAACTTACCAAAGGGATATTCCATATCATATGATGTGGTTTAACCTCGCAGGCAGTTCAGCACTACACAACTGTGTGCTTAGTCCCCCACTCCCCCCAGTCGGATGGGGGAGAGAACTGGTCTAAAAAAAAGTAAAAGTTTGTGGGTTGAGACAAAGACAGTTTAACAGAACAGAAAAGAAAGAGAAATAATAATAATAAATGTTATTATTATTATTAATATATACAAACAAGTGATGCACAATGCAATTGCTCACCATCTGCTGACTGATGCCTAGCCTGTTCATGAGCAGTCCCCCCATCCACTTCAGCCATCCACCCCGTATAATTGTTCAGCATGATGCCATATGGTATGGGATATCCCTTTGAGCAGTCTGGGCCAGTTGTCCTGGCTGTGTCCCCTCCCAGCTCCTCATGCAGCCCCAGCCTCCTCTCTGGCAGGGCAGCATGAGAAGCAAACAGTCCTTGACTTAGTCTAACCACTGCCCTGCAACAATTAAAACATCAGCATGTTATCAACATTATTCTCATCTTAAACCCAAAACACAGCACCATACCAGCTACTAGCGGGAAAATTAACTGTATCCTAGCTGAAACCAGGACAGATGTCATGCTAAACAATAAAAGAGCTGGAGTTGGCTTGGGGGGGGAGGGGGAGGGTTGCTGTTTGGGGTCTGGTTGGGCATCTGTCAGCAGGTGGTGAGCAATTGCATTGTGTATAACTTACTTTTTTTTTTTTGTCATTATTATCATTATCCCTTCTTTTTCTGTCATTTTGATTTATTTTGTTCCCCGAATCTAAACCCGTGAGATTTTTTTTTTTTTTTTTTTTTCCAGTCCTCTCCTCTATCACACTGTGGTAGTGGGGGAGCGAGTGAATGTCTGTGTGGTGCTTAGCTGCCTGCTGGGTTAAACCACAACACATTGTTATGTTTCTGATTGCTAAATGACAGCTGAAGTACAGCTCAGCTTCTGAGGAAGCACAGATTGAGCTGGCTGAAGTAGCAATCATCAGGTTAAAAAATTTGCTTGTAATGGAAAACAAAGAGTTTTCCAGTTATAGAATTACATGGCTTAGATTTGAAGGGACCTCTGGAGGCCATCTGATCCATCTGATCCAACCCACTGATCAAACTGGTTGCCCAGGACCACATCTGGGCAGCGTTTGAAGATTCTCCCTGGGGGAGTCCCTACCACCCCTCTGGCAACCTGTTGCAGTGCCTCATCACCTGCACGGTGTTTTCTGGTATTCAGACAGAACCTTGTTTGTTTCATTTTGTGTCCAGCCCTATCTGTGTGCATTTGTTTAGTATCCATGTCAGGTTTTCTGAGCTGAGAAAAAGTCAGACACTCAGTCCTTTCAGCTACTCTTTTGAGAGGAGAATAAGGACTCATGATAATCTTGTGCATTGGGGTTATCTTCACTTTAAAATAACGGTTGCTAGATTAAGGTCTGTAGGAGTAAACATAATAAAAAACATGACAGACCTCATAATACTATATACTGGAAAAATGACAGCTTTTAAAATATATATAGGTTAAAACAATCTTAATCATCCCCACCCACATTGTCCTCTGCACTACTGCTCAGGGACTGCAGTGCACATAGGCATATCTACACTCAGAATCCCACATGTCAATAACAGTCCTGATATTGATTCAAGGGCTAAGAAATATAACCTCTGTATTGCTGTTGTTGCACTGTGATCAGTACCTGAGCTAGCTAAATTAAAAGACAGCTGAGATGTAGCTAACTTCACTAGAGTCAGCCCTTTGGACTGTCTGACTAGCCTACCTTTAAAATACAAAGCTTTTACCTAGGAAAGGGACCAAAAATTGAAAAAAAAAAAAAGCAATTAATACAGAGCAGTGACGGCTAGCACTGCTCCTACTACAACTGGCAAAAGGGTAGGAAGGTTTATGGTTTGTTTTATTGTTCTGATTCACTGTCTGATTTGGAAAAAGAGTTGAAAAATGTGTTGTGCACTGTGATACTAGAACACTGCTCCAAAAGGCACAGGTCTCATCTTGACAGCATGATGCTCTGTTCATGCTCTGTTTAGGCTTAGCATTCAGCAAAGCCTTCATTTAAAAAGTCAGTACTGTGTGGCTGAGGTTTGCAAATGATGCTAATGAAGTCTGACTGCCTTACGTTGACTTGTTTGTCCTGGATAAAATCTCTGGATACTTTTTTTTGTGCACCATGATGTGTTTGATGACAATGAAAATGATTCACACAGTACAAGTTCATAGACACAGAGATTTTGGGGTTGGGACAATAACTCGCTATGATACTTAATGACAGCTTATCATGAATAAGATGAAAAGATTATGAAAAAAAATAATCTTTTTCCCTCACCCAGTTCTTCAACTAGATTTTCCTTTTGGCATAAAGTCTCCAGGGAAAAGACACAAGTAACAAACACTTATCAAAGACACTGAAAGACTTTTAAATTAATTAAGAAAATACATTAGAGAAATTTCCTCCCAGAGATATAAAAGGAGCAGAAAGCCAAAGCCTTATCCATGTTAAAAAGAAGTAGTCTTTCAAATGATCTAAATTATTTATGTTTTTTGAAGTGCCTAGCCTTTCTAATACTTTTTAATACCCAAAGGAGTACAAAAAAAAGAAAAATCCATCAGAAGCAATTAGACATGGAGTCTCTACCTCCAATTCAAGAGGTGATTGTTTCCCAGTTCTCTGGTGTCTGCGAGTATATTCTGAGGAAATAGTCCTATTTGCTTGACAGTTACACATCCTCTCATCATCCATGCTTGGATCTTACCAGAGCTATTTGTTGCTGTGGTTGGACAAGAAGCTTGCCCCCTTCCAATAAATAAGGAATATAAATATAAATAAGGAATATGTCTTGTGACAGATGCACCGAAAATTCACAATGCGTGTCAGAAACTGAAGCATGGTGTAGCATTTTTATGACGTTCAAGACTTCTTTCCTGACTCCCATAACAGGCTGCTTGTCTGTGGATGAAGCTGGAGAATATCCTCTTTAGATACCATGATAAGCCATTCCTCAGTGACCTGGTCACTGGAAACTGGGAGGTATCTTAACACAGAGAGCACCAGTTCTGTAATACACTGCTAATTTTTCACACATTTCAGTAGGAATTATGCCCCAGTCTGCTCTCTGCAGAGTTCTTTAAATGCTGCAATTCTAATTCTAATAAAAATCCCTTTATTATCTTATTTACACAACCCCCTATAGTTTTTATAAGCTAAAAAAAAAAATAAAATAAAAAGAAAATGCTTTGACAAGTCATAGTTTTACAAAGTGTCCCCACCTGTACCTCATCCTCAGAAAATCGTAATATACATAGTCAAGTGGTACAAAGATTATAACAATACTTTATTACTCTGTTGAGTAGTGTAACTTTTCCAAGATATTCCACTGTCAGCCATCTTTCACACAAATCCACCTGAATAAAAGCTGACTCATTTGGTAACTCTTATTATTTTGCATTGTATTAGCATCTACTGGACAAAGGAAGTACTGAAGCTGTAGTGTCTGCAAGAAATAGTACAAATGCTTCAGAAAATAATACACAAAATTTTATCTTAATTATAGCAACTTTTTTCATATGCAGCCCAAGCAGAGGAGAAAAAAAAAAAAAAAAAAGTGTTCAAGCAAATAAACATTTACATTTATATCAACTTCTGGAAGAAAGATACTAAAAATAACTGGGTATTTAAATGTTCTTGTCTTGTGTTTAAATTACCAGCCTCATTTATTTTACTTTTAGAAAAAAATATAACTCAACTAATTTCTTTGTCTTGGACTTAAAGAAAGGTCCCTGTAGAAATGTTTTGAAATAATTCTGCATTGATTATGTAAATGATAGCAAATTCTCAGACAACTGTATGTTCCCATTGGTAATCTTGTATCAAAAAGTTCACTAGCCAGTGGTACATGAATAACTTCAGAGGCAGTTCAGCACAATAAAAGCATGATTAGTTTATTTGATCTGAACAAAATAGTACTGGGTCAGCTTATTTTTAAATGCATGCATTTTTATTCTCTTGGAGAACTGTTAAAACTCATAAAAGACACATGAAGATATATTTTTCATCTGCCAAATCTTTGGTGTTTGTTTTCATTGTAGGTGGATTAAAGTCCATGATATTGACCTTGCCTCTGGTCTTTAAAAGTCCTGGACATAATGCTACAACCTTGTGCTTGAAGTAGTTTTATTCTAATAGATGATTCATAATAAGTTTATAGACACTATAGCTTCTGCAAATTAGCAGTTGCACAGTCCAAAATTCATGATACTTCCATAAATTAGATTATAATTCCATATTTCATATATAACTGTTGCTAAATTACACAGGAAACTCAATTATCCTTTATTTGCATATAGCACAATTAATTTTCTCAAACAATAATGTTTAATTATTGAACAATAGCATCTCTATTAAAACAAGTAAAATTTTATACTGTTTAAGTTATTATCCCAATCAATTACTTTATTGTAACTTCCAATCTAACTGCATATTTTCATAAATTATTCCTAAAATAATTTAGTCTTGGCTTGATTCAATAATGAAATCATTATAATTTAATGAAGCTTTATGTTTCTAAATGCAGAATGATATTCAGCTGATTGGGATGCTATATCATTTAATGATATCCATATGGGTGAATGACAAGCTTTATATCATGTGTGGTTCTCCACTTTTTAACAGTAGTTAAAATTTTAGGAATGCAGAAAGAAATGTGAATGCTAAAGAATTATGAAAATATATTATTCAGGAAAAAAAAAGAAAGATGTAAATATTTAAATAAACACAAGATAAAATAATCTGGAGAGCTTCAGCCAGATGGCTGCAAGAATGTAGACAGCATAGCTATTTTGCTTTTCTTTGGAACAAGGAAATATTTATTCTAGAATCCCAGAATCTATTATCATGAGGGACTTAAATAATTCAGATACTGTGTCCATAGTATAATGCCCTTAGGAATATTTTCTTAAGGATTAATAACCCCAAAGGTTATTATTTGCACGTTACAGTAGGAGGGAAAGCTTCTGAATATAAATAAAAATTATGTTTTACCATAGATTAATCACAGCTATACTAATCAGGCCTTGGGAATAACATTTCAGGCTTCTGAGTGTTTTTGTTTAATGTCTGATGAAAATAAAATTTAGAGGATAACTTGAAACTTAGGAACTTCCTAAGTTTCCTGCAGTTTTTAGGACTGCAGACCTCTTGGAGAGAAACCAGAGCATAATACAAATATTTACAGGTTTGGGAGATGTGACCTGTTATAACTGTGTTACCCAAAGAATACAGCAGGAGTGACTAGTGATTATGGACTTCAAGTGCATAAAAGTTGGCTACAGAGAGAAAGTGAATGAAATGGTCTTCATAATTACAGAGAATTATACAAGAAATAATGAGATCATATTTAAAAAAGAGAGAATTAGAGATTGTTTTAAAAAAAATGTTTCTAGTTGCAAGAATAGGTAAGCAATGAAACAGACTGCTGAGGCATACTGTAGGATCTCCAGCACTAGAAGATGTTATGAACAGCCTACGAAAACTTGTGTCAATGTTTAGCTTAGTATAGGTAGCCTTCCAGGGGAGAAGGGAGGGAACTGATGCCGTGCTTCCTGTTTTAACTTGTCTGTGTGATATAATTCAGAAATATATTGAGAGGTCAAATGGTGTTCAGAGGATTATTGTCTGGCAGACCACAGCAGGAACAGGAAAGCAACATATCCCACATCAAACACCAATAGCAGTGTCCTCCTGTGAATATTTTTTCAAGAAGAGGAAAAGAGTGAAGAAGGCTCTCAGATTCTTAAAATTCTCAAGGACTTTCTCAGAACACCCCTCTGTGTAGTGGCCCCGTTCAAAGGCAGTAGTCTGCAGCTGTTGTGGTTTAACCTGGTCAGCAGCTAAGCACCACAAAGCGTTCACTCACTCTTCCCCCTCCCTCTCTGGGATGAGGCAGAGAAACAGGAAAATGAAGCCTGTGGGTTGAGATAAAGACAGTTTATTAGGACAGAAAATAAAAGAAAATAATAATGATAATAATACTACTAATAATAATGTGTACAAACAAGTGATGCACAATGCAATTGCTCACCATCCACTGACCGATGCCCAGCCTATCCCTGGTACCACCCACCCTGGCCAGCCACCCTTATGTATTGTTCATCATAATGCCATATGCTATGGCATACCCCTTTAGCCAGTTTGGGTTATCTGTCCTGGGTCTGTGCCCTCCCAGCTCCTGTTGCACCCCCAGCCTGCCTGCTGGCAGGACAGAGCAAGAAGCTGAAATGTCTTTGGCTTAGTGTAAGCACTGCTCTGCAACAATTAAAACATCAGGGTGATATCATCATTATTCTCATCCTAAATCTCAAACACAGCGCCATATGAGCTACTAGGAGGAAACTTATCTCTATCCTAGCTGAAAACAGGACAGCAGCATTGGTTAATGGAAGAATAGTTGATTGAGAGTAGCCCTTCAGGGAAGGACTTGGGGGTTCTGGTGGACAAAAAGGTTGTCATGAGCCAGCTGTGTGTGCTTGAAGCCCGGAAGACCAACTGCATCATGGGCTGCATCAACAGAGGAGTGGCCAACAGGTAGAGGGAGGTGATTGTTGCCCTCTGCTCTGCCCTTGTGAGGCCCCACTTGGAGTGCTGCATCCAGGTCTGGGGCCCCCTGCAGAAGAAGGATGTTGATCTCTTAGAGCAGGTCCAGAGGAGTGCCACAAAGATGATCAAGGGTCTGGAGCACCTCTCCTGTGAAGAAAGGCTGAGAGAGCTGGGGCTGTTTAGCCTAAAGAAGAGAAGGCTCCAGGGTGACCTCATTGTAGCTTTTCAATACTTAAAATGGACTTATAAAATAGAGGAGAGCAACTCTGCTCAATCAGATATTGACAGGTTGAGGGGGGATGGTTTGAACTAAAAGAGGGGAGCTTTAGATTAGAGATTAGGAGGAAATTCTTGACTTAGAGGGTGGTGAGGCACTGGAACAGGTTGCCCAGAGAGGTTGTGGATGTCCCATCCTTGGAGGTGTTCAAGGCAAGTCTGGATGAGGCCCTGAGAAACCTGATCTCATGGGTGGCAAGAACTAGATGATCTTTAAGGTCCCTTTCAACCCAAGCCATTTTGTGATTCTATGATTCATTCTATGATTCTGTGAAGGGGTTACACAATTATAGGTCTATATAGCAGAAGAAGATGGAGTTCCTGGTCTCTTCTTCTACAATTGCTTTGTATATGCTCTAGTAACGTGATGAAATTTTGCAGGCTAGATCCTCAGATCTGCTCCTTCATTAAAGTATTTATGAGCCTTTTATTATGCCTTGAAAATCAGATGTCTCAATTGTCTATGCTACATGCACCTTTCAACCCATCTGTATGAGCTTGTATAACTAGTGAGTGTCTCCACTGACAGGAAATTTATGTCTCTGACCAACTATTAATTGGTTGTTGATTTTTTAACCACCAGTTTAACAGTGATATTTGCTCTTTACTGCAAGGTAGGAACAATATTCTGAGTCCGTTTGTTGTAACTTGATAAAGTTTTTGATTCTATAATTAGTAATAAGCATATGCCACCTTGTGTGGGAAGAAATTAATAGCTAGTTCCTCTTTTATGATATATTTCTGGGGAGCAGCAGTGGCTCTATTAAATAGAGAAATAATTTTATTATAAACCTCTCTAAGAGATATGGAAAGAAATTTTCAGTCTTTCTGGAAAGAAAAAGACTGTAGTGGTAATCTGTGTGCAACCAAGTAGGGTGCTACATGCATGGCACTTCCTAAGTCTTGCTGCTTCATTTAGGAACGTTCATCTTGTCATATTTCTTTGTGAGCTCTGTTTTTGTCTGCTGGACAGAGGAATTTCAGCCATCAATCAATATCCTGAAGTAGAAAAGAGGTATGAAAAAGAAGAGACCAAAATGTTGGAAGCATGATAACCTAGGATTCCAATCAAGATTCATTACTTTGGCTGTGGAATAGAGAAATGAAGCCCAGTTGCTTCTCTCTTCTATTCAGGTAAATTATGACATCATAGTTAATGTTTATTCAGCACATACAGAGTAGTGCGAAGTGTATACAAAAGTTTCTGATGATGGATCATTCCTGCATGCACAGGAAAATTGAAGTATTTTAGCATGTGAGAAACACTCTAATGTTGTGCTCAGAGCTTTGGTTAAAAAAATACTTTTTGGTGTTTTGGTGCTTTGTCAAAAAAAGTGAAATTTTCCATGGGAACCCACCAGTTTCATTGAAACTTTCTCCAGGGAACTGCACTGCTCAGTTCCAGTGTGAAGTCTGAGAAAACACAACAGAGAAACAGACAGCCTTGATCTGACAACTCTTGTGTGAGTTTTACTGTTCCAGCCTGGATGACAGAGATAAGGGAACTGGATATATGCCTTCCAAATTTCTCAGCCACTGAGTTATTCATCCACCTGGAAAGAGTTTTGTTGTTGTTTTGTTTTGTTTTCCCTGTATCTTTTTTTTTTTGAAAAATATATCTCTTAGTTTTTTGCCCCAGCTGCATAACGATGCAGTGTGAGTGTTTGCATGTATGAAGTTTCTGTAAGTTACGACAGAATCAGGGTGTGTTACTAGTCACCATGAGCATACATATTCAAATATGCATGATTGTGGGCACATACTCTTGAGCAAATTGAATCTCTCTCCACAGTTTGAAACAGATGAATTTATTTTTGTTTTTGCTTGTTTGTTTTGTTTTTTAAATTCTTCTCAGGATTTGTAGAGAAAGATATAATACAAGACCTTTGGGAAAATGGTAATTACAGAGTTAGAAGCTAAATTAATAGACATCTTTTTATTCCCAGGGTGAGTATCTTTCTAGAGGCTTGTTCATTGGCTGTATTTCAAAAGCATTTCTCTTTTCTTTGGTACAGATTGTTTTGCATTTATTTCCTGGAGAAATAAGTAGTTATCAAACACTATATACAATTTCCTCTGACTTTTGACACACTTCCTTTTCAGAAAACTAAAAAAAAAGAAAAAGAAATAGATCAAAGTTCTATTTTGTTTATCCTGGATTTCCCAGTCTGATGAAATATGTTGTTACAGTACATGATTTGAACAAGATTTTACAAATGATCAAAATGTGTCTTTTATTGGAAAATTCATGTCTTATAAATTGAGATTCTATGTACATATATCTTAGTGTTCTTAAGTGATAACACATCTGGAGGCACCTTAAAGACAGAAATACCTAATGCATCATTTTGGATTCTAAATTCCATCCATGACTGAGCAGAGCCCAGAAGCATTTATTGCGGAGTGCTTGACTTCCCCAGGAAGCTAATGATGAGGATAGGATGCCTGAACACAAGTAGATACTACAGTCAGAAAGTGAGTGAGTTGCAAAACCAAAATGAAAATGCAACATTTTAAAATTGCAGGTTGTAGGAAATTATTACTGTGAAGCATCGAGTCAGACATGGCATGGTACATACAGAATGAATCTGGGATGCTCCCTGTTCAGTGTCCAGGTATGTTAATTGGCTTATTCTCCATATACAGGTGAGGAATGGTTGGGATTTCAGGAGTTTTCAAAGACACTTAACTCCCTTCAATGACAATGCATAGGCAACAAACATATAATTGAGTGTATACTTCAAGTGACATTTTTAATCAGGTTCAGAAGAAATCTGGGAGAGTTCAGAGAAATTTGCATGTTTCCATTGCTATTATATATCAGCAACTGGCCAATTAAAAAAAAAAAAAAAGAAAGAAAAAGGTGAATATTCTACCAACATCTTACCACCACTCTCCCCCCCACTGCTCTACCACTACCTAAGTCTGGTGCTTGCAACTTTTGAGCCACTTATTGATATGAACTCAGTATGAACTTCATTCACCAGCTTTCTGAAGTTTTAGACTGAGTCAGCGTAACATCTTTTCTTCAAGCCAGTAAGTAAGTACAGTTTAAACAGTGCTTATATGCCAATGATGAGAATAACTCGATGGTCTTTTTGTGCCAAACAGTAATTTTTGATAGAGATTTGTGAGTCCTTCACTGTGACTTTGCTTCAGTAAAGAGGAAAGAACTGGAAATGACAGCTGAGCACAGGGTGAAGAAAGTACCAGAGCCATAAAAGCTTTTGCATACCTAAAAGAAGATTCAGTCAATTAAGTTCAGCATGCCCTTCATGTTCAGCCAGCCTTATCCAGAAAAAGACTATTTCAGAAATTTACTTTTTTTACCCTACTGATTTCAAAATATTCCTCTAATCATACCTAGGGCTGTGCTTTCACTTGTCCCATCACTTACAGCTTAGTTTCCTGTAGTTCTCTGCTATTTGATTTTTCCTGTGCGTAATTAGATAACCACTTTTACATTTCAGCCTTAGCCACAGGGAGGATGGAGAAAGGTAATTTGGATTTCCCTCTCTCTCTCTTTTTTTTTTTTTTTTTTTTTTTTTTTGATCAGTTGTCCATTTGCAGTTGTTATCACTGAGGTTTGACTAAAATTAGCCAGTAGGTTCAAAAATTGCAATGGGTGGATGGGAAAAAGCCTGACAGAGCAGAAGACAGATAGGCAGACAGACCACCATACCTGCAGATGGACATGGCAGCCACACAGTCCTTGTCAGCAACCAACAAGAGGAATGAGTAATAACCAAGGAGTTTCAGTCTGATTTAATTGAATTAAACAGATTAATGACAGCTTCACAGTCTCTGTCCAGACAAATGAAAGTCATAGTGATGGTTACAGTCAGGGCTTTGTTGTTGCTGCTGTTTTATTGTTTTTGCTTTGCTTTATTTTGTTTTTCCTTTGGCAATGAGCAATAGGAATTATTAATTGCCCAGTTAACCATTTAATTGCCATGAAATATACTAATAAGGTGCCTGTGACAAAAAATAAAATAAAATAAATGAAATAAAAATCTCTGAAAGAAATAATTTTGTTGGATCAGGCTGTTTCTGTTTACAGTAGTATGTACTTAGACACAGCAGGAGAAATTCTAACAAAAAAAGATGACCAATTTCTTTAAAAATTAAACAAGTAGGTTCTGGGAGGTGAATTACAGTAGAATAAAGGACCATCCTTGGGTACAGACATAATAAGAAACTTTGGCTAATATCCTCACTGTGTGGTATTGACAAACATTCATTGCTCTGAACTATAATAAAAAGTTATATGCTTTTGTTTGCATTGTATTATAATGTTAATGAAATAACAATGATCTTTTTGCAGAATTCTAGTTCAGTTAAATATATATATATTTTCTATTTTCTCCTTCAGGAAAAAACCAAAACCAATCCTAGAATGTAAGTTAGACCCTAGTTATCAATTCATTATTCTCTTTTAAATCATTCTCAACAGCAATTAGGTGGAATTAACATCCTTGAAAATTAAGTTGTTTTCCAGCAGTCTCAACAAAAGCTATATACCCATTTTTGCATAACATATTAAAACAAAATGCAAGTGAAAAGAATGAAAAGAGTAAGACAAAAATGACAAATTGAGAAAATGTGACCCATGGGAAAGCAATGAAGGATTTGGACTTGCTTAACCTAGGATAGAGAAAGATAAGTATTTTACATAAATAGCTGTACAGTTTGTCTGGTGCACAGTAATGAAGAAAGTTTAATTAGCCTCAGAGAAGATTCAGTACAAATTCTGTAAAAAGCTTTCTAATTGCACAGGTAGTGAAACACTACAACAGAACAAGGGACACTGCAGTCCCCTTACTGGAAATGCTTCCTACTAGATGACCACCAGTCTACCTAGATGAAGAAATGATCTAACTATATTCAGTCTGGATTCAATGAAGATAACTGTGGAATATAATCTCCTGCAGATCGTCCTAGGTCTTCATTTTTATATTCTTGTACCTGATTCCTTATTCTCTATGACTGTTCACTCTCTTTGAACTTCAGAATATATTTTTTAATCTTATTTCAAAAATAGTGTGTGTGGAGGGAGACATTCTTTTCTTTGGGAAGTTTTAGTTGTATGGAAATCATTCTCCTCACTCTTCTTTACTTGACTCTCTATTGTTTAATTTGACAGTTTAATTGCAATGTTAGCAGAACAAAATTGGTGATCAGAAACTTAACTTTACTTTTCAAGCTGTTCTTCCACAGTTGCAGAATTAACAAGGAGAACAGACTACCTATCCCCCTCCCCTGATCACTGGAGAACTGGAGATTCATGAAAATTAGAGCACTGCAGCAAGAAGAAAAAATCTTTCCAAATTTACAAGTATTCCCAATCTTTCCCTGCTCTATTGCTTCTCAAGAAGTCCTACTGAGTTAGAATAATCTTGTGATATGCTCAGAAGTGAGATCTGGGGAATATCTAACAATCAACATTTCCCGCAGATTGTGATAGAAAATGTTAAAATGATATCAAGAATGATAGCAAAGCCACAAACCTTTGCCAAAAAGCAGGTGGCCTCACTCCTTAAGATTTTACTTGAAATTTGTTTGGCCTGGAGCCATTTAAGATGTTGAATCCCCCCAGCAGCTTCAAGTTATGTCAAGTGAGATTGATGCAATTTCCTGTGCACATTCCTGTCGCTAAACTTAAAACGGGAAAATTATGGTAGCTTTACGGTAACAATAACGTAAATGCGCTTAGTGGATTAGGGCAAATTTAATGAGTGTACTCATTTGTAAGACTTTTTATAGTTTTAGAGCACTGCAAGGGTCTTTAGAATACCAGATAACCAATGGCCTGTAGAGTGTTGTTATTATTTTGAAAGATCTGATATCACACACCACTGTTTCTTAAATTATTTTCTCTATGTCCCTATCCCTTTTCTTTTAAGACCTCTGCTTTAAAATATATATATATATATATATATTCAGCTGATTCAGCTATCTCTTTATCTTTATATGGGTATAAATTTAGACTGCCACTGGAAACATTGTTTAAAAGCTTGATCTGGTGAATTTTGTAAGGGAATCAGTTTGCTTGTGGGAGTTGCTGCTGCATCTATAAATGGAAGATGACTGTTACCTCTCCAAAGAAATTCAGCATTTCATTGCATGAGGTTTTTTTACTCGTACAAAACCAGACCTATTGAGAATATATATATATTTATTTTTCAGATGAAAAATATGGTGTGTATTTGACATATTATTAAAGCCACAATTTAATATGGATTATATGGATTTGTGCAGCTGGGACAGCCATGATATTATGACCTTCAAGAAACTGATTTATGCTACTGGTAGTGAGTATATTTTATTTCTGTTAAACTGAAACTATATCACAGATTATTACCCACTGTGAAGTATTTCCTAGTGAGTGACTATCTATGAGTTCTAACTTCTGATATCTATTCAGCAGACCCAGTGGTTAGAAGATAAATATTTTCAGATGGTAAAATCAGCAGTCTTTAGATTTAAGCTCTAGAAGTTACATTTTTTTTTCCCTGTATTTTCTCCTTTTTATAATTCTTCAGTAAGATCTAGATATGTGTTAGTAAACCTTTTTGAAATAAAATATGAGATAGAGAACTTTTAGCTGGCTTCCTACATGAACAGAATTGAAAATAGTAAATCTAAATTGCTGAATCCCTATTCCTAGTGGTCTGATAGCTATAAAAATCCTTTAGGTTTTCAGGTTTTGTATTTCCACTGAAGGCCTTGTGATTAAGAAATAACACACTTGATTATTAACTGTTGCTTGCTTGATATGGAAATCACTGTGATTGTTGGCACTAAATGATGTCTTTTTTTATGGAAGCAATTTTCAGTATAGAACAGCAGTGTATGAGAAACCAGAACAAAAGCATATTTGCACTTGAGTGAAACTTTCCCAATGCAATTTAAATAGTTGAATGTATTCATTATCCTCTCTTTGAGTGCCATCTGTTCTTAATAGTTAATGTTGTGAACATTTCACGTTACATGATCACCAAGGATTTGGATAATTATCTCACCAATTTCAACATCTAAACCTTAGAATTTATTCTAACATACCTGATACATTTAACACACCTTTCTAGTCTATGGAAGGAGATGAACATGGTTCAACACTGTGGAGGAATACAGACAAAACAGATTTATAAGCATTGTAGCATAGATACTTGATATATGTTGGATGAAGTGGCCTTTGGAAGTGTCTGACTTTATCATAGATGATGACTTGAGACAGAAGGGGTAACTCCCAGGTTAGATTAATCTGATTTAGGTTGCTAAATATTGTTTTATATATTCTATATATTTATATAGGACATATGATTATATACTACATGTTAATTATAGGTCTTCTGTCTCTTTTATACATTCCTTAAAGTGGCTTTTGTATATAAAATCTTCTCAAAGTATTGACAATTTAATATTTAAAGTCAATTACTTTTGGTCGTGTAACTTCATTTGCTTTCCACTTGCTTGTTCCTGCCTTCAAATTAGACAGGTTTTTCAAAGGCCTTGTGTAAGCAAACAACCTCCAACACCTTTTCTAGACTGAATAAGATTTATTAGGCAGAGAGAAAGACAGAGTTATTAACTTGTCTTTTCCTCTTTCCACCAAACTCTGAGTCAACTGCGAGTCAAACACTCTTCAGCAAATAATTTAGAACTATATTATGCTTTCTCACGAAAGTCAGGCAAGGATAAGTAAAATGACATTCCAAATAAATTGAAAAATATCTCCATGTGTAATCAAAAGGAGAGCTTTTAAGTGGCGAGATAAAGAAAGTGGAATCTTGGTTTGCAATTGAGAGGATTCTTGGAGATTAGCTCCACTGCACATCAGAAATGTGCCGAATATGACACCTCTACAGATTCCTATTATTATTTCTAATACCAGTAGATTTCACCTCCAAATCATATTTCAACACAATATGATCTGATTGTATTTCAGTCATATTGGTCTCACCTTGTCAATATGCCAATACAAATGCACAGATGTAAAACATATTAGGTATCTAGGCTGGAATGTTTCACTTAGTCCAAAATTAATCAATTTAAAATACTTTATATTACATGTAACAGGAGAACTCCTTACTGCCTAAGTTCAGGTAATATTAATGGCATATTAGGCTAAAGAAAATTATCTAAACCTGTAAACTCAGCTAAGATGTCTTCAAAAGGACTTGAATAAGGTCTTGTAGCAGAAAATTCTACTCCAAGGTGCATTTACTTCATAGGTTTTGCTACTTCCTTCAGGGATATGAATCTTTTACAGCTTTATTTTTGCTAGAAAAGAGAACTTCAGAGAACTTATCAACAGATGGTTTAGCTGCTGAATGAAACACTAAGCACTGCAGCAATCATCCTAAAAACATTACAAGAGGGGGAAAAAAAAAAAAAAGGATCAAGGTAAGGGTCTCAACTTAATAACTCTGGAGAAGTAACAACAGAAAATAACATTTATTTATTTATTTATTTATTTATTTTTTATCACAGATGGTAGATGGCTCTTCTCTTGACAGAAAAAGGAAGGACCCAGGGAGCCATTATTCTGGAAATCCCAACCAAAGCAGGACCATCAACAGCTAGCTGCTCTTCATAGCTCTCTTGCTAGGTGCTGGGATGCATTTCCTTCCCACGCCTGTCATAGGCACTGCACTCCCTGAGCTGGTATGGGAGAGTGTCCAGTTGATTCAGAAGTATTTGAGACTGACTGCTGATCAACCCCTTATTTTTAACCTATAGTAGTAATAGCTCTTGTCTGACTCACCCTTAGGCAGGGTTGGGTCAACATTAGCGTTTAAACCTTGCAGCTTTGGATCTGACCATCTGCTCCACCAGCATAGCTGTGACTCAGTGGACTGCCAGGGTGCAAGCTAGCAGCTCTGCATTACACCACACAAATCCTTTATGTAAATAAAGAGAACATTACATTTTATAAGTTGTTTACCTTATATCCTTTCTTATTATTTCCTCACTGATTACAGCAATTCCTAGCAAAAATGATCTTTTAGTTTAGTATTCCTTGCCTTGCCTTGCTTTGCCTTCATATTGACTTTTTGCTCAGGTAAGGCACTTAATGTTTTAGATGCTTAAATTAGTTACTCTAGAACATAGTCTGTACTGTTATATCAAAATATATAGGGAATAATAAGAAAATGTATAATTTCCTATTTTCTAAACACAAACATCTATGTCTTTATATAAGAAAAAATATTAAAGAGGCTTTGGTGGGAGGTGGGATGCTTCCTTATTTTTTTTTTCCTCCTCTATGGGAATATTCCAGGACTGAAGTGAGGTATTGTGGAATTTCGATTATTTCTAAGTAGTAGTTTTGAATCAAGATGTCTGACTCTGCTTATTGTTGTATCTGTATATACTTAAAACAGCCAATTTCAAAAGACAGTTGCTGTTTCAGTCTCCAGGTTTTAAATATTTCATTCTAATTTCTTTTCTGGCAAGTGAAGTGGAATCCCAAAGAATGACTGTTCCTTGGTCAAGAAAATTTCTTAGGTTTCCTTTTGCTTAGCTATTGTTAAAAGCTTCTGCACTGTACAGAGAGTAACAAATACAGATGCCCTGGATTTGGTTTCAAACTTTAATTTGGTATGCTTTTGAAAGCCAGTAGTCTGACCTGAATAACCTAGGTCTTCGAATTTAACAAGCAAGTTAGGTATTATGTCCATTGCTGCTTCTGGGCCTGTTATTTTTATGATTTTATCAGTAGAAAGTGCCTGGCTTCAGCAATATGACTGTGCAGATCATTTCAAGATTAGTTTGCTCTTGCTTTAAGAACTTCAAAATGACTTTTTTTTTTTTTTTTTTTTTTTTTCAGGGTAATACATACCGGATATATATAAAAAATTCTGTAATACCCCTAAGTCTTATTTAAAACATACATACAACAACAACAAAATCCACAAAAACAAACAAACAAAAAAACAACAAAAACACTAGGCAATGAAGTGAAGAAGTGTCTTTAAGTCTCTTTTTGCTGTTGATAACAATAAAAAACAGAATTAGAAATAAATTGTCAGTTGAAGAGAATACAGTTTTCCAATACCCGCATTTATATCTACCTGGTCTTTCAGTCTAAATTTAGCTTGTTTATTCCCAGGATAGATTACATGCACCTTATTTTAAATGAGCCCATTCAGATGAGGGATATTACATTTGAATATCACAATTGATTCAAAAACTAAATGCTTGTGAAAGAAAAGGCAATTCATCATCAGTGAGAGTGGAGAGTGGTACTCTCTGTTGTTTGCCCTCTTTCACCAATCATAAGGAAACAAATGATTATATGCTTTTTTTTTTTTTTTTTTTTTTTATTCTATCATGTCTGTGTTCATGTGTAGTTATACAGCTTAGAAATGTCTCTCCTTCACATATCTGAGATGTGGAAAGCATAAGTGTTTACGCATCATTACCTCCTCTGACAATCCTCAGGGATTCCTAACTATGATAAATTTTGAAACTAAAATATTTTACTGTTGGTTAGAGGAAAAAAGTTAGAAGATATGAGAATTGAATCTGAACTTTGATTATACCTGGCTAATTAGAAGTGGAATAGAGTTTTTAAAATCACACAGAGCTCAGATTTTTAAAGGTATTTCAGCTATCTATTCTTGGCACTATATTATCCAATTGATGTGGAGAACTAACTGTTTTAGCATACATTTTAATACACAAGGATAATGAGTGCAACACTGTGTGATTTCAGGGCACATAACTGTTTGGCACTGAATGATATCATCTACATATATCCTTAAGGACTTTGAAACAGACATTTTTCTGCAAGAGCCCCACTTATCTGTGGCTAGCTCAGACTGAAGCACTGTTTTTTGATGGATTTCTACCAGCTTGCTGCAGTAGAGAATTGTGACCAATATATTGTTTCTAAACATACCAGCAAATTAAACCTCTCCCTGTAATTATTTTCTTTGTTCTCCTGTGTGGATTTCTGCTTCTGACCTGTTAGAAATGAATAATAATTCATTCATATAGTCAATATCTACATGAAAACTGGCAGTAAAATGATCATTTAAATATAATCATAGAATATCTCGAGTTGTAAGGGACCCACAAGGATCATCAAGTCCAACTGCTGGGTCCCCAAAGGACCACCCAAAAAATCTGTGTCTGAGAGCATTGTCCAAATGCTTCATGAATATAATAACATTACAATATAATAAATATAATAAAGGCCTGTTTCTTGGGTCTCTATTATGTTTACGTGGCAAGGTTTCATTAGCAGAGGGTTGCAGGTGTAGCCACTTTCAGAAGCGTAGAGAAGCTGCCAGTTTCAGCTGGCTCCAAAGAGACCCGCCACTGTCCTGAGCCAAGTTAATAAGCAATGTTTTTAGCACCTCAGGGAGAGCAGTTTTAAGAAAGGGGGAAAACAAACAAACAAACAAAACCTGCTGCAAAACAGCAGCTGGGAGAGTGAGGAGTGAGAAGCAGCCCTGCAGCCCCCAAGGTCAGTGCAGCAGGAGGGCAGGAGGTGCTCCAAGCATGCAGCAGAAGTTCCCCTGCAGCCTCTGGAGAGGCTCCTGGTGGAGCAGGCTGTCCCCCTGCAGCCCATGGGTCCCACATGGAGCAGATCTCCACGTTGCAGCCTGTGGAGGAGCCCCTGGTGGAGCAGGTGGATGTGGCCTGGAGGAGGCTGCGGCCCATGGAGAGCCCCCACAGGAGCAGGCCCCGGGCCAGAGCTGCAGCCCGTGGAGAGGAGCCCACGCAGGAGCAGGGGTCTGGGGGGAGCTGCCACCCGTGGGGGACCCGTGCTGGAGCAGTTTGCTCCTGGGGGATGGACCCCATGGTACAGACCCATGTGGGAGCAGTTCTTGAAGAGCTGATGCCTGTGGGCAGCCCTTGCAGGATCAGTTCAGGAAGGATGGCGTCCCGTGGGAGGGACCCCATGTTGGAGCAGGGGCAAAGAGAGACCATGGAGGAGCACCAGAGACAGTGTTAAGGACTGAATGCAACCCCATTCCCTGTTCCCCTGTGCTGCTCAAGGGGCGGAGGTAGAAGAGGGTGGATGGGGGGAAGGTGTTTTAGTTTGTTTTGAGTTTCTCACTGCTCTGGCTTGTTAGTAATAGATAATAAATTACATTAACCTTCATATACTGAGTCTGTGTTTCCTGTGATAATTGTTGAGTGATCTCCCTGTCCTTATCTCAACCCTTGAGCCCTTTTCATTGTATTTTCTCCCGTTTCCCTTTGAGGAAGGAGAGTGAGAGAGCATTTGTGGTGAAACTCAGCTGCACAGCTGATTTAAAACACCACAGGGTCAGGATGGCAAGAACGAATGACAAGAATTACATTTTACTGGTTTTTCAAGCATCTCCCCTCCCCCCCCCCCCCCCCCCCCCCCTTTTTTTTTTGGACACTGATTCTATTTTCTAAGTCATTGTGAAAGCTGACTTTTCATAAATGTTGTGGTTTAGCCCAGTAGGCAATTGTGCATGAGATGTTTGCTCACTACCTTTTACTAAGGGATGGGGGAGAGAACTGCGGGAAAAGAAAAAACAAAGTGAAACTCATGGGTTGAGATAAGAGCAATTTGATAGGGAAGAAAAGAGGGAAAAATTAAAAGAATACACAAAACATGTTTTGCACAACTCAATTGCTCACCACTAGCCAAATGATGCCCAGCCAGTCCCTGAACAACAGCAGTCAGCTCCTCCAGTTTTATCGCTGAGTATGATGCCGTATGGTATGGGATATCACTTTGGCCAGTTTGGGTCAGCTGTCCTGGTTATGTCGCCTCCTAGCTTCTTGTGCACCCCCAGCCTTCTTGCTGGCAGGATGATATGAGAAGCAGAAAAGTCCTTGACTTAGCATAACCACTGCTTTGCAACAAACATCCTTGTGTTATCAGCATTATTCATATCCTAAATAAAATAATACCAGTTACACAGAAGAAAATTAGCTCTCTCCCAACCCAAACCAGGAAAATATAGTATATTGGTTGATTTCTTACTTTGTATCATACCAGAAGAATTTCTCTAGCAGACTCATTATCCTCAGGATTTTTTAATGTGCATGCAGTTTGCATTTACATTTACAAAGGCATTCAAGCCTAAATAGTGATTCCAGACTCAATGATATACAGCAGAAAAATAACTCCTTATATTGCCTAGATTGGAAACTCTGAACAGTGTTCTTTATGGAACATACTTTATTTTATTTACTGAAAATTAATTAGGGCTTCATCATAAAATCATTATTATAAATCATACTCATCTGTAACATCATACTTGCTTTCTGAAATTCTATGAAAATTAGTGGGTACGACAAGTAAAAGCAACAGACAGTAATACTAATTTTATCATCAAACCATACCTAATCATAAGGCACAATGAATAGAATTTTACTGTTTTATTTCACATCAGCTGTTTTTTTCTGAGTGGTGAGAAATGTTAGCTTTTCAAAAAATAGTTTTTAATTCTACTCTATTATTTCTGTGTCTTCAACTTTAAAAATAATTCTGCTATCCCCATTGTTATGAGACTGTAAGGTATTATTAACAGACTATTTTGATGATGACCTCTGAGAAATAAATTGGGTTTTGTCCATGTCAGAAGTGCAGGTGTTCACAACATCACATTGACATTACCATTAACAATCCTTCTGGCATACATAAAAGAAAGGTTCTCAAATATTACAATAATGAGTATGAATATTCTAAGCTAGAACTGCATGGACAGCTACATAGGAACTACATTTCAGGCCCTAAAATAAATTTCTCCATTATTAGAATGAGTCATCCTAGAGAAACAAAGTGGAGAACTCTATCATTACAGTTCCATGTTGTATTTTTGGTCTGTAATAATTAAAATGTTATTTTTCCATTCTTATTCATTTCTAGCACTTGACATAAATTTCAAGCTAATTTAACAGAGACTAAAAACCCCATGATTCTTGATAATAGCCACTTTATTGTAGACTTAATAGAAGAGTGGCTCCTCCTCTGACATGGCCTGAAGTACTGCTATAACAGCATGCATTTTTCTTCTTAGATGATACATATCATATGAAGCATCTGTGAAAAACTCTTTTCCATGTAGAAAGACTCTGCTTTTGTCTCTATTGTGATTTTATTCCTGGAGGCTAAGTGTATTATTTCAGCTTTAAGAATATCTAGAATACTTTCAGAGCCAGGCTTATTGGTGCTCAGTGCAAGGGCAAGAGGCAATGGGCACAAAATGAAACATGGGAGGTTCTGTCTGAATGTCAGGAAGCACTTATGTGCTGTACAAGGTGACTGAGCACTGGCACAGGTTGCCTAGAGAGGTTGTGGAGTCTCACTTCATGGAGATCTTCAAAAGCCATCTGGACATGGTGTTGTGCAACCCACTCTAGGTGACCCTGCTTGAGAAGGAGGGTAGGACTAGATGACCTCTAGTCCCTTCTAGAGGACTTGTACCTGTTGATGGATGAAAAGCTGAACATGAGCCGGCAAAGTGCACTTGCAGCCCAGAAGGCCAATAGTAACCTGGGTTGCATCAAAATAAAAGTGGTCAGCAGGTCAAGGGAGGTGATTCTCCCCCTCTGCTCTGCCCTTCTGAGACCCCACCTGGAGTTCTGCATTAAGTGCTGGGGCCGCCATGGAAGTATTACAATGAGTCCAGAGGAAGGCAGCAAGGATGGTCAGAGGGCTGGAGCCCCTCTCCTATGAAGACAGGCTGAGGAAGTTGGGGTTGTTCAGCCTGAAGAAGGGGAGGCTCTGGGGAGACCTTGTAGTGGTCTTCTAGTATTTAGAGGGGGCTTACAGAAAAGATGGGGACGGTCTCTTTGTCAGGAAGTGTAGTGATAATACAAGTGGCAGTGGTTTTAAACTGAAAGAAGTTAGGTTTAGATTAGATGTTAGGAAGTAATTCTTTACTTAGAGGTTATTGAGGCACTGGAAGATGTTGCCCAGAGAAGCTGTGGATGTCCCATCCCAGGAAGTGTTCAAGGCCAGGTTGGATGGGACTTTCAGCAACCTGGTCTAGTGGAAGGTATGGAAGGTATCCCTGGCCATGGCAGGGGAGTTGGAACTAGATGGTCCTTAGGGTCTGACCCAAACAATTCTATAGACGATCCTTTATATCCAATATCCAATATCGTTTATCCAATATCCTTTGATCCTACCTCAGCCATTCTGTGTTTCATAGGAGTGATGTCATATAATCTTCTAAACAGTAAGACATTTTATAAATAAAAATTTAATCCTAGCATCATTTAAAAAAAAAAAATCAGCTACATTAATATTTACTATTCATAATGAATTAGGGAAATTTGTAATTTGTGGAATATAACTCTAAAATATTTAAGTTAGGATATATCAGCTTACTACATGACAATGTTTTATATGGGCTCTGTTGTGGTTTAAGCCCGCAGGCTACTCAGCACCTTCCAGCTGCTCACTTACTCTACCCTGGGTGGGATGGGGGAGAGAATTAGATAGGTAAAAGTGTGAGAACTCATGGACTGAGCTAGACAGTTTACTATGGAAAACAAAATCCGCGTGTGCACTCAAAGCAAACCAAGGAATTCATTTGTTACTTCCCATCATGAGGCAGGTGTTCAGCCACTCTCAGGAAAGCACAACTCATTGTGCACCATGGCTTCTTGGTAAGACAAACGCCATCAATCCAAATGTCTGCCCCTTCTTCCTTTTTTACCCCAGCTTTTACTGCTGAGCATGAAGCCACATGGTATGGGACATCCCTTTGGACAGTCTGGGTTAGCTGTCCTGGCTGTGTCCCCTCTCCACTTTTTGTGCACCCCCAACCTTCTCACTGCTAGGGCAGCATGAGAAGCAGAAAAATCCTTGTCTCTGTGTAAGCACTGTTCAGCAGCAACTAAAACATCGGTGTGTTATTAGCACCATTTTGGTGACAGATCTAAAGCGCAGTACCATAGATGCATAGATGAAGAAAACTTACTCCATCTCAGCAAAAAAAAAAAAAAAACAGTACATTGCATTACCCCAGTACCTCATAATGGAGTGATTGTTTTAATGTTTTGGATCTACCATAAAACAGATTAGCAATTACTAATGGAATAATTAATATTTATTGTGTACAGTTAACACATATTTTACTTTGAAGAAATCTCTCTGATTGTTGTTTTAACCTTTCAAAACTAAGCTTTTCCTGACTATTTTTAAAAACAGCATTTGTATACATCAGTGCTGTGTGCTTTCTCAAGTGCTTCTGGTGTAAGCATTTTTATCCATCATAGAGTCACAGAATATCCTGAGTAGAAAGGAATCTACAGGGATCATTGAGTCCAACTCCTGGGTCTGCACAGGACTACCCAAAAATCATGTTTCTGAGAGCATTGTCCAAACACTTCTTGTACTCTGTCAGGCCTGACCACCCTCCCAGTGAAGAACTATTTCCTAACATCCAGCCTGAACCTTCCCTGAGGCAACTCCATGCCATTACCTCAGGCCATGTCACTGGTCACCAGAGAAAAGAGATCAGTGGCTCCCACTCTTCTCACCCTCATGAGGAATGGCCCTCGTCATGATCATGCACCAGATGCTCAGGTGTGTCATAGTAGTGATCATTATACTTAGGGAAGATAGTTAAATAGTTTTCTGTTACCTTTCTAGCCTGTGACCTGATAGTTGCAGCAGCTTCTGAGCTGTTAAAAGTTCTGCCTACCAAAAAAACAGCACTTCTGTACAGTATCCCAGTACTTCTCCATCATGATTCTGAGCACTACAGCAGAGCAAGGAATGGGTATGAATACAAAGGCAACTTCCCAGATATGTTTAGACCAGCGAGTGGTATTACACAGAGTGGAAAGGGTCTGATATTTATTGCTTAGAAATTTAAATTATTTGAAGAACTGATTGTGATGTTCTACTTAATAGTGGGGACCTTCACCTGTAAAAAAACATGCTGCATAACTGGGTTTCATGGCCTTGGGCAGTAACAAACTTACATTCTTTGTGAATTAGGTTTAGAGTGAGACTATTAGCACACTCTGGTGCTATCTATGTAATCACTGTGAAGTAATGAAGTTTCTGACCTCAGAGAGTTTAAAAAAAATAAAAATCTCATTCCAATAAAATAGAGCAATGCTGCAGATTGATGAATTCAGTTAAACTGTAAGTAGCCTAGGAATTACTTATTGTTTTTAAATAATGAAAGAAAATACCAAGGAGTTGATTGCAAAAAGTCATTTGTAGTTAGGAAAGTGAATTTTCATCTTATCCTACTGGTAGAGTTAAATTCAAATAAAGAGTTTACTAGGTTTTAAACTGAGATTATATATACTGAGGAGAAAATTATGCAGTCAAAATTCCCCCCCCTTTTTTTTCTCTTTTTATTTTAAAATGTTTTAACATATAATTTGCCAAGCAAGAAAATTAATGATAGCACATTGAAATTTATGTCCCTTCAGAAGAGTGAAAAATTCACTGTATAAAAGAAATTTTTAGCAAGATCCTTGGTGGTGATAAATGCATTTAGCCTCTGGACTATTGTGGATTTAATAGGACTATCTGTTGGCAGGAGATATTAATACCGTAATGACAGTGGGATCTTCTAATCCATATCTTTTTGTAGGAGGGGTTGAATATAGTGGGTTTTGTTTTGTTTTGTTTTAAATTTTTCTGCATTTAAGTTATTCTTACAAGACATTTAAACACCTAAGGTTATGTAGTTCAAACGTTCTAGATTATTTCCTTGCAAAAAATCGTGATTTCCTATAAATTTTCATTTTTGCAAAAGTTAGAGATTACAATTTCTTGAGTATTTACTACGTCTATCCAAAGGTATGATAGTCAGAAAATATCTTCCATTTTCTGTTAATGACTCATTGCATGCTTTACCCAATTTGATAGTTTGAGAGACTTGGAGGTATAGGACAAGATTTCTTCTCTGATTCATTGTCTGCTTAGACCACTTCATACATACATTTCTGAATGAATTCATCTAACACAGTGCATAAAGGACTTATCAGGTAGATTAACTAAGCAAGCTTTTATAATAATTGAAATTAAATGAATAGCATTATGTCATTCAGATTAGATTTAGTCTGTATGAAATATCTCTAACTGATGAGGACTGCCAACTTGAGAGTGTTATATATTCAGTGTAAATTAAAGATTGGCACTACATATTTATTGACAAAATAAATTTCAGTTAGCAAGCACTAAATATCTACTAAAGGGTAAGGTTGTTGGAGATGAGTTTTGGGAAGGTTTGTGTGAGGCAGTTATGTTTATTGCGCATCGTTTATCTTGTTTACAAGGAAGTTCATACAATGGTAGCTAACAGAAAAGCTTGGTCATAAAATAATCTATTTGAAATGAGCATATTCATTACAGAAATAACCCAACTTCTCTGTTTCTCTGAAACCTTGAATGAAAACAGGCAAAAAAGCTTTTAAACTTTATTTTATTTTATTTTATTTATTTTATTATTTCATTCCCTCTAATAGGATGAGGAGAAAAGAAGCTAAGGCTTAGTACACAGCACAGAGTTCTAGAGAATCAAAGAGGTAACTCCAATAAAAAGGGAGGGCTCAACCTCAGTTCATCTCTGGCAGGCCTAAGTATCTGTGCACAATGCTTTTGGGGGCCTCTACGACAATTCTGCTAGGTTAAGGACCAGAGATAATCCCGTCAAGATGCAGAAACTGCTTTTTCAGAAAGGTATGCAGCTGTATTGACAGCTGTCAGGTCACAATACTGAATACCTTCCTCACACAGTTTATTGCAGAGCTCCCAAACCCTGAGCCAATACTACATTGTTCGGGGAAAGATGAATTTCCATTCCTTAGTGTAATTCACTGACTGAATTCTCTTACAGTTGTGGAGGCTATTCACAGAATCACAGAATCATCTAGGTTGGAAGAGACCTCCAAGACCACCTCTGACCAGAGTCCAACCTCTGACCTAACACTAACAAGTCCTTCACTAAACCATATAATTAAGCTCTACATCTAAATGTCTTTTAAAACCTCCAGCGATGGTGACTCAACCACTTCCCTGGGCAGCCTATTCCAGTGCCTAACAACCCTTTCAGTAAAGAAGTTCTTCCTAATATCCAACCTAAACCTCCACTGGCATAACTTTAGCCCATTCCCCCTCGTCCTGTCACCAGGCACGTGGGAGAATAGACCAACCGCCACCTCGCTACAGCCTCCTTTAAGGTACCTGTGGAGTGCGATAAGGTTGTCCCTGAGCCTTCTCTTCTCCAGGCTGAACAATCCCAGCTCCCTCAGCCGCTCCTCGTAAGACTTGTTCTCCAGACCCTTCACCAGCTTCATTGCCCTTCTCTGGACTTGCTCAAGCACCTCCATGTCCTTCTTGTAGTGAGCGACCCAAAACTGAACACAGTACTCGAGGTGCGGCCTAACCAGAGCTGAGTACAGGGGGACAATCACTTCCCTAGCCCTGCTGGCCAAACTCTTTCTTATGCAAGCCAGGATGCTGTTGGCTTTCTTGGCCACCTGAGCACACTACTGGCTCATATTCAGCCGACTATCAACCAAAACCCCCAGGTCCTTCTCTGTCAGGCAGCTTTCCAACCATTCGTCTCCTAGCCTGTATCTCTGTTTGGGGTTGTTGTACCCCAGGTGGAGGACCCGACACTTGGCCTTGTTGAACTTCATACAGTTGGCCTCGGCCCATCTGTCCAGCCTATCCACATCTTCCTGCAGAGCCTTCCTACCCTCCAGCAGATCGACACACGCACCTAACTTGGTGTCATCTGCAAACTTCCTGAGGGTGCACTCGATCCCCTCATCCAGATAATTGATAAAGATATTAAAGAGGACCGGCCCCAGTACCGAGCCCTGGGGGACTCCACTAGTGACCGGCCTCCAACTGGATTTAACTCCATTCACTACAACTCTGTTGGCCCGGCTATCCAGCCAGTTTTTAACCCAATGAAGCGTACGCCAGTCCAAGCCTAGTGCAGCCAGTTTCTCAAGGAGAATGCTGTGGGAAACAGTGTCAAAAGCCTTACTGAAGTCAAACTAGACCACATCCACAGCCTTTCCCTTGTCCACCCAGTGTGTCACTTTGTCATAGAAGGAGATCAGGTTTGTCAAGCAGGACCTGCCCTTCATAAGCCCATGCTGACTGGGCCTGATGGCCTGCTCGCCCTGCAAGTGCCGCATGATGACGCTCAAGATAATCTGCTCCATGAGCTTCCCTGGCACTGAGGTCAAACTAACAGGCCTATAGTTCCCCGGGTCAACCTTCTGGCCCTTGTAGATAGGCGTTACATTTGCTAGCCACCAGTTGACTGGGATAGCCAGGACTACTGATAAATGATGGAAAGTGGCTCAGCCAGCTCTTCCACCAGTTCTCGCAGTACCCTTGGGTGGATCCCATCCGGCCCCATCGACTTGCATATATCCAAGTGCTGTAGCAGGTCTCCAACCATTTCCTTGTGGATTGTGAGGGCCACATCCTGCTCCCCACCCCCTTCCACCAGCTCAGGGAACTGGGTATCCAGATAACAACTAGTCTTGCCGCTAAAGACTGAGGCAAAGAAGGCATTAAGCACCTCCGCCTTTTTCTCATCTCTCGTCACTAAGTTTCCCCCCCCATCCAGTAAAAGATGGAGATTCTCCTTAGTCCTCTTTTTCATGTTAATGTATTTATAGAAACATTTTCTGTTATCTTTAACAGCAGTAGCCAGATAGAGCTCCAGATGAGCTTTGGCCTTTCTAATTTTGCTCATGCTTGAGTTTATAGACTCCTAGGAACCTTGTTACTTCAGGCAGCTCATACTGAGTTTCCACATGGAGTTTTCCATGGAAATTATTTTTTATTGTAAGTATAAAGTTTGTTCCCTGGTATGGAAACATCATTCAATAAATATATATATTTAATTTATTACAGAGGTTATTGTGTAAGTCAACTCTGAGATTCAAAAAAGCCAGGTTTTAGGAATCTATCTCCACTGACTAAAAAAAATAAATAAAGTGTGTACTAAAGTAACTTTTAAACAGCTAATGATAGACAAGATAGAGTCCCTTTCTAGTGAACGAGTCTTAAATAATTGTGCAAGCTGTCTATACAGTTAGTGGAAAGAAATAAGTATATGCCTCCAAAGAAAGATTCTCTCAAATTACTCATAATAATAGAAAGACGATACACTTATTTTATTACATGCCTAATGTGGAATTACAAGTCACACATTCCTATAGGTAGATTTGATCCTTGCTTTGGGATATCTTGATAATTTTGTTTTAGGTAGTATGATGGGATTAGTATCAACAAATGTCTTCAAAACTGTGAAATTTTTCAAGGCCAGGAAGGAGGAGGGAACACTTCACTGTTTTAAGTGTTATATGTGTGAACAAATTCCTGATATGGTGCTGTCAGAGTGGCTTTCAACTCACCTTAACTCACGTCTTCATTGCAGGTATCTCAGCCAAAGCTAGTCACCCTAGATGTCTTTGTTGCCAATAGAGAAAAATAAGCCCTAAGTTCTACACAGCAAAATTTAAATGAGATGAATTTCATTCCTACACTTTATTATCAGTGGAGAAATGGAAACCTATCTTAAAATATGTATCTAAAATATATTGTCTAACTACCTTTTGTAAGTGGTCTTCTCTTGCTCTCTTCATTGACTACATATGTAACCCAGAGAATTTGTTTCAAGGTAAACTTTCAGATTGCTGGAGTTAAAGATGAGTCCCATTGACTGACTTGACAGGTCAATACTTACTGCACTCCAGTAACTGATACAGGTCCCTAAAGGGCACAGAACTCACTGACTCATAAAGTGCTGATTGCCACCAAGAACACTGTTTCTGGAACAACACATTTCTTGCATCCTTTTATCAATTGTCTATCAGTCACCTCTCAGTCTATTTATCAGACTGACAAAGTCTGAGTAGATTCAGGGCTTGAACTTTTCCTTAAAAATTGAACAGAACCAGTACCACCCCCCAAAATCAATAAAACTATTTTTAACATCTAGCTAATTTGCACTTTAAATAAACACAATATTAAAGAAAATATCTTGCTGATAAAAGGACAACTCCTCTAGTCATTCAGTTCAGCTTCTTTTCTGTCTCTGTAGCAGTACTCATGGGGTGAAAGAATAATACATGATCCATCCTTTTCAGACATTTTACTGATTGCAGTGATGCCAAAACATTTCAATCTGTGTAAAGTGGAAATATTTGTTATGGAAACATTTGTTAAATATCAGTTCTCTTATCTAGGAATATTCCAAGTAAAAATACAAGTTTACAATGATCTGTGCTTCAATCTGACATATCACATTATAATACTGTACGTAGCCATTTATCAGACTGCAAAATACGTGCGTTAATAGCTTTAATATAATACAAATGGTAGATATGACAAAGTGGTGAACTTTTTGAGGCCACTAAATTGTTAGGAATAACATTTTAAAGAACTCTGCCCGGGAGAGAGGTCATTTGTTACTTTCTGGACTTAATGATCTCATGTCACAGATAAACTGTGTTATAATCTATTTATGACTCAGAGAAATATCTAAGAAAATATGAATAAACCATGACCTTTGTCAGGTCATCTGCATTCCTTGAGAGCTTAAGTTAAAACAACTTCAAGGAATGTACTGGTACACTGCAAACAGATATACCAGTTTGAGAACAGAATTCTAGTTCTTGTCTTTATGATACTATTTTGATCCCTACCTACAGATGGCTAACAATAATGCCCTGACTCCTCCTATATGGAATTGCTTAGTGTATTAAAAGAATTCTTAAAGTAACTGGCAGATTTCAACTGGGCACCTGCTAAGTAACTTATTTCATTTGACTGCTTGATTGTACATTAAAACAAAAACCTCCCCTGTACATACTTAGTGGCTAATCTACACCTGTGAACTTCTTAATGCTTTTAGAGGAATGCGACAAAGAAATAGTTACTTTGAACAGCTTTGGGGAAGTAGTCCCCAGTTCTGCCACCTTTCATAATCATTAACAATTTCTTCTAACAAACAGAACCTATTTCTAAAACCTTTTAAGTAAACTGTTATAAAATTAAAAAATAATTACACATTTAAATAAAAATATAAAAGTCATAAAGAATTTATAAAGCTGATTGCAGATTTACAGATAAATTGTCAAAAAGGTTTTTAAAACCAAAACAAACGATTGTTTGGTTATTGACTTTAATAGGAGCAGGAGTGGACCAAATACTCATTCCTTAAAAATTCTTGTCAAATTGCCACAGTTTCTTTGGAAACGAAAGGAATGGAGGATAATCAGCACTTCGTGCCAAGAGAATTGCAGGATTCTCTGTAAACACTATACTTCCGAGAAACATGTCAGTTCAAGGTTAAACACCTGCAGTAGCAAAGGTGTTTAATGCTGTGCTAAATACAGATGTCAAGTGTAAATAGTTAAGGGTAGGTTAGGTAGGGCTTGGTGGCTAAACAGCTCAGCACAGGAACTTGTTTTTCAAATACCTTAACAGCACAGTGGAACCCAGGGGTTGAAACTCTCTCAGACAGTGCATGAAGAGATCAAGTCCAATTCACCTTTTGTTAGATTTTATTTCGTGGCTATCAGCAAACTACTAACATGGACAAAGTTGTACTTAGAATCTAATCACTTGATGTTGCTGACTAGAAGAGTAGCTGGGAAGAATTAAGAGAGACAGAGAGAATGTAAAAAAGGAGACAGGCTGAAACATGGGAGTGGGTATACAGTCTGGCCACATAGCCAAAATCTGGGCACCATATTATGTAAACTACAGTTGAGAGTCTCACTTACAGGTATATTCCTACCATTACTGTTTTTCTACCTGTACCCTGGAGGATATGTTAATTCTAAAGTTATTCTTTTACAGTAAAATTTGTTTCTATGTTTACAGTTTGCATTTCCTTTGTACTTTTGTTCCTGTCTTTCCTAAACAGTTGGAAAGCATATATATACTTCAGTCTTAATCACTCTTCCACAATGTTCTTATAATTCTTTAATTATCAAATTTCACATTTCCTTAGTTTAAGTTACCAACTCTCACTGCCTGTAATCTATTCTATCCTCTCCATAGCCAATATTATCAAACTGAAAACTGAAACACAGCATCAGTCACCTGTTCCATAGATCATACCTACATCATTTTAAATCATTCTTATGTCTTAATATCTGCTTTCACTTGCCTTGCTTTTGCACTTTCCAGTGGATAACATTTTAGTGTTTGTTTTGATTTAGTTTGTAAGAAATGAATTGAGTTCTGACACCTATTTTACTATTTTTCTATTTTTTATTTTTAGAAATAATATTTTAGTCCTGTTGGATCCTCAGTTCTTTACTTATTTTATTTTATTCTTTATTCCCCATATTCTTTCTGAAATATTGGGTGGACAGTTTGAAATCCTTTTGTACAGTGTTTCTCCTTGTAATTGTAGAAGTTCCACAGCACATAAAGGAAGTTACAGACTTTCACTGTGTTCTAATCCTTTATTTTTCTGTCACACTGAATTTAATAACTAGCTTTCTTAATAGCCCAAAGTCATCCCTCTTGAAATGGTGCCTTAATTACAGACTATTTAATTTAAATTTGTGATTACTGCTTCCAAGGTTATTTTTTCTAACTAATTCTTCTGAAATTTCTTTCCTTGTAACCAAAGCCAAGTCTAATATATCATTAACTCTTAGAATTTTAGGATGTAATTTATCTGAATTGTAGTAGACATCTCAAATATCTACTTTACAATGCAATGGATTGTGTTCTGGAAATGACCTCTATTCATCACTGGCTGTCAAGAGAGTATAGCATGGCTAGCCCAGATGTTGGCAATTTATAGTGTCATTTATCCAAATGAGTCCTTTCTCTTAATGCTTATCCCAAAATCCAGTGAATGTGTAGCAAGCGTTGCACAGGCAAGGGCAGAATTTGGGATGGCGTAGTCCATTAAGAAGAAGCTACCTTTGGGATGTCCTCAAAGAATTCCTGAGTATGTTATGACTTGAATCACTGCACTGCGTGGGTTGAGTAAAGTCCCACCATGACAAGCCGAAGCCCGGTGGATCCCCACACCATCATGAATCTCCACTGACATCACAGACTCACACAGTGATAAAGGGGAAGAAAGTAATGTAAATTGAATAAACTGAAGGACAGTAAGGTACTAGACACAGCCTGGAGCATGAGCTGAGCAGGAGCTCATCACCAACATCATATTCACCTGAACACGAGTCCTTATGCACCAGCTGGGCCTAAGAAAAGTTCTAAATGAAGGAATCACCTACTCTTTGTATGGACTCAAAATTACTGTCAGCTGGCCACTGGACTGACAATCCACTCACCAGTGGGGATGCCCCTGATGCCAGCTGCCAGGAAGATGATATTAAACCCATCACAGCTTGAGTGTGGTGAGGACACTGAATGGAAAACCCATACCAGACACAGGATATGGGTGAGGACACCAAGCTGTGCACCTGTGTTATCTGGAGAAAGGCCTTAAAGAATCAATTGATTGTAATTATCTAGTTGCAGTAGAGAATAAGTAAAGTTTTTATTAGTTTCATTTTTAATATTTCCCCTCTTTTTCCCCTTCCCTGTTTCTACTTGATTTACTTTTCCCATGAGTAATTTATTGATTGTCTTGAAATCTGAAAGAAATCCCTGACACCCCTCTACTGGTGCATGACAACATGGTTATCATCAAAAAGAATTCACTAGTTGGTTCTCCCTCATATTTTGCCTGTGCTGCCTCAACTAATGCAAGACTTTATAGCATACTTTCTTACAAAGTGCATAAAAACAAATTCTGTTTATAGCAATAGGCTTTCAAGTGTGATATGCACACCAGGTTTCTTCCTAGGAGTCTTACTACACAGTGCACTTTACTGAATATCTCTAACAACCAGCAAAGCCAACACAACTTCTTGGAGTAATAAGTGTCCAAAGATGCTTCTCAAGCAAAAGGATTAGGACCTTGTCAGACTGTACACAATAGAGATTGTTGATGTCAGTGGGAAGTGGTAGCGGGCAGTGTCAGAGAGAATGTTGACTTATAACATAAATGTGTGATGAGTACTTTGTCCAAAGAACTGCAGGCTTTTCTCTCTATTCTCGGTGCAGGCTTCTTCAATAGTGTTTTTCTGTCCAAAGACACCCTTTCCTCCCTGTTCCCTTGAGAACTGTTTCAAAGCCCACTCAAACCATTTCCTCAAGATTTAAAAACACAAATGAAGTTTGATAGAAAAGATAAGATGTGGCTACAGAGAAATAGCAAATGGTTTGCACTTAGGTTTGGGTAGGACTAAGTATGCTTTGGTTTTATTTCCCACTTTTCAGGCTTTACCAAAGTGGCTTCAGGTGAGGAAGGTAGAAGCATTGTGAAAAACATATCTGTGTTCTAAATAAAATAGAAATGCTGGAATACATGCATGAAGACAAATGGTGTATCTTCAGCAATAAAAGCTTTGGAGGAAAGAGATGGAGGAAAACATAGTCATAGCTATATTGTGGTCAGTGATGTTTTGAGGGGCTGATGCATTAAAATTTCAAGTGTTTCAGTTATTTTGTGAGACAAAGCTTTGTTTATGCTATTTTTGTGTGTGCCATGCTCCTAGGAATTTATGGGCAACTCAGCACTGCAGGACAGCATTTCCAGGTTACCTTTAAATAAGCCTGAAATATGAAGCCATTATCTTGGGTGCAGAACTGTAATTTTTAATTCAGGCTGTTTTTCAGACCCAAACTACTGTCCATACAATGCTCATCATTCCATCTTGACCAGATCTGTCATGCTCCACTGCATAGTACATACACATCTGATCTCATCCATTCAATTTACAGGGACACCTGGACCTAAGAGATACCAGGACATCCCTAACCAAATGATTTTCTTTTTAGTTCTTTGGTGCATTCATTCAATCCTATAGTAAATTCAAAGAAAATAGAAGGAGGGACAGGAATAGAAGGAAGAAGTGGAGAGTGGAGGACCTGTAAGCACCCAGGGGACGAGAGATTGATGTGAAGATTTTCCCTAAAGAACTAGGAAGGATGAGAATGACTAAGGTCCAGGAGGAAGTGCAAAAGAGAGGCAGCCACATCCATGCTTCTTCAGAAATTTTGTTCAGTGAGACCTCCCATCCATATTCCCTTCCAAATTTACTTCCCCCTCTCTACTCTGCTCTCATAAGATACCACCTCGAGTATTGTGTTCAACTCTGGGGTTCCCAGCACAAGAAGGACAGGGACATATTAGAATGAATCCAGAGCAGGGTTGTGAGGATGATCAGAGGGCTGGAGCACCTCTACTATGAAGACAGGCTATGGGAGTTGGTGTTGTTCAGCCTGGAGAAGAGAAGGAGACCTTATAGTGGCCTTCCAATACATAAAGGGGGCCTACAGGAAACCTGGGGAGGGACTCTTTGTCAGGGAATGTAGTGATAGGACAAGGAGTAATGGTTTTAAACTGAAAAAAAAAAAAAAAAGGGTAAATTTAGATTAGATGTTAGAAAGAAATTCTTTAATAAGAAGGAGATGCGGCACTGGAACAGGTTGCCCGTTGCCCATAGAAGCTGTGGATGTCCCATCCCTGGAAGTGTTCAAGGCCATGTTATATGGAGCTTTGAGCAATCTGGTCTGGTGGGAGGTGTCCCTGCCCATGACGGGGGTTGGAATTAGATGATCGTTAAGGTTCTTTCCCACCAAAACCATTCTATGATTCTATGATTCTCTGTAATTTCCTGTTTCCATTTTTTTTTTTCCTGGTGTGATAATGGCTTAAGTTTCTGCTGTGTCTGTTTGTTTCTCTTCCTCATCCAGTTGCTGAGTGCCTCCTTGTATCTTCACATCACTTCTTTCAAGATAATTGATTTTAAAGTTATGAAGGAACCAGTTCAGAGAAAGATCGTATCTTGCCTAAAGGTCTATTTCAGCAAGGAAGTCTATGATGAATTCTTCTGACAGAACTAAAAGGTGACATGGGGTGGAAAATTGTGTACACTGGCAATGCTGTAAGAGAAATGTCTATGAACATATGAACAGTGTCTACCAATTCAGGGCTTAGGCCTTGCTTCTGAACATTGATGTACAATGCTATTTGAATATCATGTCTGGCATCTCTGGAACACACCAGTCTGCCACTGGCCATATATCATGTCTGCTGATCCCAGGTAGATTCTGCATCATAGGATGAGATATCTGTATGTGGAAATCTAACATCTACTGTGTGGACATAAAATTTTAGATTTGGGATTCAGGTTGTGTTTAAGGAACTTAAATGTATGGCTGTAACATATGTCTCCACACACATGGTAGCTAAGTACCTATTTAGCCAATGGAGAGCTAGTTGACACAGTGGAGCTGGACACCAATGTAGTTCACACTAAGGTTGGCTCCTAGAGTCCACTTCAGTTGCTTAAACATAGGTAGCGCACACCATTTGAGGCTCCTTAGGGTGTTTATTCTGTTTTTCAGGTGCTTGTTCAGAGGTCAGCATTTTTCCAGTATGATCTTGTGGCATATCTGCCATGCAGATGTTCTGGATATCTCATAGTGCCCTGGATGTGAGCTACTGAGCCACCTAAATCACTGTGTGCATGTATCAACTTTCCCTCTATTAACTGTCCCAGAGTTTATACACCTAGTATCCATGTAGATATACACATGAAGATATCTACATTTTACAATATTTTTTGTAATATTTACAATATTACAATTTTTGTAATATTTTGTAATATTTTGTAATATTTTGTAATATTATATTTTGTAAATATTTATTACAAGATATTTACATTTTAAAAGTTTTAATCTCAGCCCTACCTTAGGCCTAAGTTAGATTACATCTACCCCTGGGGTGTACATAATGTGTTGACTTTGGGGGTGAAATCATCCATAAGAAATTCTCCAGTGCCACAATCCTCTGTTTCCCCTGTTATGCTGAGACAATAGTTTACGAGTCTGTAGTAGCAGATGACAGAAATGCTCTGAATTAAAAATGACCCTTTCTTTCAGAAGTCTAGATTGTTATAGTCTTCTAGCTCACCAGAGCAGCAGACAAACTGCTGAGGTGGTGGCAGACCTGAAGAGGTGGTAAATCACATCAGTGGTACAGGAATGATAAGATAAGGAAGTGAAGAGGATGGAAATTTCTTGAAGTTGTTTTGATGCTAAAGCCAAAATAACTATTCTTTCAGAAATTGGAGGCTTTGGGGGAAAAAATAAATAAATAAAAAACTGTTTTCACTTCAGTAAGCACATCCCAGGACACTTAGAAAAATGGAATCCTTGAAGAGAATAGTGAGTGCTGATGAAATGTTAACAATAGAATACGTTCAGATTTCACTTGTGCAGAAGAGTTTTCTAGTACAATTGTATACTGCAGGTATTATGCTGATATAACAATTGGTATTCACAGACCTACACATACCCTAAGGCTGACAGTACTCTCATGGCAGGGAAAGGGAAGGGAAAGAAAGGGGTCTTTTACATGAGATCACAAATGACTAAGGTAGTTTGATAGTCTGAAACTGAAAGACCAAGATACCACTTCTTACCTCTTCCTCTACCCAAGTATCTCTTCCTTTTTAGTTATTTATTTGCACTGAAAGTGGCAAATTATCTTATTTTTTTTAGCTCTTCCCCCTGTCACGTGCTTTATAAGTGAGATTACATCACATAAGGTGTTGAGAAACACCAGAGGATTTTGAGGAAACACGCCACATGGATCACAGGGAGAAAGGACAATGGAAAAATGAGCCTGATTCTTGATAAGCATTCAGAGGTAAACTCTGTTCTTAGATCATTTTTGACAATCTGTATTGAGAGAAATACTTAAAGCAAAAATTCCAGCTTTGTGAATTCTAGACTGTAACCCTAAAACAGCAGTATAAAGTTGTTGACAAATGACAAGATAGGCATTGACAGTGCATTTCTAAAAAAAAAAAAGTCATATTATTTGTCATAAGATTTTAATTCAAAATAGGTATGACCTGAATGTGTAGATAATTAATAGATAATTTTCTTTACTTTGAAATTGATGCCAAATATTCTGACAACAAAACAAAAAAAACCACAAGCAAATAAAACCAATATTATTATCCAGTGAAAGTTATGTAGGAAAAATCAATAGATTTGAGTCACCATTAACAAAAGTGAGGGCAACAAATGCCCTCAGAGTAAAATATATAAAAATGGCTCCAGGAGATAAAATGGGAATGTTGCTAAAAGATGAATATGCTACATGACTGTGCTATTCATTGAAATCATGCATTCACTGCTACAACAAAAAGGCTTCTTTTGCCACATTAATCTTTAATTAAACTTTAATATTCTTTATTAAAATTATGAACCAATGACCTGCATGATTTCATTCATTAAAAAAGCCCATTTGCTATCACAGATTATGGCACTGAATAGGAGCAGTTATTGAAGCTCCAGCACTGGGAACTTAGTTTGAAGTTCAGAGTTCTGAACAGTGATGAAGCTGGGGGCAATACCTTAAATGTGTGTAAGTAATAGTTTGTCTTTACTGCAGTGGTCAGCCTTCTCAGTGAGAAAACTAAACTACAGGGTGCAGTAAAGCAAAATTTAGAATTACCTTTTATTTTGTGTCTACTTTATTTAAAAAAGTATTTTAAGGAAAAGGGTATTATAGTCCAGAATAGAAAGTGGGAAAATATAATTTAACATTTTATGTAAATTCTCAGTATTCGAAGTGAATTGTCTGCATTTGATCAAGATCTGTGTTCATGAAGTTAACTGTAAGCTTAACGCAGTGAATGTATTAAAAGGCTATTGAAGAAGGATAAACTTTCCTGCTTGACCATTATTTTTTTCATTTTGTTAAACATATGTATATATATAATCAAATTTATTAATTTTAAGCTTTGAATCACCAAAAGTATTCCAGACTAGTCAGAAAAAAAATATATTTCCTCTGTGAATAGGTAGTATAAATAGCCATTAACATTTATTTGGCTACAGCCATTTCTGTACCCAGTACAGAATTCATAGAGCTATGCAGGCTCTCTGTAGAGTCTAATCTACCCATTCACAGTTTATTTTAAAGGCTGCTGCTGACAAAATAATAATAAATAAATAAATAAAAGAGGTAAAGCACAAATCAGTTGATTTCTCCATGATCTAAAGTCCCATCTACCCCATATGCTGGGCCATGTGATAAGGAAAAGCTTATTAAGAGACATGAGTATGTTCTCTAAATGAGGTAGTTGGAGAACAGGGATTCTAAAGTATTTCCTTTTAGTGCTGGACCGTCAAAGTATCACATTTCCTAAGTGCAGTACGGTTTTCCATCATCTCTCTGACACCAGCTGTCACTTGGGATCCTGCGGTGTTGGAGAAAGATCACGCTGCGGCCAAAAATGTGAGACACTATCTCCAAACTGGGGAGGTGGGGAGCCACTGAACAAATCTTGTGTGCAAAGAATGGCTGGCCAGTGAGATATGTAGGCCAGATATAGGCAGGGTGAAACTGCACTTAATGTAGTGGTGTTAAAACTAGCGGCTACAATGAAACTGATCTGCTTATCCTAGGAATAAGAATGATAGCAGTGTTGTAGGTGAATGCTTGGGGTAACTCCAGTAATATAGTTTTAACTATATCAATTTTAATTAAGTCTGTCATGTGTGTTCAGATTCTGCTTAGTTATTTTCCACTATACTGATGCTGTAACTGTATTCATGCAAGATGACAGTGCATGTGCTGTACAATATATTTAACAGAGGTTGTCCTTTGACAGAGGTTTTCCTTTCTAATCATCGCTGTTGAGACTTTCTACAAGCCTTTGTGACCTTTCTACAGGCATTCTAGCTTTTCTACAGGCTTTGTGACATCTTCCTGCCTTTGGCAAGCTGTAGTGAGTGGCTGAACCATATGATTTGATTTCACAGGTGACTGTGTAAATACTATATATTGCACCAAGTAGGATGGAAGGCTGTTGGTTTGCCTGTCCTGTGATGAGGGCCAGGTAAAGCCATATGGAGGGAGCTGGAAACTGTTCTTTCCTGCAAAGTAACTGGACAAAGAAAGCTGGAGAATATGGGCAAGAAGTAGGAGAGGGACAAGAAATAGTGAACTGTCAGCACTGCTAGAAACTGGCAAATAACTTGCAGAGGAAAAGGGCTGGCATCAAGAAAGCAGAGCTACAGAAAGCCTTGTAAATGACTGAAATACAAATAATTCCTAAGAAACTAGTGAGAGTTTTCTGTAGTTTATAAAAATGCAGAAATCCACCGAAGGGTGTGAGAAAGTCCAATCTGTGGGAGGTACCTCCCTTAAAAAGATGCATCTGGAAGGAGGAAGATCTCTGATAATCCCTTGTTTAGGATTACCCTATAGTCTAACCTTACAGTCCCGCTCTTCCTACTTGAAGGGTACTGGTGTTCTAGTGTGTAAGGCTATTCTAATGAAATATTATGCATCATGATACAGATATATGGTACGGTGATAAGCTACAGAGACTGATGACGTGCTTGTATCATAGAAGAAATAGGGTTAGCTCTCCAGGTCTGGCCAGTCTGGGGTCTTGGCACTAATTCCTATTCCCGGATTTCTGTTGTGGTTTGCAGAGTATGCATGGTGATATTTGAATCCTTTAAAGAAGGAATTATCAGTCTTGACTGTGTTCAGCTTTGGGCCCCTCAGTGCAAGAAGGACATTGAGGCCCTAAAGTGTGTCCAGAGAAGGGCTACAAAGCTGATGAAGGGCCTAGAACAAAAGTCCTATGAGGAGCAGCTGAGGGAACTGGGGTTGTTTAGTCTGGAGAAGAGGAGGCTCAGGGCAGACCTTATCGCTCTCTGCAACTACCTGAAAGGAAGGTGTGGGGAGCTGGGGGTTGGCCTCTTCTCACAGGTAACTAGTGATAGGACTAGAGGGAATGCCCTCAAGTTGTACCAGGTGGGGGTTAGGTTAGAAATGAGGAGACATTTATTCTCAGAAAGAGTAGTCAGGCATTGGGATGGGTTGCCCAGGGTGGTGGTGGACTCACCATCACTTTTGGGTGTTTAAGGAAAGGTTGGATGTTGTACTTAGGGACATGGTTTAGTGGGTGATAGTGGTGATAGGGGGTCAGTTGGACCAAATGATCTTTAAGGTCTTTTCCTGCTTTTATGAGTCTATTATTCTAATGAATATATCTATTAAGCATTCTCTGAAGTGTGTCAGTACCTTTGGTCCCACTATGTTCTGACTCCTAAATGACATACGCCCAGTTTCAGACAGATCTGTTTCAGCTCTGTGGGTAATACAGACATGGTCACTTGCCAATCTATTCCCAAATCCCCTCCAAATTGTTGATTTCCCCCCCCTATATTTCACCTGTGTGAAACTAGATCTCTTAAAATCAAAATGGAATATATTTTCAGTTTCACTTTTCTTTTGTGATATTTAAAGACTGTCCTACATAATTTTCCTTTTACCTGCAGATTTAGTGCCCTCAGTGTTGGAGATATGATTAATATTTTGCCTTATAGTGCCCAAATGACAAGAAGCTAACGGATATAATACTGCCCTTTATTAGAATGAGCTGACTACAGTCAAAAGAGTGAAATGGCAAAGCAGCTTAGCTCTTAAAGCCTGTCCTGTTTTCAGCTGGGACAGAGATAATTTTCTTCCTAGTAGCTGGTAAGGTGCTGTGCTTTGGATGTAGGATGAGAACAATGCTGATAACACACCTATATTTTAGTTGCTGCAGAGCAGTTCTTACACAGAGCCAAAGCCTTTCCTGCTCCTTTTTCTGCCCTGCTAGCAAGGAGGCTGGGGATGTCATGAGAAGCTGGTAGGGGACAGAGCCAGGACAGGTGGCCCAGGCTGACCAAAGGGATGCCCCATACCATGTGACATCATGTTCAGCAAAAAAAACTGTAGTAGCTGGCCAGCTGAGGGGGTGGGGTGCTTCTCAAGGACTGTCCAGGCATCAGTCAATTGCATCGTGCATTCTTACTTTATTCTTTTTGTTGTTGTTTTTATTTTTTTTTCTTTCAGTTTGCTTCTCTTTTTTTTTAAAAAAAAAAATTCTTTCTTATTAAACCATCCATGTCTCAACCCACTGGTTCTGATGTCAGAGGAGCATATACAGAGCTGAGCTGTCACAGCTCAGCACTGCAGGCCTACAAGTTGGGGATACACGATACATCAGCCGTCTAAAGATCATAGAATCACAGAATCATCTAGCTTGGAAGAGACCTCCAAGATTATCTAGTCCCTGACCTAACACTAACAAGTCCTCCACTAAACTATAAGCTCTAAATCTAAACATCTTTTAAAGACGTCCAGGGATGGTGACTCAACCACTTCCCTTGGCAGCCTATTCCTATGTCTAACAACCCTTTCTTTATGCGAGACTTGATAAATCTGTGTAGTTGTGCAAAGATTTTAATGTTTCAGAAAGGAAATCAACAATGACAATCAACAGTTGTCTTGAGAGAGGTCAAAGACAAGGTTTTTCCCTTGCAAAATGTTGCAGTTTCCTAAGGGTATGACCAGGAGTCCAGTATTATGCATGTTGTTCACATGCCTAAGTGTCCAGAAGGCACTGCAATTAAGGTGTTTAATTTCTTAGAGGGCCTGTAACCAATTTTTTACTGTTCCCTTTATGGTCTTGTTTTTAGTATTAATGAAATTCCTAATGCAGATTTACTGTAATATGAGTCTTATGCTAAGTACTAACACAAACACAAATTTACCTGAGTGATATGCTGTACTTATTTTCTTTAGTTTTCTACAGGGTAATGTGTAAAATAAATGAGAAGCTATTATTTCCTGTATTGAAAGAGAACATTTTAACTATAAAAATGTTTTGACGTTAGGAACTACTTGTCATGTTTTTATTTACTCCATCCTTGCAACTTGCTCACCTGACAAACTGACCTCTTGGTGGGATGCAGTACACCTACTCGTTCTACAGGGATCCCATGAAACACAGGCCAAGTCTCTCTGCTCCTACGAAGTGTTAGCTGTTGAAAGCAATATCAGTCAATAGAGATTTTTCTTATTTTTTTTTAATCAGTTTTCTATTTTACAATTTCTGCTGTTGTAGTAGCTATTTAACAGCTAGGTCTGTTTAACAATTTTTGTCCTTTTCCCTTCTTTGCTTCTGACAATTTGCCCTTCTGTTGCCATTTGAGTAATGTAACAGAACCTTTAAAAAGGAGGTAGAGCACTCTAAGAGCTGTCAGATTTTAGATTGTCAGATCATTCCACACCTGAGCAAACTTGAGTATGAACACTAAATCTTCCCTATTTTGTTCATTATTTAAAAGGTGCTTAAGCCTTATGCATAACTCTGAACCATGTCAGTAGTCCAACTTGACTTTTTGGGGACAGCAGACTTGCCTCAGATTGTTTGTTTCAATTCCTCCACTAAAATGGATCTTTGGTTCAATGTTTGGGCATCTGTTATATTCCAAAGCAAATAAAGTTCTCTTACTGTGTCATAGAAAGATGAGAATGTGGTTGCTGGGATACCTGGAATTTCCAAACACAGACTGTCGAAAACCAGACTGAAGTATTCAGGTGTTGATAGAAGGAGATTAGAGGGAACAATGTTGTTATGGTTCACTGTGCTAAGAAGGTTGGTAATGTGCTAAAGACTTTTCTTGAGCTCCATTATTAGCTTCAGGTCCAATGTGCTGCACAAAATTGTGTGACTGACAGCAGTTTTAATAGCATGACCTGGCTGGTACTGTTAAGAATGGAGAATGAAGTGTCAGTGTGTGACAGCTACTCAGTAAGGGAAGATCAACCAGAAGACGAGAGCTATGGTGAAGCAAATGGGGAAAGTCCATCCATAGTGACAAGGCATTCCTGAGGTCAAGCCAGGAAGCCAAGGGTCAGGGTCTGGTCCAGATTGGCAAAGTGCACAGCCAGACATGGGCATGATAGCAAGAAAGGCAAGAGCTTGGACTTCAGTGCAGCTCTTGCTGAAGAGGACAGATCCTTGCTTGTCAGAGCATTTTTTCACACAGCTCTTTCTATACAGCTCTCATTCAAGGATGCACAGCTTTACTATTGAAACTGACCCTGAGCCCAGGCAGTCAAACACTTGGAAGCTCCAGGCCCTAGCATAGAGAATTGTGAGGGAAAAGTTATCTAATGAATGTTCTAGTTAGATCTGTTAGTTTTTCTTGATATTCATATAGCGTAATTTTAAACATATTTGAACTAATATGGATATTCTGTAAGCTTTTATTTCTAAAATGAGATTCATGTTGCCTGTTAAGACAGTCACACTGGCAGGGCAATCTATACTTACTCAGATAGGTAGATAAACTCTTTGTTCAGTTGATAGTGAGATGTGCTTTCTGAAGGTGTTTTAGAAAGCTAGCATGCTGTGCAGGAGTATTACTGGAGACAACCATTACCTTTCCAGGACTCTGTCACAGGTCTGGCTCCACTCTGAATAACACTGAAAAAATGATACTGTTCACTCAGGAGCCAGAAAGTAAAACCCTCTTTCTGGGAATAGGTACCAAAGTAGTTTGATGCTCTTTTCCATGACAGCAGGTGCTGAAGATGTTATCTACCTTTTTAGACTTAGCCTAGTTGGTGGAGAGCTAGCCTGGAGAGCTAGCCCAAGGAGAGCTGTGCTGCAGGCTACCCTCACTTGGGAAATGCACCCAGGGAGAGACTGATCCCTGAGTTTTTATTTCTTAGGACCATGTTAGAACCATAGACCCTTTCACTGCAGCACTTCCTACTGAGTCTGCACCACCTTGCGACAAAGCAAGTCAGTTATAAGCATGAAGAAGAACCAATAAAAAGAGCATGATTCTCACCTAGAGGTAAGGGCACTTGTCTGAGAGTCTGGATCCTGGCATCAGTCAGTGCTCTCTTGCACTGCACTTACAGTGAACAGTTATTGAAGAAAACCAAAAATACATCAGCAAAAAAATTTGCAAAGATGTCTCAAAACCACAGCCCCCCCCCCCCCCTCCTCTTAGTGGCATCAACAAGGAGAGGGTGCAGCAAAAGAGTCTTTTTATGAAGTGAACTGCAGCTCAACTCCCCTTTTACTTCTTCTTCTAATTCACAGGCATTCTCTTCCTTCTAGCTCAACTTATCAGCATAAGAAGTCTTCAGTTTAAAGTGGTTCTTACTTACTTGCAAGCCTTCAGGAATCCCCAGAGAGAGAGAAAAACAAGTACTTGTTTTTTAAAGGAATAGGAAATGCAGCCAAAAGGGAAAGGGAGTCAGTATACTCAATAACATGAACAAAACCCACTTAGGGTTTAGTTGAATATTTTGATCATTGCAGCTCTTTACACAGTGTGTCTTGATAAAAACAAGGTTTGTTATATAGAGAAAAGTCCCTACCTAAAATCTCATTCTCACATCAGTCACTGGTAATGTGTCCATGGCTAAAGGCATTCTTGCTCTCAGAAATTATCCCTAGATAGTATTTTTGTACCTCCAGATACAAAGTGGCTTGTGACCACATTGCTCAGAGCCAGCCTTATCTAGGCAGAAAGGGTTTGCCCACTTAGCATAGCTAAGCATAGCTTGACTTACTGAAGTCAAGGTAGACCACATCCACAGCCTTTCCCTCATCCACTAAGCATGTCACCTTGTCATAGAAGGAGATGGGGCTTGTCAAGCAGGACCTGCCCTTCATAAGCCCATGCTGACTGGGCCTGATCACCTGCTTGCCCTGCAAGTGCCGCATGATGACGCTCAAGATGATCTGCTCCATGAGCTTCCCTGGCACTGCGGTCAAGCTAACAGGCCTATAGTTCCCTGGGTCTACCTTCTGACCCTTCTTGTAGATGGGTGTCACGTTTGCTAGCCGCCAGTCGAGTGGGACCTCCCCTGATTGCCAGGACTGCCAATAAATGATGGAAAGCATCTTGGCCAGCTCTTCTGCTAGTTCTCTCCATACCCTCGGGTGGATCCCATCTGGCCCCATCAACTTGCATACATCCAAATGCTGTAGCAGGCCGCCAACCATTTCCTCGTGGATTTTGGGGGCCACATTCTGCTCCTCATCTCCCTCCACCAGCTCAGGGTACTGGGCTTCCAGAGAACAACCTGGTTTTGCTGCTATAGACTGAGGCAAAGAAGGCATTAAGCACCTCAGCTTTTTCCTCATCTCTGGTAACTACATTTCCCCCCACATCCAGTAAAGAGTGATGATTCTCCTTAGTCCTCCTTTTCATACTGATATATTTATAAAAACATTTTTTATTGTCTTTAACAGTAGTAGCCAGATTGAGCTCCAGATGAGCTTTGGCCTTTCTAATTTTATCCCTGAACCGCCTCACAACATCCTTGTAGTCCCCCTGAGTGGCCCGCCCTCTTTTTCTCCTAAGCTCGAGACGCAGCTCTCTGTTCAGCCAGGCTGGTCTTCTTCCGCACCGGCTCGTCTTTGGGCACATGGGGACAGACTGCTCCTGAGCCATTAAGATTTCTTTCTTGAAGAGCTCCCAGCCTTCCTGGGCTCCTCTGCCCTTCAGAACCGCCTCCCAAGGGACTCTGCCAACCAGTGTCCTGAACAGCTCAAAGTCAGCCCTCTGGAAGTCCAATACAGCGGTTTTACTGCTCCCCTTCCTGACTTCACCAAGTATCGAGAACTCTACCATTTTGTGGTCACTCTGCCCGAGACAGCCCCGACCACCACATCTCCCACCAGTCCTTCTCTGTTAGTGAACAGAAGGTCTAGCGGGGCACCTCCCCTGGTAGGCTCACTAACCAGCTGTGTCAGGAAGCTATGTTCCATGCTCTCCAGAAACCTCCTAGACTGTTTTCTCTGGGCTGTGTTGTGCTTCCAGGATATGTCTGGGAAGTTAAAGTCCCCCACTAGAACAAGCTCTGAGAATTTTGCAATTTCTGCCAGCTGCCTGTAGAACTCCTCATCCGTCTCCTCATCCTGGTTTGGCGGTCTGTAACAGACCCCCATCAGGATGCTTGCCTTGTTGGCCTTTCTGCTGATCCTAACCCATAGTGACTCAACCTTATCATTCTCAGCCTCAAGTTCGATGACATCAAAACACTCTCTAATATAGAGAGCCACTCCACCACTCCTTCTGTGCTGCCTGTCCCTTTTGAAGAGCCTATAGCCAGACATTGCAGCACTCCAGTGATGAGAGTGGTCCCCCCACCTTTCCGTGATGGCAACCAAGTCACAGCCTGCCTGCTGTACAATGGCTTCCAGCTCCTCCTGCTTGTTGCCCATGCTGCGTGCATTAGTGTAGATGCACTTCAGTTGAGCCTTTGCCTTCTCCCCCAGCCTTGCTATTGTTCCCCCTGGCACAGCTCCAACAAGCTTTTTTTCATCCCCGTGCCCCTTGTTACCTAGTTTAAAGCTCTCTCAATGAGCCCTGCCAGCTCCTGGGCAAGGATCCATTTCCCCCTTGGAGACAGTTGGGACCCGTCTGCGGTCATCAGGCCAGGTGCCGAGTAAAGCGCCCCGTGGTCAAAGAACCCCAAATTCCTGTGTTGGCACCAGCCTCTGAGCCACGTGTTTATCAGGTGGGCTTTCCGTGTCCTCTCTGAACCCCTCCCTGCCACTGTAGGGATGGACGAAAACACCACCTGTATTCCCGCTCTGTCCACTAACCGTCCCAGCCCCCTGAAGTAACATTTTATAGCCTTCAGGCTTCTCTCAATGTTATCACTGCCAGCATGGACTATCTGTAGTGGGTAGTAATGGGAGGAGCGAACCAGGTTGAGAAGCTTTCTGGGAACATCCCTGGCCCTGGCCCCAGGGAGGCAGCAGACTTCCCTATGTGTAGGGTCAGGCCAACAAATAGGGCCCTCTGTTCCCCTGAGAAGGGAGTCGCCCACAATGATCACCCTTCTTTATTTCTTCATGGAAGCAGTCTTGAGGCATGGAGCAGACTTCCTCGCCCTAGGCTTCCTGGGTAAACTTTCTACCACATCCTCATCCACCGCTGTCTCAAGCCCCAGGGCCTCAAATCTGTTGCATAAGGGCACCTGGGAAGGTGGGGCAGGTGGGGGGGGGGGGGGGGGGAGAGGGCATTTCCTGCAACATCAAGCAGGAACCTGTCTCCATTCCTCCTCCCCTCCTGGATCCCTTCCTTCTGCCCAACAGCGACCAGGCAGGGGGTCCACACCCATTTGGGGAGTCTCCTTCAGGCCTTGCAGGGAGTGGCTCCACCAGTTTATCTCCCACTCGCACTCCCTGATGGCCCTCAATCTCTCCACCTCCTCCTCGAGCTCTGCCACCAGGTGGACCAGCTCATCCACCTGCTCACACCTCATGCACACAGTATCTCTGCCTCCCTCAGATGGCAGTAGCAGGCTCTGATACTCCCTGCATCCAGAGACCTGAACTGTCTCATTTTTGAGTGGGCAGTCTGGGTGGCTACGGACTTTCTAGAGAGCTCTCTGCCTAGCATGGACCATCGCAGCCTCGCTAGTGGTAGAAAGCCCTCAGATAAGTTGTTCTTAGGGGCAAAGGGGATCACTCTGCCCTCCCTGCTCACCCTGCCTGCATGAACTGCCGCACCCTGCCCTTCCAAAGTGCCCCACCCTGGTCGCTCACACTCCTGGTTGGTCGCTCTCACTCCCTAGGGGCTGCTTTTGAACAGCCAGGAAGGGGGCGCTGTTGGCTCTGCCTATGCCTCGTCAGTATCCCTCACGAGGGCTGCTGGGTCATGGCAGCTCCCTCGGCTGCCTCAAGTGGCCTCAATGCCAGGGAAATAACCCTGCCTGTCCCGATCCCCCGCTCCGCTGCAGAACGCATCTGCCCCAGAGCCAATCGCCTCAACAAGTGGCCTTCCTCTCTTCTACAAGTATACTCTATGAAGTCTGCAGTTTTCCCATGATTTAAATACTAGAACAGGTAAAACAATCATAACACTTTATTATTAACTAAGAAAGAAACATGTCACATGTGAATCTCAGAACTTGTTTTGTACCATAATACATCAGCAAGACAACTTATCTTCCCAAACTGAAAGGTGATCTGTTAATTAGCATAATCTGAGCTGGTTGACTACCTGTCTTTTAATTTAACCAAGGGCTATTAGTTCCTAATGAGAAGGTTGATTATAGGTGTTCTAAATAAAACTGATTAGTGGCTGTGGTCTGTAACAAACACCTTAAGTTATGGTAACAGAGATGAGTCTTAAATGGAAATGTTATGATCCGAAAGTGCCCACATCCATATAATTTTAAATCTGAAGCAACAATGTTATGGGATTCATCTAGAGCAGTATTATTACTCTTTCACTTTTTCTCCCATACAAAGTGAGCTTGAGAACAAGATGTGTACCAATGGGCTATCCTGACCAGCTAGGAGTTTAGCTCTCAGGAGTTTAGCTTTGTATCAGAGTAGATGAAAGGGACAAATTCCTTTTAGAACTTTTCTCATCTGTGTTTTGATCACTATGTTTTGATCCTTTCTGTCAATTTAAAGTGTCTAGGACATTGATAGACTAGTCTAGTCATCTGAACAGTTGTCAATTATTTGTAGCTGAGTGATCTGTGCTTTGACAATATAATGTTAAGTGGATATTATCAGACCCTCTTTGTGAATGGACTGCATGGTTCTTCTGCTTTTTTTAAAAAAATCAGTCTCTGCTAAGCCACTTGACATGGAATAGCATGGGGCTAGTGTTACAATTTACATTACTCCTCCATCATTCAAGTATAAAAGATACAAAAGGATATCAATAGTGATTTTCTAAGGAGGGAAACTGTGGTAACTAAAAATGTCTTCTGTTGTGACAACTTCAGTGCACTTGACCAAATACTTCAAACTCTTAATTCAAACAAAACAATGGTTTGATAAAATGGCTCCAGATGTAGACTGTTTCTAACTACATCTTTACTTGAAGGTACAAAGTCTATCTTTATATTCAGTTGCTTGGATCTCAATAAAGAAAAATAAATACTTACGTCATTAGAATGGTGGGTTTAGCTGGCTTAAAACACTTTGTGCTTTCAGATAGATTGTCCATGTGGACTGGAACAAATCATTTAAACACAGATCAAATAAATATATTTAGCTGTGTAAACTCAGGTGTCTAAATACCTGAGAGAATCTCATTTTTAATCTTTTACCCTATGTTCTTGTCACTTAAACAGGAATGGAATTATTTCCCCATCTCACAAGAGTTAGATTAGAACAAATACTATGATCCTGATTATTTCTGTGGAGGGTGAGCAGGTACTGTGAACTGATAATGGAATGCAGGAGTTGTAACCAGGCAATTGATAGATGTTTTCTGGCCTATGAGAGAACTTGTGTGTTCCTAAAGCAGAAATTGCCAATTTATCTAAGTCCGGTAGGCAACAATCCATTTAAAAAAAACAATCCCTTTACAACTTGCAAGCTCCTCAGAAGATTTAGAAGTGAGAACTTTGACTAAATACCATATCAGTGGCCTTTCCAGGAAAGCTGAGGTACCTTGATAAAATCTGTTACTGCTCCAGGTTGCTCAGATATTGTAACCATACAAATAAGACTTCTGCATCCAAGGCTGTTAATCTGCCATCTTTCTGAGCACTAAAATATCATAAGTAGCAGCAGGTGGTGCTGAGCAAGAGGAATAAAAGAAATTGAATGGTGAGCTTTGTCTGAGCAGTTAAAACCACACAAGCTGCATTCACAGAAGGTAAAAAGTAATGAAGAAAATAAGCCAGATACCAGAATAAAGCAATGATTGTAAAGTGAAATGAGAACACTAAATTCAGGTGGTGGTAATAGTCTGTAGCTTTAAAAAAATAGAAAATGAATAGAAATAAATCTGTAATCAGCACAGAGGGGGAAAAAGGGAAATCAGACTGTAGAAGTATGATCAGCAAGTTTTTAGGAACCTAATTAGACATAATACTTGGCATTATTATACAGGGATAGTTGAATAGTCCTTGCTTTTAAATGTTCTAAGATATGCTCTGAATCTGTCAGATTATCAGTTATCTCCTGTATCTTTTTTCCCTTCTCCTTGTGGTGGTAATTACAGACTTAGAGATAACTAGAAATTCAAGTTGAATTTTTGGAGATTAATTTCCTCAAAAGTGTTGTAGTTCCTTTTACACTTGGAAATATACACTGAAAAGCTGAAGTGCTGTTCTGAGACTAGTGAAACAAACTAATTTGTTATTTAGATATATAGTTGCTGTTTTAAACATTAGTTCATGCTCTGCTAAATTCTATAGTGATTCTACCTTGGTACAGAAATGTAAAGCAGATCTGCAAGAGTTTCTGACATTGATTAATTCCATTCTGAAAACAATCAGGATATACAGCATCTGCTTTTACTTCCACAGCAGAGAAAGAAAAAGGAATAGTTAATAGGTGGATGTAAAACCAGTGAGAGTTAAACTGTCAAGTGGGTGATCTTGAGTAATGGGAGCCAAATTTAGTACAGCATGTATTCCATGTATGAACATAGGGAAATTTTTAAAAGGAAGGCTGGCTGAATGAGAAGTCTTACCACATGGAATGTATGTGTCACTGAAACATAGCTGAAAAAAGAACCAATGGTATGTTGTAATCTAGCTGTAAACTATTCCTAAGAGAAACAATGTGGGTAATAAAGATGGACATGAACTAACCCTTAAGTACATTAAAAATGTGGTAGATTTGTACTGTTGACCTCATAATCAAAGCAAATGGAGAATAGTGTTGTGAGACATTTAAAAGAATTAAAATTAATAGAGCAGTAATAATGAATTATTTCAACTGTGCACACAAACTGATCAAATATCACAAAGCAATATTAGGAGAAGTAGTTGCTAATGCTTTCAAGCAATTACACCTTCGAACAATTACTTCGCATGTGTACAAGTTAAGAAATTTGTCTCAAGCTATTCTCTTCAATTCATAGAAAATGATGGAAAAAGGAAACAACTGAAGTGGAAGGCTTTGAAAATTCTAATCATAAAAGAAAAAACAGGCAAAACAAAAACATTATCTGAAAAAAAGATAGTAGAATGTAAGCAAATGATATTCAACTTCAGAAGATATGATTACAACTCAGCCATTAATGTACATAGTCCTTTATCAAAAAGTCCTCCTGATTTCTTAGAATCTAAGTGTTTCATGATAATGTGTTAAATCTGTCAGAGCTTCTCTATCCTCAGTTACTGCCTTCCGCAGTTGTTCAGCTCCCAGCTACTGTAGCTTTTAGTAAAACTTCAGCAAGAGGACTAACTCTGTAGGTATTTGATCCCTCATGAAACCTGATTTTCCAGATAGCTAATTGGCTGGGGAACTGGACAGCTTTTGAGATAATTGTCTACAGCATGGAACAGGCTGAAGAACAGAAAATATTTAATTCTCCAAATATTGTATTTTCCTTTATTTGTCTTTCAGTGAAAAAATTAAACTCTGTTTTTTTTTCTCAATTCAAGATATCAATGTTTTTCAAAAAACATAGAGGAAAATATAAGTCTTTTGCAAATCCTAGTTAAAATGCTAGTATGTGGCAACTTCCTAAGGCTATCATTAAAAAGTCATGGAAACATGGAAGATCTGACATAAAAGATAATAATAAAGCAGAACTCAATAACTGATTCCATTAAAGCATCCTTCAGAAAAAAAGAAACCTAGTTCTAGGAAAAATAACAGAAAATAAACAAACCAGAACCATAAATAATCACAAGCAAAATATGAGTGGAAAACTAGAAATTGTAAGGGAATCTGATCTTCAAGTAGTCAAAAAGCAAAATCACAGGCTCATTTCATCTGTCATGAGCTTGACTGGCATAGGGTTTGGAATGGAAATTACTTTGCAGAAACTTGTTTGCATTTCCTGAAACTCATCCTTTCTGAAAACTAGTCTAGTCTCAGAAATGATTCATAGCATTGTATCCTCCTTAAAGACAAATTAGGACTAACCTTAAGTGGGCAGTATACTTATTTCTATACCATATTTAAAAGTTGTATGACAGCATTTCCAGTGCAGTTTTTCTATGATTCCATTTTGTCCTTGTGACAGTCATTATCAGGATCTTTACAGGAAAATCCATCTAAATTTCTACAGAGCCATATGACATGAGACAGTCACACTATGCCTTAAAATGACCAAATGCATAATTAATTGCAGTATGAATTAAATTTTCTCCCCCAAATTTTAATGAGTTTTAGTCTGAACACACAGTAGAAGACAAAGTAAGTTTTCACATGAGAAAAAATCCAAGATAATGCTTAAGATGCACAGTAGACAGTTTTTAAGTACAATAATTCAGTGCATTTTTATGTCTTCTCTCAGCCCCTGACACAATGCCATACTCAATTCTGAGCATCCAGTTCTTTTCCACCCATGAACAGAACTGATATGTATGGAAGTGGAATTCCCACATGTCAAATGACACAAGGAAGGTATATGTTGATTATAGAAGACATATCAAAGTGTTCAGAAATAAAGTACTCTAACAAAGCACAAGCTGAACTCTGAAAGTTAACTGGAAGATCTCTGAGCAACAGCAAGATCAAAGATAACTTCAAGGTATCGCTGATCATTTCCATCTCTGGGATAGAAACCCCAGTGTTGCAGAGGGGAAAAAATGTGTTCTGGCATTAACTTGGTTTGCATAAGTTCACAATAATCATGATTAACATGGGTGCTAGTCACGGAGGGCAGGAAAGGAGATAGATTCTGCTGGAAAAACTGAGGGAGATGAAGAGCTGTCCTGGATACAACAGAGCATGTATAAACTGAAGTTACTGAGTATAAAAATTTGAGTATGTTCCACAAAGCAGAACAGAGGTTATGCACCCACAGTGACAATGCCTAATTTTAAGGAGAGATGCATAAAATGGGAAAGCATGTTAAACAAGAATTAGAAGGCATGGCCAGAAGTCACATGTAGACTGCTGTGTGATAACCTATCTGTATTTTTCAACAGATTGAAAATTGATACAAGTGATAGCAAATATGTCTTGGAAACAGAGAAGACAGAAATACCTCAAACCTAGTTAAATGGTGAGGTAAACCTTAGACAGTACACCAAAAAAAAAAGCTATGATCTAGCACTAAGGCAAGAGAGATTTTTAAAGCTAAAAAGCGTATTTCAGGAAACTGAAGCTGTATTGAATAAGTCCAAAAAAATCTAACAGATTAAATGAAATGAGATTAAATGAAATGAAAACCTTAGCAAGGCAAGTCAAAAAACCTTTGTATAAAACCATGGAGAAGACATAAAACTAATAAAAAATACTTTTAAAAACACATTGGGATCAGGGGAAGCCATAGAGTCCTTATATCCCAAAAAAAACATTGATTTATAAAAATTGTGTTTTGAAAAGATAAAGCCCTGGTAGAAAAACTAATTTTTACACCTATGTTCAGTGAGAAGGAGAGGAAGAATACTATGATAGTGTTGTGTTTTTTTTTTTTTTTAATGCAAAAAAGTTTGGAGACTGTCTCAAGTGAAAATATCAGTAAAAGAAATTATACAACATGTGAAAACAGCTAAAAAGATCAGAAGAGGTGTACTGAACTTAAGTATGAGCTAGATGACCATTATATGTAAATTCTTGTTTAAATTCACCAGTGATTTAGAAGGTGGCAATTTCTAAAAATGTTACCTACAGACTACTGTAGACAGGGAAAGCTGTCATATAAGTTAGCCAAAGCTATTACAGTATCATAGGGCACACTGATAAAAGAAAAGTATTAATACAGATTTTGTAAGAGGAAGTCATCTATTATGAATCCATTGGAATTTGAATGAATAAATGTGCATAAATAAGGAATATGTAAATCAATATTCAAGTTTATAAAAGGCATCACCATTACCAAAATCTTAGTAAAGCTGTCATGAGAAAAGAAATGTGGTCTTTCCATAGATAACTGTTTATAAGATAGGAAGAAGATTATGGGAATATCTTGCCTCTGCTGTGAAGGGAAGGCACTTAGGTCCTTTTATTGGGATCTACATTGTTCAATAGATTCATAAATTATTTATAAGAGCAGGTGAGAACAGGTAATTAATTATTCAGATTCCCAAGTTGTTCACACAGAGAATCACACAATCATCTAGCTTGGAAGAGACCTCCAAGATCACCGAGTCCAACTTCCAACCTACTAAAACACTAAACCATATCCCTAATCTCTACATCTAAATGTCTTTTAAAGACATCCAGGGATGGTGACTCAATTGCTTACATGGGCAGCCTATTCCAGTGCCTAACAACCCTGTCAGTAAGGAGTTCTTCCTAATATTCAACCTAAACTTCCCCTGCCGTAACTTAAGCCCATTCCCCCTCGTCCTGTCAACAGGCACGTGGGAGAATAGACCAACCCCCACCTCACTACAGCCTCCTTTAAGGTACCTGTGATAAGGTTGCCCCTGAGCCTTCTCTTCTCCAGGCTGAACAGTCCCAGCTCCCTCAGCTGCTCTTGTTCTCCAGACCCTTCACCAACTTCGTTTCCCTTCTCTGGACTCGCTTGAGCACTTCCATGTCCTTCTTGTAGTGAGGGGCCCAAAACTGAACACAGTACTCGAGGTGCAGCCTCACCAGAGCCAAGTATAGGGGGACAATCACTTTCCTAGCCCTGCTGGCCACACTGTTTCTTATGCAAGCCAGGATTCTGTTGGCCTTCTTGGCCACCTGAGCACACTGCTGGCTCATATTCAGCTGACTATCAACCAAAACCCCCAGGTCCTTCTCTGCCAGGCAGCTAACCACTCATCTCCCAGCCTGTAGCAGTGCTTAGGGTAAAATAATTTTATTTTCTTTCTTCAAGGAAAAAAAGAGAAGGTCATATCCATGATGGACACAAACAGTACAGCTCCTTGCAGAGGACTCAAGCACAGAAACTGGAGCCAGAAAAAAAACCCTCAGGTCCATAAATGCCAACAGGACATGAATGCACAGCAGCCCAGCCCCAGCAGGGATAATCAGACTTATCCTTCACAGATGAAAAAGGTGACCCTGCTCAGTCTCTTGGTAATACTGCACATACGTGGTCAAGCCCCTTGCAGTGCATACTGAAGCTCTTTGAGAATCCTCTGGAGAGTTACAGAAATAGCTTAATATATCTAGAGATTAAAATATAACCCCAAAACAGAAGTGTACCCCACCACATCCTAAAAACAAGTTAGCTGGCAACCTCTAGTAAATATCCCCCTATTAAGGGAATTCCAAGCACTTAAAACCTAGAAGACTACAAGTTTTAAAGAGTCTACTGCAGCAAAATAGCAGAAAAAAAGTCTGGAAATATAAGAAACTGTCCCTAACCCTGAAAAAGTCTACACCTTACATGCCTACTTCTGCTGTTTTCACATACTCACTTGCACATGGAACTTGGATGATATATTTCCCCTAAACCCTGCCTCATCACTTTAACACCAAGGTTGTAACTTTGGTAATATTTGACACACAGGTGAAGACATAAGGTCACATTCACAGTAAGCCCCATAATTCTGCAAGTCATAAAAGACCTAGAACCACAAAGCAAACAACATGACATCACCTCCCTATCCATAAACATGCTCTAAAAGTTACTCACCTGAAGAAGAGCTGCATGCAGTAAAGGCACCTAACACTACATAGCTTGCTTTACTCTAAATGCCCCTACTAGCTGTTGTCCCAAAAAGAAGTGCTTACCTCTCTCAACTTGGAAACACATCAGCCCATACACTCCGACCCACCTAAACAACCCTGAAACTGGCTGACGGAAGAACAAAACACTCACCCTCAAAGAGCAGCTCAGGCAAAAAGAGCTCTCTGATGGGACACCTGTGACTTATATTAGGCCCATTAGGCCATTAGGCCCACCTTGCACCCAACCAATCACCTGGGAAAGGGGTGGGGCAAAGCAAAAAAAAAAAAAAAAAGGCAAAAAAAAAAAAAGATATCAAGCAGGGTGAGGGGCACCTGTGTTGTCTTTGTTTATCTGGCTTAGCTCAACAGTGTATAAAGCACAGCACAGAAAACTGGGCTATTTCTAGAAGCAACAATTCTTGTGCTTTTGCTTTGTCTTTGAATATTGAAAGGACAATGTGATCAAATAAGTAACTGAAACTATTTCAACTGGAATTAGCTCAAACCTTTCTTCATGCTTTCTTTACACTCGTGGTGGATGAAGACATCTCTATATTAATTCTCTTAGATTTATAGCTGCTGTTAGTAACATTAACCATAATTTCCTTTTGAATCTGAACAGTCTTGTATGGTAGTAAAAGGATTATTTAATGTTGGCTTCCCATATTTTTCTTTTGGGCGCCTTTTGGTTCATTGTTTATCATTTTTAGAGAACTTTCATGCAGATAAAGACCAGGCAAGATTATGACTTGTCTTAATTAAATTAAGTACTATGAAAGCTAGGAGAAAGTACTGGGAAAACTTAATGAGAAAGTTTAATAACAGCAAGCCAATGCAAGTGGTAAAAATTGTTTTAAATACATTCACTTTCAGTGGGATTTGTGGAATAAAGGGAAAGATATAGGGATAAGAAAATGGAACTTCCCTTAACATGGAGAATGTTGCTTTTCCCAGATGTGTAAAATGGCATCAGCACAAACTTCTCATATCCCCTTGGCCTTTTTGATTTTTAATCAGGTTGTTTTTAACTTTTACTGTCTTATACAACATGTAAAAATGAGCACATGGTTGCTATTAAGGAGATTAATATAGATCTAGAGATATATATCTATCTTCTTTTTGACTATGTAAGAGTAAATTACCCAAAAAATGGGTTTATCCTTTTGAAACAGCACTTTGACACTTAGAGGTTCTATCATTTGTTGCATATTCCAAAGATGAAAGATACTTCAAATCATGTAATATTGATATACAAATACTGGATTATACAAGCTGTTCTCTAAGACATACCAGATACCAAAAGGTTTTTAGGCAAAGTTCACAGTGATGTTTACAACCTATTAAAGTTCTAATCTTTGGGGTTCTATGTGTTTATCTTTGTTCCTCTTTTTACATTAAAAATAAATAATGAAAATAGAACTTGCATGATCAGTTCTATGAGTTGCTGAAGTAAATGCTAGCAGTCAGAAATTTCCAGGAAAATCCTTAGTATTCACTTCTTTCTTCTTATTATAACTTGAAACTGAGCTAGTTATACTTCAGATCATTCTACTGTGATTCTCTTCAAGCAAGCAAAGACAACATATAACTGACAGTGAAGAACTGCAGAAGGACCTCAGGATGCTAAGTGATAAAGTGGCAGATAAATTGGTTAGAAAGTGAGGCATAAAGAAACGAGAAACACAGAGATATACGTTGAACTGGCGATCCACTACTGTGATACATGAATGGGATTCTAGATTTGTAATAGTAAAATGTAAGCTCAGTGCTCAGTAACACAAAAAATATTATAAATTATTAAGACAAAAAACAAAGTTGAAAGCCAAAATATAATTAAAATAACTGTGTAAACCAGTGGTGAACATTCCTGAATGATATGTGCTTCTTGATTCCTCCATGTCAAGAAGTTAGAAATGAAAAGAGAGAAGGTTATCAAGCTGATCAAAGGCATGGTATGTGTCTTCTTTATGAAGGGTCCTATGCAAGAAGAAAGAAGACTGATGAGGGAGAGAGGTACAGCAGAAGTCTGTAGAATTGTGAGGATTGCGGAATATGTGAACAAGGAACAATAGTTCTCACTTTATCCAAAACAACAAGTAATTGTTTTGTATGTGGTCAAAATGAGAGGTTCTCCACAGGATATTTTGGATAGTAAAAGCTAATTAAGGTACACAGAGGATAAAAACATGGAACATCATGTTAAAAAGCTGAAATCGGGTTTAGGAAGTTCACCTGCTAGAATCATTGAATCATAGAACGGCTTAGGTTGGAAGGGACCTTAGAGATGATCTATTTCCAACCCCCTTGCCATGGTCAGGGGTGCCACCTGTATCAGGTTGCCCATGGCCTCTTCCAACCTGGTTTTGAACACCTCTGGGGATGGGGCATCCATCCTCATGGTGGATGAGAAAAACATCTAGAGTTTGGTTCTTTTTCATTGACCTTGTCTATTGGCCAGTGGAGAGTAAGATAAAGAGACCTTTGTTTTTTCTTGTATGAACATTTGTATGCTTTTAATATGTCCTACAAATGGTTGATAGTTACGTGAATTCTCTCAGTCAAGCCCAAAGAACTCTTTCTTCACTCATAAGACTGAAACTCTGTAGAATATCAGTGGTCACACTCCATTGGGTAAAGCAAATTACGTCTACATAATAACACCATTTAATTTAATGTTCTGTGTTCTTTGGGCTCTAAGTATTCCAATATGAAAAGTTAAGTTAAAGTTGTGGATACAGATTTACCTCAGAAAATGAGTCATGTTATTTTCACTTCAGATATATAATATTCTAGTTTTATAGATCACTTACTCAAGACTCGGAAGTAGAAGGTATGACTTCAGACAGCCTGTTAGATTTTAGCTCCCTGATGAGCACACAACAAACTTACTGAAATGCACATCACTCATTCATGCTTATTTTTCTCAGTTGATGTGTTTTTCAGCTTGACCTCAAGGTTAAGACCAAAATCAAGATAATCTTAAATGAAAGGTGGCTTCTGAAAATAAATTTGAAGCATATCTGGAGAGGGGCCATATACCAAAGAGAGAAACTGAATTGTCTAGGTCACAAATCTGTAGCGAATATTTTTCTGTAGTTTTATTTTAACTTAAAATTAATTAAATAATTGACTGATAGGAACTGTTTCCTAAACTTTTATAATTCAGACATGACAGAATTGTCTTTAGAAGAAAATGAGTCATTGATTCTTCTGTTCATTTGAAAATGTACAAAGAAGAAAAACAGCAAAATACTCTGAATAAGGATCTAAAACTGGATAAATTTATTGTAATGCCTTAGCTTGATAGAAGAGTACTACTGAAAGATGTTGCTGTGAACATCAAGAAATAACTCCACATCATAGACACAGCCTATTGTAATGGTCTTATATTTGCATTTCGAGACAGGAAAAAAAAAAAATCTATCCTTCCTGTTAATGGAATCATACTGTTGTGATTATTTCTCTTGAAAGAAAGATTTTTACTTTATTTTTTTAAAGACCAGTTTCTGTATCTAGATTATTTTCCCAGAGGTTTTCCTTTACTCATTTAAAGTTTTGTAAATATAGCATTTGAATGATATTTTAAAACCATTTTATGGTTCAAAACAAATACAACATTTCTGAAGACAATAAATTTTCAAAGCTATGTTTTGTCCCAAGTGCCAAGCATATGTTTCAGCAGAACATGAAAGAGTCTATAATATTACATGGATTTCCATGTTTAACATTAAAAAAACAAATTTTATTGAATAAACATTGAGTCAATATCTCATCAACATGACAAAATCATGATTTTAATAGGAAATTACAGTCCTGCAGAGTAATATAGAAAAGGTTAATCTTAGAAAAGAAAACTAATTAGTGATTCATGTTTAACTCTAAATTCTAGTTGCTTGTCCCATTAAGATCCATCTGCTTCATACCCATTTTTGTGCATATCAAACATGATGTTCAAACAAAAAAAAATTCAAAAGTCTTCATGCAGAGAGGAAATAACATCCTCATTAATGAGAGTTGTGCATCATTCCTATTATTCTGGCACAAAGAAAAAAATAGTAATCTAATGAGTTATCTGTGCTTGTTGTAAACTGACTTGAAGATTAATCTTTGTTAACTACTTGTTTAATGTTACAGTTAATAATTAGTTACCTTGTAGCCCTATATCATCCATCACTTCACTGAACTGAACCAATTCTTTTTTAACTTATAAAAGGTTGTTTATCTTTGCTTAAGGCTTCTTTGGATAAAAGACATAAGGAGTGCTGATTCTTTGAGAGCTTATTGTGCATGCAAACCACACAATGTTCCTTATAAGTTTCCATGTTTCTTTCTTTCCACAATAAAAAAGAACATTTTATTGCAATTTTCTTCAACATAAATGGTAGCCACATAACTATATACCATTTTAAGTCATAAATATTTTTGTACACTCTTCAGTGCAAATGGGACGTGGATGAAATAGTACAGAGGTGTGTACTAGTAATAGCATCTAGTGTGTACTATGAATATTTTCTGAAATCTGTAAATATTAAATTTAAATTGCTTTGATATTGGCAGTGAATTTCCTGGACCTTGGCTATTTTAGATAGTAATGACAATTTAGAAAAAAAAAAAAAATCATATCACTGGCTTCTAAGAATTAAATTTTGCTACCGGTAGGATCTTGACTTGAGGAAGGCCATATAACTTTAGCTTGTCTGCTTAGAACTGTATTCTAGTATTTGCTGTGTTGTTGATGTGTGAATAATCCTTCATGTTCATATTATGTAACTTATTTTTACATCAAAGAAATTTCTCTCTCAAGAGCTGGAGATAAAGTGTATGAGATCAACTGAATGTTTTCCTTTATAAATTATAAATAACTGCAGCAAAACTAAAAAGGTGAAATAATAATAAAACAGTAAGACATGGAAAATAATGCCAAGGGTTAGATTTTATGCTCACCAAAATCAGAAAATTAAAAGTTACAGTTCCCTCTGTGATGATATCTCAGTCCCCTGGCAGATACGTTGTATTCTGTTTTGCAGCACATTATATTAGTTTTAATGCTTTAATATATTAACACAAAGCAGCTGAGTTAAAATTGCTTGGGGAAGGGGCTATAATTTTAAATATGTTGTCTATTGTGTACATGAAACCACCACCATGAAGTTCTATTAATATATGTACCCCCATTTAATTATGTAAAAAATTGATTAGACAGCTTCTGTTGTGCTGTGTACTGTGCTATAGAATGACTGGTTGGATCTTCAGCTAGTGAGAACGGTATAACTCAGGTGAAACTTTGAAGCTACAACTATTTCCATCATCTGAAACTATGTTCTGGTATGATTAGCATGGAGGGGATACAGCACATTAACATCAAGACAATGCAAGGTCTTTACTTGGCCTGCAATAGATTTTCCCTGAAATTGGAATGTTAATTTTGGTCTCCTGGGAAGGAACAGCTGCCTGATCTTGTGCTCCATTACACCGCTGTAAATCAGAAAGAACTCCCTGAAGTCAGTGAAGTTATTCAAGTATGAAAAACAGTGTGATACCCTATCCGGCCTGAAAGATATTGCGTAAGGTGACCTGAAATAAGCTTGTAGTGAGAAAAACGAAGTGCCTATAATGCACTTCCACGTGGTTTATAAGAAGAGTATAGGACCAGTATTCTCTGCATCCTTGCATTCTTGTCAGAGGTATCTTTTGGTTCTCTAAGACCTGACAAAGTGCATTTAAATTTTTTTTTTTGGTCTTGCCTTACAAATCAGAGACTGATTAGAAGAATTTGTGCAGTGATACAGAAGAAGGACTGGTTTTAGTGGTAAATATTTATTGAACTATTTATTCTTTGCTTTTGTACTTTCTTCAAGGTACACCACCTACTTAATGTTAAAGCAAATTAATGTCAGCTGAAATAAAATGTATTTCAGATGTTGGTATAAAATGTTGCTATTTGGTCTCCAAGATATTGCAGTAAAAGCCAAATTTGAGAAGTGGGAGGCATTGGTCCAGAATGGCACATTTATTTCTGCTTGTTTATTGTACACTGGTGGAGTCTTCAGTGGCCTGAGCCATAGCCAGAGGTGGTAAGACAGGTTTGTCAATTGTGGGAAATTTGGCTTGCCAAATTTGTCATTGTTACTGCTGTACCTGGAAAGGAAGCTATTAAGTCACTGTAGTGAAATGAGTGGTTTGTGGGAATGGCTGCTAAGGGAATGAAAGGGGCATTTGGTAACAGAAAGTCTGTGTATCTACAGCTGTTTACTTGGGCTGTGTTTCTCTGTTTTCAAATTTTTTTATTTTTATTTTTTTGAAGTGACATCAAAGCTGACAGACAGTGGGAATAATGGTATAGGTATATCTCCATGAAGGGAAAGACAAATATATTCTATGATTCCATTACACCAGATCCGTTGTATAGTATATGAGTGCAAGAAAAGGACCAGGTATGAATGTCATTCTGTTGATCTTTATGAGGAGTTATTACACAGGCTAGTTTGATAACTTTATTTGCTGCTTAGTTTCCAGTAGCTGACGACAGAGTTGAAATAACTTATATTCACATATTGCTCTATTTTCAAGAATATATGAATGAAATCTAGCCCTGGTGAATGCAAGGATAACACTAGAGATGGTTAAAGTTATAGTGCACATAGAAAGGTCCAGATTTATATGATTTATATGATATGCATGCAGAAGTAGATGACACTCAAACCTTTCCTGTCATTTTCTGTGGGGAGCTGTATGAGAACTGGTCAATGTCCAGTGGAAAACATTCTTTATTCTTACTTAACTGAACCCCATGCCTATAATTTGCTCCCATAGGAAACAAACCCAGTATGAGTTACAGTAACCTGTTCTGTGGTCTGACTTACATCAGATAATTTCAACAAAGACAAAAGAGTTTGTTTAATAACATTATTTACATGCTGTACCTTGAGTGTGTAGTATTTGACCCAAGCCATACTTTTCCATTTAATTTAGAAAAGTTTTTTGCTTAACTACTATTACTTAATATTATCTCAAATGTAAAATTTTATTACATTTTCAAAAGGTTTCAGACATTATGCTCTATATACTTCTAATGCATTGAAGGACTATAGTGTCACACAAGTATGATATAAGATATAATATAAACCATAAATGATCATTTTCAAGTAAGGTCAGTATATGACTCCATATTGCCATCAAGTGAGTAAGAAAACACCAGGTTTCATATTTTTCTTGCATAAAATCTTTTACCATCTTTGGCACTGGAGAGATTGTATATATATATTTTTTCCCTCTTACATAATAATTCTTCACCACTATTGGTAAATTTGGCAAATATTTACTCTCCCCACTCCTCCCACTCCCTCCAAATCAGGTAAAATGTCCAGTGATATTAAAGGTAGTGTTGTTTAATTTTACTCACATTGGAATCATATTTACCACTAAGATTTCTCTTTCAGGTTAAGAGCAGTTTACATCTGATCTCATCAGTGTTTGGTAATACATTATGTGATGTATGAGAGCAAATATGTATGTTAAGATCACAGAGCTGTGGATTTTTTCCCTTTGTTTTATCTGAGAAAACCAAACTAATTCTAAGATGCTGTCAATAATTTATATTTTCACCTGCTCACTTGCCAAGACTGGATGAATACACTTGTAACATGGTATTACATGTTATTTCCAAATGAACAGATTTTGGTGTGGTGGCTTGAGATAAGGTGCAGTCTCTCAAATGATCAATATATCAATTATCATTCACAGAGATAAATGCCAGTTTCCTATTAACAAATGTAATATGACGGAGAACCAGTAAGATTAAGACAATGTTTCACTTAACTAGAACCTGTGGCTATAATTTGGCTCCTTACGTATGACATGGAGTGAGAGAAACAAAATGATTTACTTGCTGGAATAAAGAAATTAGGATGTCTCACACTTCATTATCAATACTGAATATAAACTTTTCATTATGGTATGGGGGTTTTATATAAAATCAAGGGTGGAATAGACTCTTTATAGACTGGATTTTTCATGAGGCTGCTGAAAACAATCGTCAAAATTTCCTGGATACTCAGTTACCTCATTGTGGAGGTACATAATTAGTATAAGCATGTGAAGCAGTTACCAGATGCTTAGGTGTTTTTTCTTCTGGGAATATAATATTCTGGCTGTTTTTCCCTATTTAAAAATCAGTTTTGAACCATTCAGTTCCGATCTTTATATTACCATGGAGTTAATTCCATTCCCCACCCATCTTTTTGTTTGATGTTTAAACTCATTCTTCTTCTTCTTCTTCTTCTTCTTCTTCTTCTTATTTAAACTCAAATGCCTAATCAGTGCTTTGGATAAAGGACCCGTAGACCATGACGGGCTACTTAGACCATGGGACTCACTTTGAGAAACCTTGTCTACTGGCAGCTGATGGGGTCCACCTGTCAAAGAAGGGGAAGAGCATCTTTGGCCATATGCTTGCCAATCTGATGAAGAGGGATTTAAGTTTAAACTAAAGTTGCCATGGGAGGGGAACCTTAATCCATCCCACTCCTCCTAGTTTGACACCAGTGTCAGTGATAGATGAGCCTGGAGAAGGGTCACGAGTCAGCAGGAGAGAACCTGAAGAACAGCACAAAGGAATTCCAGCCCCTCCAGCCAGTAAGTCAGCTTCATCACGTGCCCAACTTAAACATCTCTATGCTGATGCATGTAGCATGGGGAATAAAGAAGAGGAGTTAGAGATGTGTGCATGCCCACAGGGCTGAGACCTCATTAGAAATACAGACCTGTGGTGGGATAGCTCCCATGACTGGAGAGTTGGAATGGAAGGATACAGGCTCTTTAGGAAGGACAGGCAGGAAAGATGAGGAGGGGGCATCACTCCCTCGTTGTGGCAGTTGTGGCAGTTGTGGCAGTCTGGTGAAGCTCCCACTGACTGGAAGAGGGGAAATATAACCCCCATTAAAAAAAAAAAAAAAAAAAAAAAAAAAAGTGAAAAAAGGAAGACCCAGGGAACTACAGGCCAGTCAGTCTCACCTTTGTCCCTAGTAAGATCATGGAACAGATTCTCCTGAAAACTCTGCTAAGGCACATGGAAAATGAGGAGGTGATTGGTGACAGCCAGCTTGGCTTCACTAAGGACCAATAGTACCTGAAAAGTCTGGTGGCCTTCTACAATGGGATTACAGCATTGGTGGATAGGGGAAGAGCAACTGACATCCTCTACCTGGAATTGTGCAAAGTATTTGACACTGTCCCTCATGATATTCTTGTCTCTAAATTGGAGAGACATGGATTCGACAGATGGATCACTCAGTGGTTAAGAAATTGGTTGGATGGTTGCACTCAAAGAGTTCCGGTCAATGACTCAGTGTCCAAGTAGAGATCAGTAACGAGTGGTGTTCCTCAGGTTTTGGTATTGGAACTGATGTTTTTTGATATCTTTGCTGGTGACATGGACACTGGGATCAAGTGCACCCTCAGCAAGTTTGTCGATGACACCAAACTGTGTGGTGGGGTGGACATACTGGAGGGAAGGGATACCATCCAGAGGGACTGGACAGGCTTCAGAGGTGGGCCTGTATGAACTTCATGAAATTCAACAAGGCTAAGTACAAGGTCCTACACCTGGGTTGGGTCAATCCCAGCCACAAACACAGGCTGTGTGTTGAATGGATTGAGGACATCCCTGATGAGAAGGGTGTCGGTTAATGAGACGCTCAGCATGGCTCAGTAATGTGTTTGCAGCCCAGAAAGCCAACCACATCCTGTTAGAGGTAGGTGATTTTCCTCTCTACTTTGCTTTCATGAGACAACACCTGGAGTACTGTGTTCAGCTCCGGGGCCCCCAGCACAACATGAACATGGAAGTATTAGAATGATCATATAATAGAATTACTTTACTGTTTTCAGTAAATTGAAAAATAAAGAGGCAAACTTAGAGACCTATAGTGGTAGAACAAGAGGTAATAGCTTTAAACTAAAAGAGGGTAGGTTTAGATTAAAGAGGAAATTCTTCACTCAGAAGGTGGTGAGGCACTAGAACATCTTGCCCAGAGAAGCTGTGGATGCCCAATCCCTGGAAGTGTTCAGGGCCAGGTTGGATGGGGCTCTGAGCAACCTGATGTAGTGGGAAGTGTCCCTGCCCATGGCAGGGGAGTTGGAACTAGATGGTCTTTAAGATCCCTTCCAACCCAAACTATTCTATGATTCTATGAGACAGATTTACTCTCTAGACACCTATCATCTGGTGAATGAATCTTCTAGGTGCAATCACCACCAACAAAAATGAGTAAAAAAAAAAACAAAAAATCCTTTGTAGATTTTTCCCAGATTTTTACAGGATAGTGTTAAATCCTTCATCTGAAAAAAATGGAGGTATAATAGATTTTAACATAATTCTGTTGATTAGAAAATCAACAGCTTTTCTTAACAGAAATTTCACCATAGGATTTTTAAATGTCAAGTACATTTTAGTAAACTGTTTTCTAGAGAATCTATGAATTACATGAGCTTCTGCTTTACCTCCCAATCCTTCATATTGCCTATCCCTGTCTCCAAATTCATCCCGATTTTCATTATATTCAGTTTGTTGATCTGGGGGTCAATTTTGATCTAAATGGGCATGTGATTTTTTAAATCTTGCTTTTACCGTTTACTGTTACAGTCTGTGTTTTAACTCCTCTCATTGCTATGTGGTTCCCTCCTAACTTATGCATATCAACCTGACTCCCACTTTGATGATACATTATTTGGTCCCCACTGGATGGCATGAACTTGTCATTTACAGACTCCAGAGTCTAAACTATTGAAATCAGCAGTTCATAAAATACCTGAAGATTTGTACCAAGAAGTTTGTGAGCTGTTTGTGCTAAAAAACAAACCAACCCAAAATAAAAATAAAAAATAAAAAATACTTTAATACAGTCAGTCAATATTTATCTTAGAAATTAAATGTAAGTTTAAAGCTTTTAAGATCTGATCTCCTGATAAGATTTGATCTTAATAAAACTATCTTTGTTTCTTATTCTTAAACCATGGCAACTAAAGTATCAATTACATTGTACATTTCCATCTCTAGAGAAAAGTTACTTTCAAGGATATTAAGAAAAAAAATCCAGTATGTGGCTATGAAAATAGAATCATATAGAAGGCACAAAGTAATTTAAGGTTATACAATAGGTTGCATCATCATGCAGAAATACCCAAGCAAGTATGAATCCATTTAGCTCAGGTAACAAAATAAAGGGAGAAACTGCATTCCCACCTGCTTTCTCTGTGGTTCGTTACCATCTCTCTAAATTTCTTGCTCTCACATACACATAGCGAGGCAGACTAGTTTCAAGGATCTGTAAAGACTTTACCTCTTTATCAGAGATTTCATTAACTCAAGATCCATTCAGTTGTTTTCATATCATCATTTTGAAAGAAGTAATTTTCCTCTTCAAGCTTTCACTGAGTGTACTCCTTGTCTGCACATAGGAATGTTGACATATGGGTCAACATCCTTGATACCACATATTCAAGGGTGCAAGTCAGTATAGTTTCACAGCTGAAGCTTCCAGTAGGATAAGAAAGCAGTAGAGTCAGATTTAGGACAGCTTCACTCAAATTTATATTTATGGCCAAGTACTAATCCAAAATCTGCATAGTTGTATGTAAAGTAAAAGTTTTTCTTTTATTTCAGGCTAGGGTGATGGAAAAGTGATAGGAACAGCTCCTAATTCCATCCCCATTAAAAAAAAAAAAAAAAAAAAAAAAAAAAAGTATTAATCTGTTAAGATTTCTGTCCCCGAATATCTTTTAAATGAAATCAATCTGTTTACAACGATTCACAAAAATTAAAGAGAGGGGGAAAGAAAAGGATCATCTCAGTAATACTTTTGTTTGAAAATTCTTTTTAAATTTTCCACCAATGCAATAAGTGAGAATGCACTGCACTCTGGAAACAAATTTAGAAATACAGTTTCATCAAAAGAAATCAGTAGATGATCTTCTGAGATTACCTCAGGGAGAAAAAAATGTTTCAAATTAATCCTCTAATATATGCCACATATTCTGTAACACCTACAGAAAAAATGGATTTGAGAGATACATTGTTTTGGTAGATAAAATTTTAAGCTAATCATCTTATGTTTTGAATTACAGAGATCTGTAATTCCTCCTTGCTTTCTAAAAATAGGTATGTTTATGTAATGCAGTGCCAAAACTTGTAATGCAGTAATTCTTTTCAGAGATAGAGACATCTTGCCAAAACTATAAAAACTATGCAAAAGCTGAAGGTAAATGTATTTAAATAAACCATTGATTACATTGTCTTCTGCTAGAGGATTTGGCTAAATATCACTCCAAAATATAATTGCTAGGATCACATAGGAGAATAATTAACCACAAACTAAAAAAAAAAAAAAAAAAAAAAAAAGTTATTGTTTCTTTATATATGTTAAACTTATAATTTATAATTAAATGCTATTTCAATGCTAATTGTATCTATTTGAGATAAATCTGCACTTAGCTAAATTCCATAGGCTCCACTTTATTTGATCACCCTACATGCACGATTCATTGCAATCCTAAAATGCCCATCTTCCACGCAGGTATACTGGCACTCCCAGGGTGACACATCCCAGGATGACCCAGATAATTGAACTGTTGGGAACAAAGCAAAAAACATGCAACCCTTGTTTAGGTTAAAATAAATTGTTTTAAACATATCTCAGCACTGAAGAGAGTGAATTAAATTGTTCAGGTGTTTTTAAAGATAGGGTACAGATTATCTTCCTTCTGAAATTCTGTTCAAAGAGCATGAAAGCAGGAATGATGAAACTTTTTCCCACTGGGAACATTTTTTGCATGTTGAACTTTTATTTTCTTCATTGGAATCAGTATCTAAAACAACTAACTCTCCACTAATGGCTTCATCTGACATAAATTATTATTATTATTTAATTTCAGTCACAATAGATCAATAGGACAGATACTATCTGTGTGTTTGCAATCATTTTTTCTTTGTAACCATCTTTATTCATGGTTGTGCTATTATGTGTTAAATGGTTAATTTAATTTGTTGCATGAGAGTTCTCAGATTTCACTTCAACTTAGGGTGGTTGCTTTGCCTATTGACTATGTTGTTCTGCTACACTGAATTTAAAGACATCTTGAAATAGTGTTCTTGTACTAATGTTTCCAACTTCTCCTTTAGGGTCTCTGTAATTATTGTTTTGTAATTTAACAGAATGAAGTTCTGTACAACAGATAAATAAAAAGCAAACAAATTAAATAAATTAAATATATTCAGTCAACCTCAGAGACCTTAGTATTCAGTACACATAGTTTCAGGTCACAAAATCTAAAATTCTATCCTTTTCTAACTCATTTGCTGAATAAAATGAATCAATTGAAATAAGCTTCACAATAACCTCCATAATATGTGCAGATCAATCTGACTTGCTGATAACTTAGGATCTGAAGAGTGCAGATGCTGCAATTTACATTTAAGATCAATATCTTCAAGGCAAAGATAAAACATTAACATATAGCAAGCCAATGAATCCTAAAATCTCTATACTTCAAAAATAGAAGGGGACAAAACCTTAATAGAAGGTGCACATATCCCTATTCACACACTTGTACTATAAAATTGATTGTAGCATTCTTGCATTTGTAGTAAATTCTCCAGGGACATGATCTTTCTGTAGCTGTGAAAGAATAGGTAGATGAGTCTTTAAAGCTCATTACAGTTTGTTGTAGCTAATATGCTGTTTCATGAAGCACTCAGACAAATCTCATTATAAAGTTCTTCCTTCAGCTACCCTACTGTTGGGATACTTGTGCTTTACTCGTTTAAGTTTAAAGTTGTATAAGAAACACTGACGTGTGAGTCCAAAGTGACTTTGTCCCAGCTAATCATAGAATCCAGAATCCAAAGTACTCAGCTGTAAGAGAACTCAGGAAATAACCCACTTATTCTGAATTTTTCACTTTAATATTTTTTTTTTTTTTTTTCATTTAAAATGGTGTCACAAAATGTTAGTGGAAGTATGCCAAAAATTAAAGTCACACCTTGGAAGTTTCAACAAGAGTATATAGGTAAAAATCATCAAAAAGTATTCAGTTTCCTAAAGCTGATTACTTCCAATACATGGTTGATTACTATTTCTGCAAAATAAATGGAACAATTAGAGAATACTGTTGCTGGACACTGATGAAAAGAGAAGCTGAACAAACAACAAATCAAAATGATCCCATAAAGTGCAATAACCTCACATTTGCTGCTCTAATAATGTAAACAGCATCGAAATTCATGCCAAAAATTTTTGGATGGCTTATGCACTACAAAGAAAAATGAAAAGCAAACAGAATAAATTGCAAACTCTTAAGAATGATAAAAAGCTGTTATCAGGTAAATGAAACAAGTTGATACACCATTAAATGTGCTTTACAAACTCATTTATGTTATAATACCAATGTACCTAGCTGTGCTCCAGGAGCTGGGGAAGTGGGCATGTTGCCACTGTTATTTTTTTTCAACAAATAATACATCCTGTCACCTCACTGCATCATAATCTATCAGTGTCTTCTACAGAGCTCTGACTGTGACCTTTAAGTATTCTCTTGGTACGGTCACAGCCCACTATAAAGACACGTTACCTCATTTGGCAGGATTTCAGTGAAGGGTGTACGTATATTTCTATGGGGAAACAAGCTAATTGTATTCTACTAGGTCAGACAGCAGCAGATCCTTTGGTTGCATAACCTCCATGAATGACTCTGTGCACAATCTCCATCTATAATTACCCCAGAATATATGGTTTAAGATTGGCAACCTTACTCAAATCCAAAGACACACTCTGAGAACTAGTTTTTAATACTAAATGTATTAGAATTTTTAAAGCTCTGAACTTCTGAATCTTTCAGCATGATGGGTATTCAGGAGTATTGTGAATAAGATAAGATATAAAGACACTATCATGGTTCAAAGAAGCCAATATAAACCAATTATTTCTCTAGCTGCAACTAAGGGACCAATTAGCGGTAGCTGGCATAGAGGACTGCAGCCCAGTTAAAAAGGAATAGCAGCCAGAGGGGTCAGAGTCTATTTCAGAAAAGGGCTGCAGACCATATATGTAGTTAAAAAATAAAAGTATGATAGACAACACAAAAGTAAATGATATCTATTAGCGCACAAAGGTAGGGGCAACCCAGGAAAGAAGAAATAAAGAAGAAAGAGCGGATGCTTGTATGCTACTGACTCCTTTGTCTGTTATCTGCAGGGGAGGATGGACTGGCCTTTAAATGTAAAGGACAAGAAGTGTCAACCTTCTGTGCTTGGAAGGGCTGAAGTATGGGAATCAGGTCCAGCAGACATTAGGCTTTGTTTGTACTTTCTATTACCGCTTTGATTTCCCTGTTTCCCTGCCTTTTGAACTGTCTGGAATAACTCTGGCATGTCTCTTCAAAAGAAAGTGAAAATGGATCATGCTCCTGCAGCTTTGAAGTGCTGCCTCTGTAATCTGCTATCACACCGACCAGCAGAGCTGAATGATTTAAAAGTTTCATATGCTTAAGAAGGCCCCAAGAAATGATGAACAGAGCAAAGTCCTCTCACAGAATGGCAAAGTCAGTGAAATTGATACATGCAGTTCCATTTCATTGTTTGTCTTCAATGAAGATATTTTTCAATCACATTTCCAAAGAGGTAATGAGATGCTTTTATTCATATACATCCCTAGAGTTAGGAGTATTCCTCCTCCTCTAATTTTCTATAAGTGAAATATTAAGGGACTATATTTCTAATTTTCTGTGTGGGAAATCAGGACCTGTAATGAAAATCATAGTACTACTACTAATAAAAACAACAACAACAAAAATAATAATAATTTTCCTGAATTGATCTATTCATATAATTTCATCTATTTGTTCCTTGGGATCTCTTTGAAATCAGGACAGCAAGTCTGAAGTAAAGTAACTCATATGAATCTCTGTTGCTAGGTTACTTCAAGAACTGAAGTTAGCTTATTTAAAAATGATTCAAAGTCCACTAAAACACTGTAAATATCTTTACAGGACAGACACATTTTTTTAAATTTTCTTGCTTTGACATTTCTGACAGGATAGGACAAAAAGTGCCAACTGTCATAAAAATAGCTGTGTTTTTAGCTCGAGATCCCTCACGTAATATGAAATTATCTATGAAGTAATATAAAAATAAAATGTTGGGAAGCAAAGATAGCTACTGTATTTTAGACTGTTGATGTCAAGATGTTATGTTTCTCATACAAATTTGTAAAAAGACAGTGTCAGGAATATCCTTAATATTAACTGTAAAAAACATGAGCTTTTCTAAAACCAGAAATTTCTACTTGACTTTTAGCTTTTATTTTATTAATTTCATAGTCTATTTTTTTTTTTTTTTTCACCTAACAATTCCTGGTCTTTGTTGTTCTCTGCATAGTAGGCTAGGTATAAAAACACAGACATCAGAGGGTAACTTTTACACTGTTGGTTACTTCTAATAAATGTTACTTCTTAATAAATGTCAGCTTGCAAAATAAAACTGACATAATAATAGGGATCATAAGGTAAATTCTTATTTTTTATTTGTGTTCAATGGGGATGATTCTATGTATATACATTGAGATAATGAGTGTAGAAGAAAATGAAGGTATCTGCAGGTATTTCAGTCTTTATCATGGTCCATAAAAGTACCTCTTAAGTGTGGACAAAAAATACAAAACAGCCACAAAAAAACTAATCATAACTTTTCTTATCAGCTTCACCAATTCATCATGTGTTCACTACTACAATCACAATGAAGATCTTAATGTAAAAGTTTGCTCTAGAGCTGATAAAACAAACTGGTCACACTGTTGATTACATAGCTGTCCACAGTTGTTGATTTAAAACTTGCTTAACATAATGAAGCTGAACACTTTTTGTGAAATTGGATAAAAATGATAACTTTTTGCCTCTGAAGTTGATTGTGGACTTTGTATGCTTGTTTATTTATTTGTATGATTTTGTTTCAATTTAAAAAAGGTCTTCAACAGAGAATATTTCATGCATATATTTACCTGAATTATTTAATATATTATATTGGTACTTAAATATTTCTGTAAAACTTTGGGGAAAGAATGTTTAATTTTTGTGTCTTTGTAAATACTTCTCTATCCTTGTATTTGTATTTTATGTCTTTGAAAATACTGCTTCAGGTAACATTCCTTGCTTATCATGTATACTTGAAATGACTGAAAATAGAGCTCAACATTGGAGCAACTCTATTAAGCATTTTAATTCTGATTGTTGAAGTCACATTATTCCTAATAGAGTAGTAGATTAGTTTTACCTGTTTGGTATTCTGCCATCATAAGCAGTGTATTTAAATACATTAATCATATAGAAGATTTCTTTACCATATAGTGGAGTCATATACTGTCAATTTTACAAACATAAAGGGAGGTTATGTCTCATACTGTCAAAAACTGAAACATATCATTTTTCTGTTGTAAATTTCCTCAGGAGAAATTTTGTAAGATACTGATCTTAATTACAGTAGCATTATAGTAATGCTGGAAGGGTGAGATAATGATGAGGGTATGAGTCATGCTGAGAAGACCTACAGCCTAAATTAAAGATGATTAGTTTTAACTTACTTATAGTATATTTCTCAAACTTTTAAACTACAAAGGGCCTCTGTGTACATAGTATTCTGCTTAAGGCTGAGTGAATTTGACAGAATCTATTTTAAAGTAGAATTTTATTTATAGATACGGATTCATCCAAATTGTAAATATATTTCTTTAGTTACCACAATAAATGGAACCTGGTATGGAAGCACCTCATGTGAATGTGAAGGTGAAATATTTAATTGTCAAGCTAAAGAAAGAGTATCTCACATCTGCAAATAGTAACCATAAAAAATAAAAAAAATAAAATGTTTATGAAGGGTAAAATTCAGTTTGACATTGTCACTTAAATGTGGGTATCCATACTTAGTTTACAGATTTGATATGTTAGTCTGAAGAAATGTAGTCCGTTCAGTCAGCAGTCTAAAGAGATATTTGGTTATCTCTAAAGAGATAACTAGCTGTTAGCATCTAGTGTAATTTCAGATATCGTAAGAAAAATATGTGCATGCAATCCTCAGATAAGACATAAGGCCTACAGGAAGCCCTTCTGAAGTGCCAGATATCTCCCAGGTTACTTCATATGGCATAAGATTCTTGTGTACCACTGGCAAATGAGACAAGCCCTTAGTGGCTCTCCTCTGCTTTAGCCCCAGTTTAGGCAACTTAATTAAAAATGTATGCTAAACATGTTAGTTACAATATCACAAAGAAACTCAGTTCCTAATTAATTTTTTAAGGATGTGTTCTTAGAAATCATTAGTAAAGGCTATGCATTACATTAGCATTAAATGCTAATTTCAGCCATGCTGGAAGCTGTGTTGGTTTAGCCTTGGAAAACAGCCAAACACCCAGCCAGCTGCTCATTCATTCCTCAAAGAGAGAGGGGCAGGGGGAAAAGTAGGATGAGAAGGCAGCTTGGAGAGTGAGATAAAGACAGGGAGATTGTTTATAAGTTGCTGTCACAGACAAAATTAATTTATTGTCAAATAAAACAAATTGGGTCATTAAAAACAAAAATATTAAAACAACACCTTTCCTTCCCCCTCTCCCAGGCTCAATTTCACTCCTTCACTCCCAACTCCTCTACTCTCTGTCCCAAATGGTGCAGGGGGGAAGTGGGATGGAAGATTATGGTCAGTGTATAATGGTTCCTCTCTGCCACTTATTCTCTCACACTTTCCCCTGCTCCACCAGCAGTACTGTACTCCCATGGGCTGTAGACCTCTCAATAAAACTCCTCTAATGTGGGCTCTGCATAGGCCACAGTCCCTCCAGGAAATATTCACCTGATCTTCCGTGGCTTCCATGTTCCCATGATATCCTTGTCTCTAAATTGGCAAGATTGTATTTGATGGCTGGACCACTTGGTGGGTAAGGAATTGGCTGGCTGGTTGCACTCAAGGAGTTGCAGTCAACAGCTCAATGTCCAGGTGGAGATCAATAATGAGTGGTGTTCCTCAAGGGTCAGTGCTGATATTGTTTAACATCTTTGTCAGTGACATGGACAGTGAAATTAAGTGCACCCTCAGCAAGTTTGCTGATGACACCAAGCTGTGTGGTGCAGTTGACATGCTGGAGGGAAGGGATGTCATCCAGAGGGACCTGGACAGGCTTGAGAGGTGTGCCTGTGTGAACCTCATAAAATTCAACAAGGCCAAGTGCAAGGTACTGCATCTGGGTCAGGGCAATCCTAAACACAAATACAGATTTAGCAGAGAATGGATTGAAAACAGCCCTGATGAGAAGGACCTGGGGGTGTTGGTCGAGAAGAAGCTCAACATGCTCTGGCAATGTGTGCTTGCAGCCCAGAAAGCCAACTGCATCCTGGGCTGCATCAACAGAAGTGTGTCCAGCAGGTCGAGGGAGGTGATTCTTCCCCTCTGCTCTGCTCTCATGAGACCCCATCTGGAGTACTGTGTTCAGCTCTGGGGTTCCCAGCACAAGAAGGACATGCAAGTATTAGAACAAGTCCAAAGGAGGGCCATGAAGACAGTCAAGGGGCTGGAGCACCTCTCTTACAAGGGCAGACCAAAGAAATTCGGGTTGTTCAGCCTGGAGAAGAGAAGATTCCAGGGAGACCTTATAGAGGCCATCCAGTGCCTTCCAGGAGGCCTATGGGAAAGTTGGGGAGAGTTGTCAGAGAGTGTTGTGATAGGACAAGAAATAATGGCTTTAAACTGGGAGGGGGTAGGTTTAGAATGGATATAAAGAGGAAATTATTTACTCGGAGGGTGGTGAGCCACTGGCACAGGTGCTGTGAGAAGCTTTCCAGGCCAATCCCTGGAAAAGTTCAAGGCCAGGTTGGACAGGGCTTTGAGCAACCTGATGTAGTGGGAGGTGTCCCTGACAATTGCAGGGGAGTTGGAACTAGATGGTTTTTAAGTTCCCTTCAAACCCAAACTATTCTATGATTCTATGTTTCTATGATTCTATGATTGCATGAGCAGCAGTGGATATCTGCTCCAGCACCATGGAGTGCCTCTTCATCCTTGTCCTCCACCACCTTCTCCTCCTCCTCCTCCTCTTGCTTCTCTTTCTCTTCTGACCTTGTTATTCCTGCAGCTGTTTTTCATTCTTTTTGCTTCCTTCCTGTCCATTGCTTTTTGCCTTCTCCAAATTACATTTTCACAGAAGTGCCACCAACTGCTGGGTCCATAGCAGAGCTGAAATGTCTCTGTCCATCACAGGGAAGTCCCTGATATATTCCCACAAAGGCCAACTCTGCAGCCCTCCTGCTGCTACCTACATGCAATACAGAAGACAAATGGAACAGAAAAAAAAAAAAAAAAAAAAAAAAACACGCTATAGTTTGCATTCAGATAACTCCTCTATAATTTGGATTCAACAGTGAATCCATTAAAAAAACAACAAAGAAACAAAAAACCACCACCACCACCAAACACAAAACATAAAGAGAACAGAATTTAATCAGCTAGGTAGTCATTCCCATACTGCTAAGAAGTCTTGCTTTCATATTCTCATAAATAGTGATGAGAGAAACTCAGATCTTCCTTTGATGATAACATAGGAGATCTTTGCAAGGAACATTGTATAAACTGATCCTATTGTTAAACATCAGAAGTGAATTCTTACCTTTATGTGTGTTCAGGCCTGATTTTCCCATCATCTCCCGCATATCACAGCATATCTCCTCTACTGATATGTTAGAATGGAAGCAGAATCACTACAGAGAATCTTCAATTTTTTTCTAGAAAAAAAAGAAAAAAAAAGTTAAACTACATACTTGTTTTCAATATAGTAGTGAGGTTTAAATATATGGGCAAATGTTTGATCTTATCTATTTATATTGTAGATCCTGAAGTCACCCAGCAGGCAATAATTGTAGAACCATGCCAGATTCCATTTAAAATTATGGAGAGAATTAAGAGTTTCCAGGGACTTTTATATCCCATCTTCAGATGGGAATGTAAAGCAGCTTGCATGAACTGTATTCTCAAAGTGACCAAGTCAGGTTCAGCTGCCTAAGTAGGGGAACCTAGTGCTGTTTGAAATACCCTATCTTGTACTCTAGCTCTTGTTCCACAAAGGCACAAGCACCCTATGGGCGCTTTCATACTTGTCATGCCCATTTGGATTTCTTATGTATACTATGATTCAAAAATGCACTGATTGTCCCTGGTCTGTGGTCAATGACTATGAATCACCCTTCACTGAAAGATGAATAAGACTTGATTTTTCCTCTCCATAACTGGAGTGTAGACAAGCAACACTCCATGGAAGTTAATATGTCAACATACTAATTTAGGCTTTCTAATACATAGCTGTATCTCACTTCTAAAACAGGTGAGGGAAATTCTCTTTTAAGGATGCATATGTACTAGAAAATTAAGCAACGCACACGTATACTTGCTGTAATAGAAATATAATTACCTGAACTATTACATTTTTAGAATCGTAGACAAGATTTCTCAAACTATTTCTGTCCATGATTTAATAGCTAGTCTAGAACAGATATCATTCCCAGTAAGCATTTGGATGCAGTTACCCTGTCCTGACTTCTAAAATATTTTATTAGTAAAGATGCAGCCAAACTATGCTAGCTGGCATCAAAGGCAGAGAACAGACTCCAGCACAATTTTTGTTTTGAAAGATGTAGCTAGAAGTTGCCACAATTAATCAGCTACAGATCCCCCCTAGTGAAAAAACATTTTACAGCTATCTAGTTAAGTGTATGAAAACATTTTTCTGTGTTATCCACACTCTCCTACAGCCACACAGAGGACAACACAGGCAGCATCCACCTTTGAACACACAGAAGCCATTCTTAGGTTACCCAAAATTCACATGTGCATGTAGGAACTATGTGATATGTATAAAATAAACTTGGTAGAGTAGCATCAGTTGACCAGAGTCTATCCATTTTCTTCTCAGCTTCACCCCACACTGAGGAATTTACTTACTACATCTTTCAGAAAAAAAATAACCAAAGGCAGTTAAGCCAAGCTCCATGGTATAAGTAGATATGTTGACTCTGTCTTCTGACTTTTCTATGGGCAGCAAAGTGCTGTCAGATTATTGGTATCACATTGGTAGACTATCGAGTCTTCCAGGGATTTTTTTCATTTTTTTTTTTTTTTCTACATCTCCATGCCAAAGATAAAATAGAGAAAGTAGACACTACTTCTGTGTGCTGAGGGTGTAATAAATTATTAAAATGTACAGCTATTCAGCAGAAAATGTATACTATATTTTTTCTTAATAAAATTGGCAAATGCTAACTTTTTAATGCCCTTTATATACATTTTTCTGTCTTAAAATGTCTCATATTTTGTAAATGGGGTTTTAGAAACCTTTTGAGATATGTTGATGAAATATTGATTGTCATTTTCTTGACTTTTCCTACTCCCCAAGCCCTCATCACCACCTGCAGTACTTCTGATTTATATTTTTTTATTATTTTGACAAATTAAAAACATTTCATACTGCGAAGTAACTAGTAACAAGGGAGAGTTTCATACACATACATAAGGAAGAAAAACAAGCATACAGCACATACATTTCTATTACTGCTAGGTGGACTGACTTTTCAAGTTCTGTACACTGCTAGCCTTGCCTTTGAATTTATGGGATGAATTCAGAACACTTAGTACTTGATCATGCATGCACATAAAGGGATGTCCAACTTCAAGCCTATGAGCAATTGTATGGAATTATGTTAATAATTCAATATAGCCTGAAATGTTTATAGGATCTTTCATTGATTAACTTAAACTGATCTAAAAGAAATAATCTTGCAGTTCTTGCAGTTTGTTTCAATAATTCTAATTGTTTTTTGGAGTAGCTTTTTTTTTTTTTTTTTTTTTTTTTTTTTTTTTTTTTTTTTTCAGCAAAGGCTCAGTGCCTTTTCTAACCTAGTCAAAATTTGATCCAGAAATTGAACTAGAATTGTGTACTGAAATACATGGAAGTTAAGATCTCAGGTTAAAACTGTGAAATTTTCCCTGTAGATGAGACTTAACAGATAAATGTGCAAGGGCTGAAAAGCTTCCAAAAACTTAATGGATGGGAAATTGTGCCTACATGTACTGTAAATTGTATCTGAAAAACTGCAACCATATAATTATGAATACATGGTTCGTGAAGGCTGGAATAAAAATTTGGTCTAAGAAATTAGAATCCAAAATTTTGTATTGCTGACTGGGAAACTGGCTACTTGTATCCCGATTTAACTTCAACCTTTAACTTAAAACGTCCCAAGAGAGTTTGTATCTAACAAATCCATGTGGAGTCTTCCCTAGTAATGTAAGGTGGTTCAGTCCCACAAAACGGCAAGTCTTATGCAAACTCTAAAGAACATGAAAAAAAACATGTCAAATCTTGTGGCTGAAAAGCTGTCTTTTCATATAATAAGTAATTTTAATATTCTATTGTGATTAGCAAATAATAATAATGACAATAATAATAAAGCAATACCATGGTTTAATTTAAAATATTATGACGAAGTATTTTGAAAAGGAACGTATTCTCAAAAATGTAGTGGAAAGTCAATATTTAACAATATCCAACAAGAACTGGTGCTTTTTATATATCATGGACAGTGTGAATCTATGAATATTTCACAATCTATCTGTCTATATACTCTAAGTTTAAATATATATATATATATATATGTCCATAAAGAGGATATGGACATTTTTCAGTGTTCCGCATTAACAGAAAGGATTTTCCCATTTTCAAATTTCCTGTCACATTTGTATTGCAAATTCTACTGTGTTGCAGCAAGAGGCAAACTAGCAGGTTGGTGACCCTTAACATTTTAATTTAGTAACTGAAAATAAAAAATGCAGTGTACCTTAAAAAAATATTTTAAATTATAACAGCAGCACAATCATATGTATAAGTGCTAATGCAGATTAAGGGAAACTAGTAAAGTTGAGTGTTAATCCTTAATATATGCTGTAAATTCAGTTCCCCTTTCATATCTGTCCACAATGACATTTCTGCAATACAGCACAAATAACTAAGAAAATACACAATTGGACTAGAAATTACATCAGACTTACCAACAACATTAGAAACAGGGTTGTTTATGACACAGTGTTTATCACACACTGCTAATTCTATAAAAATTACCACTGGAGGTTAATTAATGCATTGTTGTCTTGCATGTTGGTGTGTATTGTTGTGGTCAGTGTAAAAAGGCCAGTTCTTACTAAAAGGTACTTTGAAACTTTTCTTTATAACTTGAGCTAAAGATTCATAGTGAGCTGATCTCTTACCTCACTGCTGACACTAGCTCAACCAACTGCTGTAGTGGTCCTGATTGTTACCTACAGGAGGTCGGTACCATCTAATCTCTTCCATCTCTTCCAATGTCGTTTGAACTCAGTTAAACTGGAATCCTGGGGAGATTGAAGATACATTTTATTTTTAGAGTTGACCTAAAGTCATTACAGAAATTATGGCTAAGGAAATGAAGAACTTATCTTTTTGGATTTTTGTCCTACTGGTGATGGTACTGAATAGCTTTGACATTCAGTAAAGATTTGTAGATACTTGCTTATATAGTGCTACATTATGCCATTATTCTTATTACAATATCCACTTTCCTAGTCTTTTATTCACTCTAGTTTTAAATGTCACAGCAGCTGAATAGGGAGCCGCTGTTGCTTGTTTGCATAGGCTAAGAAACATAGGCCTGTTAATTGTTTCTCTCCCTGGTACTCATTTATAATCCATTTACACCTACACTCAATGAGTCAATTTCCAGGTTTCTTATGGGAGACACTATTTCACTCCATAAAGGAACCTTAACAGCAGCTGAAGAAATAGATTTCTTTATGGGCTAACCTCTACAGATAGCGTAGAGGAAGTAATGTTAAAGTTAGCTTCTTTTAACCAGTGTTATTCTTCAACGCTGGTTTATTAGAATTTGCATACATACATGACACCCTTGCCTTCATTTCATGCTCTGTGGAACACATCACACACCCACTGTAATGATATAAAACACTTCTGTGGTAGACTGTGAAGCCCATGAATCTCCCACTCTGGCCCACAGGGGTTTCAAAGATATTGGAACAGTTTCTCTTGCAAATACAGGAGGCCTAAATGAGGTCATCAATAACTCCCACACAGATAAATAGGGCAGCAGCACATTGAACACCAAAAATATTGGCAGTGCAAATCTCTGGGATAATTTCCACTGTGTAGATCTCTATGATCTTCATGAAGGACTTGCCTATTTTAAACTAATTAACTAATCCTTATGATAAAATCCCATTGTTTTGGGTTTATGTGGCAAGGGTTTGGTAGAAGGGGGGCTGCAGGGGTGGCCTCTGTGATCAGAGCCCAGTAGCTGCCCCATGTCAGATCAGAGCCAACTCCAGCCAGCTCCAAAAGGGACCGGCCGCTGGCCAAAGCTGAGCCAGGGAGCAATGCTAGTTGGGCTTCTGGGAGAGCAGAAAAGAAGAAAGGTAAAACAAACAAAAACAAAACAAAACAAACAAAAAACAACAACAAACAAAAAAACAACTGTTGCACAACAGCAGCTGGGAGAGCAATGAGTGAGAGAGCAGTGTTGGTGGAATTTAGATGCTCATCAGAGTGAAACCACCATTGGCAACCCTCTCTTACCTTATGTATGCACCTACAATAAAACATGCTGTAAGGTAATGATGTATAACTTCATTCAAAAAGCCTGAAGCAACCTTCCCAGGTATGGAATACAATTGGGCCCTCTTGTTGGACCTGAAACCTCACTGTTAAAATAGAGATCTTTAACAAACTATAATTTCTTTTGGATTGAGGAATAAAATCTCCATTTATTTTATGATTTATTCTATTAACAAATAATTAGGATCCATTAGAATTAGAACAATGAATGTAGTAATTCAGCTATCTTGTGTAAACAATTGAGAAATACCACGTTCCATGAAAGGTACTAGGAATTCAGGTGCCTAGTGCTGTCAAGCTGCCTAAAAGTTTGCATCTAGTACAGTTTCAAATGCCTTCATTCATTTTCTTGTCCACTCAATGGGTCATTCATAGGTCTCTTGTCATTGCTACCAGACCACTGATATGGATTCCCAGTTGACACTACACACCTTTGTTTAGGCAAACAAATGGAACCATAGCAATCTGGTAACTATATAACTGGAAAAGCCATATAGTTGTGCTAGGAAGAGCTATCAATACATTTTCCACATCATTTTTCTTTGCATAAGAAGAGTACACAGTAAGTAGAGAAAAAAAAAAAAGAATGAAAAGGTTCTAATCAAGTAGTTATACTGTAATAAAATATATACATGCTTGTTAGTGTAAAAGAAACCAAAAGACAGAACTAATCAGGATGAGAGGCAATGATCTTACTGCATCAGGAAGAGCACAGCTATGAAGATTTAAAAAACAAACAAACCAAAAAAAAAAAAACCATGGAAAATAATAAAATCAGCTAAGAAGCTTAATCCACATGACATCTTAAAGCATCACAAAAGGAAGATTATCTACCATTAAAATACTAAAAGTCACTGTGATCTCTAGTTCAGCTTTCAGTCTCTATTTTTTACATGAAACTTATATTTAGGATCATTATTTTAGCATTTCTGTTTCTTGGTGACAAAATGAGACAACCAGGTACCATCATTAAAGCTGCATGTCCCAAATAATGTTTAGCACATACTGGTTTCTGATTTGTCCCATAAAATCTCAATTCAGGACTGCTAAATGAAATAAAACCTAATAATCACAAAAATTATAATCTCAGGAAAAAAAAAAAACACACACACAAAGATATATTAGACATGCAACACACACACACACAAAGAAAAAAAAAAAAGCTCAGAAATTTGAACTGCTCTTTAGTAATGTTTTTCTTCTTAAAGCATAAAATGATCCTTAAATTAAAATGTGAAGCCTCAGCACACAGTTACAGAGTTGCTTTCAAATTAACTGGTTAAGATTTACAGTTTACATCATGCATAATTATCTAAAAGGTTATATTATTTTTCTAATATATATATATTTCAAATGAGTGGCTTATTAAGAAGTTATCTTACCTATATCGACCAATAAGTTTAAAATGCATTCACTTTGAGCCAGAGCTGGATGGACAGGAGTTAAAATGTTTTAAAATTTGAAAACACTTTAAATTGAACCATCTTGTCTTCTTTGATTTTATTCAATTTCTCATGGTTTTGATACAATTTATTATGACACAAGCTCCATTGTAGATACAGATTTACTGCAGAAATCTATTTCTTAACACTTCAAAAAAGAAAGGCTAAACTCTGACTTACATTAAGTCATTAATCTTTTACATTCTAGCAGCTTTTTCTCCTGTTCTGCGTTTGCCTATGACCTGTGCATATAGGAGAAGACTTGGAATCTAAATAATAGTTTCCATTGCATTCTGAATCATTTCTGTTCATTGTTCTTCTTGTGTGTCTCTAGCTCTTTGTTGTTAATGAGATCAGGACATATTTCCATTGAGACTGTGACAGTAGTGCCATTAGCTTTTAATCTGTCAAATCCTCGTGAAACCTCCTTATGAAACTAACTTCAACAACTTTTTTAGCTTAGTAGGACTTTTGTACTGTCTCTTTTTATATGAAATAGAATCATAGAATCACTCAGGTTCATCTAAGATGATCTAAGATCATCATAGATGATCATAGAACAGATGATCTAAGATCTAATACTAAAGTCCACCGCTAAACCATGCTACTCAGTTCTACATTAACATGTTTCCTGAGGACCTCGATGGATGGTGACTCAACCACCTCCTTGGGCAGACTGTTCCAATGTTGCACAACCCTTTCAGAGAAGAATTTTCTCCTAATATCCAACCTAAATCTCCCTGGTGCAACTTGAGGCCATTTCCCCTTGTCTTATTACTTGGTGCTTGGGAAATGTTTTGATCAAGTTCCATCTCACAGTCTATCCAGATGTAACTTGCACAGTTTTTGTATGGAAATATGGTGGACCACATTCCGTGCATCTATATGCACTTACACATACCCTAAATATGATCCTTGATCTCAACTAAAGAAAATGTCATTGAGAAACTGGAATATAAATCTGTTTTAGTAAAACACACAGGAGTGTTTGCACAACTGTGAATTTTACTCTCTTCTCAGCAAATTTGAAACGTTGCAACAAATGATAAGCATGTTTAGAATGACTGAAAAAACGTTTTTGCATTAAAAAATACATTTATTTATTGGAGATGTTTCCTTGATATGACTGTCTTTAATAATCACCTTGTCAAATCCCTTCGAGACTTGCCCATCCACTTTTGACTGAAACAGACTAAGAATTCTCAGGATAGTTTAAATAGGACCTTCTGGAAGCAAGGGAAAGAGTCTGTAAGGATCTGGATAGAAACATGAGATCTTTAAGGAACATAAGGTCAAAAAAGTTCTGAGCATTATTTTGAGCTTTATTTTTGGCCCTCTCATATGTCACACATCTTAAAACCACTACTTTTTGAGAATCTAGTAAAAAAAAAGTTCGACAAAATAACTCATAATTCACTGTACTTCTGGAGCACCTTTGATTTTAGTCATAGCCTTTCTTTTATATACACCCTTGCCAATGAGTGACATGCAAGTACAAAGTCCCTCCTGCCTTCTAAGTGATGAAGGACACCTGCTGCTGCTTGGATAAATCATTATCTTCTTTAAAGGAGAGGATATCTAGATGAAAACTAGTGTTAAGAAAAGTAAAAGTGTGAATCAGGTGTGGAATCATTGGGAAGATAAAGTGAGCAACAGATTTTGAGAGGATGAAAAGGCCTTGGGGAGAAGGCTTTTGCAATTTGATACGTATCTAGACAGTTGCTGAGGACATGGGGGGAAGAACACAGAGGATTTAACACTAGCCACTTTTCCCTTTTCAAATACCATGTTGTTCCATAGCCTTAGGTGGAAAAAACAACACTCAGGGAACATGGACAACACTCAGGGAAAACAACACTCAGGGAAAAAAGTCCATTTTCTATTCTTAGAATGTGTTCTTCAGAGTCTGATTTCCTTATAGAGAAATAAAATAAAGAACGAAGAACTCTACAGGAGAAAAACAATCTCCCATTCAAGCCAAACAGAAAAGCATTCTTCAGCAAGTGTGGCTCAATATTTTGTTGTTTAAGTAGCAAGGCATGAAACTACTGAGCTGGCAAGTAAGACTAACTGTAGTTCAGTGTCATAGCAACAGAGGCTGGCATCACAGACACTACAAAAGCTGGACGTCTCTGGAAGTGACAGACAAATCAAGGTCCTACTTGCGTATTCAGCCATCAAAAACATACAACTGCTGATATAGTACAATGGGGAACCTTGGTACACACAGACCTCTGCAGGCTACAAGGTTGACATATCTAACAATGACAAAAGAACCTGTAGGCATAAACTGTGAGATGCCTGGCATTCTTAACCTTCCCCTAACCTCTACACACTGTGTATATAACACGGCTTCCATAGGGGCAAGTTAAGAGATGGGCAGCATATGCATTCACAGCGTAGTCTCATTGTGAGTCTGGCATATGAATGGTACTTTCCAGGGATGCTCACTTTAACAATGCAAAAATTGCAGATGCCTTTCTACTCTTCTGTTCTTAAAACAAAATAGTAATGGGCAACAACAACAACAAATTCATTCCATATAGATCATGGATTTTGACATATTTGTTTGGATTTTCAACATCCCTTTTTCTGCATCTTCTAATTTTTCTGGGTTGTACGTGCCATGCAAGTACACCACAGAAAGAAAATGACAAAACACACCTCAGGAGTACTACAGAACACTAACCATAAGCATTGTTTTCTGTGAAAACAGAAGTTTATTTAAGTAGCAGGAGCATTGAACATGCTAAGAAGGTATTTATAATGTAATCAGTTTTACCACATTTAAGTACTCTGGCATGAAATCCAGAAGCTATTATACTCATTAAGAATCATGCCAGCAGGAACTTTCCTTGTACACAATTTAAATTTAGCCTGAGAATCAAAAATAAAATGTGAATATTGTCCCTATTGTTCTTTCTGGGCAGCAAGCTATATCATATAATCACCCCATACCATTATGTGTGATGAGTAGGCTGTAGAACAGTAAAGCCCTGACCTAAGCTTAGAGTAGAATTGGAGGGAGTTCATTGTTACTTATTTCAAATCCAAAGAGCAGAGACGGTATGAAATAAATCACCAACACAAACCTGCCTGTACTTGAACAGATCAGTTTCTTAGAATCACTACAAACACAGACTAGTTCAAAAGGGAAGCAATCAACACCAGCAGCATTAAATCTTCTCTCTGTTGACCAGCAATAGAACCTGAGGGGACAGCATGAAGCTGCATCAGGGGAGGTTCAGGTTGGATATTAGGAAAAGGTTCGTCACTGAGAGGGTGGCTGGGCACTTGAAAAAGCTCCCCAGGTAAATGCTCATGGCACTGAGCCTGCTGGAGTTCAAGAAGCATTTGGACAATGCTCTTGGATATATACTCTTTTTTTTTGGGAGGGGGTGGGAGGGAGTGGGGGTGGGTTTGGGCGTGGGTGTGTGTGGACTCGATGATTCTTGTGGGTCCTTTCTATCTCAGGATATTCAATGATTCTATGAAATTATAAAGAATTTGATCAAATATATATATGTATATATATACATACACAAACCTTGATAGGTGTTTATTATTATTATTATTTATTTGTTCAGTTTTAGAGTATTACAACAAAATAATTCAGATTTAGGTAATGAAAAGTTGCTGAGACTTCCCATGGTGGCTCTTTGATCTTTTACATTTTGAAAAGCCTAGATATTTAGCTTTCAGCAAAAAGTTATGTCACATATTTCCTGCTTATGAGTGTGTATATAACTGTCAAAATCTTAATTTCACTTGTCTCCCAAAGAGATAAGCTTTATCGAAACACAGCATGTGAATACATCTTCAATAAGAAGATAGTTGAAAACCAGAGTTTTCCAACTGGGAAAACAAACAAGCAAACAAACATTTTCTATGGGATTTCAAGTAAAAAAAAAAATAAATAAATATTTCAAAGTTAAGAAATTTGCTTTCTTATAGTTCAGCAGGTCCTAGTGCCCAGATCACAGACTATCAAAAAGCTACACACTATTCTGGAATAAATCTCAAGTTCTCCTTATGAAGCTACTATAAGTAAATAAATAAAACACATTATATAAATAATTCTTAACTGGTGACATATCCAGGTGGTCTGCCTAAGGAAAGATGAAGAAAAGTGACTTATTCAGTACATATTTAATTCCAAATAATTCTGTAAAATTAACTGGTTTTGGGTTTGAGGGCTGCCAAAAGTTGACCATGAAACAGCAATGCAAATTTGAAGCAAAGGAGGTCAAATGCACTCTGGGCAGTGTGAGGAGAAGCATTACCAGCAGGTCAAGGAAGGTCAAGGAATTCCCCTCAGTTCTGAATTTGTGATGCCACATATGAAGTAATGGGACTGCTCATCAAAGAGAAAACAAGGCTCAGGGAGGATCTTATCCATGGAGAAATAAGAAAAACAAGTTAATGGGGGGAGTAAGGAAGACAACACCAGGCTCTTTTCAGTGGTGCCCAGTAAAAATACAAGAAGCAATGAGCACAAGTAGAAATACAGGAAATTCCATTGACGAATAAGAACAATAATTATAAAATACTGTGAAGGTGGTCAAACATTGGAACAGGTTGCTCAAAGGGATTGTGGAGTTCCCATCCCTGGTAATATTCAAAACCTGATTGGACACAACCCTGTGCAACCTGATCTGGCTGACCCTATTTTGAGCAGGAGGTTGGACTAGAGAAGTCCCCAGAAGTCTCTGCCATCCTCAACCATTCTGCGGTTCTGTAAAATTAAAGCACAGAAGACAGTGTCTTAAACAGTAGGGCCCTGGGTTAGAATGCTATCGGCAATACCTATTGGGCAATAATATCTATAAGTATCTAATAGTAATGAATTATTTATTTTTTCACACAGATTTACTGTAAATAGAGTTCTTCCATAGTGTTCAGGATTTATCTATTTTCCTTGAATATTCTTCACATATTAGTGCATGTTACTTCTGTCTTGAATAGTACTCTCTTGAGCCATAAAACTGGACAGAGATATCACAGCAATATTGTATAATCACAGCAATACGGTATAACTGTTTCAACAGGTTTGATTATGATCATCTGATGCTACCCTGCGTGGGCTCTGTAATGACAAATAAGTTTTAACAGGTCAGGGTGGAGACCAACAGTAAACTGCTTGCCATTGTGCCTGCCACAGTATCAGTTTTCAAAAACATCAGTGGAAAGGGTATGACAAGGAAGAACAACCTTCATTGCGTTCTGAAAATTTAAAATTAATAATGCATCTGCAGGCCTCATCACTTTTCTAGTACTGCTGGCCCTTACTTAAACAAGCATGCAGAAGTAACAGAGAAGACAGCAGTATGATGAGCTGATGAGCATTTTCCTTTTTTTTTTTTTTACTCTGAAATCAATGGGTATTTACATCTCCTATATATTAATAGCAGACCAGGCATTTCCCTCATACCTTTAGCAGTGGATTGTAAAACCACACAGTGTCTCTGTATTTCTTAGCACACACACATTCAATGCAGGGGCAAGAATTGTTTCTTGCAGAATAGCACTAGCGTATGATCTCTGAAAAGAAACTTTTCCCCATCAGAGACCTACCTGAAAGGAGTGAGCAAGCCAGGTTAACAGTATTCCTCCCACACAGCTGTGTCCATTGTGTGAAGCAGCACTCTTGACCATCTCTGTTGAAAGGTGCATGTTGTTTGTCCTGTGCTAACTTTGCAATGTCCACCAGTTCAAGCAGGAAGTGTACATGAAGTTGCACTCATACCAGAGAAGAAAAGAACTATATAAATTCCTTGAAAGATATTTGTAAAACTGGAGAATAACAAAAATAAACAAGATTTTTTACTCAAAGCTTATGCTCAGAAAGCATCTCTTTCTTTAAATGAGTTAATACTGAACTTCAGTGTAGTGTTTTCTTACTGCCACATATCTGAGTTCTGTGTCACCCCAAAGATTTTGTCAGAGAGCTGATTTACTGCCAGAGAATGAATCCAGTGATCCAGTGAGTACCAGGATAATTTACTGTTACATAAGTCTGTTCCAAAATACTATTCTATGTACAATATCTTAGGAAGTGTCTATCTACCTATACTTCCTTTTGTGAAGCAGGGAGGATAGAATTTATGATTAGAGTGGTTAACCCCAAAATACATTTTGAGATCTTGATTAGAAAAATACCAGAATTACACATCAGAGTAACATGTGATGCGACTAATTGCAGTAGGATCATATTTCAGCTACAAAAGTTATAGGCCATATCCCCTCATGTTCAAGCTGCTTATCTAATAATGCCATTTAATAATATATTCTTAAAAGAACGTAGAGATTTCAGTAGCATCATTACATATGATATGTCTGTGTGCAAAGAAAGAAAATGTAGTGCTGAAATATTTTTTTATTCATGCTGGTAAAGCTGTCAAGGTATAGCTTTGGGGCACAAAACCAAATGCTCCTAATGCCAAAATAACTTGTGTGTCTCAGACTGTGATATCCACTTAGGAAACAAAGAGCTGCAGTAGTTTGCTGTGCCAGTTCATAGGATACGGGCTGTATCCAGTGTACCAGAGAAAACTGGTGAAGTACGTTGACCTTTTCTGTAACTGTCTACATAGTCCAGCCATTCCATATTTTATTTCTAAGAGTTATCATCATTATCATCATTATTATAATATTTGCATTCTTCTATTCTGGCTCCACAGATGAGTTGAGGCACAGCAGAGAGCTTGCTGAGGCTGTGACACAAGCTTTTACTACAAATCACCATTTGCTCAAAAGGGCTGAATGGATAGAGTTGTGTAAATAAGAATTTCCAGTCTCCTGCTGTTCACACCAGGTTGTGCTGATGTGTTTCTAGGAGCAAACTGATTCCCTCCTGCTGCTCATAAAAAATTCTTTCCCAGAACAGTTTGGAAAATTTTCTTGTAAAAAATGAAGTGCTACAGACAATGTGTTTAGGAATTGTTGATAGCACAGTGGAGGGTTTGGTTGGCTTCTGCCCCCTGAAAACAGCATTGGATACTCCACTGATGGCTGGCTAATATTACATTTGTTAGCTACCTTTGGGGAGCATAAGAGTATTACTTTACTTCCATATTTATGATTGCCAGTTTCTGGTTCTGTTAGTTTATGATAAGACCTGAGCCAATGTTCTTTCTATATAATAAATTTTAGGTAATGTATACATGAAAGAGTTGTAAACTGTCTCACATTTGTTATACATTGTGAGCAATACAAATATACGATATATAGAGATACTTTTCAAAGATGCGTAACTTTCAAAATAACTCTAAATATGCTGTCTATATCTTCAGATTTCTGAATTCCATGTCAGCTTAACATAATTTAAAAGAGAGAATAAGATAAACCATAATCACGGAAATAACATCCATATGCTAATTACAAACTTGATTCTCTGTTGATCTTTGAGAGATTTTATCTTGATGTAATGTCTTAATTTTATTCACTGTTTCTTTAGAAAAAAAGAGAAACTTTGCATTACTGCTTTTATTGATGACATCTATTAATAACCATCTAATATTCACCATTCAGCTCTCCAAGGACATCAATGTCACAAATCATATCTGCCACTGGGATGCAATCATCTCTGCCGTGACACTCCTCAGTAACCTACGGTCATGCTGCATTGTGAAGGAATGCCTCATTTAACTCAAAACATAGGGAAGTTTAAAACGTCTACCGAAAGTCAGGACTGAGCACTGTCAGTTCAAAACTGAATGACAAAGAAAGAACTCTGATGAAAATAATCCCCTAAAGTAAATCCTGTCACTTTTGATCCAGACTGGCTTGATGGAACGATTTACAATATGACTTCACAGACAACCATATAGACACGGTGGAGGGGACAGTAAATTGAAGAATAAAGACAGAAAAAGTGGCATATGAAAAGAGGGCAGGAATTTTCTAAGTGGTTTTGCCACTGACTATGGTGTTTTCTATGATGACAGCCAAGTCTGTGCTCATAACCATCAGTGTTTTACAGGCCTAGTAGTTCTTAATATTCTTAATCTCTGAGTTAATTCCCTAACAGTAATCCCTAACAGTAAAACACCTATTTACTGAATGGACGGAAAAAAGAGAAATGAAAAATTAGAAAGCTGTCTCTTTATTTAATTTTAGTCAGTGATCTGGATTTTCAGAAACAATCCTTCTAAATGATTCCTCATGATATTAGGTGATCTAATACCCAGATCTCTGAAGCAGAATTTAGCATAGACATGAGTTACTTATGTTAGCTGAGTGTACTCACAGTTCAACTCACAGTTCATTGCTTCAACATTTTCTTCTGGACGGTTAGGTTTAGATGGATTTGAGTGGCAAATTTAGATATAAATTTTTAAAACCTTCTTTACTGAGCATAAGGAAGAATTGTTTACTTTTTCGTTATGTTTTGTAGGCTTGATCCCATTTAGAGGTTTCTCATAAAAACGATAACTCACATTTTTTCACAGAAAAGCAACTCTTCCTAAATTTCAATTTCCTCTTCTGAGAAAGAAAGTGTTAGGCTTTCTTCAAAAAACATTTTCAATATTTTTTTTTTTTTTTTTAGTATATGAAAACAATATTTCTCTGTGTCCCTTTCTTAGGAAATGCATGAACTGATTTGGTTGAAGCAAGCAAGTAGGAAATCAACCTGGTGCAGTCATTTGGCAAGTACATTTTTAGTCCCTAGGGTTATACTTTGTCAAAATTAAAAGCCATTGAAAATGAAGTGTTATGATAGAAAACGTCAGTCAACCTTAACCATAGATCGACTTAATATCTCTGCCTATAATATAAAAGTTTGAAAAAAAAAAAAAAAAGAGCAAAAGAAAGAAAAACGAGTTTTTAAAAATAATGTCAGCTTACAGATTTGAGAAATGTTTCCAAATTCACACAGGATCTGTTTAGCCTCTGGGCAAAAACTAATACTAGGAAAAAAATTACTCTTCCATCTCTGTAACACTATGAACTAATTTTTTAGCAAAAGGTTGGACTAATAGAAATGGATGGCTCTCAATGGGATGTGCAATGTGCTATTGAGCCTCCCATTTTTCAAAAGGGAAGTTAAAAAGCAGTAGAAATAACATGATGATGTCAAGATGTCTTACTTTGGTGGCTAAAACAATATCCAGTATTTCCATAACATTTTTCCTATTCTACTCACTACTTCATACAAATAATAGCCTAGTGAAAAATATTCACAACACCTGATATGTATCAGCCATGAAAACTGGTATATATATAGATAGATAGATAGATAGATTAGAGTGGTAAAAAAACCCTTCAGATGGTGCAAAAGAGTATAATACAATTTTGGACATTATGTACTATTACCCTCCAAATTAACTTTTTGGCAGATCAGTAGTCTTCAGTCTCTGAAATTCTTAATCTGGATTGATGGCATGAAATTTTTATGAAAAAATGTAAATGTTTTTGGAAGTTGAAGTTTGTCACTTATTGTTAGCTGAAGTTCTTAGAGAATATCAACTTTGCTTATGAAATTGAAGAACAAGGGACTAAAAATGTATGCTTTGGCCAAGAGACTTCCTCAGTTATATGTATGTGCTATGAATAGAGAGGAACTATTTTGTGCAATCTGGGAAGGTCCAATAACGACAATCAGAGGTCTGAAGACAGGGAGGAAAAAAAAAAAAAAAGAAAAAAAAGAGACAATTTTAGAAGATAAGAAACTGTAATATCTATGAAGTTATGAATCAGAAATAGAGGACAATCCTGTCACTGGTTCCTTTATTCATAAACTGAATAAAATGCTGTAAATTTTCCTGTACATGAAAGTTCAACACTGTGTGTTTCTGTTTGGATTTTAGAAGGGCTCAAAACAATTCAAATACCCATGTATACTAACTGCACCTAAATGTGTATTTCACTTTGTTGATTCTGCCAAAACAGTGAGCGGTGAGTGTAACTGAAACAAAAGAGGCTTAGATCAGCTGTTACAGGGGTAATGATACCTGTGCAAGGAGTAGGTTGCCAGTGCAGCAGCTAGCAAGATCATCATTTAATTTTTTTTTTTTCTTTTATTATATTAAAGTAGGTTAGACCTGCTATCTGATAGGAAAGGTTTAGGTGATATTGATTCTGACTGGATGCAGATGATCAATTATATGACCTCCAAGCACAATTTATATTTAGGTATCTGTATAATTCATAATAATAGCTGTATTAAGAGAATACAGATGTGACAACTTGCACCTTTTACTTTGGTGTTCACTGGATAGATGAGCCATGAGAATGACAGGAGAGGAATATGGTATGTGGTGAAAGGCAAGCTGGAATTTCTGTCTGTGCTGGCAAAGTAAAGCACTAGGTAACACCATAGAAGAAGCAAAGAAGCAGCAATGATAAAAACCACTAACATGAGAAAAAATGAGTCAGTAGGATAGGAAAGCAGATATTGAAAAGATGGTTATAAAGAGATTGCAACAATATAATTAATGAAAAATGAGCAAGTGAAAAAAAAATGTTGATACCAAACAGTGGTATATACTTAAAATATCTAGAATGCAATGCTAAATTTGTCAAGTATTGTTTTTTGTTTGTTTGTTTTCCTGTAGCTCTGAGTTTATTGCCTACACTGTTTGACAAGTATAGTGTCCTGGTCAGTAAAGAGTCAAATACGAATCACTGGCCATCTGGATGAATAACTACCTAAAAGGTGTAACATATAAACTGTAAGGAATCCATTTGAAACCCAACACACAAATTAACTTAATAGAAGATAAATTAATGGATTAAAACTGTTGAAGTCGTTGATGATTTGAGTTTTGTCACATTGTTAACGGATGGATGTTAGAAAAAAGAGGGATAGTAATGAATATTAGGAGAGTAGATAACAATGAAAGACTGGGGAAACAAAGGAAAAAAAAAAAAGGAGATGGATGTAAAATTAGATCATATCATTTTGAAACATAAAAAAAAGTGTTCTGGGATTTCTAATGCTCTTAACTCTAAGGTATGAAGAGTCATCCAATTAATCTAATGAAACTGAGAAACTGCACTGTCAATTTGCTGGGGTAAACATCAGTGTAGATTTGTTAACAGAAATCATGACTGACTGCTCAAGGACATAAAAAACAACACGTATCTCCTTTCCAGCTTATGAATTTACACAACTGTGAACATGAGAGGTGAAAAGTGAAATGAAAAAAAGCATCTTTTAATATGTAATATGTCCCCCCCTCTGTGAAGTAGAGTTCTGAGAGTGATTAGATTAAAAAATAAAATAAAAACATAGTGAAGCATAACAGCAGTCCTGCATTATAATGGCCTTTCAGCAGTCATTTATCACTCAAAATAAATTTGTATACCTCTGTTGCACTATTACACATTAGTTTAGTTGCTGCAATAAGTTCATAATTACCGGGGGGGAAAAAGAGAAGGAAATTTAAACAAGTGAAAAAATTTTAAAAGCCTCATTTATTCCTGTTCAGTACATACCAAATAATAATAATAATAAATACATATATATATACACAAAGATAACAAAAAATGAGGAAAGTCAGAATCGTATTATAACCATTGTATCACAGGTATCCCTCAACCTCAGTTAGCTATTTCAACATAAGGACAACAGGAGGCATAAGGGATTTCATATCACCCAGAAAAATCACCCAAGAATTTCAGTCATCATATATCAATAGCCTACAGATTTTCTAACCTGGTCTTCACATAATAAAGCAGCTACAGGTCACATAAATAAAAAGATCTGGCCTCTGCTATCTATTCCTCACTCACACACTGATTTATAACATGATCCTGAACAGAAAACTATTTGAAGTCTGTTGCACTGTTTGCACTATTCTCAAACATAATTTATCACAAACAAAAACAAACCCCATCTGATACTGTCTTTCCCCATACCCATTTGCTCAAGGCTCTGTAGACGTAACAGCTTGGATTATGACTGCATGGTGCAGTTTTGCTGAAAGTGTTTTAGTATAAGAAATACAAAAAAATTTCACATTTATAAAAAAAAAAAAAAAAAAACTTTGAGTTAGGTAGCTCTTACCTTCACAGACTCTCAAAATAAATAATAATAATAAACCTACTCTCATTTTCCTTTGAACTACAGAACACATCAAGGTTGGTAAATTAGATTTTATTTTCTTACTGGAAAATGCAGAGTTGTTTGTGGAAACGGGTGTACTCATACAATAACAAGTGTGGTGGTTTTACCCTGCTGGGCAGCTGAGCTCCACCACAACCGCTCTCTCACTCCACCTCCTCAAATAGGAAAGGGGGAGAAAATACAATGAAAAGGGCTCAAGGGTTGAGATAAGGACAGGGAGATCATTCAGCAATTATCCTCACAGGCAAAACAGACTCAGCACAGGGAGATTAGAAAAAAATATTACCTATTACTAACAGCCAGAGAAGCGAGAAACAAAGAAAAAATAAAAACACCTCCCCTTCTCCCCCCCCCATCCACCCTCTTCCAATTCCCCCCGAGCAGACCAGGGGAATGGGGAGTGGGGGCTGCGGCCAGTCCCTAACATTTTGTCCCTGCTGCACTTTCATGGTCACTCTCTGCCCCTGTTCCACATGGGGTTCCTCCCAAGGGATGCCATCTTTCCCAAACTGAGCCTGCGGGATGTCCACAGGCAGCAGCTCTTCAAGAACTGCTCTCACATGGCTCCGTACCACGGGGTCCATCCCCCAGGAGCAAACTGCTCCAGCACGGGTCCCCCATGGGTGGCAGCTCCCCCCAGACCCCCTGCTCCTGCGTGGGCTCCTCTCCACAGGCTGCAGCTCCGTCCCAGGGACTGCTCCTGCGGGGGCTCTCCATGGGCCGCAGCCTCCTCCAGGCTATATCCACCTGCTCCACCGGGGGCTCCTCCACGGGCTGCAGCATGGAGATCTGCAGATCCCATCTGTAGCACCCATCCTGTAACCATATGTTGATTTGCCTGATTTGACTGCCACTTTCAATCCCCTTCTTTTTGACCAGAAGGACTGATGAAAAAATTACCTTCGCTCCTGGGTCCTTTACTGCTGCTCCCAGGGCTCTGTAATCGTTGATATTCCTTGGTCTGCTGCTGGTTGTATCACTAGTGGCCACGTGAAACAACAGCATGCATAACTGTCATTAGACTGTTTGAGGCTTGGCAGTTTCTTGGTGACATCCTCAATACAAGCCTCTAGTAAGATGCAGACTTCTCTCAAGAGAGGATGGGTGCCTCTGTACCTCTCAGAAGAGAGTCTTCGAGTGCTATAACCTGTTGCCTTTTCTTAGTTGTTCTGGTTGTTACTCAGAGAGCTGATCAATCTGCCTTAATCAGCTCTCCACCCTGCAACGGGTCTTTCCTTTTCAATCAGCAGAGGGGGTGAATTTCTAATTTTTGGCTAATCTTAAGGAAAACAATAACAACAAAAGCTGCTTAGTAGCTTAGTGGGAAGTTCTCTTTCATATCTGGTAGATTTGGGGAAAATATTTGCACTTTTAATTTAAAATGACTATTTTTTTAGAATGTTGCTTTTATTTATCTAACTTGGCATTCAACGATCTCATTTGTCCTTGTTTCAAATATTAAGGCACTTCCACACAACTGAAAATGACTTTTAAGATCTTACCAGCCTTTGCATAGATGATACTGCCTCTCAAATGCAAATTTTTATCTTTTCAACTGAAATGCTATAATTAATCATAGTTTCTTAAAATATGCTAATGTGAGTCATTTTCAACCATGTAAATTGAACATGGTGCAATATTTTCCATACTGTAAATATTATTTTTGTAACAACAGTAATTGCCATTTGAAATCAGAGGCTACATCATTTTTGGTATTTTCCCAGTAAAAGGAGTCCTGCTGTTAATGTAATATTAAAAGATGAAAGCTTCACATTTATCTGAAACCGAGAGATTCAGATGAAGTAGGTGAATCAGTTTTGTTTTTTGATTATAATAATACATTTGGGTAGTCCTTTTTAACACTAATCAATGATTCACCTCCTCCTCATTTCATCTGAATGTTAAAAATGCATTTTTTTTCCTATTTTCCAGGCTTTCAAGTTTGCATTTAATTATAAATTGAAAACTGTTCAAAGAGAATGAAAAAATCCCAAACCCCCCAACAACACAAACAATATTTTTGTGTACTTTTTGTTTGTTTGTTTGTTTGTTTTGTTTTTTTTTAAATTTGTTCTGAGCCATGGACTGGTATTCATTTTAAACCTTTTTGGATAATTAACAGATATTTATTAAATTTTTGTAAATGCTGAAAGATCAATAGATTCAAGATTAATGGTTATTTGTCCATAAATTATTTGCTCATCGGTATCCTTTTCTCTAGGAAAACTGAATAGTGAAACCTCACAGAAGCAATGTACTTATAAATCCTCCAAACCGTAGTTGCAACAAATGGGATCATGGAAATTTCTTTAGCACAGCATAACAAAGTCACACGGGTAATCCCACAGAAACCAAATGAGAATCTGGTAAATAGCAGGGGCTTGATACAGTATGTGAACCAAGTGTCTAGCACTATTTGACATATGGATGGATGCGCCTTCTGATGTCCTACTGTTATTGAAAATATCAGTTCTCAAGTATCTGCCAAACCCATATGGGTTATTTGGGGATCTGGTGATATTGCAAAGGCTTCACTGAATTGAGTAATAGGTGTCCACATGCAAATGTTTACAGAAATGACAGATGTTTCAGGCTCCGTAGTGAACAACAGAAATCTAAAAGCTTGAACTCAGTTTAAAGTCGTGACATTTAATATTCAGTTAATTTTCCTTCCATAGACATCTAGCACCATTAAAGATGCACCACCAAAATCTTATGTAAGGCTTTTGTGTGATGATCCAGAATGATTCAGGTTTCCTATAACACTTATATCTTACATACTAGGTCCATGAAAACTTCTTTACACACAAAGGCAAGATCATAAAATCATAGAATATTCCGAGTTGGAAGGGACCCATACGGAGCATCAAGTCCAACTCCTGGCACCGCACAGGTCTACCCAAAAGTTTAGACCATGTGACTAAGTGCACAGTCCAATCTCTTCTTAAATTCAGACAGGCTCGGTGAAGTGACTACTTCACTGGGGAGCTTGTTCCAGTGTGCAACCACCCTCTCGGTGAAGAACCTCCTCCTGATATCCAGCCTAAACTTCCTCTGCATCAGCTTAACCCCATTCCTGTGGGTCCTATCTCTGGTATTTATGGAGAACAGGTCACCTGCATCTCCACTCCCCCTCACAGGGAAGTTGTATACCGCGATGAGGTTCCCCCTCAGCCTCCTCTTCTCCAGGCTGAACAGGCCCAGTGATCTCAGCCACTCCTTGTATGTCTTCCCCTCAAGGCCCTTCACCCTCTTCGTCGCCCTCCTCTGGACACTCTCCAACAGTTTAATGTCCTTTTTGTACCGGGGTGCCCAGAACTGCACACAGTACTTGAGGTGAGGCCACACCAGTGCAGCGTAGAGTGGGACAATCACTTCCCTCGACTGACTAGCAATGCTGTGCTTGATGCATCCCAGGATACGGTTGGCCCTCCTGGCTGCCAGGGCACACTGCTGGCTCATATTCAACTTGCTGTCAACCATGATGCATCTGTAACATTAATTGAAATAGATGTTAATCAGCAACTGAAGAAATACCCTACATTTTATTCAGTATATTTATCAATATTATTTTTCTTAAATTGAAATTCAACTCTACCACACAGATACAGTCCAATTTCAACTGAGAGATGAGGGTCAGATTCAACTCCTCTACTTCTTAAATCAATCTCTTTTTCTTTTCCCCTTTGTTGGCCTGCTACATGTTTCACGCCTTCAACCCTCAGCCTTCCATCTCTGTTTTCCCAAGCTTGAAATCCCATTTTACTCAGAGTACATTGCTGTGGTATAATGTGTAGAAATGTGGTATAATGTGTAAGCTCCACAGTAGTAGCTTAGCCCTGTATTTTCTAAGCCATTTTCATACTTCCTCACCATTCTTAATAAAGTATTTTCCTGGTCTACAAATTGTGTTTAACTTACACTAATTGGATATTAACTTGTGGTTGGTTTTCTTCAGGTGCACAGCTGAGGTCCACCACAACTGATCTCTCACTCCCCCCTCCTCAAAGGGAAAGGGGGAGAAAATATGATGAAAAGGGCTGAAGGGCTGAGATAAGGACAGGGAGATCACTCAGCAATTATCGTGCCAGGCAAAAAAAAAAAAAAAAAAATCAAGCTGAAAACAGCTTCTCCTCATCCACCCTCTTCTACTTCCTCCCCCTGAGGGAGGGAACTGGTAGAAAACTAAGATGTTAAGAGTGGTGTGAATGCAGAAAAAACAATCTAGGATAATGTTCTTTTGAATAAGAAGCAATGAGTTCCTTCATTTTGAGCTAAGCATCTTAACAACTTGGAGTGGTTTTAGCTAATTAGCTCTCTTTGATATAATGTCTGTGTGTGGTTGTGGCTAGTACATTGTGTTTGATTTAGAGGAGAGATGAAATCTCTGTGATTGACAGACAAGGGGCTAGAGTTCAAAGACCAGGGGATACAATTTTCCTGTTCTGTGCTGAAATTGCATATTTTTGGCAGAGTAAATTTGTCATACATGATGAGAATCAGGAAACTAACAAACCAATAGAAACTACAATTATTCTATTAAGTAATTTTTAATAATAGATCACTGAAGTGCATCAAAAGTATTTTGAGCATCTTGTCAGTTCCAAAGCCAAATAATACTGCTTTAATTAATGTAAGTGACTGTGAAATCAATTGTATATCTTATCATATACAGGGTGAGACTAACAGAAAGCTATCATGGAAAATAGGGCACTTTAGAAAGAGAACATTGACATTTTTTTAATGATCTCATTTTGTTCTTTCGTCTCTTTCAACTCAAAGTTACACTATTGTGAGACTTATAAGACATTTTTACTTAATGGTGTCTACAATAAATTGGTACTTTAATTATTGGGTCTTTTAGTCTACATCAGAATGGATTTTTCTATGAATTTAAAAGAAGCTTTTTGATACTTTAAAAACATATAAAGTTGATACTTTAAAAACATATAGACATATAACAAGATACTTACTGAGTATGACAGTATATATGATCACTGAACTTAAATTAAGGGCATCATTGTGGAAGAGATTCAAGATAAAACATTGTTACCAAAACACCTCAAAGTGCCTAAGAAATGATGTCTCAGGAGGTGAATATTAACCAGAAAGACACTGTCTTCCACATTTAGATACAATTTGTTTTACGAACTATATAAATAAAATAAAATAAAACAAATATTATAACTATATCATATAAAAATAAAATAAAATTAAACAATATTAATTATATTATTAATTACATTACTATTGGCATTGTATTAATAATAATATTAATAATATAAATATAAAATAAATAGATAAAATAAAAATCTAAATCAGCTGACACAAGATTTTGAAGGCATAAAATTGTATCATTTAGGCAAATAAGATTTTAAATTATTAAGAAGCAGTAAAAGCAGACTGACAAATTTTCTGACAGCAGAGGTATCCAAGAGAGGTCTCTATATAATCTGTGACACACAAAAATGCTTTTGGCTAAATTTTATGTTTTCTTTCTATGATAAAGAGAGGTCTCTATATAATCTATGACACACAAAAATGCCTTTGGCTATATTTTATGTTTTCTTTCTATGATAAAAATAGAATGCTATTCTGGTTGAATTACAAGTGCTGGATCATGTTGGACATGTTAGAATACAGGGTGCTGGAATACAGAGCTGTGTTTATATAAATGTACCTGAGGAAATAATGAGACAGGATGCCTATGACAGTACTTTCAAAAAGACTAGCATGACCAAGTAGATGAGATGAGGCTGCTTGATCAGCAGGATTTAGATAAGGAAAACTAAAGAAGTGATTTATAAAACCATTTTCTCCGCTCCTGAACACATTGAAGTACCTAATACAATCTGAATCATGCCCAGAACCACCATTGCACTGGATAGAGTGACCATGTAAACACCTATCTGTTTCAGTTGTTTGGGCTATAGTATCCAAGTGTCCTTCTAAGTCTGTGAACATTCCTGTAACATGGTTTTACAATGTGATGTTTTTAAGCAGTCAATGGAAAAGAAACTAGATTCTCAGGACTCCTTTACAGGTATGTTTAAACACTAAGCAACAGCATCAAATTAGTCCACATTTGCTCTTATTCTCATGTCATTCTTGCATTCTTTAGTGTGTGACAACCAAGATCACTTTCCTTGAATATTTTGTTTCCCCTTAGGGCATTCTCTCCAAAACTGGGCGCAACAGGTTCACACTGAATAGTGCTGTGAATTGCCCACAGCTTATCCCAGTCTCAGTTTTCTTCAGGTTTTGAATTAAATTTCTGGAGCTGTGTTTACTTCACTGACAGGAATAACCTCGTAGATACCCGAAGTATTACTCACAAATAATCCACTGGCATGCCAAAAAGGCAGAAATACACTTGTATGCAATATAAGATCTTTCTGGTTTATATACACTACAGAATCATTAGTATTTAGATAATACTATAATTTCCATAATCATCTTTGTTACTTTGTGTTTATATAGATATTTACTAAATTTAATAAGCCTTATTAAAAGCTTGAGAGATTTTGACTGTGGAATATGATGTCATGAAATCTTACTGTGAAGCTTGCTTGTACTTTTGGACCTTTGTGTGTACATTAGAGCATAACCTTCCTCCAGGGTTCAGTCCCATTTATTGCACAGCTAATGAATGGATGTTGATGTAGTTGCATTCTTTCTTTACTACCCTGGAGACAAAAGGGATAATGTTCCCCAGTGTTTTCTATAGCAGTAATTACTATAATGTGCAAATGCTTCACAAACACTAGTTTTATATATATACTGCAGTTTCATGATATGAATAATTGTTATTCTTATCTAATATAGGGGGAACATTGTCAGAGAGATGTGACATACAGAAACTTCTATCCTTTTTGAATACCAATATTAAATATCTCAACCTGATTTATCTCAGAATACGCCGTATTATATGCTCTGTATTTAAATATAGCACAGCTCCTATGATTTCAACTGCAGCTGAAAGCATTCAAATGAAAAATCATAGCCTTTAATTAAAATACAGGAAATGAGGAACATACAATTAATGATCACTTGTGAAATGCTTGAATAGAGTGACTTTTCCGTTACATTGACAGAACTGAATTCCCCAAAGCAATGTTTATCTTCCTTTTTCATAAAAAAACCCACTGCTTTTCTTTCTCCATGCACCACATCTTTCCAAATTCTGTAGTGAATGATGCAGGGCTGTATAAGTAAGTCTCCCACTCTGCGTGCTTCTGCATCATCTTCAGCCTAGTTTTGTCTTTGTGCTATAGTGGAAAGAGATGTATATAATCATATAAAAAGAATATTGGACTTAGAAAAAAATGGTGAAATTAATTAAAAATATCAACATATGGCAAAACCAGTATAGAGCATTTCCAGTTAAATACTTCACATTAATAAAATTATTGTTGGGTTATGATGGTCTCTCAACTCTCTCCAAAGTCTCTTACAGTAGGAGACATATATCTTGAATTTTGATGCTCAAAAATTGTACAAGGTATTGTAATCTAGGCGTAACCAGTACTGAGTAGAGTAGACATATTTCTTCATGTATTGTGCAGGCTGCAGTATTTGTTCATGTGGGCATATCTTCTTCCTTGCAACTTTATAACCTTGCTGACTCAGGTTCACCTTATGACTGTAGTGATTCCAAGACCCTGTAATGCTGCTCTCTAATCACCAGCCATCTGTTCTACATTTATGCCCACACTTATTCCTAAAAGCTGTATCTCGTACCTACCCAGTTAAATAGCACCCTATTTCTATCTCAGCATACCTTCAATTTGTCAAGATCAGTCCGAACCCTAATTTTGTCTTCAAACTTTGAGCTTGGCATAAGGATTTTTTTTTTTTTTTTTTATCAGATATCTTTTCAATTAAAATATTGAGTAGTTCCATATTCAGGTCTTAGGATAGATCTCTGGAGAACTGTATTCAGCACATCTTTCCACTTTGATAGCCAGTTACTAATAGCTATAGTGTAATGATGGGTTTTCAATCATTTTTCTTTACAAATGTTAGTGTTTTTCCTCAGCTGTATTTATTTTGTTGAACTCCTTATAAGAAGGTCATCTGAGACACTATCAAAATATAATTTCACAGTCAAGATAAATGATACACACTCTTTATCTCATCTTCACAAGACTAGTTACCACCTTGCAGCAGTAACTTTGGTCTGCAAGTTGTTCTTGAAAGTCTATGAAGATTATTACTTATATCTGTGTTATCTTCTAGGTATTTATGAATAGTTTGATTGCCTTTTACAGTATTTTTCTGTAAGCACAAGCCAACTGTCTCCTTTTCTGTTTTGATGGGCACCATATTTGTTTTTTCCAGTCTTCCATCAGGCATCATTTAGTAGTGCTCAAAGTATGTCAACAGATCAGAGTTCTTTTAGCTAGATTTGTAGTCAAATAGAGTTTGGTAAAGAAATTTCTAACCATTCCTTCCTTTTACTAGGCTGAATTCATACCCTGTTATCTCACTACCTTACTACTGCAATTAATGTTTTTATAGCTATGTGGTTATAACCATTTGTGGTGAAGGCAGATGAATAGTCAGCAATACTTTTTACTTTCATGTCATTCTGTATCTTGGTATTTCTGTTATTCTTATCTACTTAAATAATTCTTTCACACTTGTGTTTTATAACATGGCCTAATTTATACTTCCTATGTACTTTTTCTTCTTTTTGAATGTTAACTTTTTTTCCTTTCTTCCTACTTTTCCTCTTCAATAAACAGGTAGTACTTTTGTACTTTATTGAACTCAAGCATTCTTTTTTTTTTTTCATATTTTTTCTTATTTTCCTCCTATTCTTAAAGTCACAATATCATATTTTTATATTTTTATTCAAATTTGTTCTCATTGACATTGCTGAACAGTTCCTCTTATTGGAAACTCTATTTCCCTCACATTTAATTATTTCTCTATCTTCTGTATAAAACAAACAAATAAAAAAATTAAGAAATTACTCACTTGCAAGGAGGCAATGTAAAGGAGGGAATTGTTCATAACTCCTTTTTATTTCTGTTCTCACTGTCTTGGTCATGTTGAATTTTTTCCATTTAAAATGTTAAATATTCTAACATTTTTACTGGAATAAAACTTTGACAGAAAGTGCATTTTAAAGGTCTTTGGATTCCTCCTGACAGTGAGCCTAAGGAGAAGGTTGAGGCAAATAAAATTCAAAGCTCTAGTACCTTAGATCTAATTGCAAATTGTGTATTTCTCCATAATACAGCCTGAGAGATATTATAGAAACATTTTGGTGTATAAGACAACATATAAGGCAACATTTATTTTTCTTCTTCCCTACAGGCAGAAGAAAATATTCAGTGCTATAAAGATGGAAGGATATCTAGGTTAACAGAAAAGCATATGTAGAGAAGACACATTTCATGAGTACAAAGTTAGCATCATGTCAAGTAGACAGATGACTAAAAGGTAAATATTTTATATTTAATTCCTGCCCCTTTCCCGGGACATATCTGATTTAAAACAAACAACAAAAACAAACAACAACAACAATTACAACAAAACAAAACAAACAGTAGGGATATGGTTTCATTAACAAATTAGAACTCTCTCTTGCCCCTCTTGCCCCTCCTCCTTTTATTTATTTTTTTTTTTTTTAGGTGTAGATCCTAAATGGTATTAAGAAGTGCTCTAATGACTGAGCTATCATTGAAGAATTGAAGAAATCTTCAAAGAAAGGACTGTTTTCAGAATGACTCCCAGAGAGTTTTTTTGTTTGTTTGTTTGCTTTTGTTTTTGTTTTGTGGGTTAACAATTAGAGTACCATGCATTATGTCATGATTCAGGATATTTTACTCAAAATTCACTAACCTAATAACATTTTCAGACCAGAAATTCTCAAGACTGATCTAGCTAGTTCTGCTAATGACAGAGTTTTATTACTGACTCTGTTGAGAGTATAATCTAGTCATGTTGGCAATATTTAGAAGTAGTAGTAAGTAAAGTACCAGAAGGAAAATTTTCTCAGAGTTTAAACAGGGTATGAAAGGAAGACGAATAATGATCTGAATGTGAAGTGTCACTGAAGAAAATGTAAAATCAGAAATCAAGAATAATGGAAAAAGGGAAGAAATTTAGGCACCTGAATCACAAATTGACATGCCTAAACATCTGAGTTTCAGCTGTTAACCTCTTTTACTGTAGTTGCTATTAAAGTAGCAAAATAGAGGGATAAGTTCTCTACATACCAGGATGAAGAACTGTATTTTTCATGCATTTCTTCCTTAAGTTGATAGTGATTCATTTTCTCTATGGCCAGATTCAAGGGAAAATTAGTATCTCCATGCCACATTGATTACATGATGGTTGTAGGTGAGGGGAGGTTAAGAGAAGCAATATTTTAAATTTGTATCAAATTTGCATAATGGAAACATGACCAACACGTAGAGGGAGGTGATTCTTCCTCTCTACTCTGCTCTCACGAGACCCCACCTAGAGTACTACGTTCAGCTCTGGGCACCCCAATGTAAGAAGGACGTGGACCTATTACAGTGAGTCCACCTTCCAGTACCTAAAGGGGGCCTACAGAAAAGATGGGGAGGGACTCTTTATCAGCATGTGTAGGGATAGGACAAGGAGTAATGTTTTTAAATGAAAAGGAGGTAGATTTATATTAGATATAAGGAAATAATTCTTTAATATGAGAGTGGTGAGGCACTGGAACAGGTTGCCCAGAGAAGCTGTGGATGCCCCATCACTGAAAGTGTTCAAGGCCACGTCAGATGGGGCTTTGGGTAACCTGGTCTAGTGGAGGATGTCCCTGCTCATGGCAGGGGTTTAGAATTAGATGATTTTTATAGTCCCTTACAACCTAAATTATTCTATGATTTTATGATATTGGATATTCCAAAGACTGAGAGTTTTGACCACTGAATTACTTTCTAGTGCATTGGAGGCTGGTTTTAAAAATGACCCTAAGATCTTCTTTGAAGATGGAAAATCTTCAGTGTGACTTAAAAACCTATCTTTCTGTTTGGATTTGGGATTTATTGGATATAAGACCAGTTAGACCAAGTGTGCACAGAAAATCTACATAAATTAACTTCTGTAATAGGAAAGCAGTGGAGTAGAAGGCTGCCACAGTAGGAATGAGCCAGAAGAGATGCTTCTGTACTCCCCAGCATATGACACAACAATTCATACACTGTGCAAAGTAGAGTTAAAAAAGAAAAAGATATAGATTACTCCTGGATCCTCTCTATGAATTTACTTCTGAAAAAGAAAAAAAATGATGGTGTTGTCTTTAAAAGGGAGGCATCATCTAAAGGTGCAATGGTTTTGCAAGCCTGTATAGCTTGCAGTGCAGAGTTTGGAAAGCCATAAAAGAAATAATACTACTCTAATGGAAAATGATAAAAAAATGGATTTCAATTAGGTTTGCATTTGACAGAAAATTCTGGCTACTTCCCAGAAATCATGCTAGAGAGATTGAAAACCAAACAAAAGTAAGAGGAAAATGTAAATTTTAAAAAGGTAATGTGTACTCTGACCTCTAAAAAGAATTTGCATTTTACAGACCAGCTATTCCCCAGTACATTTCTGTATATTCACATTTTCTCCTTGTGTTTCTCCTTATTTTCTGTGTCAGGTAATATATTACTCATATCTTGCACTATTTAAATATACTAAATTCAGGCTTTTATTTGTGGCATATACAATAATTACAATTACTAATGGAGCTGCAACTTTAAGTAAGGAATGCTTACTCAGACACATCAAGTATTCACTATGAAAGCAATTAAAGAGTTTGATGTTCACAATTAAGTATTAATCTTAATGTGTGAGAAACTGTATCCAAAACATTTAAGGGTGGTTAGGAAAGCCTCTGGGAGAGAGACAGCCATACAAAGCAGTGACATGATTATAGCTGTATGAGAAAGTAATGGAAACAGTTACTTTTTAAGCAGCATCAGTAGGGAAGGATGATTCTTAAAACCTAAATGAATGTGACTATAAGTGGCAGCTTTTAAGTTTGATTTGCCTGCTATAAAACACTTTACATTTGTAAGTGTCTAGAGTCTTTGCACTCCAATGTATTGTTGCTTATTTTTATCACTTGTCTCCAAAGCCCTTTATAGATGGTACAATTAATGGCATACATGAAACAAAATTGTAGAGCATTATGATCTCAGGACTGGAGCTGTAATCTTATGTTCCTGACAGTGACCTACTCCAGACCTAGGGTAAGCCATTTATTTAACTGTTGGTTTTCCCAGCACTAAAATTGATGGGAAATTCTAATGTGTCTCAAGGTGTTTTTGGAAGGTTAATCAATAATATTTGTAAAGTTTGCTGAATATTGTATCAAGAAGACATCAATATTATTAGCTGAAAATGTTCTTGGACTGATTGGTAATGTACAAAGACTCCTTTTACTGTACAGTCTAAGAGAATCAAAAGAAGGAGCTGAAGGAGGATCTAGAGGGATTTAAACCCCCCAAAAGTATGAGAATAAAACCTGGTGATCTCTGAGAGATGACAAGAAATCATCTTTGTCAGAAGACTCTGTGACAGTCCACCATTTTCCACTGCTTCAAGAAATTTGTTTTCAGATTGTTCTCTCTTAATTTCTAGGTGACTGCAGGAGTGTTTGAGGTTGAGGTTTTCAGTGAATCTTTTACAGTTCTGATTGCCTTGCTGGAACTGATTTAGCATTTTGACATGCAGCATGTATTTTATGCTTTTCTTTACAGTATGCATGTTGTCATGACTGTGTACACAAAAGTACAAACGCATTGCTGAGGGATGTATGTAAGTCAGTGTATGTGGGGGATCGCATAATGGAGAGAAACATGACATTCCCATAGCAACAGTGGAAAAGCTCTTTATGCTGATGTTGAGTAGAAAATTACCAGTGATTTAAAGGGCAGCAAAAATAAACTGTATGTGATTCCTAAAGATTTTCTTACCTTGACAAAAAAAAGTCAATTTAAGGTCAGTGTCAAATCTCAGTGGCTGAATAACATTAATATAGAATTGAAAGAAGAGATTTGCTACTTACATCACTCAGGTGGGGTGTGCTGCCCTAAAAATTAAAAACAAAAACAAACAAGTAAAAAAAAAAAAGAAAAAACTACACAATTTATGCATATATTTTAAAATAACATTACTTGTCTCTTGTCACTCCACATTTTTTTTTTTTTTTACATAAAATATATGTCTTTTTGAACAGCCTTAATATCAAGCCTGAGATATTCCCATTTTGGCTGTCTTAAAGATACATTAATATAATTTGGCAGTGTTTACTAAACCCCAGAATTATTCCCCAAAGGGTTTTACATCTTTTACAGCACCCATCCATTAAATTTTACAGCTAGAGATGTTCTTATTTTTATGAAACCAATATTTTTGTAGCTGTAGAAACAAATTTCTAGATGCTAATTGGAAAATGTTCTAGTTCTCCTTTCATGAAGATTTCTGTAAAGCCTAACTAGTTTCATTGGCATCTGTATTTCTACTTCTGATTAAAATTGCAGACAAAGCAGCAGTATTGTTGGAGAATATCCAAGTGGCAAAAATGCCAGTAGAAGCCCACTTTTAATGTTGCTATCAAAATCTTATCTGTTTATAATTTTCCAAACCAGTCATTTCATGCAGTACCCAGAGTTAATTACATCATGTTTTATTTAAAAAAATAATAAATGTCCATGATGTGCAGTCAATCCTTTCTCAATCCTTTGACAGCTACCTGCTATCCATTCAGCTAGGTTTTCTTTTAAACATGAAGTTCAAAGTAAGCCATTTTGCAACTTCAGTAGTTAAAGCTATCACTTAGAATGCTTTATGGAGTATTGTTTCATTGTGAAACTACTGAAGGGAAATATCTATCAATCTGGGTAGTCTAAGCATCACCTACAAGCCAGTGGTTTATTGGCAATGCATTTTATGTTGATTCCAGACTATCCCATTGCTAATGTGAAATATAAAAGGAAAAAGATTTTCGTCCTCTAGACTTAGTAATTACTGACAAAATAAAGCCAAAACAAGCATAAATTTGGAAGCTGCACTGAAGATCCTTAAGTGATGCTAGGACATCTGTAGCAGCTCATTGATAACAGTGAGTACCATTTCTTTAATAATTTCCATCATAATCTATTCATGATATATCAAATCAAGTGCCACCATCATAAAGAATTCTTAGTATGAGTGGAATAGTTTTGCAGATATGTATGAGATGCTTCTATAAAATTAACACACTTATTTCAATTAATTTCATTCATAGAATCATAGGCTCATAGAATGGCTGGGGTTGGAAAGGGACCTTAAAGATCATCTAGTTCCAACCTCCCTGCCATGGACTTGGATGCCACCCACTAGATCAAGTTGCCCAGGGCCTCTCTGGCAACCTGTTCTGGTGCCTCACCACTCTCATAGTGAAAAATTACTTCCGTATATCTAATCTAAATCTACCCTCTTTTAGTTTAAAAACATTTCTCCTTTTCCTATCATTATCTACCTGAGTAAAAAATTGCTCTCCATCTTTTTTATAACTCCCTTTTAAAAAGTGAAAGGCTGCCAAGAGGCCTCCCTGGAGACTTTTTTCTTCAGGCTAACCATTCCCCATTCTCTCAGCCTTTCTTCATAGGAGAGGTGCTCCAGCCCTCTGATCATCTTCATGGCCCTCTGGACCCACTCTAGCAATTCTGTCTTATGCTGGAGGCTCCAGACTTGGATGCAGTACTCCAGATGAGGACCCACAAGAGCAGAGTTGAGAGGGAGAATCACCTCCCTTGATCTTCTAGTCACATTTCTTTTAATGCAGCCCAGCTTGTTATTAGATTTCTGGGCTGCAAGTACACGCTGCTGGCTCATGTCAAGCTTTTCATCCAGAACCCCCAAGTCCTTCTCTTCAGGGCTGCTCTCAATGAGTCGTCCCAGACTCATGTCTTGGTTTGCCCTGACCCAGGTGCAGCACCTTTCACTTAGACTTGTTGAACCCAATTAGGTTCATGTGGTTCCACTTCTCAAGCTTTTCCAGGACCCTTTGGATGGCATCCCTTCCTTCTGTTGGATCAACTGCACCACTCGTCTTGGTGTTGTCAGCAAATTTGCTGAGGATGCACTCAATTCCACTGTCTATGTCACTGACAAATTTATTAAACAGTACAGGTCCTAAGACAGATTCCTGAGGGACACCACTTGTCACCAGCCTCTCCTAGGTCTTTAAACAGCTGGAATTTTGTTCTTCTAAACTTCAGGGTCCCAACTTTGCTCTTTTCCAGGCCCATATTCCTTGAGGTCACAAACTCAACCAAGCTGTGGTCGCTGCAGCCCAGACTGCCTCCAGTCCTCAATGCTTTAATGAGTTCATCTGCATTGCTGAGCACCAGGTCCAGTAAAACTTCTCCTCTGGTTGGTTTGTCTAACACCTGGACCAGGAAGTTATCCCCAGTGCACTCTGGGAGTCTCCTGGGTTGCTTACAGACTGCTGTATAGCTTTCTCAGCAGATATCCAAGTGGTTGAAATTTATTATGGTTGGTTGTAGATGTATATTGTTTTATGGCCCTTCATTTGTTCCAAGAAACCTTAGTTTCCTCATTGTTTTCTTCTCCATTTCATTTGTAAGTAAATAGTCTCCTTTTCAATGTGATCCGAGCTCCCTATGTAGATCCTTAGATTTCCTCAGCCTTTCCTTTGCCCATATCTTAAGAAATTGTTGGAATAAAACCAAAATACATTACCTGTGCATTTTGACTACCCTGCTCTTAGCACAATAAATTATTTAGATACATCCCTAAACTTTTACTGTTCCACACATTCCTACCAGAAAAATTGCAACCTTTCCTAGTCTACATCAACTCAGGCAATCCAAAATGATTGTTTGCTACTACTTCAGCACATGTTGTAAGATTGCTGATGCATTTTAAATCAGTATCATGTTTATTAGTGTCTGTATAATTCTCTAAATAACTGGACTGAAAACAGATATGGTATATGAGTGTTGACTTATAATAATGTTGAAATGTGGGAATAATTGAAGGCTGAATTTCACTGTGCTCTCATGCCTGGGTCTACAGATTGCATGTGAAGTGGGGAAGAAAAATGTGCTCCTTTTTCAGTGTAATGTTCTCAGTGTCAGTCAAGTGGATAATTTTATGGGTAGGAGATAGAACTTAGGCATTTTTATGAAACACTGAATGTCCAGTCAAAACTGTAAGGGTGAATTTCCTATAGTTTGATTATACAGTCCTCATCACTCCATAAATACAAGAAAGATATTTTACCTGTTAATTTGCTCTATTAACACTCATGAAAATGCTAACATCTGTGCAGTTGGTCATTGGAGTGAAATACCTAAAACAGTGGGTAAGAACTACAAGTTCATAACTACAGTAAATCTGTACACATCTTCTACACTTATTTCCTTCTGTGTTTTGGTTAAACTGGAGTGTCGTTGCATGATCAGTAAGGAAAACAAACAAACAAACAAAAAACCTCCAAAATTGATATATCTGATATTAGAAGAAAAAAAAAGACATGAAATTTGGAGAAAGGCTGGTCACAGAATATTATTTGTGTTCTAAAGACTCTATAGTTTGTGAAGTTATTACCTGTTATGAATTCATTTTGCAATAAAATATATCATCAGTACATCTAAATCATTAAGTAATTTTATTTATTTATTTATTTATTTCAGTAACAAGGATTATTTTTGGCTGAAGAGGGGATTAGTTATTAGTGGAATATTTTTCCCCATCTATCTCATCAAGCTCAATTTTCTAAACCATACTCTGTTTTTTTCTGTCTCCTCATGGTGTGGAACCTGTTCCTTTATAATGGAGAATTAGTAACTGTATTTTGGAGCTCTACTGTCTTTCTTTTTGTAGTCAGAAAAAAGAATTCAATGAACTTTGACCTTTGCTTTCTTAAATGGAATAATGTGAAATTTGCTGCCTTACCTTTGGTACTGCTTTCATTTACATTATACTATTAAATTTACAGCAAGGCAAGCACAAATGAAATGCATTATTAGTTTCTGATTAAATTCCTGCATATGCTATTGGAAGAGTACAATGCTATCTTTATGTGAAGATGAAGTCCTAAGCTTATCTCTCTTCAGCATTAATGACAGAACTTGCTGACCAATATATTAAATATGTATACAAGAAAAACTGCTTCCTTGGCTGTTCATATTAAGTCAATTTCATTCATTATGTTTCTATAACAGAAAGTGCAGACTGCAAAATGTTATTTTTTAAAACTAATTATGTTAATACTTACAGAAAATATATGTCTTTTGATATTTGGGACTAATAATCTTCAGCCTGAAGTTCTGTCTTCACTGAAATCAATGACAATTTTTTCCTTGGCTCTAATGGGAACAGAATTTAATGGTCATGACAGCCTCTGACCATCTTCTGATATGTCCTGAGACCTTAAGGAATCACTTCCTTATGCACTAGTTTCTCTTGCTGTAAAATGGATTTGTGAAATGTTGCTTAGCTGCTTTTGCTGCAATGTGGTGAGGCATGGCACTAACCGAACTGACTGTAGTTCACTTTAGCTTTTTCAATGATGGACATTATTTTACATTCATGAACAGTAATTTGTTCTGTGCATGCAGTTTTGGTAACACCATTGGTCAGACAGATGATACAGGTTTCAGATTTAATGAGATTGCATAGGTTTCATGACATACTAAATTCCTAAACTGTACTTTCATAACAGTAATTTTATGACTAGTTAAAAAAAAAAAAAAAGAAACAAATAAACAAAAACACACACACACGAACACATAGTCATTATAGTTTTCAGCACTAGAGTTCTGCAGTTTAGGTCCTCAGCAGTGAAAATGGAAGTCTTTGGCACCCCACCTCCACTATATTATGTGGAGTTAATTAGCATTTATGTGTTGGGATTTTAAGTAGGCAACATGTTAAATGTTGACATTTCTCAGTAAGAAATATGAAAACAAGTCTTTCAAATCCCCTGCAATCTGACACATTAAATTCAAAGACTTTCATACCAACTTGCATTTGTTTATGCACTCACAGGACCACTCACCAGCCAACTGTACCAGTCCCTACCCCATAATTTCAGGGAAGGTGCTTTACTGGAGCAAATGTCTGTACTCAGTGCAGACATACCAGAGTCAGCTGCAACTGAATGCAGCACTTCTCTCTGAGATGTAGCAAGGAACACCGCTGGTACATCCTAATTCATAGCTGGTACCTAACCTGGTGGGAACCCCTGGGCTTTGCATTTTCAACATTTTTTCTGTGAAATATATCTCCATTTTTTCTAAGGCCCAATCATCAAGTAGAAAATTAATGATGGCACAGTTTTCTATAAATCAGCTGATCTTACGTGTTAAATTACAGGTTGTTTGCCTAACACTTAAGCAAGAGCCATGTTACAAATTGCTTTTTCTGCACCTGCATCTTCTGATGCTGCTGGGTGCATCTTATTCCAGCTTCAGCATACAATGTCTCCCTCCTCCACATCCTTGGCTACTTTAGATCCATAAAATGGGAAGTGTGAATCCTTCAACTGAAGTATTCACAGATGATTTGAAATAGGGAAGATAGATTACTCAAATATTTTACTTCTGGAATCCAGACTCTGAGGTTTGGGGAAAGGGGATGGACACTGGGCTATTCTTTTAAAAACAGTCAGTAGTATCATCACTGGAAGTGTCTCTGGCTGTCACTTTTGATGCAAAACTTTGTAAAGTTGAAGCAAGATATCTCAGTTAGATACTTCAGATACATGAGATGAATTGCCCTCTGCAGACGTACCTTCATAATCACTACACAGGGAGGTTAGGGTGACTGTCTTCAGATCTGGCAACTATATTTTGAGTGTCAAATGTTTGGTGTCTTTTGCTTCTTGCATTCTATTTTAAGACATGATGCAGCACATGAGTGGACCTGTCCAAAGAGTGAAATGCAAAACAGGTAGCTTAGTCAAAGGACATAGGTAATAATATGCTCAGGCATGTCTAGCAGGAATGCTGTGCCAGCTGGTGGTCTGTGTTGATAACTCTCAGCTTTGTGAGGTCCCAAATGTGAGTGACAAACATAATACCTGCAAAGCTGGCAGTCCTCTGAGCTGAACCCTAAATTTCTAAAGATTCAGGTGTGCTTGGAGACCTCTGATAACCTTGTACAAGTGAAAAGCATCAGATCAGAACAGAAGAGAAAAAAAGGAAGAGTTACATAGAGAAAATGAAACCCCTTCAAACGTGAACTGAAAATTTGAGGCCGATGACTAAAAAGATCCCCCACATTTCTAAATGATAGCATATAAATATCTGAAAGCATACAGTCCCCAGAAGCTTAGTGCTTTTCAATCTGTAATTGGAACAAGCCCCTGGATGATTGGCTTGGATAGACATTCGTTGTAGGACTGTCATTACAGCATGTCTTTAATTCCATGCACCTAACTCAATAGTTTCTTCAGTTATCATTGTTTGTCATTCATCACTGCCCCACTGCCTCAAAAACATCACCTTCAGCAATAGCAAGATAATTGAAAGCAAAAGCTTTCTGTGTATATTTCAACAACTGATTATTTATTTATTTATTTATTTTTAACTACATTTTTACACTCCATCTGTTGTACTGCCTTCATTTTGGGCAAAAGTGTAACTGTAAATAATTATATTAACCCCCCTCCCAAAAAAAAAAAAACCAACAACAAAAAAAAGATGGAATGTGAATATATGAGTGTTCAAAAACCAACTACCCTACCTCATGCCTTTGTAGTAAAGAGAGCTGGATCAACACTTCTATAATTTATGTGCTCAGGTTTCTTCATAAGAGATTATCTAATTTTGTATTCATATACATGCATATGAAGACTATGAGACAGTCTACTTTGAAAGTTGTTTCAATTAAGAAATTTGTAAATTAACTCACTGAATACGTTAAAGCTAATCTGTTATTCTGAATTTACGAAATGATTTGTAAGATTGAACAAAGAAGAAGTCCTGTTTGCAAATAGATCATCTGGTCTGTTAAATCATGGAATCATAGAATATCCCGAGTTGGAAAGGACCCATACAGAGCATCAAGTCCAACTCCTGGCACCGCACAGGTCTACCCAAAAGTTTAGACCATGTGACTAAGTGCACAGTCCAATCTCTTCTTAAATTCAGACAGGCTTGGTGAAGTGACTGCTTCACTGGGGAGCTTGTTCCAGTGTGCAACCACCCTCTCGGTGAAGAACCTCCTCCTGATATCCAGCCTAAACTTCCTCTGCATCAGCTTAACCCCATTCCCGCGGGTCCTATCTCTGGTATTTATGGAGAACAGGTCACCTGCATCTGCACTCCCCCTCACGGGGAAGTTGTAGACCGCGATGAGGTTCCCCCTCAGCCTCCTCTTCTCCAGGCTGAACAGGCCCAGTGATCTCAGCCACTCGCTCCTTGTATGTCTTCCCCTCTAGGCCCTTCACCATCCTTGTCGCCCTCCTCTGGACACTCCAACAGTTTAATGTCCTTTTTGTACTGGGGTGCCCAGAACTGCTACTTGAGGTGAGGCCACACCAGTGCAGCGTAGAGTGGGACAATCACTTCCCTCGACCGACTAGCAATGCTTTGCTTGATGCATCCCAGGATACGGTTGGCCCTCCTGGCTGCCAGGGCACACTGCTGGCTCATATTCAACTTGCTGTCAACCACGACCCCCAGATCCCTCTCTGCGGGGTTACTCTCCAGTGTCTCGTCACCCAGTCTGTACGTATAGCCAGGGTTGCCCCATCCCAGGTGCAGGACCCCGGCACTTGCTTTTGTTAAACTTCATGTGGTTGGTGATTGCCCAGCTCTCCAACCTGTCCGGATCTCTCTGCAAGGTCTTTCCACCCTCATCTGAGTCCACAACTCCTCCATGTTTGGTGTTGTTGGCAAATTTGCTCAAAACACCTTCTAGTCCTACATCCAACTCATTTATAAAAACATTGAAGAGGACTGGCCCTAAAATGGAGCCTTGAGGGACCCCAATAGTGATCATCCGCCAGCCTGATGTGGCCCAATTTACCACAACCCTTTGAGCCCTGCCCGTCAGCCAATTGCTCACCAATTTTATGATGATTTTTTAAGTTGGATGCTGGACATTTTGTCCAGTAGGATCCTATGGGAAACCGTGTCAAAAGTCTTGCTGAAGTCCAAAAAGATCACATGAGTTGGTTTCCCTTGCTCGACTAGATGGGTGATCTTATCATAAAAGGAAATCAAATTTGTTAGGCAGGACCTACCCCTCATGAACCCACGTTGGCTGGGACCAATGACTGCATTGTCCCCCAGGTGCGCTTCAATAACTTCAAGAATCATTTTCTCCATAATTTTACCAGGCACTGACATGAGACTGACAGGCCTGTAATTGCTAGGGTCTTCTTTCTTACCCTTCTTGAAAATTGGCACATTTGCCAGTTTCCAGTCTACTGGGACCTCTCCAGATTCCCAAGATCATTGAAAAATAATTGCTACAGGTCCCATGATGACGTCAGCCAGCTCTTTAAGCATCCTGGGATGAATCCCACCGGACCCATGGACTTGTATGGATCCAGGTGGAGCACCAAGTCCCACACATGTTCAGGGTCGATTGGGAGTTTGTCATTCCCATTGTCATGGTCCTCCAGCTCAGGGCACCCTGGGTCCCAAAGCCCATCATCAGTAATGAGTAAGCAATACTCAGTGGACACCTTTATTTTGTTTCAGTTTAGTTTATATTTGTCCCAAATGAACTCCATGGTCTATGTAGGACATTCTTCTACTTATGTGCTAAGTTGACTGCAGCTGTCAGGAGTGAAAGGTCATAGAAGTCCTGAAACTTCCAGAGTAGTTAGAATCTGGAAAAAGCCACGCTGAAGGACATGAACATGTTTCCACATTCATGCATGAAGAAGCAGTCCAGCAATACAACATAATTTTCATGAACTCACAGCTTTGTGACTTTCATGGACAGTATCTATCTCCTACCACACATCTGTTATAACATTGCTGGTAAAGCTAAGATTGGGTTTCACAGGTAATGTGAATGTAATGAACAAGTAGTCATTGTTGAGCCTGGGATGATAACAATTTTAGCACAACTGGATGGCCTATACAAGTATGTGGGATGCTGTGGAGCTTATTCAGCATTTACAATGCTCAGCTATGAGAAGTTTCTTCTGAACTCTGCCTTCCTTCTGTTTGAGGATGGCCAAATCAGTGGGGATGGCAGTAATGCTACACATTGCCTAAGTAAATAATTAACCATTTCTTGGCCATGCACTGGATACTCCCTCTTCATGGTGTCCCCACCAGAACTTTATTGACAGAGGGTGCCTGCCAGTGAAGGAGGTTTCAGGGAGAAATTCTGGGAGACTGAGCTGGACCTGGAGATCATCCAGGCAACCTCCCTGGATTAAGGAGGAAGTGCTGGCTTGGCACTGACTTCAAGTTGAGAATTGATTTCTCTGTCCTAGTTACTACTGAATGCAAGTAGCAGACTCTTAAGCGCATTTTACTTACTTCCCAAACCATGCTGAAAATAAAGGTGTGTCCTCTGCCTGATAGTTCTGTTATTCATGCATGGGTATGTAACTTCCCCTCCACCCAGACACTTTTGTTTGTGCATCCTGAGCCATATACAAAGAGACTCTAAAAGCAGGATTTGGGCCACGTGTTAATTCATGTTAAGTTTCTCTTTGTTAATAATAGATAGCTAGGATTTATATTTTACTAGCCTAATCATTAATATGTTCCCACTCCCACTGAGACACCTGATAAGTCCCTGTCATCTGGTAGTCATCAGACAGGGAAAATTCCACCTCCATTATTCCTCGAGACAGGCTCATCTTTGATCTTGCCTTTTATTTATTTATTTATTTTTTTTTTCCTGATTCATTATTCTTTATTTTGCTATCATTTTAACTCTTTTCATGAAAGTATTTTGAATCCTTGAGCTGATAAACATTAGTTTCTCAAAGTTCTGTCTCTGTTTTTACTTATTTTACATTACCTATTGTCTTGCAACTCAGTAGCATACTCTGTAAAACCGATCTACTGGATCACAACCGTAATTTAAAAAAGTGAATCTTTGATCAGAAACAGTTGAACTTGATGGCTGTGAGTTACAGGCCTATTCAGAAAGCCTTTCTGTAGCAGTTTCTCCAGTATAGATTTGGCATTTTGAAGAGGATGTCACGTAGAGGACTTTTTTGAAAACATTTAGGTCTTTACCAGAATTGCAATTTGTGTGTGGAGAATCATGTTGTAGGGAAAGCATCACCACAGAAGGCGCTTGTATCTATGATGCTTGGAGTGTGGTGCTGAACTGGCAGGTGTCTGATAATAGGAGACATGGGTCCAAAAAAAAAAAGATCATGTTAGTCTGTGCATGACTACTAGCTTTGCAGGCTGCTAATCAGTCTTCATTTATTTTCTCTCCTTTCCCTTTCTTTTGGGATCTGTCCCCAAATCTCTCTCCCCCTTATTCACTCGGTTGTTTTATAAGCATGGAACTGGTTCATATTCCTGGGTCTACTGAAGCCACCATTTCAGCTTCCTCGTCAGCATTGCCCCAGAATCTGCAATTCCTCAGCTGCTGAGTTGGACAAGGAGAACTGGAGTTTTCATTTCATCTTGTATTATCTATTGCCTTTCACAGGAATGACTACAGGATGGAAAGGGGGATGCTGCTGGGAAATGCTCTTGGTTGTCAGAGTAGTTTAGGTGCTGCAACCTCTTTGCCTTGCCTTGCAATGGTTTGTCAAAGGATCTGGTCTTGTTCTTTTCAGGACTTTAGCATGAGTGTCTGAAAAGACTTCACTTGTTCCAGGTAATAAGTTGATCTAGAAGACACTGTTGACTTTTGAACATTTTTTTGGTGCAGACATTTGGACAGAAATACCATGGGTCATTTATATAGTAGGTTTAGTTTCCTGGAATGTGCTGTGAATATGTGGGTCTGGAGCACTTCTACGTTCTTATTTCTGGGTCTGCATTCTGGCCACATCCAATCCTACAATGGAACTATTCTATGTGAAGTGCAAAGATAGGTCTAGAAACTGAAACTGTAACTGAAAATCCACCACTCTCCTCTTCAACTTTCCTTATATGTTTTGCTTTCTGTAAGAAATCCTAGATGTGGACTACAGTGGAATCACAGAATAATCAATTTCCCTGAAGTTGTCTAGCAGTTCACATAGAATTTTTTGTCTATTATGTGCATGTGTTACATGACTTCTATTGTGGCTGTTCTTCTAAAAATAGTATCTGATTTCAAATTCCCTCTGTTCACTATCATTCCAAAAATAAAACCAGAAAAAACTGCTTGAAAAGTTAAAATAATTTCTGTGTAGCATAAAATTTATAGCTCTCTGAAGGTTTCATTCTATTAGATTTTAAATATGAAAACTTTGGTCTACTTTTGAAATATTGATGAATTAATACCTTTTGTACCAGTTGCAAAAAATATGTTTTTCATTGTTAAATTTTTGAACATCTTACCAAACTGATCCACTAATATTATGACTAGAAAAAGCCTTTCTCAAAAGAGTGTGGGGAAAAAGTGAGTCTAAATATATTATCATCACTATATTACTCTTAATCTTGAGATGATTATGAGTTGTATTTTTCAGATTTATTAAGCATCTAGTTCCTCACCATATTTATATGGAATTAAAGTTGTAGAGGACTTCTGGAAACCAAGCTCTGCATTCAAGTTTAAAATGGGCTACTTACAGTTTGAATATATATATATATATATTTGGTATTTTTAAGTGCAATTTTATTTATTTATTTATTTATTTATTTATTTATTTATTTGTACAGGTTCTGTCTATTGCTAATTATTCTGCTGAGTATTAATTCTCTAGGGACATAAATACATGAGGAGGATCTGGATAGATAAATTTGTAAAACTACCATCATTATCACTGTGAAGATGATAGGTTAAGCATTAGTAGAATCTTAGTGATTTCCCAAATTGGGAAAAAAAAGGTTTCATAATCTGTAACTATCAGAGAATGCAATAGGTAGACTGTGCAGAATGTTACAGTTGTTCTCTGGGCTACCCTGAGAGATTGTTACATATTTTTATACCCTATTTTGTGTAAGGGCATTGCTTTTCTGTCTTGTTTAGGATGGTGGCAGCAGCAGCAGTTACTTCTCCCAGTTTCAAAATTCTTCTTGTGGGAGAGCTTTACTTACTCTGTTAATTAATACTTGAAACATTCTGGTTTTATTGGTTCCTCTGTTTTCTAGTGTTCATTTTTTATATGGGCTATTCCATATGAACTGCAAAGACAAGTCTAGAAAGTGTATGGATTTTTCACAGATCCGCCAAATTTCAGCAGCTCATAGCTATTTAGCTTATTTATAACTGTATGATAGATGGTTATATGAAACATATAGTGCAGGCTTTCACAATTCCCAAGACAAATACTGCTGTTTATTGAAATGACCAGCAGAAGCATAGAACATCTTTAAACATATTCATTTATTTATTTATTTTTTAATGGGCTGGGGGTACTTCCAAAATTGTTATTCATGTTAAAAACTTGATACAGTTCCTGAAAAACACATATTGGAGGTCAGCTAAGGTAAAATGAAGAAATAATAGGAGACTTTCACTTTTTGGACACATTTAACAAGTTTGTTTCTAGAAAAGATGAGGTTGTCATCATGTACACAACAATAAAACTTCAATATTTTGTGTGGCTCTACCTTCTAGAATGAAAAGCTAAGTTAAGAATCCTCCAAAATCAGTTTTCCCTGGCAAGTTTTGTTTATATTGCACTGCATGACATTCCATAACAGATGACTGCATGATGTATCTGCTGAGATAGGAGATAGTTATTGACCTATTTATAAGTTTAAAATTTAAAGTATGGGTAAGGAACTGATGACAAAGTGTCACATGTTGAAAGAAAGAAGAAAGAAAAGAAAGAAATAATAGAAAAGAACAGAAAGAAGAGAGAGGAAAGAAGGAAAGAAGGAAAGAAGGAAAGAAGGAAAGAAAGAAAGAAAGAAAGAAAGAAAGAAAGAAAGAAAGAAAGAAAGAAAGAAAGAAAGAAAGAGAAAAAGAAAAAGAGAGAGAAAGCGAGAAAGAAAGAGAGAAAGAGAAAGAAAGAGAGAAAGAGAAAGAGAGAGAAAGAGAGAGAAAGAGAGAGAAAGAAAGAAAAATAGGAAGAAAATCTTGCTCTTAGATTGAAACCTGAGTAAGAAAAAAAAATTATCAAAAAATACAAGTGGATCGAGTAACATATTTTGTTGAACTCTAAGATATGTATACATTGCAATAGGAAGTAAATGAAAAGAAACCTCAATGTTAGCATACACAAAAAGTAAACAAACAAGGAAATCATGTGACATCACTTAGATTTATTGAGATAAAGTCAGGACTGGAAATTTAACATAGAACTTTATCAGGAAAAACATCAAGAAGAAAGTACGGCATATAAAGAGTTCCAGAGAGAAGAGAGGAGGTATGGCAAAATTTGCTGAGTGAAATACAAAAGGAAGGGAGATGGAAAACGTGGAAGAAGTCTATCCCAGATCCTCGTACTAGCAAATAGATGATTTTATTTTTATTTGAATGTAGGGTGGATATTGAAATTCTGGATTGGTAATAACAGTAAATATGTTTGCTAAGAAACCGGAACCTGTTTTCTGAGAAACATTACATCAAATTCTATTATCATAAAAGAAAGAGACACTTCCAAAGTTTTTGTAGCATGTGAAAGTAATAAAGAAAATACCAAGGACTGGTAATTAAGATCAGTTGTTTTAGGTTTGATTGTGTTTGATTCTAAGTCCCAGTGACTGGATGAAAATTGGAACTGTGGAAGGCAATTTATCATAGAATTATAGAATGGTTTGGATTGGAAGGGACCTGAAATACCATCTGTACTGGGTCTGGCTGGGATGTTAACTTTCCCTGCAGCAGCCCAAACAGTGCTGTGCTCTGCACTTGTAGCTAGAACAGCAGTGGTATCACACCAGTGTTCTGTCTGCTGCTGAGCAGTGCTGGCACAGTATCAGGACTTTCTCTAACCCTCCTAGGGGGTGGGCAAAAAAGAGAAAAAAAATATCACCAGGGCAGCTGATCTAAACCAGCCAAAGGGATATTCCATACCATATGATGTCACACAGCAATAAAAGGTGGAAAAAGGAAGAAGAGGGGAGGGGTGGGCTCTCATTGTGAAAACGTCTGTCCTCCTCCCGAACACCGGCTACATGCATTGAGGCCCTGCTTCAAGGACGTGGTCAAGCATCACTCATTTGTGGGAAGTAGAGAGTAATTTCTTTCCTCTGCACTTCCACATAACCTTTATTTGTTTTGTTTTGTTATTCCCTTTCCCCCTCCCTCTTCCCCTTTCCCTTTTTTCCCTTTAGTTAAATTGTTTAATTGATAATAATATTTCCTTAATAATATTTTTTCTCTTTAATTAAATTATCCTTATCTCAACCCGTGAGTTGTTCTTTCCTTTACTTCTTCCCCTCCTCATCTGAGGAGGGGGAGTGAGAGAGCAGTTGTGGTGTTCAGCTGTCTAGCATGGTAAAACCACCACACCATCTAATTCCACCTCCCCTCCCATGGGAAGGGACACCTTACACTAGACCAGGTTGCTCAAAGCCCCATCCAATTTGGCCTTAAACACTGCCAGGGATGGGGTATCTACAACTTCTCTGGGCAACCTGTTCTAGTGCCTCACTATCTTCAGAGTAAAGAATTTCTTTCTTATATTTAGTCTAAATCTTCCATTTTTTAGTTTAAAACCATTACTCATCATCACTATACTCCTTGACAAAGAGTCCCTCTCCTGCTTTCCTGTAGGCCCTCTTTAGGTACTGAAAGGCCACTATAATGTATCCCCAGAGCATTATCTTCTCCAGTGTGAACAACCTCAACTCTCTCTGCCTGTCTTCATAGGAGAGATTCTAGAGAGATTCTAGCATGGCCCTCCTCTGGACTCATTCTACATGTTCTTCTGGGCCCCATAGCTGAATGCATTACTGTAAGTAAGCTCTCATGAGAGCAGTGTAGAAAATGAGAGTCACCTCCCTTGACCTACTGGCCATGGTTATTTTGATGCAGCCCAGGTCATGTTTTGTTATGTGAGTTTATGCAAAAGTGATTATGAAACGATAACATTCATGATACTAAAAAAAAAAAAAAAAAGGAGCAGCAGTAGAATAATGGCAATGGAATAATGGATTTAAAAGGAAAAACAAAACAAAACAAACAAACAAACAAACAAACAAGAAGATCATTCTTGGTGTCTGTAATCAGTCCTGATAGGAGGGATAAAATCTGCAAAAAATAAAAATATTCATACATGCGCTATTCAACATAAAGAAGACTTTGTACTGCAGATTAATGAAACTGAACTCTGAGCCAGCATGGCTATATGACAGTGGTTGACTTACCTCAAAGAAAATAAAGGATGTATAGACCATAATCTAACTGCCTTCTCTAAGTACCTCAGATATTGTAACATTTAAAAAGGACACAAGGCCAGGACAGAATAATTCTGATCAGATTAACTAAAAGTTTACACCTCATGTAGTCAATGGAAAGATACAGGTATATTTGAAGGTGTTGATTTTATTCAGCATACCTAATACACTTGCCACAAAGTAGCCAGCTCAGACCATCAGAAAGCCAGGCTTGAGAGATCTCTCAGAGGATATTCTCATGTACCTTCCTCTTACTCTTAATTTCCTTAGTTATAATAGACAACAAGATTCAATTCTGCTTAGCCAAAATTACATCTGTCCTCCTTTGTTATCTATAGGAGACCAAATAACACATTTTCACTGTCCTCCTGTTTTTCTTATATGATTTTGAGCTTTTCTACTCTGAATAGATTCACAAATAAACTGACAGATTTTTATTTTATTTTTAATTTTTTATTTTTAATTTTTTTTTTTTGCTACATCATAGATCTTTTTATTTGATGGTGTTGCAAATATATTAAGCTGCACCCTGACTTTACCATGCAATTCATTAGGTCAGAAAGAAATTACTGTAATGGCCAATAAAGCCTCTTTCTACAATGGCAGGACTAGGTTTAACTCTTCTTATACTTCCCATGACAGGAAGAGCACTCCTGATAAGAAACTTCCTAGAATAGTTTTAGTTACCATTGCAATCTTCTTTTAGTGCTAATTTCACTGCAGTTTTAACATGTCCTCTGCATATGAGTACAAATGTTTTCAGAAAGATATTTTATCTTCTGTAGTCTTGTTTCTCTCTTAACAACCTTTGCTTCTTTCCTTTTTTATTTTTATTTTTATTTTATTTTTTCCTTCTGTATCTCTGTGTATTTTCCATGGCATTTATTATTGTGCAGCTATGCTCTGAATTCTGTCTTTGTAACGCTTTGTATGAACCACTGCAGAGAAGTTCAGGATTACTTAAATCCATCCTAACACCTTGACAGCATGAATGTAGTTTTGATTGTTCTGGCAGCTCTCTTGAGATTAGTTTTGTTGTAGAAATAAAGTAATTTCCAAAATTAATATTGCTTTCTTTCTCCCACTAGGGTGGCTCTGTTGGCCTACAGCTCTATAGTTCAGTATGAGCTTGCAGTTTCCCTTTTTAAGATGTACAGTTCAAAAGCTCAGTACAACTGTCTGGCTGGTCAAAGCTTAATAGTCTAATTTCTGAGAGTATAAAACTGAAGAATATCCAGAGATACATAAATATCCACTAAGGCCAAAATCTGTCAGTGCATTTTTGTACCTTTAGCATTCAATTTCATAGGTGTTGCTCCTATTAGAAAATTACAGTCCCATACTAAGGGAAGGAAATATCTGGATTGAATGTCAAATCACAAGATGGCTGTCACAATTCAGTGTTTAAAGTCTGTTAGTGATTTTATATCACAGTTTCTTCCAAGTGTGGTTCTCTCATAATAGTTCGATTAGATGAAACATCATTGATATTTGCTGAGTGAGGATGAAAGCACACTACCAATATTTTAGTCATTTTCATTAACCCTCAATATTATAATCTTTCAATATGGACATATCACAAAAGAAAGCACCAATTAGTAGAACATTAATATTCATAAAGAAATTACATTCACAGAGTATTGGAGAAGAAAGTGAGGTGTTCAGAATGCAATCCTCAGACTCTTCTTATTCCTCTCTCTGCTAGGAAAGATATTCTTACCTGTTTTTGAATATCAACACTTCAAAACATCAGTGTTCATTGATATATGGGTGGTATGATATCCTGATGCATACTTAACCAGTTCTTAAAACATGATTTTAGTAAGCATGCATTTAGCTCTTCATCTTGCTCAAGTTTTAAGCAGGTATGAGAAGGGTGGTGATATTCTGAAATCTCTGAAGCTAGCCCATATGTTGTCAGCCCTTATATCAGTAGCATTCCAGGAGTTTTTGTGGCTGGCACAAATATGTTTTTCCAGGAGGCAAAAATAAGTTTGGGCTTCTGAACAGTGAGTGGGCAAAGAGTAAAAAAAAATTATTTGAACATGTCAGTTAAATCATTTCAGGAGGGAAAAAGAACAAACCAGATGCTGCACAAGTGGAGGAGAGTCATGACCACCAGCTAGCTCTGCAATCAGTTGGAGTGGGAACCCCCGAGCGAGCAACTGTTTCTGTCTATTACATGAATGTAAGCACAGCATGCAAGTCATTTGTTTTGTACTTAGGCTTTTAGACTGGAAAGCCTCTATCCAATAATTCTACTAGAATATTTCTGTTAAAACATTCAGACTGAATGCTTCTCAGTGAATGGCATGCAAGTATACTTTCTTTCTTATTATTTTAATAATCAGATGCAGATTTCCTTATATTTCCCCGTTAGTTATGAATGCATTACATTGAAAATACATTTGAAAGAAATTTACTGTAATTTTTTTTGTCTGTGCAAATGTAATCTGAATGCATCAGAGGCTTATATATATCTATATTCTTAGTTATTTTTTCAACCTAACTATATATATATTTTTTCCCCCCCCCCCAAAAAAAAAGAAAAGAAAAAAAGTTATAGAGTATGTTTTTAGAGCAAAATGTTTTATTTGTATTATAATTATTATTATTCACAGATAAATTTGGCTGGGATTTTGGAGTATAGACAGAGTGTAAGAATAAATGCTAGGGACACAAGAGAAAATAAAAAATACTGCTTACAAGTTTTGTCATTCTTTTCTTCTTGTGAGTCAGCATGAGAGTCATCTTGGACAAAAGCTTAACATTAGGCAATGTCAATACAGGTGTAAGATTACTGCTAATTTAACAGATGGCCCATATTACAAGTATATATCAGTGACCTGTTTTACAATATGGTTTTCTAATATATCCTCACCCTGAGATATAATTGCAATAAAGGTATTCCCCTATACCTTTGACAAGTTAAAGTAGTGCAAACTATGGTCTGTGCTGCTTTTAGGACTGAAGCTACGTAGTTATTAATGAAAAAAAAAAGATCTTTTATCCTAAAAGATAAATCTTTTCTTCTTATCATGCAAATAGGATGCAAGGGAGAGAATAGCAGTCCTACCATGTTATGCACGAAATGTGAGCACTTCTACTTGCCAATGACAGGGCTTTCTACCTCATACCCATAGGATAAATTGGAAGGAAAATGCATTGAGATTACTGATTATAGTTGCTTTATGATACGTAATTAAATTAATAACTTGACCAAGATCATCCTTCTGGAAGAAGCATAATAACTGCCAGAGTAATTAAAGAACTGTTGTATTTCCAATCTTACGGTTTTACTTCTTCCATTTGCCATATCAATGAAATCCTGTAATGAATTAAGTCTTTACCCTTCACTGATTCTACATGGAAATAACTTTTGATCCACATGCTCACAGTACAGAACTCACATGTATGTTAGAAGTTACTCTTAAATTGAGGGAAGTGAAGAAGAGGGCTTCTGCTGTTTGGTGGGCAGGGACTTTTCCTTCCTATATCCTTAGGGCTTAATCTTGAAAAAGAGTGGAGCTGAGAACTGAAGCCCATTGCAAAGCAATTATCCTTGATGTTCCTGTTTCCTGCAGTTCTCGTCAAGGGAATGACTTTGTAGCGAACTATGAATAAAGTATCAATTACCTTGAAGCCAGACATTTATCTATTTAGACGAGTTAAAAATCAACATTTGAGAAAACTGACCTCTCTGCAAATGGCAATAAAAACTGAACTCTGTTTTCAAAGCTTTCAAAACTAACGGCAGTTAAGCAAACTGATGAACTGATGACCCATCACTGAAATGTCAGGGATCAGCAACTTGGAAAAGCCATGCTATTTGATGGAGTTCACTCTTGAATTGTGGAAAGGCTGGAAGGGTCTTATTCTAGCTGATATGTGTGCACAGGCAAGTGTTCCTGCACCCCAGGGATTTTAACATTTATTTATTTTTTTAAACCTTGATAAGTTACCAAAAATTGTATACTGAAATCTATAGCAATGCAATTGTCTTGACTGTTCTGGCTTCCTTATTTTTATTTATTTATTTATTTTTTTTTTCCTGCTGAGGGAGTTGAGGTGCCTACAGGAAACATTATACTGCTCATTTGGATGTCTCTTCTCCTTAAATTATTTTAAATTAGAAAAACAAACAAACAAACAAAAACAAAAACAGAATTCTAAACCTTAAATATTCACAACTTTCCCATTTCAGAATCCCATGATATATATTAAAGTGAAAGAATTGAATATCATCCCAAAAGACTGTAACTGAAAGAGGCATCTGACATTAATTACTTACAATTAATTTTAGATGTTAGTTCTTTCAAAGTAGAATATTCTTACAATGAATAGACAAAGTTTTGGAAATGCATATAGAGTTGCCAAAGATTTATCTGGAGATCCAAAAAGATAGAAGGGAGAAACCAGGAGTCAGAAAATAAGTGTTGGTCTCTCTGTCTCTGTCTCTCTCTCTCTCTCCCTCCCTCTCTCTCCATTATGTTTCCTCATTTTATTTTCCTTACATGAAGAGAGTGTGATTTTGCACAAAATATAATAAAAAAAACACATTCATTCATTCATTCATTCACTCATACTTCTTAAAAATCTATTTGAAGGAAGCAGAAAATTAGTTTCTGAAAAGACTAAACTATAGAAATTGCAAAACAAAGACAAAATTAAAATTACTTGATAATAAACATCATACGGAATACCTGAAATGCATATTGCATCACTCTGTTGACTTTATTACAGTTGCAAGGTACTTATGATACAAATTAAAAATATTAAGAGAAAGCATATCTCAAGGAACCTGTGGAACACTAAGGTAGAAGCAGCAACGAGGAGTGTTTTACATCATCCAGTTGTAAATATAGGAGAGTGAACAGTACCCCAGTCTATAAAGGGTATTGTTTACAGTTTTACATGACTATTTTTGTAAGAGTTTTGCTAATCTAAGTGTGATATCACTATAACCAACAGATTCCTACAACTAGGAGTTAACAAAACAAAGCTTATGTGGACTAGTATATCTGTATAATGAAATACTCAATGACCTTAAGACAAGGGTGCATCAGTGCTTATGCTGTGTACATATAACTCCCCAAAGTTCCAGACATATGCATAAAAATTGATTATTGGACACTAAAAAAATGCAACCTTCTGAGATCCATAAAACTTCTTTTAGGATGTAACTTGCAGAGGATTTTGTAAAAGCCTATTGCAGCTTTCCATGATTAGAAGCATAGGTGGGGACATCTTTCAATTATACATAAGATCATAAGAAATCAAAGAGATGCTCTGGCAACTACTTCAGAACAAGGCATGCAGAATTAATTTCTGTCATCATCTCTCTCTCTCTCTCTCTCTCTCTCTGTGTGCTTGCATGTGTCTTACTTTATTATCATAGAAAGGGAAACATGGCTATTGCTGTTTGGTTTTATTAATTATTCCAATGGTCATGTTTTGTCTACAACCCAGCTTTGAGCTTTAATTATAACCTGAAAACCAAACTACTCTTTTTGTACTCAGGGCTACACACAAAGGTAGAACATAACTTTATTGCTTTAGTGTCTACATAAATTATGGATTGCTTTTGAAGAGTTTGCAGAAACTTGGAGAAAAGCTCTCCCTCATTTTAATGCGAGGTCAAATAACACCGCAACTCTTTTATGGTACTGGAATTGAGCAAAACTCTAAATTCCAAAGGGCTATTTACATGTCTAGAGTAGGGACATTTGTGGGAAACTCATATTTAGGAGATGAAAAGGATTACATTAGCAATGAAAAGAATTCCAGATAACATGCTTTGTAATAAAATGTATTTCTGTGACAACATCCATATAGCACAAGGAACTGACGAACTGATGTAAGAGGGAAAACAGATAATATGCTCTAGAACAGAACTGTTTTCTGTAGAAAGAAAAGCATATTTTTTTAAGTGAAAATGAACATTATGTTGACCTAGACCACACAGGATGTCTGCAATAGTGTAGGAAATACTTATTCCAAGGATATGGAAAATATTTGTTTTGCCAAAAAAAGACCAAAAAAAAGAAAAAGAATAAAACTTTCAAAAATAATGTAATGTAATGTAATAAAACAAAACAAAATAAAATAAAATATGTACATAAGTTTATAAACCAATAAATTTAGGTGTGTTTCCCATTTTTTCCTAACAATTTATAATCACTGCTGAATAGAAAGTGTTTCTGATGTCATTAGCAACTTATATTCATAAGGGAGTAATGATGTTTATGAGACCAGACAAAAATATTACTTGTTACCAAAAAGCCACATATGCTACTTCATTGTTTCTAGCCAAGTCTTTGTGCTAAAAGCCCATTTGCACATGATTCCTGGAACAACACCTTCCTTGTATAAATAACTTGCATTTATGCTCCTGTTTCTTTCTACAATAAGCGTTCATTATTTTGTAATATAGTGCATGCATTTTAATGCTCACAGGTCTATTGAAAAAAATTGAAAGTTTCTAGAAATCATTTCTGTCTCCTAATTTGTGTATCTTCTCATCTTAGACTGTATGTATGTAGATATATTATATATATATTATATAATGTCATTTAATATAGTTTGTCATAATATATATAATGCATAATAACACATATAGGCATAGAAGCCCAATTATGTTGATAGACATAGCAAAACCATTTTAAATAAATCAATAAATACGGAATAAGTTTATGATCATAGCCAATTCTAGATATAGTGTCACTGTCATAGCTGAAGGAGCCAGAGAGAATTCATTTTGTTCACTTTGTGTTTTCGAAGCATTTTACATCTGGCCAATTTCACACTTTCTCTTGAATAGACAGTTATTATGAAATCTGCCCAGGTTACACCTCCTGAATGCTATTTTTCCAGTAGCTTCTGATTCAAGCATTTCTTATAGCTCAATTTATGCAATTTCTTTGTGTTCAAGATTCAGGACAGTTGGCGTTCTTCAAGTCCTAGCTCCTGCAATCTTTTCCTCTATTCAAGACTTAAAATAAATACATATTTAACCTTTCTGAATCTTACAGAAAGCTTTCAAATAAGAATAAGAAAAACACAAGCAGACAATTAAAAATACATTGATTTTAAACAAAACAAAACAAAACAACCCTCAATTTTCAGAGCCTGAGTCACGATTTTCATAAATGACAAATTTTCCTAGGTGATGCTGTGCAGATGAGATATACTTTTGTGAAAGGATAAACATTTTTTTTTTTTTCTTATGTGAGGGATGTTTTTAGAGGTATTTTTTTCCTGTTTCTATTTCAGATGTGTCAGTAAAAGCATTTTAAGTAGACCAAATTACTATCTAAAGTCAAATCAGTGTTGTAGGAAAAGTACTCACTTTTTTTCATGTGATGAGTGAGTAACAGTCATTAAAAATGTTTGTGTGACATTTTCATGACACTCTTTCTGAATGTTTCCTCACAAAAGAGCTTATGCTTTCTAATATCAAGGAAATCAACAAGAGTTTCAAGGAAATCAACAAGAGTTAACAAAACGAAGGTTAGGTTTTTGTTTTGTTTTGTTTTGTTGTTTTTGTGTGTGTGTGTGTTGTACAGGTTAGCACAGTGATTTATATGGTAAAAATTAAAGTGTAGATATCTTAGTGCATGTTTATTGAGAAAACATTCTTTCCACACATGCACTATGCCTTTTGGGAGTTAAAACATGAATAGTTAGATATACAAATTAATTAAGCAATTCAACATTCCAAAAAATCCCCAGTTGTCATTGTCTCTTCTAATGCATGTATCTTAAAAATAAACAAATTGTTAGCTGTATTAATGGAAATGTTTAAAATTTCTCTTAAACATCCTATGATTCATGCAGAATCCCCCCAAATATTCCAAAGACATTTCCATTCATACCCAGTCACAGACAACTGGGATTTCAAATCTACATTTTATTGTAAAATGCAACTAATAATGTTTTAAATTAAGTTTAAAATGTCAGTTGTTCAAGATTTTATTTTATCTATTTATTTATTTATTCTTTACACTTTTGTACATTGTTTTAAATAAAGAACTAGCAATTTTTAAGGAACTTACTTGGCTTTGTTGAATATACAAAGAAGACAGGTTTTTATTTCTATCAGGAGTCCTGTTTCATCAAAAAATTATAATTACATGGTGGTAATCTGAAATCTAGCATCACTTTTTTTTCCTACATAAGCTAAGTCATAATAAGAAGAGAATAAATCTTTTAGTAGTTTCCAGATACTAAGATTCAGATTTCAAACTCTCCTTGAGCAACTGAAGTCAGATTTTCAGAAGATTTTGGGTCTCATTTAAGAAAAAATGACCTAAATTGAATTCTTAACTTGAAGCAAAGTTAGCAAGATTTTCAAACCTCAAATATAGCAAAAAACAATTGGAGCTGCTACATTAGCTATGACATGTAGTTGCTGCAACAAGCCTAATATGTAAAACTGTTTCTAAAATATAACATGAAAAATATTTTCCAACCAACTAGATTTCACAAAGATTCCCTTGCTGCCATGTCTGGATCAGAGATGTAGAAACCCAGTTCATCTAACAGGGAAACGAATGTGTGTGTGAATTTTTGGCAGTAGAATCTGTGGAAGTGCCTGTTCCATGTGTATGGGACTTAATGTGAAAGTACCACATGTGACTCTATATGTGTCTATAAAGACCAATGAGAAGAGGCACCTTTGAAGGGACAGCCTGTATGCAGACTCAAGTGACAAAAATGAAGACAGATGACAGACATCTCTTCCCTGAGACCTTCCTGGGGTCTTACCTAAATCTATCAACTTTATATGAGATACCCAGTTTTGATTAGATACTTACTATACAGGCACAGTTACTTCCTTGATTAAAGTTTCATCCCTTTCTTACTGAAAAAGCAATGTTGCTGTATTTTTAACTTTCCTTTCAAGGCACTGTATAGACAGCCACCAAAACAGAGAATATCTGAAGAAGTGTGTCCTGGTTTCTGTTAGGACAGAGTTAATTTTCCTCCTAGTAGCTGGTAGGGTGCTATGTTTTGGATTAGGATGAGAAGAGTGCTGATAACATGCTGGTGTTTTATTTGTTGCAGAGCAATGCTTACACTAAGCCAAGGACTTTTCAGCTTCTCGCTCTGTCCTGCCAGTGGCTGGGAGTACAGCAAGAGCTGGGAGGGGACAGACCCAGGACGGCTGACCCAAACTGGCCAAAGGGGTATTCCATACCATCTGATGTCATGCTCAACAATATACAGGGGTGGCTAGCCGGGGTGGGGGGGTGGCTGCTCGGGGTTAGGCTGAGCATCGGTCAGCAGGTGGTGAGCAATTGTATTGTGCATCACTTATTTTGTAAACTACTATTATTATTGTTGTTGTTGTTATTTCCTATATTAATAAACTGTCTTTATCTCAACCCACAGGCTTCACTTTCCTGTTTCTCTCCCGCATCCCAGGGAGGGAGGGGGAAGGGTGAACGAACGGCTGTGTGGTGTTTAGCTGCCGGCCGGGTTAAACCACAACAAAGTGTCTGCTCAAAAATAAATAACAACTTTTGTCCTCGTTTGTATGTGTATATGCAATTCTAAAAGTCAAGAACTAAGTGCCCCTTTGCTGTAGATATTTATGTGCATATTTATGTCTGTTATTATGTATGTCTTGTGTTAATTTTATTAATTGCATGGGGGTACATGTTTGCAGGTGTATGTGCCCTGTGTTAAAGAGCTGAATGAGGAAAATGCTATAATGAATCTCTCTTTTCCAGTACACACCTAACAGATCTGCCATTGATAAGTGACTCTGGAACCTGGACTTACAGAAGCATATGATGAAATGACATATACTAAAAAATGTGATCATATGAACTAAAGCTGAATTCAGATTTTTAAAATTCCTTGCTCAGGCAAGGTGGAAGTAAAATCCTCAGATTTTTATAACAGATTGAGCTGCATCTTCTGGTTAAGATAGTGTCAAAGAAGCCCCATAAATTTTATGATGCTCTAATTAACACTCTCACAAGCTGTTAACATTTTTAGTTTCAGTCAAGTGGTATTCAGAGAAGTGTGAATTTCTTCTGCCTTTGAAAGCATTAAGGAAATCAGTTCTTCTGAAATGGAATCCACCTTAAAAGTCTGTAAGTACACCAGTGGAAACTGGAACTGATTCTCAGCAAGGCACTTCTGATATCTACAGCTGAATGAATTCACTGAATACTAAAACTATAACTTTCCTGTATATCTACTTCATGTTATAAACTCTAAGTTTATTTAAATTAAAGTTTGCAGTCATAAAAATTATGTTACTCATTCAGTTGCAATCACATTCAATTTTAAATGAATATAACTTAATTTTCTATAGGTACATGTCTTTTATTTGGTTGACCCTTAAATCAAATTATGATAATATATTCTGCTATTTGTGCTTGTATCTAAAAGCATTCTTTCTCACAGAGAATTTTGGAAGTAACACGTGATGCCATTATTTGACTTGCAATACTGTATTTTACAAACAGAATCAATGATAATTTTGTTTGAACTTGTGAATTTTCAATCCTGAATTCACATTTACCTAGTTTGCTGGTTTCGAGGGATACTCTGTAGGAGCTCTAGTCTTGATTGAAGTTAGACAGAAAGTCCAAAAGTTGCAAGAAGTGTATGCATGTGATTGCATACACTGGTTTCATCAGAAACAAATAATAATAATAAAAACATATGCAAACTATTCATTTTGGTATTTTTCAAGGTGACAAGAGAATAACTGGGGATGAGATGATTTATTCTCAAGGGGTTAACTTAGAGAGATTGCTAAAACACACACACAAAATTATTTGGCCCCCTCCTTCTGGCCCTTCTTGTAGGTGGGTATCACATTTGCTAGCCACCAGTTGACTAAGACCTCCTCTGACAGCCAGGACTGCTGGTGATAATGCTGATATTATGGAAAGAGACTTGGAGAACACTTCCTCCAGCTCCCTCAGTACCCTCAGGTGGATCCCATCTGGCCCCATAGACTTGCATACATCTAGGTGGAGTAGCAGATCGCTAGCCATTTCCTTGTGGATTATGAGGGCTTAATTCTGCTCCATGTCTCTATCTACCAGCTCAGGGGGTGAGTATCCAGAGAACAACAGGTCTTGCTGCTAAAGACTGAGGCAAAGAAGACATTAAGTACTTTAGCTTTTTCCTCATCTCTCATCACTGTTTTCCTCCACATTCAATAAAGGATGGAAATTCTCCTTAGTCTTCCTTTTCCTGATTATGTATTTATAAAAACCATCCATTAGTCCAGGATGAAGGGACTGGAGATTTGCCTATGAAACATCTTGTACTTTCCCTGCAATTCCTGATGTGAAGACACTTCTTTCCCTGGCACAAGTATACTCAAGGGTCCTAGCTAGTGAACAGGAAAGTTTTCTGCAATGAGATTTTTTTTCCAGTGTATTTTTCTATAGGTTTTCACTGTGCATAAGCAAGTAAAATTAACTGCAGCAAAGACTTGAACTAATCTCTTCTGCTACCCAGCTGATAAGTCTTCCTTCTCTCAGTGAGGCTCTTTTTATTTGGTTTTCACATAGAAAATATGCTTTAGACATATACGTCCATCAGACAGTGTGGATCTTTCCAAATAGATATATCTACAGTGCAGGCATGTACATCTGAATATATCATCCAAGCATATCTTTGTAGTCAATGATAAATAAATGACCGTGACAGTGTGAATCATTTTATTCTAAAGCAAACTTTTTTATCAGTCTGATGAACTGTGACATAGAAGTGCCTTCCTCTTTCCTTTTAGTGGACTGTCTCAGCCGCAGCCATCTAAAGTACGTCAGATATGCCTCACTGTAAATCCTAGGAGGAAGGCAGATCTTTCTTTCAAGCTTATGGGGGCTGGGACTTAATCCTATAGCCTGTGTTCTCAGCAGCTACCTGAGCTAGAAGATTTGACTTAAGCAATTTAAAATAAAAATCAAATGTGCAACATGGAAACCATAATTTCTTTTGTAAGGGAATCTTAACAAGAGATCACTTTTTGCCCCTTCAGGTACTCCTTTTTGAGAATCATCTATAGAAGACTTCAGATTACATTTTCTCTATATTTTGTTCCTAAGGAAAATGTGTAGTGTTATAGTCATAATAGTGCAAATTGAACAATTTTCATGTTCTGTAGCTCTGTAATTGCATTTAGTGGTGACACAGCTCCGCAGCTCTTCAAGGTTGATTGAAAGTACACTAACATCAAAAACATCAAAGTTCAGATTTAGAAAACCAGTCACTCATGACATTGCCACTGAAACCTCCAGTGGTGAAATAATGAGAGAAAATTCTGCAAAAATCCAGTGGGCTTCAAGAAAAGTAAGTGACTTTTTTTTTCAAATTCAGGGTGAGGGTCAATCAGGAGGCAGTTGTTAGCCTGAGCATAATTTTAAGGTGCATGTGTTTCTACTATTTTGCACTTCAGATGTAGTTTTCAGCAGAGAGCTTAAAACATCTTATTTCCTTGAAGCATGGTACTTCTGACTCAGATGTAATTGCATTTGTAGGCAGTGGGGGAAACTAACGTAGCCGCTGCTCCTGCAAAACTCATTCTGGACAAAAATAATGGGTTTGGGGTTTGATTTTTATTTCCAAGGTCTTGATGTTCATAAGAATTTTTACTTTACTATTACTATTTTAATGTAATAATCTTTAGCTTCTGAGTATGCAATTTTTGATATGGTAAGCCTCAAGTATGAACAAATGTTAGCATTAATTAATTAGGGCTTTAACTGGGATTGTGAATTAAATCAGTCTGACATTTGAGTTCATCCAGACATATGAGTTTATTGAAAGGGGAGGATTTTTCACACTTAAAAGAAAAAAAAAAAGTGTAAGAGAGAGGAAAATAGAAGCCAGTAAGACTTCAAATACATGCTTGTCATCTGTGAAGTAGTCAGAAAGATTTGTTACTAAACAACTACAGTAGAAATGTAGAATACTGTGACTCTAATTAAACAAAAATAGTAGAAGAGCTGATGACCATGTCACTATGAACAGGGAGAGAAAAAGAAGAAAATGGAAGGATAACAAAAGAAAAACAAGTTGACGTCTTTGAGTACCTTCTCCATGAGAGCCTGAGACAGGGAAATGAATCAACACAGCATTCATCTTGGTGGCAGAAGATTGCCCAAGATAAGTGATTGAACAAAACAAGCAATACTGACAGACGTGACCAAAAATGGAATACATAGCTTTTGAATGGAAAGCAACTTAGCTATAGATATTCAGAAGCACAAGAGACACATAGGCACTCAGCTTCCACTGTCTGGCCCACAGGCAGACCCACAGAAATAAACTGTAAAGTTCTGTTTCCTCTACAGGTATATTGTTAATATGCTAATACAGAAATAACTGTCGCATTCACATACTTTTCTATTCACCGTAGTTTCTACCTAAGACTGAGAGCCAGTGCACCCTCTAGTACACACCACAGGCTCCAGCTTATCAGTGGCAGGAAGGAAAAACCTATTTAATTTGCCTACTGTAATAGCAACAGCTAAAAACAGCATTTTCTGACACAGAATGAAGACAGGAAAACAGGATTAGTTTTGAGATCTGATATCTTTCAATTCCCCAGGCTTTGGCTTGAATCTAAGAGCCGTGGCAGGTAATGAGATACCAGAACTTAAAACTACATTATCCTGATTTATCAGATACTTTCCTCTCAGCACTTTGCTCTTCTTAAGGAACCCTGAAGCTAGAGATTATTCCTGTATACACCAATTAAATGCTTGGGATCACAGCTTTGAAGAGCTGCATATCGTTTCTTAACTTGAGAAGTATCAGACTTAAAAATTTCATTAGTTCCTAACACTTACATTGCATTGTGTTTTTTTGTTTGTATGTTTCCTTTTTTTCTTCTTGCTACTACACTGTAAGAAGAAAACATACTTCTGTATCCTGCCATAAGCAATGACGTTAGAGTGCAAGGCTATGCCAAGAACAATGAGAAAGGAACCATTAAGAGGAAGAATCCAAAACTACCCAGCTATTACATAGCTTTGCACCTCTCATTAATGTCTCTACTTTATACAACCGACTCATACAGTCTTTGAATTTCTCCCAACTGGCTATACAAAAATCCCAAAGAGACTATGTTCCTGCTCTGTGTACCCCAGATACCTGAATCTATGCAGTGAAAACACTTCCCCAGTTGTCAGCGGATCATGCCTGAAGCTGGATAATCACATATGTTTTAGAAATTCACATTAGTAATGATATCATCATGAAACAGCCTGAAAGTATTTTCAACTATCTGGGAAATGACAACTACATATACAAAATAGTTAGAAACTTGGAGGAAAAGAAAAATGTAAATTTACTGTTGGTGCAAGTCTGTTACAGTAAAAGGAAGGCTGGCTTTTTGATGTATGAAATGGATTTATTTATTATATTTAATACCTTGATCACCACAACAACATGATTGAACTCTACAAAAAAAAGATGCCAAACTGTGCTGAAGAAGGCACTAGACATGTATACTCCCCTAGTTCAGAAAGGAATTTTAATGGACATTCAGTGATGTTGCAAAGAATGCTTGTGTTAAAAAAAAAAAAAAAAAAAAAAAAAAAATCTTCTAGACATGCAATGTTTTCAGGACATTTTAGAGCATAGTAAAAGTTGAGGGGAAATCCAAAGAATAGTGAAACATCTGAAAAAAATACTAATAAGATTATTATCATTTCATTTTTCAGTGGGTGTGATAACTTCTATGAGGGAATGAATTCCTATCCCCATTTATACAAATTATATTTATGAATTAAATAAAATATCAAATTAACTTCCCTTGGAATTATTTGTTATTTTATACTGGAAATAAACAGCTTGGAAAGGAAAGAAAATAAATGAAACTATTTGGATGACTGGAAAAGTCATATGCCTTATTAGGTATAATTTCTGGAAAACGAGCTTAGAAACAATCTATTATAAAGTTTTACTTGTTTATTGCCATATATATTCTATTCTAGGTTTTGTTGCCATTATTGGATTGTATCTGTGTGTGCAACTATATATGTTTATATAAATGGCAGCTGGTAGATTGTATGCAAGAAACTCTTCTTGTAATGGCAAAAGGCCAGGAAGAAGGCTGATTCTGTGAATTATTATGTATTACATCTCCCTGTCTTTCATTTCCAACTGGATTACGAGGCTGCTTCTATGCATAGCTTTAGCAACAATGCAGAAGAACTTTGAGGGCTTCCTGACCTCATTTATAAAGAAATATTTTTTTCTTGGTGAACCTACAGTTCTCTAGGCCAAACTGAATTTGGCATATATTATGTATGTTCATTACTGAAAAGTAGCTTTACAAACTGAGGATCCTTTAACTTGCAGGAGAGCAGATATGATCTGTGGATTTTTTTCTTTACATTACTTTATACAAAGAGTATTTATGAACCACTGCACTTCTAACTTCAATAGAGAATCATGAGATATAGGCTGAGTAGGATCAGATCGGGGAGAAATTATTTCCTCAAAACATACCCCAATCATTTTACTGGAATTGATGGCATATTTTATTTTATTTTATTTTTTTTAAAAGAAAACAGAAAATAACTATGAAATAAAAACCACCACCTCCAACAACAAACACGTCACTTTATTAACTGTTCTATACTATGAGATTCAAAGTAGTTCACCCAGACCTCTGAGCATGGTTCAAGGACAAGAAGAGGATAAGAATAAGATAGGAATTATGTGAGAGGACTTGATCCATTTAAGTCCATAAAATTTGGTGGGCTGCACCCAAGATGCTGAAAGAGCTGGCCATGTCCTTGCAAAGACACTGTCTACCGTCTTTTAAAGGCTGTGAAGACTGGAGAGGAATGCCAGTGCCTGAAAAATGCAAATGCTGTAGCCATCTTCACAGAAGACCAAAATGATATGTCATAAAACTAAAGGCTTCAACATATCAGTGAAGTCTCTCAGAAAACCATAGAGAAAAACATCTTGGAAAACATTTTAGGGCATATCTTTGAGAATGTGCCTAAGAACAGGCAGCATGGATTTACTAAAAGTAAATCATACTTGACCAACTTGATTTTTATGAACAAGGGGAAAACAAAATGGATAAAAATAAAACAAGCCACTACATGGGAAAGAAATATGAATGGTTTGAAGTTCTGGTTGATCAAATCTCCATTCTCATATTTCTAGAAGTGTCATTAAATCCCACTGATTTGTGTAGCTTTACAACTAAGCTGCCATTAAAGATGCCTAAAAGTCTTCTCCTCTGCAGTTCCAGGAAAGGAGATTAAGTTTTGTGCTGCACTGTGTTTGTTCTGTGATTGCAATGCAAATTCACTTAAGTTGCTCTCAGTCAACCATGTACTCCATAGGAACCATGAAATATCAATGTGACATTTATAGAAAAAGAAGTTTATAAATCTTCTGAGATGACATAGATGTGTCATGCTATGTTGTGAAGTATTCACTTTTAACACTTTATTATTCCCATGGCTCATTGACGATAAGTGAAATTTTACACATACATACTGATATTAGTCACAAGCATGACTCTTATTAATGTTTTTTTTCTCCAGTTAATTATATACTGAAATAGCTTGAAATTGTAAAAGCTTAAGATAAGGTCAATCTAATTTCCTAGTTATGTAGAAAAAAAAAATAAAAATCACTTCTTACAAGGATTTCAGTGTGTGAGATCTTAGAATTTGATCATTTACTAATTATCACAGTTAATTTACATGCAACAGTTCCTCATCAAGGCCTGTCTGATGTTAGATTTTTCTTAATGATGCTTCATTTTTACATTTAGTGAATTATCATTTAAAATGTTAAATTTTGGTAATATTTGGAAGGGAAAAAGATAAATGTTGTAGAACTTTTTGAACCGACTTCCATTCTGTGACTTCACCTAAATTCCTTACTTTTCATCCTGTGTGAACACAGTTACTATAGTAGGTAATGTGTGTTAAGTATTGCTGAAAGGATTCAACTCTGGTCTTCTTTGCATGCCTGCTCAGAGGACTTGAAGAACTCTTTTATGCTTTCTGTGTTCACAAAAGAGAATTTTGAAGTAAGAGATTAATAATGTCTTTTCTCATTGTTACAATATTAAATTGTGAGATTTTAGTTTGGGATATCATGTTAAGGTACTGGTGGAAACTTTCACTGTATCAGCTGTGAGTGCATATTATTTAAATCCTTCGTTAAATATGGGGTTGAGGGGGAAAAGGAAATAAGTAAAGGTTTTTTTCTTTAGTTGCTTTTTTTTTTTTTTTTTTTTTTTACTATATTAATTATTTCCTTTTCCTATAGCAGGAAAAAGTACTTCTTTTATTTGGTAGCTTTCGTTTCATATTGACCCTCTTTTTCTTGGGATGAAAACAAAGTGAGTTTTTCCAGCCTCTATCTATTGCAGAATTTCCCTCCAAAAGACAGCCAGATGATCTTAAGTAAAATGACAGGAAGAACAGTATCAGACACAGAAAACAGGAATGTTTCTCATTTATTAAAACCTTAGTGATGGATATTACTGACACAGCATAGTGTCTTAGCAACTAGTTTGAGACCTGAAAAACCTCTTCCAGTGCCCATCTATGGTGGTTTTATGCTTCTGGGGCCATCTAAACTCCACCACAAGCTGCTTACCATACCTCCTCTTCAGAGGAAGAGGGGGAAGATCACTCAACAATTATTGGCACAGGCAAAACAGTCTCAACAGAGAGAGATTAATATAATTCTTTGCCTATTTCTAAAAGAACAGTGATAACCAAAAGCAAATTAAAGAGACCTCCTTCCCCCCAGTCGTCCCCCCCTGAGATCTGCTCCATGTGGGACCTATGGGCTGCAGGGGACAGCCTGCTTCACCAGGGGCCTCTCCACAGGCCACAGGGGAACTTCTGCTGCATTCTTGGAGCACCTCCTGCCCTCCTTTCTGCACTCACCTTGGGGGTTGCAGGGCTGGTTCTCTCACATGTTCTTACTCCTTTCTCACAGATGCTGTTGCAAGGTATTTTCCCCCATACTTAATTCTGCTCTCCCAGAGGCCCAACCAGTGTCACTCATGGCTTAGTTTGGGTCCTTTTGGAGCTGACTGAAGCTGGCTCTAATCTGACATGGGGCAGCTGCTGGATTCTTCTTACAGAGGCCACCCCTGCAGCCACCTGCTACCAAACCCTTCTCACATAAACCCAACACACAATCTATGTAAGTCATTGCTTTTTGTTTGCTCTTCTAGTCATACATTCCCAGCAGTAATATAAGAAATAGAATTGATTTGGCAGTCTGAGACAGACTATTAGGCAGGAAACAGAAAGAAAAAGAACAAGCCTTGAGGAAAATGATGCATCGGAGAGGAGAAAATAGCAGAGCACTGAGCATCATACACTAAATGAAACTTAGGCTTTAGCCAAAGTTTCTACACTCAAAAAAACACGTGCTATAGCAAGACCTAGAGACCTAAGTCTTTTTTAATATATATATATTAAAGATTAAACATTTATTTTAGTTGCTATTTGGATAACAAACCTCAAATCCCAAAACACTCTATAAAAAGGCAGTTTAACCCCAATTGTGGGGCAGTTCGTACATCTGTGGCCTCAGTCCCACAGACAATGGTGGTGTTCCATCCTGAAGCATCCCAAATGCCAGGGCTTGAAGCAGAGAGGTCTGTGAGATCAGACTTTTGAGGAGCGGCGAGGGAATCTGATGCTCCTGGTTCCTTCTCACACAACTAGGCAGTCTTCCAACTGGAGACAAACTTAACAGCACTGCTCTTCCATCAGTCTCTTGGACAGGCGTGCTGAAGAGAGGAGTAAATGAGATGAAATCTGAGTAAGCTGTGATGCATATGTTTTATGTAAATGATGTTGGAACATGATCCAAAATGAACAATCTCTGCTTTTTATTTTGAAGGTAACAACAACAACAACAACAACAAAGGGTTGTTGGTTTAAAAAGGATGATGAAGCTGCCTAATATCAGAGTAGTACACTGAACCAGGAAGCTAAATTAATTCAGCTCAAAAGCAGCAGTGGCTGATCTCAAGTTCCTAACACACCACAAAAATGAGCATATCCAGGTTTTTATAACTAAATATTTTTAGTTTATATTGTTATTATTTATTCTTATTTTTAAAATTCCCATTAGGTATATAACCATACAATGTTCTGAAAGTCTAATTGTTTGCTCTTTGTTCTAAACATAAGGGAAAAAGTGCTGAAATAAAAGGTAGTGAAGTTAAATTGACAAGCCAGACATTCCTGAAAATACTCTCCATGCAACTAGTTGTTAAGCAATGACCACAAACACCATCATGTGATACTGTACATAGGCAATGAATTGTTATGAAAGACAAAGGATACACTGTGACAACATATTTCTAAAGGAATGAAACACCCTTTCTGTGAGAAAGACTCTGCATGACTTACATATAGCAGCTGATTGACAAGATTGTTTTTCTAAAATGGATGAAGAAGAAAGATGATTCTGATTGCCCAGAGCGCTGGAAGTTGAATCCTACATACCTCATGATTAACCTTAGCTGGGATGAGAATGGGACTAAGCACATAATTCTGTAACATGTGTATGAGTCTGCTCTGTCTGAAACAAAAATAAACTCGTCCTGTCATTGACAATTCTAATGGTAGCCCTCTGTAAGAAGTTACCCCACTATGTAAATGACCTGCTTTTGGAATGGGGAAGGAACAATTCCTAATATGTTTTAATCATAATGAGTTGGGTTAGACAAAGGAGCCTTCTATAACTGCTTATCATATTTTTTTTTTTTTTTTAATATCCATACATTAATGAGTGATAGATATCTGAGGAGTCAATATCTGGAGGGTAAGTCAACAATTCAAATATGAGGAGTTCTATACCTGTGGTAGAGGAGCAGTGCAACCAGCTCCTCTGTATCTGTAACGGGTATAAGTTTCATTCACCTTTAAAGTCCTATAGATAACTTTTCTTTCATATTTACAGGTGAACTGAGTTTTTTTTGTTTGTTTGTTTGCTTTGTTTTTTTGTTTGTTTGTTTTGTAGCACTTATCACCTATGTTTCTGAACATGCTTAATGAAAACTTTGATGTCATTCCCTAGATTTCATGTTTTTTAATAATGAGATCCTAAGCAGAACCAAGTAACTGTCTTGGCTTTTTATTAAGCTAAGTTTATGGAGCAATCAGCGAGAAACAATAAAGCTATAAATTAGTTCCATGCTTGTTCAGACAGAAATCTGCATTTTTAAAGCAGGCTTCTCTTCTACATGGGGGAGGAGATGAGGTATGAGAGAAAGAGGGATGGTACAAGGTTCTCTTTGGATCTCAATAAGAAAAGCCACCCCTGATCCACATACAGTTTACCTTTCTCAAATATATTATAAACTACTGGTTATGTTAATAAGCTGTTCATGTAACAATTTCCTTACTGGTTGGATTGTTATCTGCTTCACACCTACCAACGTGCAGCACAGCCTGGCATAGTACACTCCGGCAAGCTCCCACACAGCAGCTACTCATGTTAACGTATGAGATACTCAAGCCCTAAGAAGGCCCAATAGAGCAGACCTGGTCTGCTCAAAATGGCTAGTTCTTCAAATGCAATTTCTTCTGCAAGTCTCTCAGTACAACTTTTAACTTTAGACAGAATCATTGAGTCTTAAACAGTTTTATTAAAAAGAATTTCATGGTACAGTAATTGTAATCAATTACTTTACCATGAAATCCCAACTCACATAACTTACTGGTCATGGAATGCCTGGACTGCTAAAGAACCAATATGAACAAGTTAGAGCACTCAACATGATATCAGTGATCCATAACACCTATATGTCACCAAAATTTACCATTTATTCTACTACATTAACAGAAATGGGAAGTCTATGTAACATGGATCTTCAACTATACGGATCAGCTGGCTAAGCTATTCAGTCCTTCAGAAGGAATATACAAAGTCTGTGGTAGCTATGGCAACCCTGAAACTACCTAGGTCGTGATTTGAAGAGTGACGTTTGAAAGCCTAAATGTCTTTAGCACTTCCAGCAAAATAAAGTGTCAACCAAATAATCAGTTGAGTGAAATGCAAAATTTACATTATCATTAATGGATTTAGTAGATGTTAAAAAGAAATATTTGGAAACTAAATAATGGAATTAGATGTTGCAAAGAACTCCTGCTGCTGACATAACTGCAGTCCATGTTTGGGTTGCACTCAATAGTCATCTCCAGCTTTGACTGCAGCTAATCTTTTGGTATTACTAATTCCACCCTTGCATATCCAGGTGATTCTCTAGAATAGCCCCTCCTCACTTTCTCACTTTCACTTTCCATATACTTTTTTTTTTTTTTTTTTTTTTTTGGATTTCAACTCAGTCAGTAGTTCTACCTCAACAAAAATGGAATCTTTCTACTCCTACTGTACTTTCAAAACAGAATGTTCTTGTTCTTTTAGGAGAATGTCACTGAAAAATATCTCACCCCTTTGGGCTCCCTCAGGTCAGTCTTGCATGGGATCCTGCCTATGAAAGGGTCCCTCCTGAGCAAGCCTGCTGGCAAAGGTACTTCTGTCCCACTTTACCAAGTAGGTCACGACTCTCACCAAAAGGCGGTCTCCAGATCATAATACCTAAAAGCTTGCTGGTGAAAGCAGCAATGCAGTCAGGTGTTGATCTGCAGTGTGCATCTGCTCCTGCCTTAGCCAATCTGCTTGACTAAAAGGATCGGCGACAACAGCACCTGAACTCCTGTACCTTTGTACCTAGTCCCTGGAGTCATACTGGATCCACCCAAGGTCTCCCTCAGCAGTGTCACTGGTGCAGCCATGAGTGAACAACAACAACAACAAAAAGGTAGCCAAAAAGGTAGCAAACTGAGGGTTGGAAGAGCCTCAGCACTCTCTCCATGATGTCTTAAATCTTGACTAGAAACAAACAGAAAACCCCTGGAAACAGGTCTTATTTGCAGAGAAGTGCCCCCATCATGTGCAGAAGGGAGTTCCACACCTCAGTTACCTTTCTGTTTGTAGTTCTAGTATGAATCTGTTGATCACGCATGGACAGTTCAGATGCTAGTTCCCCCCTTCTGTATGTGTCTTTGTATCTGTGCTCCAAATGAATGCAGGTGGAGAACAAATATTCTTGTCTCTGGAAGTCATAAGCTTCCAATCCTAATATCAAAGCAGATCTTATCTTCCCTCTGCTCAAGTGTCATCTCTGGGCATCCCACCAGTGCAATATAAGACTTGCATTCTTGTCCCTGTAGAGTTTTCACAATGATCGTGTTAATTTCTCATATCCCTTTATTGTTGCATAATTGTCTGCTTTCCTTCTTCCTGCTCTGCAATTCCAGTTACTGTAGGAATGTCATATATACACACACACACACAGACACACACACAGACACATACCAGTCCCTACCATAGGAAGGAGCACTGGGTACAGCCTGCAGCCTGCAGAAAGGATGGCATTCTGACACAGTAGTTCTGTCTAGACTGAAGGGTCCGGTGCATCAGCAGTGGTCACATCAAGCAGAGTACTATGGCTTGCCATGTGTTGCCACCATTGATTGCTGTACTGACTCTGGCAGCCTCACTCAGTCTCTGGCAGTGCCTCTGAACCTCCATCTGTATCAGCTGCCACAGTAACCGCTTGGTTTCTCTCTGCTCCTCCTCCTCAGTCATGCTACCTTGGATATCATTTAACAAAGACGCCAAACATGAGCTTGCTCTGCTCCCCCTGAGCTCCTGATCACCAGCAATTGCTCATGCTGTCTCAGTTCTTGTGTGCTCTACCTCACTCATGAATGCATGGTTTACCACACGTTCTTTTCTTCTATACTGTGTTCCCTACAGGAATCAGAAGCCTAACACTAAACTTCATCTTTTTATTGCTAGGCACCAAAGCTGAGCAGGTTGTTTTGGTGATATACAGCAATAATTTGCCAGCCCATGGTCTCCAATACTATTGCATGCACACCTGGTTGAGTGCTTAACATATTCTCTAGATAGCTCATGTTACTACCACTTGCTTCACTTTCAAAATCTAACTTAAATCACAGTCTGTGGAGAATGGATTACTCACTTGTTGAAGAAACCTGTTTCAACAGAAAAAACCCTGATGCTTCCTTAGCATTGAATCACTACTGTTTAATAGTTAAAGCTCTGTTTAAGAAAATATAATCACTTATCCATAAGAAAACAATTTCAGGTGTGATCTAGTTTCTTCCAGAGCTGACAACAGTATTTTATTTTGACTTAAATAACTAGAAAACATGTAATTTTGTGAGCAGCATGTAGTTTTTTCCCTAAAGAGAAAAAGGTCCTAAACATTTTTCCTGTCATTTCATCTATATGCAGAAATAATGTCTCCATTATGAGTCTATCCTGCACTTTAATTTGCACTAAATATTAATCTCTGGTTTCATTAGACAGTAGAAGTCATTCAGAATTTTAGAATTTACACAGAGGTTTTAATTCTGAAATAAGAAAGATTTTATTTTATTTTTTTTCCTAAAGAGAGTAATTATAGATTGAATTACAGTAACTATAAGCAGCAGAAAAAAAAAAATGTCTTCAAACTGTGGTATGAATTTCTATTTTCTAGTTTATATTATTTTAAAAATAGTCAAATTACGAACTAATGAATCATAGCAAAATGATAGCATTAAAAATGCAAGTGATCAAAAAACAAAAACAAAACCAAAGCAAAACAAACCCAAACAACCAGCCAAAACAAAATCCAGACCCAAACCCAAACCCAAACCCAACCCAACCCACCAAAATAAATGAACAAAAAAGACCCTACAATTGAAAACATCAATTCCATAAACGGAATTGAAGACATTCACCTATACAAGATAAAACTGTAGTACCAGTACCGCTGTATAAATAATTCAAACCAATCTTAACTCTAATTTACAGATATCCTCTCCCTCTAGGAGCCCCTTTGGTACTTTCTGCTGTCTCAGACTGCAGACCATGATGGTCACAACTGTTTTGCACATTGAAAACATTGTCTGGCCCATGCTAGATCCTGAATAGTGTCTGGGAGTAGTTTGGAAAAAAGTCCTAGTGGACATAGGCTAAAACCATGCCAAGAATACTCTAATTGTTTATAAGTGTAGATGATGGCTGCTGTAGCACTGGAACATTCCCAAGATGGTTTAATTTACTTAATCTACATATAACCACATTTGTTGAGTTAGGTGTCATGACTTCTCTTCAATGACTAAATGACAGGCAGCATTAAATAGTAGGGAATCTAAATTGCTCATAACACTTTGGCTTTAAGCACTATTATAGTTAATATGCCTAGGTAGTCACTTATAATTGGTAGTATGAATATATCCCTATGTAACTGCCTAGTCTGTGAGTGCCTAGGAACTAACTACGCATTTCTATGTCATTCTATAAACACTCAGCAAATCCCTGAATCAGGCAAACTGGGCCATATACTCACTGATCTGAGAACACTCACGAGGACAAGACTCATTCACCTTGGTAAGCAAAGAGCAGGTAGAGTTGAGTCACACCTATGGATCTCAGGGTATCTGTCCACTGCTTTCAGGGTCTCCTGAGTAGCTGTTCTCTCTTATAATCCCTCAGAAGAATGGTAATCAAATGCTTTCTGAAATTATGAATACAGAAGGGAAGGTATTGCTGGAACAGCTTAGTGTGACTCAGATTTTCATACGGAAACTTATCTAAACTTAAAATCCACTATGAAGTGTGGTTAATCTACAGTTAAAATGGATCTACTACAGCAGAGAGTGAGAACAGCAAACCCTTATCCCAAATACTGAAGTCATTGTTCTCGCAGGGGGAGGGGAGTTGCAATCTCGCTTTGCCCTCTTCTTTGGGCCTTAATCTTCCATCTCTTTTAATCCTTCACTCTGGGTAGCACAGGATGCCTTATACTCAAGAAATCTTAATTCTCAACAGGCTGATTATTTGAGTGATCATTTAGCAAATATGTATTACATTCTTCCTGCTCTTCTAGAGAAAAGAAAATGAAAAGGCCCAAATAAAACCACTCTTTATTTATTTATTTATTTTTCCCAAAACAAAACAGCAGTGAAAAACATTGTCAGTAATTTAATTATATTTTAGGCTGACAGCTTTAGCTGTATTTAAATATTACCAACCGAGGGCTTTGTATTAAGCCTGCCAAAAAAGGAACAGCAACTAACAGATGTGCTTTACTCTTCTTGGGCTCATCAACAGTGAGGTGCAGCTGCTGCTTTGACTTTGTCTTTTGTGGCTTGCTTTGAAATGTTGTCCTTTTTTATCACTGTGCACTAACTATATTATCTTACCTTTTTTTTTTTTTTCCCTAAAACATATTATTATTATTATTATTACTTGACAACACCACACTGATGAGTTGCAAGAAGGATGCTTTGTGTATGGTGGGGTAAGTTAAAATTGTGCTAGTGGTGCAGAGAACAGGTTTAGGTAATATACATATGTCTACATAATGCAGCAGACTGATGATCATTTTTAAGTAATGGGACACTTCTCAGTGAAAAGGTGGCAGTTGTTTTATAAGCAAGACAGAAATATCAGCTGGAGCACACTGAGTGTACTTGTTCACCTTGCAAGAGAAATTAGGGTATCACATTTGTTTTATTTAAGCTGTGTTTGGAAGTATAAAGAGATGGCAACACTAGGAAAATTATTTGGCTTGCAAAATTATTAAAGCAAACATTCCTCAGTTTGACATTATTCATATTTGAATAGAATGGATTAGACATAGAGAATGTTCACTCTTCTAGCTCTTAGCACATTTGGTAATTACAATAGCATAAAATGCAGAAATGAAAATGGAATAAAATCTCAACATTAAAATATTTATCTTATTTTTATTTTATTTTTCAGGAATGTAGAGGAGAGTGGAGAAATGGTAGAAAAAATCTTAGTGAATGAACTATTGTAGAATTTTGCAAAGGACTGAACAGTTCCTTTCCTTCATCTTGTGGAATTACTTTCTTTTTCTTGGAATGCTTTCAGAAATCTACACTTAACAGCACCAGAATAATCTAGGTATTTTTATTTATTTATTTATTTTCTGTAAAGAAGAATATTCTATGAATAATGAAAGCAGTAGTTACAATTAGCTGAGATGCTGACATCCATTGGGGTAGAACTGTTATTTCACTTTACATCCTCAGGAAACATATACTTACCTGATTCTTGGCCAGAAAATTTGAGTCTCATATTGAGAACTATGTGTGACATTGAACATTGGCCACAGCTTTTAGTTAGGGAGTGGGTGTTTGGAATGAACAAGGAGGGTCCAAGGGAGCTGGGAGCATCGGAGAAGCAGAAAAGGGTTGATAAAAATGCTGAGAACATGCTGAGAAATATATTCTTCATCTCCTCTTCCATACACAGTCTGACACTATCTGCAGTGTAGAAGCACTGCCATGCCTCTGTTTTTCAGTCTTTCTTCCTAAATTTCTTCTCGGCAACAGAATAAGAGCTGACCCTGGGTAGCAGACTAGAGCAGAGGAGGAGGTGGAAAAAAAAAAAAAAAAAAAAAAAAAAAAAAAAAAAGATTTAGAAGAATATGCTGACAGCATGCAATCTACCACCTTAACTCTTCTCCCACCCACAGTATACTAGCTTACATATAGCTCAGCACTGTGTTTGTGTTGCTGCTACATCTTCCAGTTCACCTTTAGTTAACTTTTATTTGTTTCCAAGTTAGATTATATAGTCTGTCCTAAGTGTTTCTTCCTCTGTACTCGATGATCTGTCCTTCCTCCAATTCATCTGGCACAATCTAAACAATCCAGCTTTCCAGCTCCATTCCTCCAAGGTTGGTACAAAATCTGCATAGATTTAAGGAGTTATCCATGTCTTCCCTCCCCTCCCCTCTCCATTTCCTTCCCATTTCCTTCCCATAGCATAGCACCATTCAGGTTGGAAAAGACCTCTAAGATCATCTAGTCCAACCTTTAACCTAGTGCTAAAGTCCACCACTAAATCATGCTACTAAGTTCTACATCTATACATTTCTTGAAGATCTCCAGGAATGATGACCCAACAACTTCCCTGGGCAGCCTGTTCCAATGCTGCACAACCCTTTCAGTAAAGACATTTCTCCTAATATCCAACCTACACCTCCCTGGTGCAACTTTAGGCCATCTCCCCTCCCAAGCATCAAGTGAAAAGATGAGAAGAGCCTGATCCCCACCTCACTACAACCCCCATTAAGGTAATTGTAAAGTACATTAAAGCTTCCCCTAAGCCTCCTCTTCTCCCAAGCTCAGTAACTCCAGCTCCCTCAGCTGCTCCTCACAAAACTTGTTCTCCAGACCCTTCACCAGCTTTGTTGTCCTTCTTTCAGCAACTGGATGTCCTTGTAGTGAGGGACCACATATGGCTGCTGAAATTGGTAAGTGCAGTATGACTGCTGAGGGACCCAGGTTACTGTGTATGTTACAGGTACACCTCATACAGAACTGAAAGGATAAAACCCTCACCAAAAAATGTGACAATATGCTAGATGATATAATGTGTTCTTTCATGCTGAGGTATTTCCCACTTTTGGAGGAGGAGTGTATCAGCTACACAGCTTTTAGACAAAAACAAACAAACAAACAAACAAACACTTCTTTTGTCTGTGGCCTTGAAGCGTGTGGACCTGCTGGTACGGTGTCATATTCTGACCATGATCTCATAGATGTTTAACTTAGGACTTGGTGGCATCAATTTCAGATCATCTTCTACTGTTCTCTTCAATAACTCCTACTGGCTACCAACACATAATTTATTGCAGCAGCAATACTGGATTCCAGTTTCATGTGTCTAACTGTTGTGCTTTAACCTCTGTGAAATGTCCATAAAATGTTCATAAAATATCAGAGTTCTTTTACTCCATGACTTAACTTCTGTCTGTTACGGTGGTTGCTCAGGATGGGGAAGGTAGTGTGTTGCATGGAGTTATTGGATAGCAAAACCAGCTCAGGTTGGGTCACTGCTGTACTTGCACTGTTTCTTGCACTGCTCATCCTCTGTTGGTTTGAGTGGTTTCTGCTACAGGACTTCCTATAACTTGCAACTCAGATCATGGGTTACCACAATTTAAAGGTATATCTGTCCATCATAATCTCCACCTCCTGGTCCCTTCAGATCAGGCTACAGGGTATAACATTGCAATGAACTCCTCCCCTTGCCCCTGGCCTGGCTAGTGGCAAGGGGTTTCTGCTATATATAATAATATACAACTATATTACTATAATTATATAAAAATATAATTATTTATATATAATAATTATATATAAATATAATTATATTACTATGAGTATACAATAACATGCAACCTAAATCATGTATGGGTTACAACAGTTTAAAGGCATATCAGTTACACTGTCCACCTCTTGTCCTTTCAGAACAGCTCATAGGGTTTCACATTGGGCCCTTACCCCTGCTCCAGCCTGGACTTGTCAATTGGCTACAGTTCTTTAGAGGTGTACCTGCTCCAGCATGGCCTTATCCACGAGCCATAGTCCCTTCAGAGGTCTACCTAATATGTGGTAGACTTACCCAGGGCCACAGATGCTTTGAGGTGTATCTGCTCTGGCATGGACTTTTCCATTGGCCACAGACCCTTCAGAGGTCTCTTCAGATACCTTCTGTGTCATGGTCTTATCCATGGCCACAGACACTTTGAGGTATTCTGGAATGACCTTATCCACAGATACGGAAACTTAGCAAGGTGTACCTGCAGTGGCATGGACTTCTCTGTGTCTACAGATGCTACGTGGTGTACTTTGCTCCAGAATGGACTTACCTGTGGCCACAGATATTTTGGGGTGTACATGCTCCTAGGTAGACTCATCCACAGGTCACAGTACCTCTGACTTGAGTCCAGTCTGGAGTCCCAGACTATCCATTACAGCAGCATAGGAACAACAGCAAAGTCCTGGCCATTGGCCAGCCAGGTGGCTGGCCATAGCTGTCGTCAAAACATTCCCAGGAACAGCAAAGCAAGATGATAAGGCATAGAGCAAATGGCAAAACCAAAAGGAGCCACTAACAAGCACTGAACTCTAACATACAGTAAGGCAAACAAGCCTCATGAAGCCTGCCAATTAGCAGCTAAACATCTGTAACAGGTGTTCTGTAAATTTAGTCTAGCACTCCACACTGCAATCAAATCTGTCATCATCTCAAACCATTAATTCCCCATTTTGGGCACCAAAATAGGACTGTTGTGGGTAAGCACTGGCAGGGAGCTCTGCACCACCCAGCTGCTCGTTCACGCTCCCCAGGTGATATGGGGGAGAGAATCAGAAAGGTAAAAAACTCACAGCTTAAGACAAAGACAGTTTATTAGGGAAAGCCATGTGCACAAGCAAAGCAAATGAAGGAGTCCATTCACTGCTTCCCCTTGGCAGGCAGGTGTTCAGCCACTTCCAGGAAAACAGGGGTCATCACATGTAATGGTTTCTTGAGAAGAAAAACACCATCACTCTGAATGTCCCCTGAGCCACCTATCCTGTCTGTGCCCCCTCCCAGCTCCTGGTGCACCCCCAGCCCCCTCCCTGGCAGAAGAAAAGTCCTTGGCTCTGTGTGAGCACTGCTCTGCAACAACTAAAACATCAGTGTGTTATCATTGTTATTTTCTTCAAAAACCCAAAACACACCATTGTGTGAGCATCTACAAAGTAAATTAACTCTATCTCAGCCAAAAGCATGACTCTAAATCACCATTCATCAGGCAGAAAATGTAGGCACTTGTCAGTGGCTAATTCCAGGACTACAAGAGTACAGATGAATTTCCAGAATAACAATTGTGAGTGTTAGTTCACTGACAATTCTCTTCAGATCACCAAGATTTGAATTTGTTTTATACAACTATATAACATTCAAGTTTCATTCCATTGTGGGTATAATTAATATATACATCTCTTTCAGTCCTGTAAATCCCAGTGTGTGCTCCATGATAGAAACATTGCTGTGGAACTGGGAAGTGTTCAAGACCATCTACAATATATAGCTATCCATTTCTTATACTAAATCCTACATCATTAATTACTAAGTCTAAGTGAAAAATTCTCACTTAATAATTTATTTGACATATTCAGTCACATTTTCTTTCTGTTGAAATACCACAAGCAGATTTTAATTTCTCCATAAATAATTCATGAATGGAATTATATATGTAACAGATGTACACACCTATAAAATATATGAATTCATCATGATTTATTTATTATGACTACTCTATACTTGATCTTTGATTTTTGAAACTTGTGGCTTTGAAGCTTTTGTAATTTTGATTAGAACTTAATATTTCACATCGTGACTAGGTGAGGGCAAGCCTTTCAACTTTATCCCTCAAAGAGTACATACAAATTGTCATTTAAAAAATATATATATATTTAAGAGGAAAATTAAGGAAATGGATGTGAATGCTGGCAATGATCAAAATCCTCTTCTGAAATTAAAAATAAAAATAATCATATTTTGCCTTTCTCTGTTTTAATAAACTGCAACATTAGTGTTAACTGCAAATATTTTCACTTGGTTAACATTCCCAAAGGATCATTTTTTTACTGTCTAGAAGGATATCAGAAAAAAAAAAAAAAAAAAAAAAAAACCTATGGTAATTATATTTTAGCATAGCTATATGCAATAGAGCAGCAAGAGAGGTTAAGCAGAAACTTAATGGGCTCCTTTATTGCTTCTGTGTCGGAACCTTTGTCAGAGCGTTTCAATCGAACATGTCATTCAGTGCTTTCTTTTAAAAATAACATCCCTTTTAAGCCTACAAAATTCAGTCCCAGGAAGCATGTGCTCCTCAAAAGTGTGAATAGCAGATAGAGAGGGGAAAGGACTTGAGCCTACCTCATTTATTTGCTTTGAAATCTAGCTACCTGATTTTGAAAAAAAAATCTCACAAAAAGAGGTATAGTTATGAGCAGTAAGAGATTTAAATGCTGTGCAAATACATTAATGACAATCTATTCTGTTTCTCAAATATTTTCTCTTTCTAATAACATTGTCTGTTTTTCACCTTGTACTGTTTCCTCACATGTACTTTCCTATCTTTCCTAGCTTTCCTCCCCACGTGAGGTCCCAGTTAGGTATAGGAGCTCCTCATGAGCTCTGCAGACAATGGTCCCCATGCTGCCAGGATGACAAAAATCTCTGGGTCTTGCCTCTGCTGCCTTGTCTGCTGGCATCTCTGAGCAAAGCACCACCCCTGAGTGCCATCCACACCCCAGCCTGACCCTAGTGGAAGGCAGGCAGCAATCAAAACATTTTCTCCTTACCACAGATCTGATCCTGGGCCTTTCCTCATGCATCTCCTAACATTGCTGCTGATATGTTCTGGTGTCATTGCCTTCCCTGATCTGCCCTGAGACCTCTTCAGGCCCAACATTTTGCCCTCTCACAGCTTCATGGGGTCTTCCTGCACCTTCCAAATCCTGATCCTCATTTTTATTTTCTCTTATAGTCTTTTCTACCTCTCTCCATTTCTACTGTATCCACATGTAAAGGACTCAGTATATAACCTCACATCAATCAGCATGGGCTGAAAAGGATCTAGGCCATTTTTTTTTTTTTTTTTTTTTTTTTTTCTGACAAGTATCTACTATGTACAAGATATAAATAATCCTGGAGATAATATGGAGATAATATTTCAATATTAAGAGAAAAGCCCCTGAACCTGGATGAGGGAAGGAAAAAAATAAATAAAAACAAAAATAAAAATAAAAGAAAGTTTGAAACACACCTGAGAAGATTATCGTGTAAAATTTGAAGGGTTTTTTTTTAGGGTTTTTTTTTTGGTATTTTCCTCTAATTATCTCATTCTAACTCATTTTAAGTAGTGTAACTGCAGTGTGGTATATACTACAGATAGCTAACATCACAACAGCAACACACTTTTTTAACTGGAAAACTGGGTGTCTGGGTTTATTTAACAATTTATCTCACATAAACCAGATTCATGTTTATTATTGGAATAGTAGGTGCATATGATGTTTCAAGGAAGCACAGAAGCCAAATCTCTGTGAGGCATTTGCAGATTTAAGGTATTCCTGAAAATATTGTTTTATCTTGCAGAAATTTTTAAAAGTGCTATTTTCATCTCTTTTTAGTATGCAGCATCCATTCACTCCATAGTAATACCCTAAGCCTACTATAGCTGCGTCCCTGAGGTCTAAACAGAATTTGCTTCTTTGCATGTGTAATATGTGCATTGTGCATGTGAGAAAGAAAGAGAAGACACTTTTTTTTTTTTCTTTTTTTTTTTTTTTTTTAAAAATAATGTGGAGCTAATTTTTGTTTGGGTACAAATCCAAATCAGTACTCACACACAGATAATTCTGCTCTCCAGGTAAGCCTTTCATGATTATACGCTACAATGGTGTTAGACATGTAAACAGATGTTTGTTTTGCTAGGATGACTAACTGCTGAGGCTTCACATATATCCTGAACAGCCCTATTAGTCTTTCAGTCCAACTGGGACTTGAACATGATGGAAATGATAAAGCTCAGGACATCCACCACATGTAATATAAGCACTTAGAGAAGTTATTCATAGAAATGGGGGCTATGTCTATAGAAAGAAGCTGAACAAGACCAGGTATAGGTTTGCTCTCTGGACAGCAGCCATCTGTAATGAACAATTGTTTTTGTGTTCCTTGTTTTGTTTTTGTGTTCCTTGTAATGGCTTTAGCTCAGGCCAAAGAGCACTCTCCCACGAAATACATAATTTAGGTTTGCATGGGCCAGGCACAGCTCTGGTAGCAACACAGATAAAGCCGTTTTATTTGGGGCAGGGAGAAAAGAGAATTCAATAGCATGTGTGCAACTGAGGTCAAGAAAAACAGAGAAGGGTATGGATGGAGCCAGACAAGCTCCAGACATCTCAAATCATTTTTGTGTTGGATTGGGTACCTGAAGGGATGAAGGAGTGCCGCAGTTGTCCTGTAGGTCTAATCACATATGCCTAAGTATGGGGAAAATATACTAATTGCTGCTAGCCCCATTCACATGTAATCCTATAGAAAAAGACAGAACATATTCCTATGACTAATTGTTGAAGTTACATTTAGATAAGAAGTGAGTACGTTTGTAGCTACTGGAGCAAATCATTAAGAGAAATGGTAAGTTTTTCACTTCTTAATATCTCCAGATTGAGATATTTATGGAAAATCAAGTGTGAGTCAAAAACGCAGTATTGTGCTGAGCTGAAAATAAACTGGTTGAAAATGAAGGATCTGTAGTGCACAGGAGCTAAGACTACAGGTCCAAATAGTGCTGTGACTCTAAATATTTTTACTACTTATAAAGAGCTAGGAAATTTAGGGGTTAAAGGCATTTTTATTTACTCCAGTAAAAAAGGGATTTTCCCCACACACTTCCTGAAGACTATAGACTACGTTATTCCCTTTAGCAGTGCACAGGTTCATGAATGATTAATGAAGTTTTAGGTCCAAAATCACTGAGTAGTGGTATATTGCAAGTTTTACAGTGTGATCTGTTACCAGCAAATGTGTCTTTTGGTGTTTCATTTGTTGGATATACTGTGCTGTGAACTGGATAATCCTTCTGATTTCTCATCTTCCAGAAATTACCAGTTAGGGGGGAGTGAGAGCAAAATTTCACTGCATAAAATGGATATTGCTGTTAAGCACCTTGTTCCTTGTTTGCATGCTTGGTAGGTGAAGAGTGAGGGGAGAGGATTTAACTCTAATTTTCTGGCATTTTTCTTCTAGTAGTAAGGTATAATTTGCATAGTTTATCATTGCAAGTTTTTTCAGCTGCTTTATTAATGGCCTTTTAGGGAAGCTAGCAATATTCATGTAAGTAGCTTTGTTTGGTAACCGTTGACATGACTGAGTTTTTGAAGCTGGGAAAAAAAAAAAAGCAGGGAGTGGGGGATGAGTCACAGCAAGATTTGGGATGTGAGTGATCCTGCAGCAAAGATGAATGGATGAGTACAGGGTTAAATAATTCTTTTTAAAAATATATATTTATTTATTATAGTCTATAACCCCTGCTTATGAGGGTAGGAAGTTAAATAAATTGATAAATATTCATAAAGACTATTGCAGAAGTCCATTAAAAAGGTGCTTCTTAATTGGATAATTTTAAAAATTAGAAAATATGAATATAATTCTGTTTAGTAGGTAGTACAGGACTGTACCTCTTCACCATGAATTCACACAACAAATGAAACAAGAATCTTATGGAAATGTAGCAATATAGTAATGGTTTCTCTCCTAGTAATTTCTAAAGCTTGAAGCATATATTGTGAAAACTCCAAAAGAAACAAAAATCTTCTCTCAGAGGAAGTGTCAGAAAACCTGATAGATGAGTGTAAAGTGCATGTAATAACAATATGTAAAATAAAGGGGGGAGGGGGGAACAATATTAACAGACAAACTATAAAGTTATAAATATATCTGACTTAAACTGGCTTGAATTGCAAGTTCATGCAGAGATGAGTAACTTGACTTCCCCCAAGTGCACAATTGAGTTTCTTGGACACCTACTCTGCCCTATAATGACTGTAATCATCTGCAGAAGAGTCTGTTCTCTAAACAAGCAGTCAGACTAAAAGCCTGTACCATCTACTTATAATTCTAGGTATGGACATTTTGTCCCTAACCAGTAAGACAAACACTGTATCTCAATTTTCAGCAAGGCAGACAGTTTTCTCGGTGATTTTTCAGTTTCTGCTGTGATATTTCAATGTGTTAGCTGCAGATTACCACAACTCTTAGCAATTTTAAGTGAGAATGACTGGAATAAGGATATGAGAGCAATTCATATGGGCTAAGATGAAAATGTCTTCAAAGTAATGATTTTCTTTGATTAGATTAAACAAAATATATTACAATTTGGTTTTGAACTATACCAGTCAAAGGTGAAGACTACATAATTCTGCTTCAGCTCATGCTGATAGAAGAGGCAAAAGGGCAAAAAGGTAGTTATCAATGGCAACGCAGCAAAGTGTGGTGTGAGGAGGATTTGAAAAATGTATTCACTGCAAATTAAAATGACAAAATGGACAAAGTTCAGGGGGTCACTAATGACTAAACTACAGCAGAAGTTAATTACAATCTTTAACTGAATTAATATAAAATAAGTGATTTCTGAGCTAAGAAATAGATTGAATAATGTTTATAGAAAGCATGTACAACATATCTTGACAAGAAATGAATGTCACTATTAAGCTTGTTACTGCTACAGTGTTCTTCATCTTCTTAACCCCATTGTAACCCAATTGAAAACTATATGGAATCTTGTCCTGGTTTTAGTTAGGAGAGAGTTAATTTTCCTCCCAGTAGCTGGTAGGGTGCTATGCTTTGGATTTAGGATGAGACTAATGTTGATAACACAGTGATGTTTTACTTGCTGCAGAGCAGTGCTTACACTAAGCCGAGGACTTTTTCAGCTTCTCACCCTGTCCTGCCAGCAGGCAGGCTGGGGGTGCAGCAGGAGCTGGGAGGGGACAGACCCAGGACAGCTGACCCAAACTGGCCAAAGGGGTATTCCATACCATCTGATGTCATGCTAAACAATATATAAGGGTGGCTAGCTGGGGTGGGGGGGGCAGCTACTTGGGGATAGGCTGGGCATCGGTCAGCGGGTGGTGAGCAATTGCGTTGTGCATCACTTGTTTTGTACATATTATTATTATTAATAATATTTTATTTTCCTGTCCTAATAAACTGTCTCTATCTCAACCCACAGGCTTCAGTTTTTTTCTCATTTCTCTCCCCCATCCCAGAGAGGGAGGGGGGAGGGTGAGCGAATGGCTGTGTGGTGTTTAGCTGCCGGCCAGGTTAAACCACAACAAATCTTCTATAATAATAATCTGAAAAAAATACCAAACATCCTATTACTATTACTACAAATATGTATATATATATATGTATATACATTTTACTTGTGTTTGACATTTTACTTGTGTTTGACAATCAAAAATTATACTACCTGAAAAAAAAATGTGAATTTCAGGTACTAATTTGACTGTGACTGATGTTTTAGATAATTCCAATGAGAAAAATGGGGGAGGAAGAAGAGAAATGAGCTGGTAAAATCTTAGATCAAAGTGTTACACGTGTTGTGATTTAACCTGTCAGGAAGCTGAGCACTACACAGCCTTTCAAACGCTCCCTCCACCAGTGAGATGGGTAGAAAATTGAACAGAAAAATGAAAGAACTCATGGGTGGAGATAAGGACAGTTTAATAGAAAAAAAATAAGGGGGGGGGGGGGGGGCCAGGAAAGGAAAAAGTAAAGAAAATATTAAAAATAAAGGAAAAAAACAAAAACAATAACAATAACAACAATAGCAAAAGAATATAAAAAACAAGAGAAGCACAATGTAATTGCTCTCCACCCACCAAACAAAACCCAGTCAGTCCCCAAGCAGCATCAGTTCTCTCTGGCCAAACTCACAGCTTTATTGCAGAACATGACATCACGTGGTATGGAATATGCCTTTGGTCAGTCTGGGTCAGCTATGCTCGTTGTGTCCCCTCCCAGCTCCTTGTGCACCCCCAACCTCCTAGCTCCTTGTGCCTCCTCACTGGCAGGGTGGTAGGAGAAACTGAAAAGGCCTTGACTTTGTGTAAGCTCTGCTCAGCAACAAGTAAAACATGAGTGTTATCAGCATTATTCTCATCCTAAATCCAGAACACCGTACCAGCTACTAGGAAGGAAATTAATTGTCCCAGCTAAAACCAGGACAACACGGTATATATAAAACCAGGAACAAAGCTGATTTTTTTATATGCAGTTTTGGACCATAACAGTGCAAACTCCAGTACCCTGAAAAAAAAAACAACAAATATTCCTGTGAGCAATTACATTAACATCAAATTCTATAAACATATATATATATATATACTTTTTCTGTAATAGATACTTTCTGGGGGGAGAATCTTGCCTAAAGCCTATATAATGATGACTTAAATGGTTTTCAATAAAATTGTGTTGCGCTTTGCAGACGGTCTTTACTTAGAAAGCAAAAAACAATAGCAACATTTTGACAAAGAATTAGGGAATTTTAGGTTTGCAAAAAACAAACAAAGTAACAAACAAAAAACAACCTTAATGTTTGTTTGAATGTAATGGTTTAACTAGAACAATATAAGTTGTTATTTCTGCTTCACATTTCAAAGTTGAAGATAAGTAAAATAGAATCAAACTTCAGTCCAGTATAGGGAAATCCTTTTCCTGAAATGATGCAGTGTCAAGTTGATACATCAGTTACAGCCAGATGACTGACTGATAGGCTACTGAGATATGCTGTAAGTGCTCAGTTAACCCTCAGGTGGTTTGGATCAGGCCCTTATGCAGTTAATGAAAAATATGTAGTGTATTTCATGATGAAATTTGTCAATGTTTGCTCCTTATTAAACAAACAGACAAAAAAAATCTGTCAGGAAAAGGTCATTCACTGATAATTGTCAATAGATATTCTATACAGAATAACATATTTCAAAGTGCATAATTCTTTACTGTACAGCTGTTCAAAAAAGGTCACTATTATTTTCTTTTCTTGGCACAGTAATGAATAAATTGTATTTTACCTTCCCCTAGGACAATCACACTCTAAAACTTCGCCCCAAAAAGCTTTTTTTGTTTGGTAAACACCAAGGATGGAGTACATTAATATAAAGATTAAAAAAAAAAGGGGGGGGGGGGGGGGGAGAAAAACAAAATAACCTCACAAAACAAAAACATGACACAAACCAAGTGATTGTCATGAGAGGTCATTACTGTTATTGTTACTATTTTATACTAAATTGTGTTTTAACTAGGGCACAGCAATGTTAAGAAATGATTGCCACAGACTGGTCCCTATCCTTTAGGGGAAAATGGATCCTGGGCCAGGAGCTGGCAGGGCTCATTGAGAGGGCTTTAAACTAGGTAAGAAGGGGGATGAGGCTGAAGCAAGGATTGTTGGAGCTGTGCCAGGGGGAACAATAGCAAGGCTGGGGGATAAGGCAATGGCCCAGCTGAAGTGCATCTACACTAATGCATGCAGCACGGGTAACAAACAGGAGGAGCTGGAAGCCATTGTGCAGCAGGCAGGCTACGACTTGGTTGCCATCACGGAGACTTGGTGGGACCACTCTCATGACTGGAGTGCTGCAATGACTGGCTATAAACTCTTCAGAAGGGACAGGCAGCACAGAAGGGGTGATGGTGTGGAACTCTATATTAGAGAGTCTTTTGATGTTGTAGAACTCGAGGCTGGGAATGACAAGGTCGAGTCCCTTTGGGTTAGGATCGACGGGGCCAACAAGGCTAGAGTCCTGGTCGGGGTCTGTTATAGACCGCCGAACCAGGATGAGGAGACGGATGAGGAGTTCTACAGGCAGCTGGCAGAAGTTGCAAAATCTTCAGTACTTGTTCTCGTGGGGGACTTCAACTTCCCAGCCATATCCTGGAAGCACAACACAGCCCAGAGAAAGCAGTCTAGGAGGTTTCTGGAGAGCATGGAAGATAGCTTCCTGACACAGCTAGTTAGTGAGCCTACCAGGGGAGGTGCCCCCAGTAGACCTTCTCTTCACAAACAAAGAAGGACTGGTGGAGGATGTGATTGTCGGGAGCTGTCTTGGGCAGAGTGACCACAAAATGGTGGAGTTCTCTATTCTTGGCGAGGGCAGGAAGGGGACCAGTAAAACCGCTGTATTGGACTTTCGGAGGGCTGACTTTGTGCTGCTGAGGACACTGGTTGGCAGAGTCCCTTGGGAGGCGGTTCTGAAGGGCAGAGGAGTCCAGGAAGGCTGGGCGCTCTTCAAGAGGGAAATCTTAACGGCGCAGGAACGGTCTGTCCCCACGCGCCCAAAGACGAGCTGGTGGGGAAGAAGACCAGCCTGGCTGAACAGAGAATTGTGGCTTGAGCTTAGGAGAAAAAAGAGGGTATATAATCTTTGGAAAAGTGGGCAGGCCACTAGGGAGGACTATAAGGATGTTGCGAGGCTGTGCAGGGACAAAATTAGAAAGGCCAAAGCTCGTCTGGAGCTCAATCTGGCTACTGCCGTTAAAGATAACAAAAAATGTTTTTATAAATACATCAACACAAAAAGGAGGACTAAGGAGAATCTCCATCCTTTTCTGGATGCGGGGGGAAACTTAGTTACAAGAGATGAGGAAAAGGTGGAGGTGCTTAATGCCTTCTTCGCCTCAGTCTTTAGCGGCAATACCGGTTGTTCTCTGGATACCCACTACCCTGAACTGGTGGAAGGGGGTGGGGAGCAGGATGTGGCCCTCACTATCCACGAAGAAATGGTTGGTGACCTGGTAGGGCACTTGGGTGTGCACAAGTTGATGAGGCCAGATGGGATCCACCCAGAGAGAACTGGCAGAGGAGCTGGCCAAGCCGCTTACCATCATATATCAACAGTCCTGGCTATCGGGGGAGATCCCAGTTGACTGGTGGCTAGAAAACGTGATGCCCATATACACGAAGGGCCGGAGGACTGACCCGGAAAACTACAGGCCTGTCAGTTTGATCTCAGTGCCAGGGAAGCTCATGGAGCAGATTATCTTGAGAGTCATCACGCAGCACTTGCAGGGCAAGCAGGCGATCAGGCCCAGTCAGCATGGGTTTATGAAAGGCAGGTGCTGCTTGACGAACCTGATCTCCTTCTATGACAAAGTGACGCGCTGGGTGGATGAGGGAAAGGCTGTGGATGTGGTCTACCTTGACTTCAGCAAGGCTTTTGACACCGTTTCCCACAGCATTCTCCTCAAGAAACTGGCTGCTCTTGGCTTGGACTGGCGCACGCTTTGTTGGCTTAGAAACTGCCTGGATAGCCGGGCCCAAAGAGTCGTGGTAAATGGAGTCAAATCCAGTTGGAGGCCGGTCACTAGTGGCGTTCCCCAGGGCTCAGTACTGGGGCCAGTCCTCTTTAACATCTTGATCTGGATGAGGGGATCGAGTGCACCCTCAGGAAGTTTGCAGATGACACCAAGTTAGGTGCGTGTGTCGATTTGCTCAAGGGTAGGAAGGCTCTGCAGGAGGATCTGGATAGGCTGCACCGATGGGCCGAGGTCAACTGCATGAAGTTCAACAAGGCCAAGTGCCGGGTCCTCCACCTGGGGCACAATAACCCCAAGCAGAGCTACAGGCTGGGAGATGAGTGGTTGGAGAGCTGCCAGGCAGAGAAGGACCTGGGAGTGATGGTTGATAGTTGGCTGAATATGAGCCAGCAGTGTGCTCAGGTGGCCAAGAAGGCCAACAGCATCCTGGCTTGCATAAGAAACAGTGTGACCAGCAGGGCTAGGGAGGTGATTGTCCCCCTGTACTCGGCTCTGGTGAGGCTGCACCTCGAGTACTGTGTTCAGTTTTGGGCCCCTCGCTACAAGAAGGACATCGAGGTGCTTGAGCGAGTCCAGAGAAGGGCGATGAAGCTGGTGAGGGGCCTGGAGAACAAGTCCTACGAGGAGCGGCTGAGGGAGCTGGGACTATTTAGCCTGGAGAAGAGGAGGCTCAGGGGTGACCTTATCGCTCGCTACAGGTACCTTAAAGGAGGCTGTAGCGAGGTGTCGGTTGGTCTGTTCTCCCACGTGCCTGGTGACAGGACGAGGGGGAATGGGCTTAAGTTGCGCCAAGGGAGTTTTAGGTTGGATCTTAGGAAGAACTTCTTTACCAAAGGGGTTGTTGGACATTGGAACGGACTGCCCAGGGAAGTGGTGGAGTCACCATCCCTGGAGGTCTTTAAAAGACGTTTAGATATAGAGCTTAGGGATATGGTTTAGTGGGGACTGTTAATGTTAGGTCACAGGTTGGACTCGATGATCTTGAGGTCTCTTCCAACCTAGAAATTCTGTGTCTGTGATTGAGCTATGTTATTTTAAATCCTGCCTCAAATAGGGACAAGAACTCAAGTTTTGCTTACATACAACACAGCAGTGTAATCACATATTTTCCCCATACTGTCTGTATAGATAAATATGTAATGTTTTCTGTCCTTAATGGTCCATAGTTTTCCTTGACATTTAATTACAGACATCAAAGCATACACAGAAATGTCCTGATATGAAAGACAGATAAAGACAAGTTAACTTCCATGGCAGTTCAGGTCTAAGAAAACGTCTGCCTAGGAAAATCTAAATTTTTGTCAACTTCATCACGAACTTGAATATGACTATAAGAATTGATAAAAGGGAGGCTGATGGATTCCTTAAGAGCTTATCACATCACATATATAACCAAGAAGAAAGAGACATTTTTTTTCCTGGCGGGAATTAAATCTATATAATTTTAAACCCAGGAGACTTCTCTTAGTATTAAGACATAGAGAATCACAGAATCACAGAATAGTCTAGGTTGGAAGAGACCTCCAAGATCACAGAGTCCAACCTCTGACCTAATGCTAACAAGTCCTCCACTAAACCATATCCCTAAGCTCTACATCTAAACATCTTTTAAAGACCTCCAGGGATGGTGACTCCACCACTTCCCTGGGCAGCCTATTCCAGTGCCTAACAACCCTTTCAGTAAAGAAGTTTTTCCTAATATCCAACCTAAACCTCCCCTGGCGTAATTTTAGCCCATTCCCCCTTGTCCTGTCACCAGGCATGTGGGAGAATAGACCAACCCCCACCTCGCTACAGCCTCCTTTAAGGTACCTGTAGCGAGCGATAAGGTCACCCCTGAGCCTCCTCTTCTCCAGGCTAAATAGTCCCAGCTCCCTCAGCCGCTCCTCGTAAGGCTTGTTCTCCAGACCCTGCACCAGCTTCGTTGCCCTTCTCTGGACTCGCTCAAGAACCTCGATGTCCTTCTTGTAGTGAGGGGCCCAAAACTGAACACAGTACTCGAGGTGCGGCCTAACCAGAGCTGAGTACAGGGGGACAATCACTTCCCTGGACCTGCTGGCCACGCTGTTTCTTATACAAGCCAGGATGCTGTTGGCCTTCTTGGCTGCCTGAGCACACTGCTGGCTCATATTCAGCCGACTATCAACCAATTCTCCCATGTCCTTCTCTGTCAGGCAGCTTTCTAACCACCCATCTCCTAGCCTGTATCTCTGTTTGGGGTTGTTGTGCCCCAGGTGGAGGATGTGACACTTGGCCTTGTTGAACTTCATACAGTTGGCCTCAGCCCATCGGTCCAGCCTATCCACATCTTCCTGCAGAGCCTTCCCACCCTCGAGCAGATCGACACACGCACCTAACTTGGTGTCATCTGCAAACTTACTGAGGGTGCACTCGATCCCCTCATCCAGATCATCAATAAAGATGTTAAAGAGGACCGGCCCCAGTACCAAGCCCTGGGGGACTCCACTAGTAACCGGCCTCCAACTAGATTTGTCTGCATTCACTACAAATCTCTGGGCCCGGCCATCCAGCCAGCTCTTAACCCAACGAAGCGTATGCCAGTCCAAGCCATGAGCAGCCAGTTTCCTGAGGAGAATGCTGTGGGGAACGGTGTCAAAAGCCTTGCTGAAGTCAAGGTAGACCACATCCACAGCCTTTCCCTCATCCACTAAGTGTGTCATCTTGTCATAGAAGGAGATGTGGTTCGTCAAGGAGGACCTGCCTTTCATAAACCCATGCTGACTGGGCCTGATCACCTGCTTGCCCTGCAAGTGCCGCATGATGACGCTCAAGATGATCTGCTCCATGAGCTTCCCTGGCACTGAGATCAACCTAATAGGCCTATGGTTCCCTGGGTCTACCTTCTGGCCCTTATTGTAGATGGGCGTCACGTTTGCTAGCCGCCAGTCGAGTGGGACCTCCCCTGATAGCCAGGACTGCCAATAAATGATGGAAAGCATCTTGGCCAGCTCTTCTGCTAGTTCTCTCCATACCCTCGGGTGGATCCCATCTGGCCCCATCAACTTGCATACATCCAAATGCTGTAGCAGGCCGCCAACCATTTCCTCGTGGATTTTGGGGGCCACATTCTGCTCCTCATCTCCCTCCACCAGCTCAGGGTACTGGGCTTCCAGAGAACAACCTGGTTTTGCTGCTATAGACTGAGGCAAAGAAGGCATTAAGCACCTCAGCTTTTTCCTCGTCTCTGGTAACTACATTTCCCCCCACATCCAGTAAAGAGTGATGATTCTCCTTAGTCCTCCTTTTCATACTGATATATTTATAAAAACATTTTTTATTGTCTTTAACAGTAGTAGCCAGATTGAGCTCCAGATGAGCTTTGGCCTTTCTAATTTTATCCCTGAACCGCCTCACAACATCCTTGTAGTCCCCCTGAGTGGCCCGCCCTCTTTTTCTCCTAAGCTCGAGACGCAGCTCTCTGTTCAGCCAGGCTGGTCTTCTTCCGCACCGGCTCGTCTTTGGGCACATGGGGACAGACTGCTCCTGAGCCATTAAGATTTCTTTCTTGAAGAGCTCCCAGCCTTCCTGGGCTCCTCTGCCCTTCAGAACCGCCTCCCAAGGGACTCTGCCAACCAGTGTCCTCAGCAGCACAAAGTCAGCCCTCCGGAAGTCCAAGACAGCGGTTTTACTGCTCCCCTTCCTGACTTCACCAAGTATCGAGAACTCTACCATTTTGTGGTCACTCTGCCCGAGACAGCCCCGACCACCACATCTCCCACCAGTCCTTCTCTGTTAGTGAACAGAAGGTCTAGCGGGGCACCTCCCCTGGTAGGCTCACTAACCAGCTGTGTCAGGAAGCTATGTTCCATGCTCTCCAGAAACCTCCTAGACTGCTTTCTCTGGGCTGTGTTGTGCTTCCAGGATATGTCTGGGAAGTTAAAGTCCCCCACTAGAACAAGCTCTGAGAATTTTGCAATTTCTGCCAGCTGCCTGTAGAACTCCTCATCCGTCTCCTCATCCTGGTTTGGCGGTCTATAACAGACCCCCATCAGGATGCTTGCCTTGTTGGCCTTTCTGCTGATCCTAACCCATAGTGACTCAACCTTATCATTCTCAGCCTCAAGTTCGATGACATCAAAACACTCTCTAATATAGAGAGCCACTCCACCACTCCTTCTGTGCTGCCTGTCCCTTTTGAAGAGCCTATAGCCAGACATTGCAGCACTCCAGTGATGAGAGTGGTCCCCCCACCTTTCCGTGATGGCAACCAAGTCACAGCCTGCCTGCTGCACAATGGCTTCCAGCTCCTCCTGCTTGTTGCCCATGCTGCGTGCATTAGTGTAGATGCACTTCAGTTGAGCCTTTGCCTTCTCCCCCAGCCTTGTTATTGTTCCCCCTGGCACAGCTCCAACAAGCTTTTTTTCATCCCCGTGCCCCTTGTTACCTAGTTTAAAGCTCTCTCAATGAGCCCTGCCAGCTCCTGGGCAAGGATCCATTTTCCCCTTGGAGACAGTTGGGATCTGTCTGCGGTCATCAGGCCAGGTGCCGAGTAAAGCGCCCCGTGGTCAAAGAACCCCAAATTCCTGTGTTGGCACCAGCCTCTGAGCCATGTGTTTATCAGGTGGGCTTTCCGTGTCCTCTCTGAACCCCTCCCTGCCACTGTAGGGATGGACGAAAACACCACCTGTATTCCCGCTCTGTCCACTAACCGTCCCAGCCCCCTGAAGTCACATTTTATAGCCTTCAGTCTTCTCTCATCAATGTTATCACTGCCAGCCTGACTATCAGTAGTGGGTAGTAATTGGAGGGGTGAACCAGGTTGGGAAGCCTTCTGGCAATGTCCCTGACCCTGGCCCCAGGGAGGCAGCAGACTTCCCTAAGGGGAAGGGTCAGGCCGACAAATAGGCCCTCTGTTCCCCTGAGAAGGGAGTCGCCCACAACAATTGCCCTTCTTTCTTTCGTGGTGGAAGCAGTCTTCAGGCGTGGAGCAGACTTCCTCGCCCTAGGTTTCCTGTGGTGGGGAAGTCTGCTCCGATAGCCATCACATAAGCATTTTAAATGGGAACTCTCCTTGAAGCATAAGTACGTAAGTGCACAGGATATATGGAGTTCAGAAAGAGAAGACATAAAAAGTACTCGTAGTGATCAGGATACAACGTCAGTGTTTGCAGTTACTTAGTTACTATTTTGATTACTATTCTTCCAACCATTTCTGTTTATTATTATTATTTTATTCCTGTGACAAATTAATATAAAATACTAAATATCTAAATAAAATATCTAAGGATACCCATTTTGTTTAAATCATATTAATTCTGTAATTTGATGAAAATCAAATTTATGACACCTGCATCCTTTGAAGTGAAATATCTGAACTTCATATTGTTTGGTAAAGTGTATCACCTAGAAATGCTAAGGCATAAGGAATGAATTAATTTCTTAGGAAGCAGAAGTGATAAATTCAAGCCTGCTCAGACTAAGAACACTCTGAAATTGCAGTTCATTCATTCCTGGCAAGTGTTATAAACAGCAGGACACAGTAGAACAGTAAGACCACATTTTCTACACATCATCTTCATTTTATTACAGTCAACCTATTCTACTAGGTATCTTTTCTGTGAAAAGGATCAGACAGCCTGGATTCAAAGACTGGATGGAGGTTGCCTAGCATTTCCTACTGATTTCTTAAATACCTAGTGAAAAGAAGCAGACAAATTTATTTTTCCTACCTTGTTTACTCAGCTTGTACCTCCTTCTAAAATCAAATATTGAATTGCCATGTAGAATGTAAACTCTGATCTATCCTGCTAGGAAGATTAAGAAAAGTTTATATACAACTGGATTCTTCAGTTCTCAGGATGGAGAGTTCTCTTGTTCACATCTGCAGGATTTTTTTTTTTTTTTTTTTTTTACTCTGGGATTGTTTGTGTGATTTCCTGGAGGAAATGAGTTAGATACAATGGCTGATTTCTGATGTGTAACATGTAGTCTTCCATGGCTGAACTAATCACCTTAAAAATCCACTTTATGATCAGTGGAGAGAAATAATCATTTCTAGGACTTGATTCATTTGGTCTGCTTTGTATATTCATTTCAAAAAAATATTGAATTATAACTAAAATTTCCTATTTTTTTTGTATTGACAATGAAGGGAGCTCAAAGTGACTTGCTCATATCTTTAGGAGACATCTGTCACCATCTGCACTGCATGCAGACATGAATATTTGATTAGATTAATTCTCTCAAATTTACCTTTGAAGTTATGGATACTGTATTTGGGAAAGTGGCTAACATACTGCTTTCCTAAATACTGTATTTTTTTCCCACTATAATTTTAATCTTTCTGTTTATAACCTTATTTACTATTCTTCCACCATAGACAGCTATGAAGGATGTGGCTCTGTCTTCTTGATGATCTCCTCATAGATACTGGCATGTTGTTGTTAATTACACTCAAAGCCCTTTCTTCTCTAAGCTGAACAAGCCCCATTCTCTCAGCCTGGCTCATGCAGTGCTCTAGCCCCCCACTCATTCAAGGATCGCTGGTCTGTCAAGACAGCCCAGTATATTGTTAACCTTCATTACTACTAGGGTACACTACTGACTCATGTTTATTTTGCAGAAGAGCTGCTCCCCAGACAGTCCATTTCTAGCTGTATCATTGCACCTTCCTTCCCAAGTTCAGGACTTTGTTTTTCTCCTTGCTAAATTTCAGGAGGCCTGTTCTCTCAGCCTGTCTAGGTTGCTCTGAATGACATCTTTGCCCTCAGGCATATTAACTGTCTAATCTGCAAGGTACATTATATTTGTATTTATTATACATTATCATAATCTACATTTATATATGTAAATTAATCTCTCGAAATAAAGGAAGTTAGGAAGGAAAGAAACAAGGAAATGTAGACTATAACTGAGAAAAAAAAAAAGTTATTTTAAGCTAATGAAGATTTGATCCAATTTTATCTTTTTAGTGGTATGACTAGTCTTTCAACACAGTTTAGCAACACATTGAGTCTGACCTAGAGATGTAGGACGTAGAACATTGTTCTGTTCCTGATCACTATCTTTCCAATTTTAACATTTTAAACATTTAATAAAAGAAAAAAACAAACAAAAAAACCCTGTAAGAGTCTAGTAAAAATTTCTAGTGACAACTTCAGACAAAAACAAAACAAAACAAAACAAACAAAAAAACCACAAAACAAAACAATACAAAACAAATAAAAAAAAAACACAAAACAAAACACTACCACCACCACCAACAAAAAAAAACCACAATAATTTAATGGGTAAAAATCTCACCTGAAACTTCAAAAAACAAATTTAAATTCCAAGACTGAGGATAGATTAACCCTATATATTTTATAATGAAGTCTGAATATTTGTGCCTGCTTAGGCAATAAAATATTTAACATTTAGGTGCAGAATGTTTCAGATAGTCTAGGTATTTTGGGTCATGCAGATTTCCATGCTCATTGAAGAAGAATGCTGATGTCAGAATTTGCCCTGATGTCTCTACTGTTTAGCTATATAATCAGCTGGACAAACTAAAGATTCAGAAAGATACTTATTAATCCCAATATGAAAGCTGTATTATCTATTCTGACATCTATCGTTTTCATTCTTAAACGTTTTCTCTTTGAAAAAAAAAATCTTTCAATAAACGCAGAACAAAACCACATTTTCACATTTCTTTTTAATCAACCAGATTTTCTTCTTTGAAGCAAAACCTACCTAGAAATATTATCACATAGCTTCCAGTCATTTAGCTCCTCAAATCCTTCTATTTCTCAGATTGCCTGCCAAAGTGATGTGGAGTATATAACAGAGAACAAAAATAATTGATATAATTTAACTGATGTTATTTTAGCTGATTTTTTTTTTTTTGAATCTGCACAAATTAATTTACTGTGATTATTTCTAGTAAAAAGAGATGAAATGGATTAATCTTTTTTTCACTAACACTTAATTTCCCTGAAGAGACCAGCTGGTGATGAAAAAATAATTTAACATATATAAAGAAGTTTTCAAGATGGCTATATTATTCATTTCTCTTCCAAAGCTCTGGTGAACTGTTTCTGAAGAAAACTTAAAACAGAGGAGCCACATTTGAAAGTAGATAACCTCAAAACCTTTGGTCTTCCTTTGGACGTGAAGAACAAGGTGTTTTATTACTTAAAGACTTGGTTCATGTACTCCTTGCGATGTAAAGACAGACAGTCATCTGAACTATAGTGAAAATGCATATAAGCTCCTGCAAAGAAGCTTAATAAAGAACTGCTCTATGATGGTCCTACCACTTGTAAAGTACTGGACTTGGGACAGAAAGACAACATCTTAGAGCAACTTGCATGAGAGGTGAAATTATATATTAATCACAAGCCTGTTATCGACAGAACTCTGCATATATATATACATAGCAACCTTCACTTTTCATCCTGCAAAATATAGAAATACTTAAACTGGCAATCTCTATGAGATAAGCTACGAGAAAAGTTGTAATAAATATCCTCAGACAGGTGTTTGGAGATTGTGATTGTGATTTGAATTTACAAGGTGGTTAGTAGCTGCAGCTTTATATTGGTAAACTAAATGACCTAAACTGGAGGTCTAACTTTTAAATGACTGAAGGTATTCAAGTCAGCCATAGCCACATTCTCAGATAAACAACTGCAGAACCCGGGACAACATATGCTGTGGCTAGCTTCAACACATGGGTTCATTTGTAACTGTACTCTTTGGTCATCTAGCTGCTGTCAAAGCAAATGCAAAGTTCAGGGAGGTTAGACCAGATTGCTTCCAGAGGTCCCTTCCAACCTCAACCATTCGGTGATTCTATGAAACCTAAAGGTTCAGGCTGTTCTTTAAGGAGATGCTTCAGTAACTGGAAATACTATCTTCAGTTACCTGCATGCTTTTTGATCTACCACACTTTCTGATTTCACATGCAGCTGTGGGGAACTGGTTTTATAGGGCATGGTGGTTCACAGGCCCATTCTGCTTTGCTTGTATTTATTTGGTTGCCTACTTTTTTACTGCTTAGTACTAGGTTTCATTCCCAATATGCCTGTATTTCCTTGCATAACCTAAAGCTTTATACAACACTTTTTTTAAAAAAAAAAGTTTTTATTTTTATTTTATATTTTTAATGTCTGGAGAACAAAATATATTACAGAAATCACTGATGCTGCAAAATTTCACATTCCTTCTAAATTGAAATTAAATATAATTTATAGAGGAAAACATTTTTTAAATTGCAGCTTTCCTTGGAATCTCTCTCTCTTTCTTTCTTGAGGTATGACCAGATGTACAACATCACAGTGATGACCCTGACTGTACACAATATTCATCATGATATATTATGTCAGATTGAGTAGTGCAATTAATACAATGTGACCTTATGCCATATTGAATGTCACAGCAGCCTTTTGTTTTTTTACCCTTCATTCCAGTAATAACTGTCAGAAATAATTCTTTATTTTATCAACTACTCAAACACTTATATCCACAGTAGTATGTATTATAAAACACCTTATCTTCAAACAATCTGGCAGTTATCCACTAGAATATTTTCTCTAACCTTTAGATATTCACAGTATTTTCCCAAATGATGGTGTTTTGTTTACCTCACCAAGTTGCACAGTACAGCACCAGTGACAAGCTCTCCTGATTATTTAGCCCCTTTGTACCATAAACCAAACTTCTATATTTGGCTTTCATTTTTCTGGCCAATCCAGAAACTTTATTTATTTATTTATTTATTCTTATCAGATTATGACTCTAATATACTTGTTCTCTAGTTCAAGCTAGTCTTTATAAGCAAGCTTCTTTTTCAAATCATTGTGATTGTCTTTGCTTGGTATTCAGGAAATTGTTACTGAGAATCCTGGAAGGTCCTAAGTGGATAACCAGATCAAAAAAAAAAAAAAAAAAAAAAAAAAAAAAGGACTCAAAAACCATCCTGCAGGGTATCCAAGAAGAATTCAGATGAATCACTTATCAAAGCTATGGAGGGAGAAAAACAAACAGAATACCAAAAAACAGCAACAATAAACTTGCCATTTTAATTCAAACCTTTTACTGGAAGAGGGTAAAGTTTTTTTTTATATATATATATATATACATATACACATACACTTTGGTGGCTTGCAACCTCTGATCACCTGTTTTGGCTGAGATCAGGCAAGCTGTTCACATAAATATTAGCCAGATGATGATTACCTCATTTCTGCACTAAAAAGATTTTATTTTCCTTCAACTTCAAGTACTTTCAACAAATGCTTGGCTTTTATCAGTTCACTGAACTAATGAATCCCCTGGTAATAATATTTTGTATTTGGAACCAAGTCCAATTCCCATCAAAACTATTTATTGAATTAGAGGAGAACTGAAGTAATATTCTCATAGTAACTTTTTGTCTGGATTGTAGTGAGCTGATGCTTTCACCCTTCAATTCATTTATTGTTGAGATGCTCCTGTTGAGTTTGCTTTAGTCTTATTAACATAAAATAGATCCCACCTTATTCAAGAATTGGTCCTTTCAATGTGTAAGGAATTTATCTCATTACTACATAAGTGAATTAATCTGGGAATTATAAGGTCATATATTTTGTTTGTTTTTGAATTAGAAAAGACTAATCTGGTTTATAAAATAAAATTATATAGAAAAGAAAAAGTTGAAATGTTCAGATGTGATACAAAAAAAGGTAAAGGGATTTCACTGCACTGCCCAACTTTGGAATTTTTTACTTATTTACTTTATTTAGGACAGGGGTTCTCCCAGCCTGTCTGTACAGTCACAGAAGAAAAATGGGCTTCCTCATGAGCATAATTCCTTGTAAAAGATTACCTTTTGTGCTTTGGATCAGCACCAGGGTGAACATCTCACTCTTTCCTCACTTGACACTGTGAGTGATCTCAAAGCTAAAACAAACAAACAAACAAAAACCTATAAATGAATATAAATCAGTCTGATCCTTCTCCAATATGTTTTCTAGCTCCTAGCAACAATGTCTGAAGTAGCTGTTGAACTGGAGTTTGACTCTAAAACACTGTATTTAATAGGCTTTGAAATAGTTATATATATTTTTTGAAAAAAAAAAAAAACAAAAACTTTTTTTTAGTGCTTTAAGAAATATAGTAGACAGAGTTCAAGATGCAGCTGTGCAGAGTGGAAAAAAAAATTGTTTCCTGTTTTGATCTCAATTTCTTTACTAATAATTTCTTAACTTTATGTTTCCTGATCAACTTCTGTTAAGCAGGCATTTCCTTAGAAATATCTACAATGACTGCAAAATTCTGTTCTCTGAGTGATAATAGCTCATTTAGAACTCATCATTTTATACACAGTTTTTTCCTGTGCTTACTACTTTGAATTTGTCAACACTGAATCTCTTATATATTTTATTACCCATTCACTTCTGTAACTCTGCAATCAGTGTTAGCTTTGACTTTCTTGAATAACTGTGTATCATCAGCAGACTTTGTCACCTCGCTATTCTCTCCTTATCTGAATTATTTTTATTGATTCAATGAGCTCATGTCTGAATTTCAGTAACCTCTTTCCTTTGTGATTATTGGCATTTTTTAGGCAGCACCTTGGCAGTTACTAATACACAAGTGAACCTTGTTTCTTACCAATGTAAGAAACTCAGTTTTCTAAGAGCCTTCTGACAAGAGTACTGTCAAAAGCTTGTAAGAGTCTTGTGTATGGAACTCTGAGTGGACCACCCATATATATGTCCTATTTCACCTCTTCACAGAAATCTATCAGCTCTGTGAAGCACACTTTTCCTCTGTAAGAAAGATATTTATTTATTGATGTTGAGCTCTTTTACTGTATGTCATGTTTATCCATGTACCTCTTTATACATTTCAACCGTCTATTCCTGCATCAACCCCCAAATATGTTTTTAAAGGTCACTTTCTTATTTTGTTACTGAATAAAGTCACCAGCAAGTAATAATTACTTATCACCTTTACACAGAATCATAGAATCACAAAATATCCCTAGCTGGAAGGGACCTGCAAGGATCACTGAGTCTCACTCCTGATTCCGCACAGGACTACCCCAAATTCAAACCATATGTCTGAGAGCATTTTTCAAATGCTTCCTGAACTCCAGCAAGCTTGGTGAAGTGACCGCTTTCCTGGGGGGGCTGTTCCAGTGCCTGACCACCATCTTGGTGAAGGACCTTTACCTAATATCCAGCCTGGCCCTCCCCTAACACAGCTTCATGCCATTCCTTCACAACTTATCACTGGTGGCTGAAGAATTTCATCTTAATTAATTTATAACTTTTGAGTGATTCCACACTATCCTAGAAATTTGTTTTTCTTCATTTTATAAATTGATTCTGAATCCAGCTCTACCACTGAGATTTCATTTACAGACAATGACTCAAGTCTGCCCCTACTAATAATAAGAAAATAGTCAGTCAAATTTCTGCATATTGATCTAAAAAATGTCCATGTATTTTATTTTATGAAAAGGCCTATTGAGTGATTTTTATAGTTTTGCTCCCTGAATATTGCTACAGACAAGATTCTTATCAAACATATATAAAGCTTAATATTTTGAGGAAATCTGCTATTAAATTCTAAGTCACTGGCAGGTTACACCTCAAAATCTTTGTGCCTCTTATTTATTGTGATTTTGCATTTATTTTTCCAAAATTTATATATGCATATATATGTATTTAAAGAATTCCAGACCCAGATTTAGGCATCAAAATTCAGTGCATTTCATCCGGCTGCATAACTGTAATCTGTAATTTAAGTATTCAATGTGAATATAAGGAGTAGATTAAAGCATTTTGGTTCTTTCCAGCAAAAGTAGCTTGCTGTTTGTTCAAGGTCCTCAAGAACATTATTGAACGCATAGAGGTTTATGCATTAGTGTTATCGACACAATATTGGATTCAGCTACAGCTGCAGATGTACTTAATTTAATCAAAGTACATTTTCTCTTTCTTTTTTCCTTTTTTTTTTTTTTTGTACAATAAAAATGTATAAAAATATGGTTGTTGCTTAACATCTAATAAATGAAACAAGAAAAAAACACTGAAAACTTTCAGTGATATTTTATAATCTGTTTTTAAGGCCTCAGTGAGCATAAACTTGATCTATAAAATGAAATAGTGATAGTATCATTTTTTATTTTTTATTATTTTTTTTAAATTGTGGAATTTGTTTACATCTTTATTAAGAAGGTAAGGAGAAGAAATTTGAAGCAAAGTAGCTAACATAAATCTATACTCACTGAATAATCATAAGTCAAAAATGAAAAGGGCATACTTTAACTTTAAAACTATTGTATGTGTGATTTTTTATGTAGTTATAACCAAATACATGTACCTTCATATATTGGGCAAATGTATTCCCAAAGTGCTGAGTTGCTTCTTACCTAAGTCAGGACATTTCAATACTCTCCAGGTGCAGAATGTTTTTATTTTTATTTTTTTTTAATATATTTAATTTTGATTTAACACTAAACCTAGATCTTCTATTATCCCCTCTAACATAATAACTCATTCTTTAAACAGTGCCAAATAATCTTATTTGCAGTTCGTAAATGATTTTAAAAATGAAAACATAATTTTGAGTTTGGATGGCTATCATGTCTCTGCAAAGAAGGATGACACTGTTGTTGTTGTGCTGTAATCAACAATTCTGATGTTTACTCAAGCAGTATAATTGTGATTTATTGTTTTGCTATTTCTATCATGTAATCTCTTAAAAATAAAAGTAGACTTAGTGTTTGATGCCAGAAGTTGACCATAAAGAGAGAACTGCAATTCTCTTAAGAAAAAATAATATATATATTTATATATTAACACAAAATTGAACCTGTTACTGTACAAAATATGAACATGGCATTTTTCCAGATACCTACAACATAGAGGCTTAAGAGTGGCAGCTGTTAAACAAACAAGTAACAAATGTGTGAAGTGTCATTTATCTCTAATAGGAAGGCACTCACAAAGCAATGAATTTAAATTATCAGCAGCCAAATGCAGCTGAACATAAAATAAAAAAGGAGACGGAGACAGAGGGAAGGAAAGGGAAGGAAAAAAGAAAAAGGGAGAAAGCAAAGGATTGAAAGAGAATAAGAAATAAAGACTAAACAATATATTTCTTTCCACGGACAGTATGTATATTTTAACTACAACAGAAGATAGACACAGGGACATTTTCTCCTGTGTGTGTGTGTTTGTGAAAACAAATATAGCACATTGCCACTGCAATTTTTCCCACTTACAGCTAACCTTTTGGATTTCTCTGTACATTATCTTCCTCCCTTTCTTAGTGACTTGTAGTCCTCCATTCAAGGGCTGCTACAGGCTGATGCTGACCAAACTACTATCTACACAGCTGTCTGTGTCTTCTTGTCTGAAATGAGACTGAATTCCTCGGGATGCTTCCTCATGCTTCATGTGTTGTGTCATCACAGAAAGATCTTGTACCGTTTGTGAACACTAGTGCAATGGAGGCAATAAATAAAAGAGAAAATGGGAGAAATCACCATCTTCCTGAAGATTATGATGTTGTTGTGTCTCTCCACAACTTAATGGATAAAACAAGAGAAATACATTTCATACTTGCTTAAACAGGTTCCTGACCTAGCTGACAGTAGAGAAACTGTAGATCAAGAACACTATGGTCTAGGCTTACAGGACATGTTGTTTCTCAGAGTGGTGTCTACATCAAACATATGTTATTCCCACTTTCATGTTTCTCTGCCATAAAAACAAACAAAAAATCCACCACAATTTCTTTCCTATTCTTGTTTTCTACTAACAAACAACTTCCAAAATGATTCTAAAAACCAGACCTATTAGGAAGATTCCTAAGGTAAATAACCCTGAACTGCAGCTTTCAGAGTAAAATAAATAAATAACGTTTTTCTTGCAGAAGATTCATGTTATCGTCATATATACTTTTATATATTCTTTTATTTTCATTCATATACAACAAGAGATTAAGAGAAACATTCAATACATATACAATTCCTTCAGCTAGATCCCAGGATAACAATAAAATTGTTATCTTATTTTTCTAGGAACAGATAGATATTGACTGCTCAATCACTCTGATTTACTGGCAGAGGGTAAAAAAATCACACATCTAAATAATGTTTTACTTTGTGTATAGTTTAATTCTAATCAGTATACTCACTGGTAGATGTGGTGTAGCTTTCTACCAGAGAGGGTAAATATCATCCTAAGAAAGAGGATTATAATTTGTCAGCTGTGATATATGAATCCTTTGAAACTCCTACTTGGGCTCTTTTTTATCTCACAGAAATGGGGTTCATAGAGCCCAAGTAGTCTTTTGGGCAGAAAATTACTGCAGAGTGCAGCAACACTGGGAGTTTTATCCTCCTGCACCATTAAGGATCTCAATTTTACTTTTTCTGCTTTGTGTTTGCAAGCATCCCTGTGACAGCTGAACTCGGTTAGTACGACAGGGACTAAGAGAGAAAACGCAAGAGCTATGAACATTAAATGCAACAGCTTGAGCTAAAAAAAAAAAAAAAAAAAAAAAAAAAAAGCCCTCTGTAGCTGGGAGCTACACTTGTATCCTCTGTGAACAACTCACTAGTTTGTTGCAATTGCTCTGACTATTCAGCTCTCATTTACTTTGCATAATTTCAAACTAAACTTTTTGTTCATGCATTTACACTCAAATAACTTATTCATCTTGGATGGGAGTTTAGCTCTTTTTAAAAGACAAACTTTTCAGATAAAAATGGCAGACACAATTAAATTATTATTTTTTTCTGATTCCCAGTAAGTCTTATTCCAAGGATACAATGCATTGTTTAAATTCAGCTATGTAAAATAAAGCATCTAACTGAAAATACTCAGTTAAGCTCCCTTAACAGAGAGAAGCAAGTAAACTTGTTCATCTTATTATCTTTTTTCACGTGTTCTGGTGTAATGAATAACTTCTGGACACACCAGTTCCTCCTTTGGGTGATGATCTTTCCCACCTGTGATGAGTGAGAAAGATTTTATATGTACATATTTATACATATTAAGTGCCTATCACCATATTGATAAACACCCTTTGGAACCACTCTGGTGACAGGAGTAAGATCAGGAGGAGGCCTCTTAGTACCCCAGCTCTTCTGTTTCCAAACAATAAAAACAATCAAATAAATAAATAAATCATACCTAAATATGAGTGTTCAGTGTTGTTTGAGATGCTGTTTTCACTTTGCTTCCAGCCCTTACTCCAAAATGGAGTGGATTGTCTGCATAGCTCTGCCAGCTTAGGGCTGATGCTTCAGATTCCCTACAATGTCTGAAATAGAAATATGCAACTATGCTTTGATACCTGAATTATTCTCCTGACTAGGCAGTGGAGAGCAGCAAGGGAATTAAATACACTTTAAATCCTATTTTTTTTTTTTTTTTGAAATCATTAGCAAAATTGATTTAATTTCAGTTGTGCAGGTGAAGACCATTACATCTCGTGGGCTTCAAATTAATAAAAACGACACCTGAGTATACAGTCTAGGTAGATAGCAGAGAGTGTTTGCAAATAATTTTCCTCTTCTTTGCTGGAAAATGGTAAGTATCAGAGATATCTATGTCTGATTATTTTTCAGTAGAAAAAAAGGACTCAAATTAAGCTTACCAGCAGGGCTTAAACATTTTGTGCATTACATACACCTCCCCTCCTCCCCCCCCCCCCAAAAAAAAAAAAAAGAAAAAGCAACAAGACAAACAATTGACTCAGAGCCTGAGTGAGTAGTAAATTGTGCAATTTTTCAGTTTGAATTTCGCTGTTAGGAATATCTTTATTTCTAATCAACAGAACAAAAGCACATAGTTTTAAAAAGAAATGTACATGATTACATTATACAGTCACAGAATCTATTCCTGCACAGTTTTGTTATGGAAAGTTGGTTTCATTGTCTATTAAGTAACTGCTTAGTGTCTGGTTTGAATAAAATGAAAAGGAGTCTCACAAATACTGGAGGGAAAGAAATATCAGAGGTGTCCTTTACTTTGAATTTGAGAAGAGACCATGTCTACACAAATTTTTTGATTTTTTTTTTTTTTATTTACATTCTCCACTATATCATTGAGTAACTTTAAGTTACTGAACTACCCTTGATACAAAAAGTACTTCAAAGTTAATGGAAGAACAATGCATGAATGTAATGTACACATTATAACAAAGACCCAAAAGTTTTGTGTTTGCAAAAAGACATATGAAAGCATTTTAGCTGCTTAAAATATTCCAGATTTTCTTACTCTAAGAACATCACCATAAACCCTTCTGAGGCTAAAGACTGACTGAAACATCCTATCTGAGTTACAACAATGAAGCAAGACATAGTCATTTACACACTTCTGGAAGCAGATAAAAAACAGAAATAAATGGAATTCCTTTGAAAAACTGTTCTGTAAATACGAATCATGTACAATTATAAACATCACTTCTCCAAAGTATTGCTGATAGATTTCTTTCCCTTCTTCTAATGAAAACAAAAGACATAGATCAGTTAACATCCAAGTTATACAGGTTTTACAAACAAACAAACAAACAACAACAACAACAACAAAAACAAAAACAAAAAAAACTAGAGTAGTTTTCCACACAGATTAATATGCCATTTCATTGAAATACAGAATTAGTGGAATCCAATATTATGAACCAATTCACACAGAAAAATAACAGGTTTGCAGAGGAGCCTTAGAACTTTCAAGCATTTAATTTAAACAGACAATGTACATATTGCTTTACTTGTCACTGGAAGCTGTTGATTTTATGATGATACTTTCCATATTCAAACACTTTAAAAATATTGGATATTTATCTTTTCCTTTCCACTGATTTTTGAATGTTTTTTTTTCATGCAAGCTATGTAGAAAAGGACTCTTTCTGAACATGCACTAACAATACTAAATCTTCATAAATGCATAGAAAAAGAAACAGACCATTAATAAAAAGCAAAGTGACAGTCTCCAGACAGACACTAATGTGAAATATTGATCAGACATCTCTCCATAAAATTGAGAGTCAATCCTGCAGACATAATTCATACATGGAAGGAAAAACACTAAGAAGTCATTCCCCACCTGAAGTTTTCACACAGGATATTTCAAATTCTTGGAATATTTAAATTTACTCTGTTGATGTCTGTTCAGTTATTGTCTCATGAAAAGCAGAAATCCTCTTGGAAACCACAGTGAAGACTCGTGTCTGACAAAGATCTGAGGAGATTCCAATGAGCCATCTGTACACTTAGAGACATTGCCATGGCCAATATAATTTACTATCCGAGGATCTAGGCATTTGTGGCTCTTACCCCTTGGTCTGCCTTTTCCAGCAGGTCAAGAGGGACGATGAGGGAAAAAAGTTATGATTTTATAGTGTTTGCTATATTACTGGTAATACTGAAGTTATGGTCATTGCTGTCTTACTGTTCCCATACAGATTTACAGAAGGTTTGGATTTTCCAGTTCCTCCAGACTCATGCAGCTGATATATAATATTATCATAGGCTGAATAACAACATTCTGCACTGGATAATGTTTCTGCCTAATTCTTATTTCATGGCTTAGAAACCTGTGGAAACTCCTCCCTTTATGAGCTGTACACCATATTCAATGATGAGATGGGAATGTCCCCTTTTAATGGCTTTCAGTATATGCTGTGTAAAGAAGCTAAAGTGCTCATTTAAAAGCTTTTTAGACCCTATTTATGACAGCATCACTCCTACTAAAGCACAAGAGAAGGTTTTCAGATTTTGCATATTGTAGACTAAGCTCTTTCAGTTCTGTAACCATTTGTACTGCCATTAGTACTTTTTGAAAAACTTTGTAATTGTGAGTACTGCTGATCACATCAAATCTTTAGAATATGTAGCTCCACATCTATCTACTTCCTTAATTACTGAATTTCACATCATTCTTCTACTGTCAGTTTGCTCTTTAGAAAACTAGGCTTTTCTTTATTTATTTAATAATTTATGTATGCGCTTAAGAGAACCTGACTCAATTGCCACTCACTGTTTAGGGATAATTACACATTAGATGCTACAAATGGATACAAAGCATATATTTCCCTAAGAATCGAGAAGAAGAGGAGAAAGAATAAAAATGAGCAGGCTGTAGAAACACTTGTAAGCCACTTGTCTTTCCAAACCATCTGTCTGACAATAGCACTCTCTTTGAAATAATTTTTAGAGTGAAATCATACAGTGGTGCTGCTTCTGAAATGTTAATATTTTCATGTCTAAGGCAAGACTAGATTTTCCACCCTAGAGCATTTTTTAGTAGGCATTTAGTTCTTTGATAACACCACCAAAATTTTGGACCCCTATTGATGATAGAGTAAAAGAACTGCACTTTTTTTTTTTTTTTTTTTTTTTTTTTTTTTTTTATCCCCTGTCTTTCTTTCAGGGAAAAAATGCTCCTTGTGACTCGTGACTTGCATTGCCTTACTCCTTTTGAATGCAGATGTGTTTTTCTTATCAGAGTTCAAGTAAATTTACAAGGGTGCTTTAGTGAGAGAAAACTGAAAAAGCTGCTTATTCTCCAGGCTTGCTTTTTTTTTTTTTTTTTTTTTTAGAAACACTCATTGTTCAGTAATGATATTCCCTGCTGAACTCACAAATTGTATCTAAGGGAGAGACAGCAAAGATGTTTTGAAGGTTAAATTAAATGACAAATTTTGTCAGCATGCTCCATAAAGAGGATAATATGTTATTTATCTAGGACTTTTGATGAGTCCAGGATTGTACAATGTGGAGTATAATTTCTGGAATATTTTCAAGATTTGTCCCATGTGTGTCAAGCCTAAGTGCTCAAGAAATCTTCCATGAAGAGCCTGTGGCTTTCTGGTGCTCCACTAATAATAAAAATGTTGTTATATACCTCTAAACACGGTACTATAGATCATAACTACTCAATATCTAGGTTGAATCAAGCAAGTAGGAGATCTTATCCACTCTTTATTTGATATCACATCTCTACCAATGTCCAATGAAGCAAAATGAACTTAATTAGAGCTGTGTGTCCATTGCTGGTGATAGAGTTTTTGAAGGGTACCCTGCATGGGTGTGTAGAGATGTGACCACATGACACTTTACTGGAGGCACAAGGGCAAGATGATAGAAAAAAATGGAAAGAACAAAACACCAACTTTATGTTTGTTGTTGTTGTTGTTGTTGTTTTGGTCACATGAGCAGCACTGGCCAAGGTTACACCAAAGTAGCCTATGACTTGGCAACATTATGAATGCCTCATTACACCAGCCATACCATTTGTCACTTAGAGGAGCAGGGAAGTAGCATTTTACTCCACCATTCTTAGAAAACCTGCCCAATGGTAGCACAAAACATAGCTGCACTTTTCTCATAATCAGCCTGTTCCCTCAGAACACCAAAGCCTAACCTACTTTTCTCTCTTAGGCACTGGATGAGTACTTTGAGAGAAGAAAGCAAAAGCCTGTTGATCAGTGTGAATCCATTGAAACCCAAGGGAGGTTTAGATTGGAAATTATCACAGAATCACAGAATCACAGAATTTCTAGGTTGGAAGAGACCTCAAGATCATCGAGTCCAACCTGTGACCTAACACTAACAGTCCCCACTAAACCATATCCCTAAGCTCTATATCTAAACGTCTTTTAAAGACCTCCAGGGATGGTGACTCCACCACTTCCCTGGGCAGTCCGTTCCAATGTCCAACAACCCCTTTGGTAAAGAAGTTCTTCCTAAGATCCAACCTAAAACTCCCTTGGCGCAACTTAAGCCCATTCCCCCTCGTCCTGTCACCAGGCACGTGGGAGAACAGACCAACCGACACCTCGCTACAGCCTCCTTTAAGGTACCTGTAGCGAGCGATAAGGTCACCCCTGAGCCTCCTTTTCTCCAGGCTGAACAATCCCAGCTCCCTCAGCCGCTCCTCGTAGGACTTGTTCTCCAGGCCCCTCACCAGCTTCATCGCCCTTCTCTGGACTCACTCAAGCACCTCGATGTCCTTCTTGTAGCGAGGGGCCCAAAACTGAACACAGTACTCGAGGTGCAGCCTCACCAGAGCCGAGTACAGGGGGACAATCACCTCCCTAGCCCTGCTGGTCACACTGTTTCTTATGCAAGCCAGGATGCTGTTGGCCTTCTTGGCCACCTGAGCACACTGCTGGCTCATATTCAGCCGACTATCAACCATCACTCCCAGGTCCTTCTCTGCCTGGCAGCTCTCCAACCACTCATCTCCCAGCCTGTAGCTCTGCTTGGGGTTATTGTGCCCCAGGTGGAGGACCCGGCACTTGGCCTTGTTGAACTTCAAATTAGGAGGCATTTATTCTCAGAAAGATTAATCAGGCATTAGAACAGGTTGCCCAGGGAAGTCGTAGTATCACCGTCCCTGGGGATATTTAAGAAAAGGTTGGACTTGGTGTTTAGGAATATGATTTAGTGGGTGACATTGGTAGTAGGGTGATGATTAGACCAGATGATCTTGGAGGTCTTTTCCAACCCTAATGATTCTATGATTCTATGAAATGAAGCAGTGATCCAAACATTTGGTTGGACTTTTGGAAGGAAGGGATATATGGGAGGAAATCAGCAGACATTAAAATAGGTTATATAGTATATCCATTTTGGATTGAGGCCTAACAACTTATTTAAAGCTTTAATAATTGGAAGCCTGCATTCAGTTGTTGTTTTCCTCTGAAAATATAACTCTAAAATATTTTAAATTGCTGTGATAGAAAAAAAGTATATATATATTTTGTGTCTAATTTGGAATTTCATCTGTATTTTTCCAAGTTCTTGAGTTCAATGTTTTATAACAACTTCTGACAATTGGACTCTGAAACTATTTGCTTAGATCAATTGTCTAAATTACCTCTCCAAATCAGTTAATCTGTCTTATCACTACTGGCCCTAAATTTGTGTCAGATAATATGGAAGGACTGCCAGCACTCTTTATAATCTGTAGAAAAATAAAACTGGGGAAGAATCTTAAGAATTTAAGAACTGCTTAAGAATTTAAGATTCTTAATTTAAGATTCTTAAAGCAAGAAAGATGTTAAGATGTGTAAAAAATATAATGTACATGGACACATTTATACGTCTATACAAAACGATGGTGCAAATTAGTACAGAATATTGGAAGCTTGTCTCAGGTACATAAAAGTATGAAAAAAGCACAGCTTAAATGAAAAGATTCAGATGACAGTCACAAAAAAGAGCCAGAGAAAAACTCACAATAAAATTACACTTTATTTCCCTTTCTTTGCATAGTGAATAAAACTAATGATAGGAAACCATTGGTAATATTATGAAAGTGGAATGGGAATTTCTTGCCATGTCACAGAACAAAAAAAATGATTTTACATGAACAATAGAAGTAGGATATCAAATCATGGAAAATTCTGCAACAAGAACTTAATTGGAAACAAAGTGGGATTGGACATTTGTAAGTTCTCTAGACTATTGAGAATTATAATTAATTATAATGAATGCTGTGGAAAGAATATTGTGTCTTTTGTAAAATTAGAGAGAAGATGAAGATAAATATCTCCATACTCTCTTACAGTCTCTAGTGTTGGTCATTCTAAAAAGATGGATTAGTGAGTCAGAGGAACACCTGAATTGATTTAGTAAGACAAAAATACTTCAAAATTGAAATGTAAATAATGTTAAATCTGGCTGTTTGAAATTATGAACTTAATTTAAAGACTCAAAAATTCATTGATCAATGGGAGAGGATAAATTACGATAAATTATGAAAAACAATAACCTAGGGAATTGCCTATTTTTTTGTTGTTGTTGATTTACTTTGTGTACTTACAGAGGCAACCTTAAGAGATAAATCTGGGGGACTTTTCCACTCTGAATACTATCTTTTAGTTATGTGGATAGATAAGATTTAGATTAAGTTACTGGTGCTACCAAAACATAGATAGTCTCTGTGGTCAGACTGAGAGTCTAACTCTTAGTACCCTAAAGCTTCTGAAATAGTAATGCTCAAATTCACATTTCATCTGTCTGATAACACTGGCATAAGTGAGTGCACTGCTTTTTTTTCTGGAGCATAAGATGGGCTTTATATTACAGAATCACAGAATGGCTGAGGTTAGAAGGGATCTCTGAAGATCATCTAGTCCAACCTCCCCGCAGAGCAGGATCACCTAGAGCACATTGCACAGGATAGCATCCAGGCAGGTTTTGAATATTTCCAGAGCAAAAAAAAATCTCTCTGGGCAACATGTTCTAGTGCTCTGTTACCCTCACAGTAAAGAATTGCCCTCTCATATTCAGCCAGAACCTCCTGTGCTTCCGTTTGTGCCCATTGCCTCTGGTACTGTTGCTGGGCACAACTGAAAAGAGACCAGCTTCATCCTCTCCAGCCCCCCCCCCCCCTTCAGATATTTATATACGTTGATGAGGTCTCCCCTCAGTCTTTTCCAGGCTAAGCAGGCCCAGTTCTCTCACCCTATCCTCATGCAACAGGTCCTTCAGTCCTCTAATCATCTTCGTAGCCCTTCATATCTCCTTTCTTAATTTATCCTCATGAGAATTCCATCCACTGATGCCTGACTGCCACCAGTGTCTGAGATGAACCACATGAGAGCTGATGACAGTCATATTCCTGAGTAGAAAATGTATTCAAAATTCCTTTATTTGGCCACTAGATGACTCTCTGATCTGTTAAAATTTATCTGGAAAAGCAGTGGACCCTAGGAACACACACACACACACACACACACACACAAAATGTGATTATTCATGTCTTCCCCTCACTCCCACATTCCCCCATTCATTGTTAAGTTCAGTAGTTCTGTACTCAAACACAGTCTGGAACAATCTACCCAAGAGTCAAGATAAAACTCAACCTCATGTATTATATTTTTTTCCCTGAGAGCCTTCTAAAACTTAAGGAGTCATACACAATCAAAAAGACCAAATAAATAAATAAATAAATACATACATAAACAAACAAACAAACAAATAAATAAAAAGTTGGCTGGAAATAGTGTCTGATGGTCATTCTACTGATGTTCTTTAGGTCCTGAAAGCTCCGCACAGATTAAATTCTTTCTTTCAGCAATTTTGGTCTCTTCATGGAAACTGGTATAGATATTTCCCCACTTCTATCACAAAAGCTTAAGGAAGTTGTATCATACAAGTTACTGTTACTCTCACTTCCAAGGGGAGAGACTGTGGGGTTTTTAATGGTAGGGACTTGGACAGAAATGTGTGAGGACTGAAAAATTAAGTTCTAATACAGCTTTCTGCAACTAAACAATGTCTTGATGAATGTTTTTCTAGATCATGAATAGTAAATCTGACTGATGAGATGATATCTGCATCATTTTAGAACTTCAGAAACCTAGTAAACTTACCAGTTAGATCACACAGCCCTCTGAAGTGATCAAGTGGATAAGTACTTACAATACATCCCAAGATGTCTTCTGCTTTGGTGTTTTCTGGTGAATCAAAGAACAGATGGCATGGCTACCATTTGGTCTTCAAAATCTTAAGAAAACAGTTATGGTATAAGTAGGAGGCTATTCACTGTTAACTGTGATAGCCAACTCAACATACAAGGTTTTTATGGGAGAACTTCTATTTGTTTATGAAAAGTCCAGGAATTAGCTCTCCTAGAGCAATTATTATTTGGATTTTTACAATCCTTGCCAATGTAAATGACTGTCATGATATAAAAAAAACCACTACATACCCTAAGATCGAAATACAAGTAACTGTCATTGGTTTTGCTTACATTTAATGGAGAAAATGGGACAAATCTGGCACCATGTGAAGATAATATTTCACATTCATTTAACCTAGTTTAGTTTTGGATACCATGATCAGAGTCACCAGGAAAACAAAACTATTATTTTTTTTTCAGCTTTAGAGGTTATCGTATTTTCAGAAGACGTTATGAGTAGAGAATTATTTGGTCACAGGAAGTTTATTGTGGCCAAAAAAAAAAAAAAAAAAAAAAGAGAGGGAGAGAGAAAGGAGAAAAAGATATATGTTTTTAAAGTTAAAATGTTCAAGAAGAAAATAAAACTATTTATACTCCTTACAACTGAAAATGTGTTTTCACCAAAGTCTTTGGTTTCTCATATATATTTTCAAAACTTAATCTAAAAAATTCATTCACTATAAGTAATGAATGAATAATTAGCTCATAGAATCATAGAATCATTAAGGTTGGAAAAGACCTTTGACAAGGTCTCCCATAGTATTCTCCTGGAGAAGCTGGAAGCCCATGGCTTGGACAGGTAAACTCTTCTGGGTTAAAAACTGGCTGGATGGCCAAGCCCAGACAATAGTGTTGAATGGAGTGAAATACAGCAGGTGAATGGTACAAGAAGTGTTCCTCAGGGGTTGGTGTTGGGGCCCATCCTCTTTAATATCTTTATTGATGATTTGGACGATTTTTGGATGTTGTTGACTGTGCCTGATCACCTGGTTTTCCTGCACATGTTGCGTGACTGCATTCAGGATGATCTGTTCCATAACCTTCCCTGTCACTGTGGTCTGGCTGATAGGCCTGTAGTTCTCCAGATCTTCCTTAAGACCCATCTTCTAAATGGGTGTCACATTCTTACAGATCTCCAGTCATCTGGGACCTCTCCAATTGACCATGACCACTGATAGATTATGGAAAGTGGCTTGGCAATCACAACTGCCAGCTCCCTCTGCATGGATCACATCTGGCCCCACAGACTTGTGACAGTCCAGGTGGAGCAGCAGGTCTCTAAATATTTCCATCTGAATCATGGGGGGTTTATTCTGCTCCCCATCCTACACTTCTAGGTCAGGAAGCTGACCTAGCTGACACAAAAAATAATTGGTCTGACTATTAAAGACAAATTTAAAGAAGACACTGAGAATCTCAACCTTTTCCTTATCTCAGGAGTCATGTTTTCCACTGCATCCAGTAAAGGACTGAGATTCTCCTTGGCCCTTCACTTACTGTCAATATATTTGTAAAAATATTTTATTGTTGTTGTTGTTATCTTTTACCACAGTGCCCAGGTTGAGCTCATGCTAGACTTTAGCCTTTCTGATTTTTTCCCTTCATACGCTAGCAACTTTCTTGTACTCTCCCTGAGTTGCCTGTCCCCCCTCCCATTGGACATAAACTCTCTTTTTCAATTAAAAAAAAAAAAAAAAAAAAA